>QXEO01000531.1:6371858-6971858 GCA_007115705.1 Dactylis glomerata | reverse complement strand
ACCCCTGCCACTGCAAATCCAGTAGAGAAAATGTTAAAGCTTACAAATGCAACCAATTATGCAATTTGATCCAGAGGGACAAAAGTGAAGTACATAGGATGACTGCTCAACAAAGATCACATATCTAGAGTCCTAGACCAACATAACATCTCTGTTGACTAAGATTAGGTCGAGTCGTAGACCAAGAAAGCAACCAAGAAGGGAACAAAAAGGAGTGGCGGAACAGTCAAAAGGCAGCAAATCATCATGCAATAAAATCACAAATGCAGAAGAAGATCTTTAGACAGATTTTCAGGGATTGGAGAGAGTTTGGGGGTGGCACCTGACTGCTGTGAGAAGAAGTGCTACGGTGGAGACGCCGGCGGGGTGCCTGATGTCCTCCAAGAACCGGGCAGCAGCACAGGAGGTGAAGAAGGAGAAGCCCATCCTGCTTTCATTGTCGTCTGTCTCAGACCTCCCAGCTCAGCCCTGTAAACTTCTACTAGATCAAATTCAAGATGATCATGTGAGGTTTCTAGCAGTAGAGGAAAGAAGGAAAGCGATGTGAAAGGCTACCTGCTCCTTCACCAGGACCACGTGGTTTTTTCGAAATGGGGAGCATAACCCCGGCCTCTGCATCAATCGATGCACATAGCCATTTTATTGCAATATTCAAAGTTTTAGCAGTTTATAAATCATGGATCACTCAGAGTGTACACAAATATCAGCCAACGGAATAATAGTAAAGTAGCGCGCTTATGCATCTTGAATTCCTTTAGAAAGCCGCCAGCCGCCCAGGTTGAAGATATCCCGAGCGACCGTCTCCAGTCGGCTGCATCTAGTATCCATAGGTGCCTGCTGCGCCTTCGGTAGAAGGTAAGACCTGTCTCGAGTCCAATGGGTAGCCATACGAATAACCTGTAAAAAGTGACCAGTTCCTTTTTTATTAAGGACCACGTGGTAACTGGACATTGGAGGAGACCCATCCTCGTGGGAAAGCTATGTAGTAGAAGAATTAGCATTACTAGGAACTGCCGCGCGGCAGCATGCCGCGCCCTGTGCGATGGTATCATATCGATGCTTGCAAAGGTTTGGTATCAGTGATTAGCAGAAGTTAACGTCACTGATCAGTATCTGTTAATTGTACATCCCCAATAATTGTTGGGCTAGAAAGGAGAGCATGTCACTACTTCTAACTCAACACTCTCTGTCACCTACGGATCAACACTCAGCCATCATTTTGTCGGAAATTTCTAAGATATATCTAGCTTTTTTATCAACAATCTCAATACCGGCTTGATACGTCTCAAACGTATCTATAATTTTTTATGCTCCATGCTTGTTTTTACACCATTTGCTTAGTGTTTCGTTACACTTCGTGGCGTTTTTATGCATTTTCCAGAACTAACCTATTAACAAGATGCCACAGTGCCAGTTCCCTGTTTTCTGCTATTTTTGTGTTTCAGAAAAGTTACACAGGAAATATTCTCGGAATTGGACGAAACAAAAGCCAAACATCTAGAAATTTACCGAAGTTTCTAGTAGTCCGAAGAGGAGACGGAGAGGGGCCACGGGCCGGCCACATAGTAGGGCGGCGTGGCCCAACCCCTGGCCGCGCCCCCTATGTGTGTGACCGCCCTGGTCCATTTCTGACGCCGTCCCTTCGCCTATAAAGACCCCCCCGATGGGAAAAACCTAAGTACCGATCAATTTTCCAGAAACACATCGCGATCCGCTGTCGTCATCGACCCGAGATCAGGAGAGTCCAGAAGCTCTTCCCAGCACCCTGCCGAAGAGGGGAATCGCCACCGGAGGTCTTCTTCATCGCCATGCTTGCCTCCAGCGCGATGAGTGAGTAGTCTACCTTGGACTATAGGTCCATAGCAGTAGCTAGATGGTTGTCTTCTCCATCATGTGCTTCATGTTTAGATCTCGTGAGCTGCCTTACATGATCGAGATCACCGTTATGTAATTCTACATGTTGTGTTTGTTGGGATCCGATGAATATTGGTGTTATGATTGAGTTGATGTGCTGAATATTATCTTATGTTATCTCTATGTTGTTTATGTTCTTGCATGCTCTCCGTTGTTAGTAGCTATCCTGGCCAAGTAGATACTAGTGACTCCAAGAGGGGATATTTATGCACGATAGTTGGGTTCATGCCTCTATTTAATCTGGGGGAGTGACATAAACCTCTAAGGTTGTAGATGTGCTGTTGCCACTAGGGAGAAAACAACATTCTTATGTCCAAGGGCATATGCTTTATTTACATTACACACTTTGCTTAATGCAGTTATCTGTTATTCGCAACTTAATACTTACGGGGTCCTTGGATGATTCCCCGTGGATGGATTATTAGTCATAGATGCAGTTGGATGGCGGTCTATGTATCTTGTTGTAATGCCTAGATTAAATCTTATAGTGATCCTCTCGACATATGCACGTTATCTTTATTCTATCAATTGCCCAACTATAATTTGTTTACCCAGCATGTCATTATTTATCTTATGGAGAGACACCACTAGTGAACTGTGGACCCCGGTCCAATTTCCTTTATATTGCTATCACCTGTTTACCTTACTCGCACTGTTTACTTTCTTGCATACTACTATTGCTTTCCACTCGATACGCTCATTCCTTTGTTTACTGCAAACCGGTGAGATTGACAACCTCATCGTAAGTTGGGAGCAAAGTTCTTAGTTGTATTGTGTGCAGGTTCCACGTTGCTACTAGCTGAAGACGCGCTAACAAATATCGTTAACGGCGCCCTTGTTGGAGTGTCACTAGGCTAGCAAGCATCACCTTCTGACGTTTGGCTTTTTCCTGGATTCGATAAACCTTGGTTTCTTACTGAGGGAAAATTTGCTACTGTGCTCATCATACCTTCCTCTTGGGGTTCCCAACTGGACGGTGATTTACATCAACACCGTGCCGCATCACGGCTCTAAGCTTTGCAGCTCATCACTGTATCTCAGTACATAATTAGAAACCTCTCATAAATTTTGTTCAAATGGCAATGTCAACTGGAACTTTCATCTTCCGAACTCGTGCACGAAAGGAAATGATGAAAATACAAAGCGCCACCATTTACTTAAACTGAAAAGAGGACAGTTCCCATACGAACCTACTGCTTGAATTAAGAACTACTTGCAAAATGAGAACAAACCATTTAAGTAACTTCTAAGTTAATAACATAGCTGAAGTCCTGGAACAGAAGCTAAGGTACTCTCCCTTATGATGACCAAAAAGTTGCAAATATACATCATAGAGTAGGCAAACGATTAATCAACTTGGGGAACCAAACCCTTTTTTTAGCAAATTGACCAACATGCAGACCCTAAGAGCCGTCTTGCCGGATTCATGTTATAGGTATGCAGCAGAAACCATTTGTTTCATGTTATAAGTAGTCAGATACCCGTAACTGAACATAACACAACAGGATCAGGAAAAAATCTGTTGATTTGGGGCCCAAATCCGAGTCAGCTAAATATCTTGAATGATGTTAGAGAAACATGCAAATCAACAAAGGAAATAGCTACAGAAGAGATTGTCCATTAAATTGTGTTGTATGCTCATCATCAACGTTTGATTGAGACCTTTTTTGGGTCTATAGCAGAGCTTGTTCTAACTTCAAAAGAAATTACCACTGCTGATAGGCTAATCAAAAATATTTGTAACAATTGGCAAATCGAAACATGATGCGTTATGGTCAAATATAAAAGGCAACACTCCATTGTTCGCTCAGTCATCAAGTATGTAATATAGAAGGCTATTTTGTGTACACACCAACAATGGTGCGACCACCAAGTTGTGGCAAATTTGTATACGCCTTGGTTCTCGGATCATAAACCCTTGTCCAGTGTGGCTCTTTCATCGCCCAGGCCACAAAGTATGAAAAGACAATTCTACCATCGTCCAACTCCTTCACTTGCTTGATGTCCCTGTATAAGTACATTTCCCGAAGACAAGGTTCCAGCAATTCTTGTCGCACTGTGTGTTTCTTGACCCAGATCCCTTTCTCCAAGTCTTCCGCGAACCAAAAGTCCATGCCGGCGTCATCAAATTTAACATGATACGTAATCATAACTAGGGTGTGGCTTAGCTCCGCCAGTTTGTGCCGATATGCACCAGTGGGGATGTTTATCTCTGGTGGCCCATGGAGCGGCGTCGGCCTCCACTGCCAAAAATATTGTCCTTGGTGTTGAAAGATTGACACAGCAGTTCTCTGTATGCACTATGCAATGCAAGTAAACCATGGCAATTACTGCAGGATCATTCAATCCTCATAAAGGTCAAGTTACCCTTACGTTTTCAATATGTGTTCTCCTTATCTTCACAAATTCTTGGATTGCAGGATATAGCTTCACTAGATCTTCGACAAGAAAATCATACAACTCTGCAACAAATTGAACTCCGGTAGGTCCTCCACCAATAACCACAAAGTGAAGGGCCTTCTTTTTCTCCTCTTCACTAATGTTAGGAAGTGATGCCTTTTCAAAGCAGTCTACCACACTCTTCCGAATCTTTTGGGCATCCTCCACTTTCTGACTTTTACAATGTGAAGCTGTAAGTAGAAGATACGGCTTATAGTGTCATGAACGTAAAATTTTCCTGATACTGCACAGTACAATGAATGGCATTTATCCTCCATTATGTGCAAAATAACAAAAAAATAACAAATAGTTCAGAGGATGCAATGGTACTGAACACAGTACGTATGCAATGATACTAACAGTTGTGATTCTACATTGAAAACTAAAGTACCAAAGCCATATATTTCAATGTGTAGCAGAAACTGAACAGAATAGCTTATTGCAATATTCAAAGTTTTAGCAGCATGCCGCGCCCTGTGCGATGGTATCATATCGATGCTTGCAAAGGTTTGGTATCAGTGATTAGCAGAAGTTAACGTCACTGATCAGTATCTGTTAATTGTACATCCCCAATAATTGTTGGACTAGAAAGGAGAGCATGTCACTACTTCTAACTCAACACTCTCTGTCACCTACGGATCAACACTCAGCCATCATCTTGTCGGAAATTTCTAAGATATATCCAGCTTTTTTATCAACAATCTCAATACCGGCTCTAAGCTTTGCAGCTCATCACTGTATCTCAGTACATAATTAGAAACCTCTCATAAATTTTGTTCAAATGGCAATGTCAACTGGAAATTTCATCTTCCAAACTCGTGCACGAAAGGAAATGATGAAAATACAAAGTGCCACCATTTACTTAAACTGAAAAGAGCACAGTTCTCATACGAACCTACTGCTTGAATTAAGAACTACTTGCAAAATGAGAACAAACCATTTAAGTAACTTCTAAGTTAATAACATAGCTGAAGTCCTGGAACAGAAGCTAAGGTACTCTCCCTTATGATGACCAAAAAGTTGCAAATATACATCATAGAGTAGGCAAACGATTAATCACCTTGGGGAACCAAACCGTTTTTTTTAGCAAATTGACCAACATGCAGACCCTAAGAGCCGTCTTGCCGGATTCATGTTATAGGTATGCAGTAGAAACCATTTGTTTCATGTTATAAGTAGTGAGATACCCGTAACTGAACGTAACACAACAGGATCAGGAAAAAATCTGTTGATTTGGGGCCCAAATCAGAGTCAGCTAAATATCTTGAACGGTGTTAGGGAAACATGCAAATCAACAAAGGAAATAGCTACAGAAGAGATTGTCCATTAAAATGTGTTGTATGCTCATCATCAACGTTTGATTGAGACCTTTTTTGGGTCTATAGCAGAGCTTGTAATAACTTCAAAAGACATTACCACTGCTGATAGGCTAATCAAAAATATTTGTAACAATTGGCAAATCGAAACATGATGCGTTATGGTCAAATATAAAAGGCAACACTCCATTGTTCGCTCAGTCATCAAGTATGTAATATAGAAGGCTTTTTTGTGTACACACCAACGATGGTGCGACCACCAAGTTGTGGCAAATCTTTATACGCCTTGGTTCTCGGATCATAAACTCTTATCCAGTGTGGCTCTTTCATCGCCCAGGCCACAAAGTATGAAAAGACAATTCTACCATCGTCCAACTCCTTCACTTGCTTGATGTCCCTGTATAAGGACATTTCCCGAAGACAAGGTTCCAGCAATTTTTGTCGCACTGTGTGTTTCTTGACCCAGATCCCTTTCTCCAAGTCTTCCGCGAACCAAAAGTCCATGCCAGCGTCATCAAATTTAACATGATACGTAATCATAACTAGGGTGTGGCTTAGCTCCGCCAGTTTTTGCCGATATGCACCAGTGGGGATGTTTATCTCTGGCGGCCCATGGAGCGTCACCGGCCTCCACTGCTCCTTCTCAAGGTCAAACGACGCAATGCTTTCCGTATTCATGGTGTACATCCTATCGTTGCAACGATCGTGGATGTCATCGTAGGTGTTGAAGACGCTGCCCGCCAGGAAAAAGACGAAGCCTCCTATGGTGACGCCATGGAAGTCGACATCGGACCGGACAAACATCGGAGGATTCGTCCTCTGCCTCCAGCGTTGCCGGTTATCATTGTCACCGGTGAGGCTAAGCACATGACACACTTGCTCCA
Organism: Dactylis glomerata; assembly: GCA_007115705.1. NCBI lineage: Eukaryota > Viridiplantae > Streptophyta > Magnoliopsida > Poales > Poaceae > Dactylis > Dactylis glomerata. The sequence goes on along the minus strand of QXEO01000531.1, from coordinate 6,965,305 downwards.
AGGGGGAGGAGAACAAGTTAGCATGAGTAACTATGCGGAGCACCTTGTGATGCCCAGCGGAGGTGTCCCGCCCGATCACATAATCGGTTCTGGTGGACCATGTTGACTGCCGCCGCAACACTGGGTCATCGTGACTGTCGAACGGCAAGGTGAATACGCCGCCGGTGTATGGGTCAACCATACGGACGCGGTTGTTGGCTTGAAAAAGGAATGACCGGCCCGGGTGCGCGCTGAGCGCCGCTTCTTCTTCCTGAGCCGTTGGCACGGGTATCTGCTTGACGATGCCGCCGGAGAAGTCCACCACGTCGATATGGTCCTTGTCCGCGGCGAGGGCTAGGATGAGGCCCGGGTGCATGGCAGCGTGCGCTTTGATGAAGGTCGGATCGGAGACGAGGGAGCGCCACGAACGGCAGACGGCGCGGAAGCGTCAGAGCTGCTTGGCCGGGATGCACAGCAGGATCTCCTCCAGCACCTCCGGCGGCAGCGCGAGGCCGGTCTCGGTGACGGCCACCTTTGATCGCTTCATGCATAGATCGCGCGGTCAATCCGGCTGGTCGCCGCAAGTATTCGGTGCCCTAGCCAGCCAAAGCTGCTCTCGTCGGTTGTGAATTTGCTCAAGTCGCTAGAGGCGTTGTGTGCATTATGTGCTACGATCTGGATTGAGGAGACGTACCGATCTAGAAAATACCAATCAACAAGGAGATATAATACGGACTCTACTCGGCCGAGCCTGTAGTGCTGGACAAAATGTACATTGCTTCAAACTTGCCACGGGCCTGACCTCGAAAAGGATGATCAATCCAATAAGCCCAGCATATTTGCACCTTCTCTATTAAAATATGTTTTTTTTAAACATAATTTCTATTTAGTTTAACTAAGAACTATAAAATGTACATACGAGAACTTAAAAAAACAAAACACTTTTTTGTTTTATCGTGTCCAAACATCCGTGAGAAATATTCACATGTAAAACTATTCAAAATTGTCTTTCTTAGGGTTCACGAAATTAAAAATGGATGCAAGGTTTACAGGAAAAATCATAAGAAAAGTGATGAGAAAATTAGTTTTCAACATATCAATTACAATCATTCCTGTCCCACTTGACTTGGAATCGGCCGCTACATCTCCCACTAACTTGTTTCAAAATCCATCCTGAGGACTATCCCCTCACCTTTGAGTATTTGAATGGATCCGTTTCCCTTCCTTTCTTTCTCTTTCTCAGTTTTATTTCCATGTTGCCTTTATCTGGCAACTAGAGTCGATGATGGTGGTGGATGGTTGCTAATACTGTTGTGGGGTTGTCACGGCATACGTCATCATAGACGATTTGCGGGGTGGGGAAGAAGGTCGCTAGAGGCTACCAAGAACGGGATTAGTACACGATGTACCTAAGTTCAGCCCCTCGCTCTAGGGTTAGACAAGTTTGCTCTGAAGGTAAAGACCGAGAAGTAAAGAAGTTGTCTAATTGTTGCATCTATCACTCAGGGTGTGACACACAAAGCGTGCCCTGTCCTTGTAGTATGATTCAACATCAGAAACATTTGGACTAATTTGCACTGTGCATCAACTTTTTGGACCGCGTGACCTCATTTTGCATGTAGTGAAACTATTTTGCATATCAAGGGCAATTATTTTGGCACTGCCATTGTATTTAGCTCTTTATAGGTATATATATAGATATTCAAATCTTTTGAGTTACCATCCACAGGTGTTCCAGATTTACTGGAATTAACAATTCCAACTGGCAGCCAAACAGAAAACAAAATATAGAGAAGGAATCAAATTTATATGAATTCAGAAATGGCATTTCATTTCAAATTTATTCATAAGTATCAATTCCTGGTTGCCAGTTTCAACCCAACAATTAAAATAAGTTAGCACAACCGATCAGTGACAAATCTTTGTTCTTAACTAAATTGCACTTTAGTTAAACCATAGTATCATCCACTAGGTGCTCCAAGCTCAACGAAGCTCGCATAGTGCTCAAAAAACAAAAGTTTAAAGATTTGCAAACCGAGATTTTTGTTTATGTAGAGGGATGCCGGGGCATCCCCAATATTATGGTCTTGACCATCCTTAGATCCTTCTTGGTTTGGCTTAATTCCCTTGTGAAGAAACTTCACTACAAAAACTTCTCCCACTCTTTTTCTATGGGGTTAATTGTAAGTGCATAGAAAGATATGAATCTTGTCATCTTAAGAACACCCAAATAATTTTGGTTCCTCATGTCCAGAGAGTTACCAAAGTGCATAACATCTTAAAAATCTCAAAAGACCCCAAAAAATTATATTGAAACTCAAAAGACGCACCCAACAAAACAAAAACATAAAATATCCCAAAAAACAGCTGATAATTCAAAAATGCCAACGCCTCACTTCAGAAATTCAATAAATCATGTACATATATGTGTGACATAGGACAAAAAGATGAATTCAGCAAAACAAGAATCACTCAATTCTGGACTACAGAGAATTTCAATGATTTTTCTTGTAATACCGCAATGTCTAATCGGTAGATTGCGAAAACAAACTGTAGGTTTTGTTAAACTGAATTCAGAGGGTGTATTGCAGATGGAAGGAGATGCGACGGCATATGGAGTGGTCGCGAGGGATGATACATCCTTTACAAGTGCATGCGGTCTACAATATATACAGGGGCATTCCAGAACCCTTAATAATCGAAGCGCTAGTTTTGCGTGATCCTTTTATCTATTCAGTTCAGCAAGGTTTTCAACATGGAACTATATAGATAAAATTCTATGTCTGGATCAAGATATATCCATAATAGCGACAAGTTTTGTAAAATGGAGGGACTAGAAGAAAAAAAATTACACAGTGACAGTGTACACACGAGTGAAGTTGAAGTTGTTGGTTCAGCGTTCACTTAACGAATTACACACGTAGACATACGAGAGTAGTTGTGGCTGCACCTTATAGTTGCATGTCACACTTTCAAGTATTAAAAAATATAAAATAATTTATAGACCTAAGTTATATTGTATGTTGTGCACCTAAAAAATTCGTCTCAAAATATGGTAATATGTGACCTGTACGAAAAAGAGAAACATGAATAGTATTATGTGTTATTCACATTTCATTTATCTTTTTTCTACAGACCACAAAAATTATCATATTTTTAGATGAAAATTTGTAGATGCACAAGATACAATATAATCTACGTCCATAATTTATCACATATTTTTTAAAGATTTAAAAATATAATATACAAAATAGGGTGCGGATACACCTAGTCTCGCGGATTGTCGTTGCCGCAGACATACTCGCACTATAGCTGCCAGTTCCCCGACGAGCACGGCTCCGGAACTTCCAAGCCCCCACACACAATCACAACGCGATGTGTTCCCGATCGACACCACTTTCCACAGCCCAGATAAAGTACTACTACCACTAGTTGCTTGCGCTCATCGCTTTTCCACATACAGATGCCACTACCTCCCCTCAAAAAAAAAAAGATGCCACTACCTGCGACGACCTCACTCGCCCGACAACGACCTCGGCGAGTCTTCGGCGGCCCGCGTGAGCGTGGAATCTCAGCAGCGGCCAATGCGGACGCTGGAACGGAACAACATTTGGACATTAACAAATGAAGCCACATAGGACACAGTCTGAATCACACGCCGACCTGAACAATACAAGTGGTAGCATAAGCGCATATGCACCGCCATTTTCTTTCCAGGAAAGAGGCTTCTTCATTTCCACTTTTCGAGAAAGTGGCACAATCCTGGTCAAACTTGGATGTCAACTAGATGGTCCTAGCGCGCTCTGCTGCGCCATTCTCAGCTTCTATCACTGATTTTTTGTGGCCTGTTTATCATTTTGATGGCATGTGTTTGGTCTTGTGTCATCAACATGATGAGCATATGTACAATGCGTGTTTGGAACGTTTTTTGCATGTGGGAGCAACATATTGTCTGTTCAATGGTGGTTGAAGTAGAGAAGAAAGATCAGATCCACGAGCAAAACGGCGGCGAGCCGAGCCGGTACCTGAGCTCCAAGGATATACACAATCGTCAAAATGGTTCTAGGGTTTCATCCCCTCGTCGATGAAGTCGCCGGTCCGCTCCACCTCCGGTGGCCTTGGGCCTTGGAGGCGGATCACGGTCCCTTGCTGGCGGTGGTTTCACATTTTTTGTTTAGGTAGTTTTTCAATGTCTTCTTCGAAGTGGTGAGGTGGCGGCCACATCTTAAAGTTAGAGTAAGGTTCTCTTCGCCCTATCCTCGTTTCGGTGATGTGCCTAGCATCGACCAAAGGCGTGTGGAGATGTGCATCCTACGGATCTCCTAGGATCCAGTCGGTTTTTGGTTTTTGTGTTTGTTGGTTTGATTTCATGTCAAACTCTTTCAATCTATGGTTACCACCATTGTTTATGGTTAGAGAGTTGGTTCTTTGGAGCCTTAGGACGATGATTTCACGCCAGTCTACTACAACAAGCTCTAGTACGATAAGTTTTGCTCGGCTCTAGCAAACGGAGGGCCGAGAATCATGACACGCCTTCGATAGTCGTCGCTAGGTGGTTAAGATACTTATTTGTATTTTTTCCTTATTTTCTAGAATGCTTGTACTACTGTTAATGATTATTAAAAGATCACCAATTTTTTAAAGGAAAAAAGCAACAACAAGGCCTAACAAAAATCAACACCACAAGCAAAATCCTAATTCCCTAGCAAGTGGAACCTATGATAGTGACATGCAACTCATCCTAAGAGTCTCAATCCTAGGGAGCTTAGAGCTCTTAGAGGATTGTTAATGATTATTAAAAGATCACCAATTTTTTTAAGGAAAAAAGCAACAACAAGGCCTAACAAAAATCAACACCACAAGCAAAATCCTAATTCCCTAGCAAGTGGGACCTATGATAGTGACATGCAACTCATTCTAAGAGTCTCAATCCTAGGGAGCTTAGAGCTCTTAGAGGATTGGCGACAAGTGGGGGCACAATCCTTGCCGGCGAGAAACCAGCCAAGCCACACTGCCCCGGCCCCCGGTGACATCGCTGACCTACATGACAGCTGTGGAGGCGCGGCAGCCTTGTCTGACAATGCAATGATCAATGCCGCCTAGAACAGTATGGCCACGACTACCGTCATCTTCCACATGCGCACGAACCTCGCCTTTGTCATGTCCTCCACCGGTCGCAGCATGGGGACAAAGAAGAGATTGAAGGACTGCAGGAAGAGGGCATGCGCACCCTGCTCGGGCCGACCCATTTCGGTGTCCGAATCGTTCCGTTTGGGTCGGGCCACGGATACCAATATGCGGCCTGTCCGGATGGATAGAGGGGGAAACCCAAGAGAGCGACGCAAATATTTTTTTGGCCCTGGTAAGCGAGCCCTTCGGTGCATTAATAATATATTTAGAATATTTAAAAAAGAAAAAATACAAATATAATAAAAATAAAACCCTAGCCTAGACTAGGGTTGCGGAGGGTGCGCCGCCCTGTCCTATGCCTCGCCGTCTTCGTCCTCGTCCTCACCGGAGAGGTCGATGAAGGGCCCCTGGGGCCAGGGCCACGCGACCATGGGTGGCGCTGGAGGACTGGGCGCCGGAGCAGGCAGCGCCGAAGTCTCGGTGGCTCGCCTGGGTGGCGGCCCTGGTGGTGGCGGTGATGCGACGGAGAGGGTGAGGGCGTCCTCAAGCCCTGGGAAGGCGCGCTTCTCCTCCTCCGCGCTCACGAGGATGGCGACCTGCGGCTGCTCGTCCTCGGTGAGCTCCGGCGGCAATTCATAGTGCTCGCCGCGCTCATTCGCAAGGAGGACGGTGTACACAACATTGCCGACAAAATCGTCGGTGTCGTCACGGACCGCCTTGCCGGTGTCATCGTCGCAGCTGGGAGGTGGGGGCGGAGGTTGGCGACCGTTGTCGTCATTGCCATCGTGGATGTCCCCGTCATCGACATCCCCGTCGTGGCCGTCGCCGTTGTCCCCATCATCGCCGCCTCCGCCGTCCCCGTCGTTGTTGTCATTGGGGGCCTCTGGGGTCCCCCGTTCCGAACCTTCGCTTTGAATAGGAGGAACCAACACGCGCCGGCTGTTGAGAAGCCACCTCGCCGGGAGGTTGGCATCGGGCCATGGCATGGGCCTGTTGCACGCGTACAGGCTCCGAGCCATCCGGTGGGCACGTACACCCGATCACGCGGGCATGAGCAGCGTTGCGCGGAGGTGTGCCATCGTCGTCTTCGGGAGGCAGCAAGTGGCGCGAGCCCGATGACTCGTGGTCGTTCTTGCCCTTGCCGAACGACCACCGACCTCCTGCCATGGTCTCGCGTGCTGATCTGTGCAGCGACGGGCTAGCGACGATGGGCTTTATGTAGAGGACGAGCGTCCACTGGCCGCCCAGCGTGGTCGCCGAGGCGTCGCATAGCGCGTTGATGGCCGGCGCTGACAGCCAGGCGCTGCATCAATACCGATGATGCGATGAGCGAGGTTGAAGCGCCGGCGAAAACTGCCTAGTGGAGAAGATTGGTCGCCGTGGTGGCTGCCAGGTGGGTCAGGGGAGGACACCAAAAGGCATGTGCGGACGGTCCGCGCTCACCCATTTCGTTTCCACATTTGAGCCAGGAATGGGTCGGTCGGACCGCGTTTGGCTGTTTGGGTCGGGCCGCTGGATAGATTTTTCCCATTTTTCTATCTGTGCGGATGCGTTCGGACTTGCAGTGGTCGAATGGGTCAGCTCGCTGGAGATAGCCTTAGGGCAGCGGCCTAGGTTGTGAGGGCGGGCGGCCATGGCTGCCACGGCCCCATGGTCGGGCATGTGGACTTGCTCCGTTGCTGGATGGCGTTCCCTGTTCCGCAGGGAGGCGGTAGTCAACTTCGGCACCTGCAGGTCTGGATCGAATAATTTTGGGGCGGCGGCTCGGTTGACCCAGCTGTCCATCTAGTTTGAAATCGTCGATCTGCTTCATGCCGGCCTTCTTGGTCTAGGCGCCGACACGTTCCGGTCTTTCTCTCGGAGATTTCCACTGGTTAGTGCATGTCACCGAATATCTAGAGCATATATCCTTCAGAGGCCGCTTGGCAAGCAGGATAGCTTCTGTGGTCGCCTAGGCCGATGATCGGAGCATCATTTGTTTGTGGCTGTGACTACCGAATCATTGCGGTCAGATAGTTTTTTACAGTTCTATATTATCTTATCTCATGATGCTTTAAGCAATCGGTGCATTTTCTGAATCAATTTTAATAAACTAGATATCTTCTGTAAGTAGACTTCACAATACATTTTTTAGTAAAGAGCATATATTAATATTAAGAAGATACCAATTACACCCAGTAACAATGCATAAACTTCGCAATACATATGTCTAACGCTGCTAGAATCATCGACATTGTCATCGGGAATTTGTGGCTAGCAACTAGCATGCAGACATAGCACACGAAAGGAGTAGGATAGTTCTCAGGGCATCTTTTGGTGTTGGCATGGGTGTCCATTGCTGGACTTGTAATCCGATTCAAGGAAAACCCTCGTTTTTAAGCTTAATGAAATAACGCGCAGATCTTTGCAGGTTTTCGAAAAAAAATATGTCACTACGCAGAAAAGTTGGAAGAACAAAATAGTTACACAATTTTTCCAGACATACAAATACTCTATCTCCTTAAATTTTCTAAAAGGCGTCCAATTTATTATTTTTCATTTCGTCTAGAGCAGCAGGCCAAAAAGCTAAGCACTAATGGTTCGGCCACCGTCGACACAAATGACCTGGCCGGTAATGAAGGAAGCGGCTGGCAAACACAGAAATGACACCGCCGAGGCAATCTCCATCGGCTTGCCACTTCGGCGCATAGGTGTCTTCGAGTGCTCATCCTCTAGTTGATCTGTAGTTGTCTGTGCACAACACAAGACGTCAACTTAGTGCTAAGTTCCTTTCACACATTAGGGTGCTAAAGAAGAAAGAGGTGTATTGTGTATGGACTTACATCTTTGATCAGATCAGTGGTGACAAAGCCTGGGGCGACACCATTTACACGGATCTTGTCCGGTGCCCATTCAGTAGCAAGGCTCCTTGTAAGCTGGTTTATCGCTCCTGCATGCATACCAACATAGATCGTGTAAACAAATACTACAGTATAATTGAGTCCCTATATTTATAGAGAAGTTTTTTGGTTTTCTCTTGATTTTTTGGGAAACAGTAGTGGGCCTTCGTATATGGTTTGAAGCTTTATATTTATTCAACAAAACTGAGTTCATCTATTCGTATGTAGTGAATTGTTGAGCAATTGACTTGGTCGTACAAATAAAACATATACCTTTTGTGACATTATAAATCGCGGCGCCTGCATAGCTGATTGTGCCTCCAATGGAGGACATGTTGATGATGCTGCCTCCTCCTGCAACGGACGATTTAAGCAACAGAGGTCTCGCGAGCTGGCTGAGGTGGAAGGTCGACTCCAAATTAGTGGCCATCAAATGCGAGTACTCATCTCCGGTGCATTCCGCAGCCGCCTTGATAAACAATTGCCCCGCATTGTTCACCTGCATGGAGCAGTACAGAAATTATGAACACTTGCATCTGTCGTCTTAACATTTTTCCCAATCAGACTTGGAATCGATCGCACGTCAGAAGGGGAGCAACTGAGCTGCAACGTAAAGGTGTTAATTTGACAGAAGCTTACGAGTATGTCGAGCTTGCCGTCGAAGGTTTCTTTGACCGTCTCCATGAGCTTCTCCCTGTCGGCGCGCACAGAGACATCACAGACGGAGACGGTGACTCGCATGCTCTTCTCCTCCCACCGCCGGCGGCTATCCTCTAGCTCGGCCGCGTTCCGGGAGCAGGTGTGCACCCGCGCCCCAAACCCGGCAAGCTCCTCAACTATGGCATGACTGTATGCCAAGGAACAGGCATCAGCTTTGAGCCTTTGAGCACATAATTACTGTACACGCCCAAGGCATAAACTTAAAAGACTTGTTGATGTGCGTAAATACCCGATCCCTTTGCTGCCGCCGGTGACGAGCGCCGTCGTGCCGGCGAGGCTCCACCGCTCCTCTCTGCTCAGCTCGGCCGCCATCTCTCTTTCGGCTGACAGGCAATGAATCAAGGCAGTTGTCAGCTAGGTGTGTTGAAGGTTAAATAGAAGCCACACACCTTGAGAGGGGAGGAGATTTCTTGCACCCGGGCAGTGATCCCGCCAGGTGTAGTTGCGTGAATCGTTGCTTTTTATGTTGAAACATGTGCCAGAGTGTGTTTCTACCGAATACGTCAAGCTGGAAAAGAAATATACGGTCGGCTTCATGCGGTAGAACATTGTATCCTGCAGCAGGTAGGTGGGAGATGTGCCAGATGATACCAAACAAAACAACCCTGTTGCAAGCTCTGAACATTGATGAGGAGCGCCAGAAATTAATGAGTGCACTGACTAGTCGAAGTGTAATAAAGGTCTGGTGTTGATTTCGTGCACATGACATCAGCGACCCTATTCTTTTTTTAAATCACGAATCATATTTCTGAGTTTAAAAAATTTGACACAAATATTTGGATGTAGCCTACTATTTATCCCACAAACATAAAAATAATAATATTTAGCTATTTTATATTTTGGGCTACATAAAATTAACAAACGTGTAGATTTGAATATGTATATTTTCAAATCAACAAATTTTACCATATTTTTTCATTTTTATGTAGCCTACAATACAAAGAATTTCGTATTAAAATTTTGCATACTTGTAGGTTACATCATTGACTATATATACATATTCAGAGACTATTCTTTTTTATTTTCCTAATTATTTCCCTAATTTTTTGAAACTTAGAGACTATTTTTGTTTTGATAGTCTAGCGTCACGACCGGAAGTACCAACTTCTTTTTTATCAAAATGTATATTTATTTTAAATAAAGGAATCTATGAAGTCCGGGAGCCAAAAGCACTTTCCGAAACGTAATTTACATAGGAGACTGAAACAAGGGAGTAGATAAATGGACAACAAGCTTCATATAACACTTTATTTTCAAACATTTAAATATTATATTTTAAAATTTTATAAAAACAAAAACCCATAGTCGGAACATGTATAATCTTAATATGAAATACTTATATTTTAGTATACACAAAAATACCAAAATCTGTTAATTTTTATTGTGAATAGTGCATATTTTGACACTATATAAATTTATCAGATTTTGACACTATATAATTTTTCATTTTGTATAGCCTAGAATATAAAATAATTCATATTGAGATTTTTCATGTTTGTAGTATACATCATTGGCTAGCTATATTTTTTAGATTTTCAATATTTCAAATATATGAAAATAAAAAAATACATGTAGCTAGGCGTCCATTTTAATTTTGAATTTCCAACTGAACCGAGATCTGTGAAAACAAACAACGAGTCGTTGCTGATTAACGAAACTGCATGTGTCTTGTGCATCGCTTCAATTGATCTGCAGCACCATGAGCATTGTTGCCTCGACATAGCACTTCTATCTACTGCTCATGCCACTCTTAGAAGTGCAAAATGAGATTGATAGCAAATGGTGTGTACACACGGAGCACTCTGCAACATGCCACAGCACAGTTATGAGCTGGGACCCACTAGAGTTGACGTTCTCTCCCAAAAGGTCAGTAGGTGGAAGTATGCTGCCGCTGTGCAAGCGCAGCTACTGACTACACCCGGTACATCATTAAATGAGCGCCTAAAGAAAATACAATAGCTTTGAAGATATACCATGAAGATCTATTCATACACTGCAAAGATACAAACAACTAGATGGCCAAATATAGGAAACGGATGGTGCACATGACTCCACATGGCAGGAGTACTGATGCTCGGGTGCCAAAACTACTTTTCCCCTTGAGAGGGACAACAATACAAGATAGATTCGGAGAGATTGTTGGACTGATCTCAGCCGCAGGGCCTCAGCGGTGGATGCAAAACACAACAAGGAACTAGACTTTTCTTGGTACGTTAGTCATCCTAGGAAGAACCAACTGGTACATATGAAGTTTCTGGTCAAATTTTCAAACATGATCATGTTGTGGCGTTGCCTGAGGAGGAAAAAGCAGAGACTGAAGAAAGCGGTTGACGTGAGAGGCCTGCTGTGACTGAGTGTGACATCCTTGATCAAAGCATGAAGTATTCAGTGACGTCCTTGATCAGAGCGTGAAGTATTCAGTGACATGGATTGGCCCGTTCTGCGCATTCCGACCCATCTTATTACGCACGTTCTGGTCGCAGCCCTCGGGCGCAAACTCGCGGGAAATCCTATGCGCCGCTTAAGCGGCACTTCCTGCTCGCGCCGCACACCCTGCACACGGGAGTTGGTCGTCTTCCTTGGTCACCGACGAGAGGAAGCAAGCACGGGCAGCGTCACGAAGCCGCCGACACCGCGGCTGGCCGCGGTGGAGGCGGCGGAGCAAGCACCGGCGCGCCACGAAGCCGCCGACGCCGCGGCTGGCCGCGGTGGAGGCGGCGGAGCAAGCCCTAAAACTTAGGGTTTGGGGGTGGGGGTGGGGTGCGGAGACTCGCCGGCGACAAGATCTTTAGGTTATGGGGTGCGGGAGGGTTCGCCGGAGTTGGCCGTCGGAGAGCTTAGAGGGAGGTTGGGGGGCAGCGGTGGACCGGCGGTCGGGGGCGGATTGGGGAGGGCAGGGCGGCGAGGCGGCGCTCGCGCCGCCGGCCGCGGGTGGCGGAGGTAGGCGGTCTGGCCGGCGGCGGGGGCGTCGTTGAGAGAGAAGAATGGGAGGAAGAAGAAAGTCGGAGGGGGAAGAAGAGAAAATGGGTTGGGCCCAGCTCCCCACGTCTGCCTGCGCGACGTGTGTGGCGCGTCCTCGTGAGGCCGCTTTAAGCGGCATACAGAAGGTCCCGAAACTCGCACACGTCGTCGATATGGTGAGACGATAAACAGAGGGAGTGTGGGCCTGGCCCATTCAATATTTCCTCGCCCAACTTTCCTTCGGTTGCGACCGTCGCTTCCGGACGGACGGGAACAAATTCGAATCGAGTTTGAGCAAATTTGAATCTCAATAAAATAGAGTTTGAACAAATTCAAATCTGAATAAATTGAGTTTGAACAAATTTGAGTTTGAACAAATTCGAATCTGAACAAATTCGAGTTTGAACAAATTCGAATCTGAACAAATTTGAGTTTAAACATTTTTTCTGAATTTGAACATGAAATTCGAAAGTGAACATATTTCGAATTGAACAAATTTTCAATCTGAACAGTTTTTCAAAAATGAAATTTTCGAATCTAAGTATTTTTTATTTCACTAAATATTTCAAAAATTATAGGAAAAAGTAACAAAAGAAAAAGATACAAAAATCGTCCGTATTGGACCGGCCCACCAAGTAGCGCCTGCAGGCGTCAACACGAAATTCATCACCACGGGTGATGATTAGGTATCACCGACGCTTTATTGTCGAAGCGAACAACAGTCAATCAAATAGGCCAGTAAACATGCGTGAGCCCTATTATTTTCTTGGACCTCCGTCCAGGCCGGGTTCACTGGTCCTTCCGCCTGCCGGCGGCGGCGTAGGCGTCGTTGGCCCACCTGAACACGAACCACAGCACGTCCACAATGGCGTTGCCGGACCCTCCTCCGGCGCCTCTCGCTGCGACGCCGCCGGCGTACGGCGACGGGGCCTCGGCTGGTGCCTGCAGCCAAGGTCCGGCCTCGAAGCCGAGCACCTGCACCTGGTCCTCCTCTTCCTGCAGGACGCGGCCGGCGCGCGCCAGGGCGAAGGCGGCGCAGAGCACGAGCGCGGCGATCAGGACGGCACGAGCCATTGATAAATTTCTCCTTCGATCGACGCCTGCTGGCTGGCTGAGAAGCAGAGATCAGTACTGAGATATGTAGATGCACGACGCATTTAGGCCGGCCGGCAGGTTTATATATGAAGAAGTACAGGGACAAAGATTGAAACCGCGCGATCAAAAATTAAGCCGTGTTTAAATTAGTCTTGACCGAAACTGCTGAAAGAATTACTACTCACTAGTATGTGCGTTTCAGACTTTCAGGTTACAAAATCAATGGGCACTGCAGCACCGTACCTAAATAAACACGGGCGTGCATGCATCGGTCCTGTTTACTCTCTGGGTCTCCGGTTTGTGTTTGCCAAACTTTTACATATGAACCGGCAAGACTGCATTCTGATACAGACTTAAATTATGGGAGAAGGATAGACAATTAACTGTGGAGTGTGCATACTTCAGGTACCGTAGCACAGCTTGCAAACGGATGTGGGCTCTCATGGTTGGGTTTCTTGTGGTAGAACCAGCCCACCCAGGTTTAAGTTCTAGATTTGGCATGGGCATTTGCATTTTCCTAGATTTATTCCAGGATTATCCAGCGCTATTCTTTTAGCGGTAGGTGACATGCCCGTTAATAGCCTGTGGTGACTTCATCAACCTAAAGATATGTCGGCTCGGTCCTTTGGAGGTGCTCATAGGGTTAGCCACAACTGTATATTTGTTACCGATTTTGGAGGTGCCCATCAATAGCCTGTGGTGACTTCGTCAACCTAAAGATCTGTCGGTTTGGTCCTTTGGAGGTGCTCATACATCTGGCTTAGAGCCATAAAAATAATCCAAATAAATTTCCTGGCCTTAATCAAAATCATATTCAAAACGGCAAAAAATGAGGGATGTCGGCTTCCACCGAACCCTGAGCATCGCAAAAAATCGTTAAAGATGATAAGTAAAACTACATGATCAGCAGATTCTGCCATGGCACATAACGGATATAGGCCATTCTGAGGGATGTCTCTCTTAAAGATTTGGTTGTTTGTGGGTTCACGATTACGAACCAGCTGTCACATAACAATCTTAATATATAGGGAACTTTGACGCAAATGCAAATGTCACCCTGACATATCTCGCGATACGGGGAGGAGGTGGAGAACTAGCCTAAGGGAAGTCCTAGGAAATAGTATGATCTATTTCCTTCGAAGGAGCAATTTCTTAACTTTCATGCGAGAGCAAGTCCCACTGGACCATTTCACCTTTCCCGAATGACCTTCGGGAGCTTAGCTGTCAACCATTTCCACAATGAGTTTGAGCAACCGAGAATATGTTGAAAATCCTTGGGTGTCTATCCCTAAGCATATCAAAATAAGATTCTTGTGCCCCTGCCTAGCACTAACTTAGCCCCAAATTGAAATAGTGCTTGATCTCATGGATGTTATGCCAATGAGCCCCGTACCTGGGAAGAGGCAAAGATGTTGATAGATCCTGGATATTTTGCTCTAATGAGCCTACACCACATGTTTTGGTCATTATCCAATGAAAATAGAGGACAAATCCACTTGGATAGCAAGGCAATATCAAGAAGCCGTGAGTTTAAGACACCTAGCACTACTAGGGAAAAGCTTATCCTGGCGCGCCAGAAAGGCTTATCCCCGGCGAATTTGGGTTCGCCGGCGAACAACAACAGTGCAGCAAGGACAAAAAAATACCGCCGACGAATTTACTCTCTGCGCTGGGGATAACTTTATCCCCGGCGAACCAGAAAAGTGGTTCGCCGGGGATAAAAATTCAAATAATCCAAAAAAGTTAAAAAAAAATCCAAAAAAATCTAAAATTCTAAAAACCTAAATAAATATTAAAAACCATAAAAATATGATTTTTTGACCATTTTATCACACCTAGAATCTCTAATATTTTGGTCATTATCCAATGAAAATAGAGGACAAATCCACTTGGATAGCAAGGCAATATCAAGAAACCGTGAGTTTAAGACACCTAGCACTACTAGGGAAAAGCTTATCCTAGCGCACCAGAAAGGCTTATTCTAGGCGAATTTGGGTTCGCCGACGACCTACACGTCGGCGGTAATGTCTTACCACCGGCGAACAACAACAGTGCACCGGGGACAAAAAAAATACCGGTGGCGAATTTACTCTCTTCACCGGGGTAAAAGTTATCCCCTGCGTGGTTCGCCGGGGAAAAAAATTCAAAAAATCCAAAAAGTTAAAAAATCCTAAAATTCTAAAAACCTAAATGATATTAAAAACCATAAAAATATGATTTTTGTGACCATTTTATCACACCTAGAATCTCCTCAGTTCACACAGAAACGACAACATCCCGCTCGGTCACCCATCCTCACATTGCTCTAGGCCAAGCATGCTTAACTTCTTCGTTCTACTTACATGTGCTAGCCTTACACCCATTATACCTAATTGATACTATTATCTTTTCAATCCTTATAAGTCTTATGTGTGTGAGTGTGTGTGCGTGTGAGTATGTGTGTGTGTGAGTGTGTGTGTGAGTGTGTGAATATATATGTGTGTGTGTGTGTAAGAGTGTGTGAGTATGTGTGTATTGTGTGTGTGTGTGCATATGTGTGTGTGTGTGAATGAGAGTGTGTTTATACCAAAAAAATCAAAAATATCAAAAAATATCCAAAATCCCAAGTAAATGATAAAGAATCCAAAAGAACTAAAAAACTTCAAGAAAATCCCAAAAATCTTAAAATTTCACGAATCTAAAAGTGCAAAAATTCTATTTCCATTTTGAATTTTAGGATTGATAAAATTGTTGAAACGCCCATAGGTCGTTAAATTTGGATGTAACTTTTTGTGTAGCTACTTCTTCATATAAAAAAGTTTTCAATCCGACATCATATGCAAAAGTTATCGCCGTTTTACCATGATAACGTTTTGTTGCAAAATATATCAAAATTCAAGTTTGTTATTTTTGTATCAAGTACTCCCTCCGTTCAAAAATATAAGATGTTTTAGTTTTGTGAAGGGAATGTATCTAGACATCTTTTAGTGTATAGGTTCGCTCGAATCTATACACTAAAAGATGTCTATATACATTTGCTTCACAAAGCTAAAACATCTTATATTTCTAAACAGAGGGAGTAGAACACATAATATATCGAAATCACAAAGTTTTTTATTTTTTGAATTTTTTTATCACTTTCTACTATTTTTTGCAAACTAAAAAAGCGATCCACAGGGGGGTGTGGCTGGAAATAAAAAATCCATTATCCCCGGCGGATTGGCAAGGTGCGCCGGTGGTAGCCCCTATCCCCGGCGCATAAGGCCTCTGTTCGCCGGTGTTATTTTTTAAAATTTGAATTTATTTTCTGAAATTTTGAATTATTATCTCCGTCGCACGGGCTCTCAATTCGCCTGCGATACACCACTTATCCCCGCGCATCTCTGGTCTATTCGCCAGGGGTAACGGTGAATAGGGGCCGGGCCTCCCGAGGTGGGCCTGGTCGGTCTTATCCCGGTGAATCGGAGGCCTATTCGCCAATGATATTTCAACTATCCCCGACACACATGAGCAGATTCGCCGGGGGTACAGCGCAGTAGGCCTGGAATTCGTTACCCCCGGCGAATGCAATATGGATTCGCCGGTGATAAGCAAATCTCTAGTAGTGTAGGCCACCTTGGTCTCTAGGGCGGCACACATCATACCAGTTTACTCGATGACAAGTGCGCTTATTGCCTACCCCATCCCAAAACATCTTTGACAGATGTTTATCAAAGCTAGTGTGGGTTCCTTCAACCAATAATAAGTGGCCCATAGTGAAGACCAGGAGGCTAGATAAGGAGAAGTTAGCTAGAGTAAGACGAGTAGTGAGGACATGAATCTCCCTTGCCAAGGATCCATCATGTGTATAACTTGCTTTACTAAACCATCCAAGCCAGCTAGCATGAGCTTTCTATCCAAGATAGGGAACCCCAGGTGCATTAGTGGAAAGACATGTCTTACAGTTAACATGTTGAGGAACCCCATCACAATAACCCCACTCTTTAAGAAGTTGATTCTAAGGCCTAACAAAAGTTCAAAACACCGCAGCAAGAACTTCATGTTGCCGATGCTATAAGTGGTGTGCTAGAAAATAAGGACGGCGTCATCCTCATATTGTAAGTGAATTACCCCTCCCAGTTGAAATTTAACACCACTCTCTTGACATTTATTGCATTAAAGGGCTCTTTTTACTCATAATACATAAATACAATATCGCGACGATATGATTTAGAGGTACTTACACTCGGCCTCTGCATAGCAAAGATGCGCACAGCCACACTAGTTCAAAAAAAAGGAAAAAAAAGCACACGAAAAACAATAATCATGAAGATCATAAATCACCTAAGAGCATCTCCAGCCGTGTCCCCGAGTCGGCCCCCGGCAGGTCATTTTTTCATCCGAACGGCGGTATTCGGCCCAGCCGCGCCCCCGGTTTCTCGTTTTCGCCCGGATTTGGGCTTTCATCCATCCGACGAGCCCAGGCCATCCCCGGCTTTCTGAGGCGCGATCGGGGACTCCGGACAAAACAAAAACGCGCGAAACGTCGAGCGGGCCAGCGGTGTCGGCGACAGAAGGGTAGTTCCCCGCCAATATTTTCATTTCCCTCCAAAATGCGCCGCATATACCCATTTTCCCCGCCGAAATCCCCCACAGTTGCAGCTCCTCCTCTTCTCTTCCACCACCATGCCACCGAAGAGGATCGCCGACGATGGCGCCCCGAAGGCGAGGAAGCCGCGGGCCCCCAAAGAGAGGCCGCCGGGCATGACAAACGCGGCGTGGGCGGTGGATGTGGAGCGCCGGCAGACCGAAACGCGCGGCAGGGCGGAGAGGAAGAAGAAGCTCGCGGCGAAGAGGGCGGCGGCGGCGGCGGACGAGCAGGCGAGGCTGGTCTCCATGGCCATGGGACAGCCGCGCGTCGGCCAATTCCCCAGTCCATGGCCAACCCAAGGTACGATCGGCTCTCCTTCGACCTACTCGCCGGCCAATTCCCCCATGTTCCACGAGACCTACGTCCCCGGAATGTCGAGGTTCACCCCGTCGCCGCCGGAGTACGACGCTGCGATGCACGAGGGCATCGCCACCCGAGGCACAGGAAGGCACCGCCGACGAGTCTGTTGTAGTCTAGTTTCTGTTTCGATCGCCGGATTGTGGTTGATCCGATCGCCGAACTATTGGGCGATGCTTTTGTGTAGCGGGAAGACGCTATTTTGAAACTTAATCCACGCTGATGGGCGAATGCCGGGGTGCCGACTGGAAAAATATTGCCACCCACGCCCGTTTTACATTCAATCCGGACGAAATTATCGATGGATTTCGGCCCGGGGGCCTCAAACGGCTGGAGATGCTCTAAGGTGCTGGATGACAACTCCCTCGGCATGCCGTGCTCTATCACTTTGCTCGGTACCCTGCCCGCGCATGTGAGCTATTTGGTTATGGGTTTTGCCACTTTCCAATGGTAATGGTCATTAGCTCATCACGGTTAGGGTGATTCACCGATTTTGTACAATCAGAAAATTCAGTTAATATAACAGAATCAGCACAAAAATAGTGATGACCTAAATATCTGAACATACAAACTGACCTCGAAGCGTCAGAGGCGCTTAGCTTAAGCTTAGACAACCAGTTTACCATTTTATTTTTGGACATAAACTTAGGTTTATGTTTCCTACAGGATCATAAGTGGATTCTTCTAACTTCCCTAGAGATCTAAGGCTTATGATATGAGATGTGAATATGTGATCGATGACAATATTTGTGGGAGGCAAGCAGTGGAGAGTAAAACAACTTGAAGTAATTATGGTGGAACTTTAAAAGAATGCAATACATACATCCAAAACCGCAAAACTAGTGGGTTCGGGATACACGGCCCCTTTTCAAAAAGAAAATCACTGTTCAAAAAAATCACTTGCACTCGTCAAAAAATCAAAAGGAAATCGAATATAAATGGATCAGTCTTGTTTCCACATTTCAAGTTTCATGAAAATCAACTGATTTAATTTGCCGGGAAAACAGAATATGCTATTCTAGGGGAATTCAGGATTACGAAAATAGCAGTCCGAGTACAACACAGATCAACGTCCGTCGTCGTACGCAAGGAAATCTCTCCGTAGCACGCATGGATCCGAGTCCTACTTGGTTACGTAGTTGACCGTGGATCGATACATATATGGTCGAGATCCTGGTTCGTTTGCATTGCAGGGACAAGCTTCCAGCAGCGAAATCGATCGATGGCGATTTCGACGACGCTCTTCGACGCGGACGACCTCGTCCGCGAGATCCTCCTGCGCGTCGACCACGACGAGGTCACCATGATCTCTTGCGCCGCCACCTGCAAGCGATGCCTCCGTATCGTAGCGGATCCATCCTTCCGTCTCCGATGGCTCCGGTAGCCGCCCTCCGACCTCCGTCGTGTGCTTCTTCACCCAACGGCACCAGGGTTCAGAGCAGGGACAAGGCCCACGGAATCAACAGCCGAGACGACTCTTGACATTTGCCTGTTTGCAGCGAACAGTTTGCTGTATCTTCTTAATTAGCACAAGAGTAGCGTGCGCATGTTCACGCCTCGGATGCATAGGATATTTTCAGTTTTCAGCTTTGGGCACCGCGTGTGTTCATCGTCTTCAGATTCGTTTCAGTTGTAATGGCAAACTCACCTTATTCGTCCCCCAGACCTTTCTTGCTCGGCACTCGTCGCAGTTACCTTAGCTTCTCCGTCTAGGCCGCCATGCTGGTGATGTCGTTGAAGCTGCCTTCGTAGACAATGTTGTACCGCTGGCCACGCACGGAGGCCTCGCCTCCTTTTTTTCCCGAGAAATATCCGAATCTATTACATGACTTCACAAGAAGTACTAAAAGGCAACCCAAACACAATAAAAAGGAAAACGCTGCCGTCCCCCCCCCCCCCCCTCCCCCGGGGAATCGCACGCGTTGCGTCCCCCGGGGCGAGAGCGTGACACACGTCCATGGTGGGACGAGCGGGACAATGTGGCTGGGCCCACACCATCGTTTCTCTCTCCGTCAGCCTTATCTCTTTGGTCTTCTCCACCGCCCCCAAATCCCCACGGGAGCTCGGCCTAGACCTGGCCGCCGACCCTTCCTCCCTCCTCCCCTAGCGACCACTGGTGTTGCCAACGGCTCAGACCGCCTCCTCCTCCGGTGACCACTGGCGCCGCCCCGCGCGTGTTTCCCCTATAGATAAAAACTTCTCTGGTCCAGTTCACCCACTGGCTCGACTCCATCCTCCCCCGACGACCATTGGCACCGCCGTGGATTTTATCTTCGCTAAAAGTTTGTCGCTGCCCGGCCACGCCACTGCCGCTTTTGTTGCGACTGGTTGCAGGCGGTGCTACCTGTTGTCAGCGGCGGAGCTGGAAGGGGCGACCGCCGCGCCAGCTCGAGCGCCGTGATGCTACAAGGAGCGGCTGATGTTGCTACATATTGCTTCTGGGCTTGCTACCATGGACCGACGGTGTTGCTACAATGCTACCATGGCGCGGCCTCATGGATGGCCTACGCGCCACCGCCATCAAGGCGCCTTCGATGGTGGGTGGTTCTGCTGCAAGGCGCCTCCACCGTGCCGCTGCAAGGCGCCTCCGCGGCCTCATATGAGCGCTGCTGCAAGGTGCTACAGGGGTCGTCGGTGGCTGCTACAATCGATGCCAGTGGAGGTGCCGGTTGCTACCTGTGGTGGACCCCTTTGCTCCGGTGGTGACGTCTGCGTCTTCTCCCGCGATGCCTTTTTGCTGCGAGCAGCGGGGTGCTTTGCTACAAGCGGCGGGATGTGCTGCTACAAGGGGTGTGTTGCTACCTTCTCCGGCGACGACGTCTTCTCCGCCGGTTGTACTAATAGCAAAGGGGACGGGATGCTCTACTACAAGCAAGCTACGTCCTCGTGTCGTGGGAGAGAGAAGGAGGGCTGGGAATGCGGGGTGATGACCCACAAGTATAGGGGGTGTATCATAGTACTTTCGATAAATAAGAGTGTCGAACCTAACAAGGAGCAGAAGGTGTTGACAAGTGGTTTTGATCAAGGATTCACTATAAATACTAGCAAACGGGTTTTTAGGGGTATTTGATAATGCAAGTAAATAAAGTACGAGTAAATAAAAGACAATAATAGTAATTTCTGCAAGTGGCCCAATCCTTTCTAGAGCAAAGGACAAGCCGGTTGTGTAACTTATGATTACCAAACGTTCCTGAGGACACACAGGAGTTTCTGTCGAGAGCTTTCGCTTCATGCTACTAAGTAATCTTCATTGGTTTGATAAGTGTTATGGGGGTGAACCTGTGCTAGCGTACTACTCTTACTAGGACTAATACACACTTGTGATTATACCCCTGCAAGCATCCGCAAATACAAGAAAGTAATTAAGATAAATCTAATCACAGCCTTAAACTCTGAGATCCTATGCTCCCTGGTGCAATGGTTTCCTAACGGGGGTTTAGGTTTCTGTCGCTCCGGCAACCCCACAATTAGTAGCCAAATACATAATGCATTCCACTAGGCCCATAAATGGTGAAGTATCATGTAGTCGATGTTTACATGACACCACTAGTAGAATAACACCACAACATAAATATCAAACCATTAAATATTACTCAACATAGTTTCACTACTAACATCTCAACTTCTCTCATGTCCTCAAGAACTAAACGAACCACTCACAAGACATCATATGGATCATGACCAGAGGTGAAATAATGGTAAATAACAATCTGAATATAAACCTTAATTCAATGGTTCCACTCAATAGCATCAACTACAAAGGTAATCAACACCGGAAAAGTTTCCCCTAAGAATTTGACAAGATTCAACCCAAGATGTTACAGCGGCATGGCGTGGTGATGGTGGAGATGAAGGTGTTGGTGATGATGATGATGGTGATGATGATCCCGATGAAGTCCAGCGCGATGATGATGACAATAGCAACGATCTCCCCTCTCCGGGAAGGAATTTCCCCAGCAGATTTCTGTCTGCCGGAAAGCTTTTCTCTCTCAGTGTTTTCCGCCCCGCAGAGGCGGCGGTGTCTATCTCTGAGCCCCCTCTTGACTTAGGTTTTCGGGGACGACAATATACGCGAGGGGGCGATGGCAGTAGTGGGCCAGGGTGGCCTCACCATAGGCCGGCGCGGCTAGGGGTGGGCCCGCGCCCTGATACGTCTCTAACGTATCCATAATTTTTGATGCTCCATACTTGTTTTTACACCATTTGCTTAGTGTTTCGTTACACTTCGTGGTATTTTTATGCATTTTCTGGAACTAACCTATTAACGAGATGCCACAGTGCCAGTTCCATGTTTTCTGCTGTTTTTGTGTTTCAGAAAAGTTACACAGGAAATATTCTCAGAATTGGACGAAACAATATCCAAACGTCCAGAAATTTACTGAAGCTTCCAGAGAACCGAAGAGGAGACGGAGAGGAGCCACTGAGGGGCCACACCACCAGGGGCGCGGCCTAGGGCTGGCCCGCGCCCACCTGTGGTGAGCCCCACCAGGTCCACTTCTGACGCCGCCCCTTCGCCTATAAAGACCCCCCGACGGGAAAAACCTAAATACCCGATCACTTTTCCAGAATACATCGCGATCCGCCGCCGCCGTCGACCCGAGATCGGGAGGGTCCAGGAGCTCTTCCCGGCACCCTGCCGAAGAGGCGAATCACCTCCGGAGGTCTTCTTCATTGCCATGCTTGCCTCCGGCGCGATGAGTGAGTAGTCTACCTTGGACTATGGGTCCATAGCAGTAGCTAGTTGGTTGTCTTCTCCACCATGTGCTTCATGTTTAGATCTCGTGAGCTGCTTTACATGATCGAGACTACCTTTATGTAATTCTACATGTTGTGTTTGTTGGGATCCGATGAATATTGGTGTTATGATTGAGTTGATGTGCTAAATATTATCTTATGTTATCTCTATGTTGTTTATGATCTTGCATGCTCTCCGTTGTTAGTAGCTATCTTGGCCGAGTAGTTGCTAGTGACTCCAAGAGGGGGTATTTATGCTCGATAGTGGGTTCATGCCTCTATTTAATCTGGGGGAGTGACAGAAACCTCTAAGGTTGTATATGTGCTATTGCCATTAGGGAGAAAACAACATTCATATGCTCAAGGGCATATGCTTTGTTTACATTACACACTTTGCTTAATGTAGTTATCTGTTGTTCGCAACTTAATACTTGTGGAGTTCTCGGATTGATTCGCCACAAGTGGATTATTAGTCATAGATGCAATTGGATGACGGTCTATGTATCTTGTTGTAATGCCCAGAGTAAATCTCATAGTGATCCTCTCGACATATGCACGTTGCCTTTATTCTATCAATTGCCCAACTGTAATTTGTTTACCCAGCATGTGTTATTTTATCTTATGGAGAGACACCACTAGTGAACTATGGACCCCGGTCCTATTTCCTTTATATTGCTATCACCTATTTACTTTACTCGCACTGTTTACTTTACTCGCATACTATTATCACTTTCCACTCGATACGCTCATACCCTTTGTTTCAAGCTAACCGGTGAGATTGAGAACCTCATCGTAAGTTGGGAACAAAGTATTTGGTTGTGTTTTGTGCAGGTTCCACGTTGCTACTGGTTGAAGACGCGCTAACAAGTTATCGTTAACGGCGCCCTTGTTGGAGTGTCATGCAGCTAGCAAGCATCACCTTCTGGAGTATTGGCTTTTTCCTACTGGATTGATAACCTTGGTTTCATAACTGAGGGAAAACTTGCTGCTATATTCATCAAACCTTCTCTTGGAGTTTCCAACTGGCCGGTCATTTACTTCATCAACTACACGCCAACAAGTTTTCTAGCACCATCATCACCGCGCCATCAACAAGTTTTTCTGGCGCCGTTGCCGGGGAATTTCGGGGGACAGAAGTCTCTGTTCCGGCACCCTGTCGGGATGGGGAAGTGCCCCCAGAGCCATCTCCATTGGTCTCCATTGCCGTCTCCGCCGTCTCCATCGACCTCACTGCCATCTCCATCAACCTTGTTGTCTCCTATGATGAGGAGGGAGTAGTTCTCCCCCGAGGCTGAAGGCTCTATCGGTAGCTATGTGGTTCACCTCTCTCTTCCATGATGTGATCTTTATGTGATCGTGAGCTTTGTATCTAGTTGAATTGGTAGATGCTATTATTCAGATATTATGCTACTCCCGTGCTTTATATTTGTAATCTCCGGAGATACCTTGTATCATGGGAGGAAATTGTACCTCTCTTTTATTCTAAATTCTATCCTTCTAGTGAGGTTTATAAAGATAGGAATTACATTTATAATTTTCATCCGCATAAGGAAGAAAGCATTGCCCAAGCGTGGGGAAGATTGAAGTTACTAATGCACAAATGTCCTATTCATGATCTTCCCCGTAATATTGTTATTAATAATTTTTATACAAGGCTTTCAGGATATTACAAGGACTATCTAGATGCATGCTTCGATGGGTCTTTCACAAGCAAGGATGTTGACACCAAGTGAGGTCTGCTTGAAACAATTCAAAACAATATTGAAGGTTGGGATAGCGATAAAGGTAAAGGATCAGGTATGAATTACGAGTTTGATTGCATTAAGTCTTTCGCTGAAACTACTGATTTTCAAGAGCTTGGTGCTAAGTATGGTCTTGATCCTCAAATTATGATTGATTGTTTTAAAGCCTTTGCTTCTCATATTAATGTTCCTAAAGGAAATGGGGACGTGTATCATGAACCTTTTAAGGACGCTTGCATAGAAAGTGATATTGTTGTTGATGATTGCAATAAACATGCTCGAACCTCTGAAAGTCCTATTTCCTATAAGCATGTTAATTTTTGTGGAGTACATAGACCTTGTGAACAGAGTCACAACAAGGAAGATTATTGCATCACCCACGGGAATGAAGAAACCAATATGTGGCTCAGGGCTCTAGATGAGCTTGGTGAAAAGGTTTGTGAGCTTTATCCTTTTCTTTGTGAACTTTGCGATAACATGGGTCACTTTAATTTTCAATGCCCATTTAATCGAATGAGTACCATAAATTTGTATTGTGATGACAAGATTACTCTCAATTAGCATGATGAGCTTACTTTGTTTTTGGATTGTGAAGAGGTATCTAGAAAGATTTCTTTGGTTGATATGAGAGATGTTGATATTAATAGCACCCTTTGTGGTTGTCGTCTCTATTGTGTTAAAGATTGCCTCGCAAATACTTACATACAAAATCTTATAAAACATGATGTTTTGCCAAGCTATGACAGGACTAATAGATGTTTTTATCTTATTAATAGAGAGGAGGAATCCTCCAAAGTTTCTTCTGTTGTTTCTGTCAGTAAACCAGATTATGTGGAGAAGATGTCTTTCCCTCCTAAAGGATATGTGGAGAAGATGCCCTTCAAGTCTCCCTCCTAAAGGAGAGAGTAAGAAGAGTATGAAGAAGAAGAAGAGGAGTAAAAGGCGAGAGGACACGGTATCTTCCCCTAAGCATTATGATCCTGCTATAGATTATGATAATTCTGATTGGGATGATGTTCCCATGCCTGTTACCTATGTTAGTGATCATGATTGGGAAAAGCACTCTACTTTTGATATTGAAAATCTTTTTGGTACCAATTCTAAGGTTAATAATTGTTGTACCATTAGTACTATCCATATTCCTTCTTATGATGATATGTTTGATGAATATGCTTTGCGAAATAGTTGTTCTCTAGCTTGTGATGATACTGAACCTCTAGTCTATGATGGTTACAATGAAGAGTATAATGTTTTCAGTTCACCTACTTTTGAGGAGAAAATTAGCTATGATTACAATATGCCTCCTGTTTTTTATGATTATGGTGATGAGAATAATTATTCGGTTGAATCTGCTCCTACTACGATTGTTCATGTAGGGAGTGTTAATTCTTTTATGCATGTGGCTCATGATAGGGATGCTTTATGTGATAGTTATATTGTTAGTTCTATTCATGATGCTACTGAAAGTTATTATGAGAGAGGGAAACATGGTTTGATGGATCTCAACAATATTGAGTTTCTCCTCTTTATGTTGCAACTCTTGAAGTTGTACTTGTTTTGCCTTCCTATGTTTTTTGCTTTGCGCTTTCATGACTTGTCTCTTTACAAGATTATTTTTCATAGGAAGTGGTTCAGATTTAAATGTCTTTCACATTTGCTTTTTTATGCTCTCTATTGTTTCAAGTTCTTATATGACGTCTTTGCCTTAAGCACTTATATGGCGCCCACATGAGCATCTTTGCAAATTACTGCGCCTAGCTCAAAGGCGTTAAAGAAAAGCACTTTTGGGAGATAACCCAATGTTTTATTTTCAGTACTTTTTCTTTTATTTGAGTCTTGGAAGTTATTACTACTGTAATAACTGCTCCTTATCATTTTTATTTCGTTGTTGTGCCAAGGAGAACCTCTAATTTGAGTGAGGTAAGATTTGGGGATGTTGCTGTCCTGAAACAGATTTCGGTGCTGCACCGTAAAAATTCGTGAAAATTCTCAGTATATAGTTTGGACGTGCGATTTCTTGTGCATATGCCCCAGGTTATATCCAAACTTTCATTAGTTGAACACTTTTTTATTTGAGCAACAGAAAACCTGCTAAAAATTCGACCTTTGTCAGCTGTTCTGTTTTGACGGATTTCTGCCAATATTTGTGTTTGCCGCTTTATCGCTTTCTTTTTTAGTTCTTTTTATCACGGAACTTTTGGGGAAGTTGCTACAGTAGTATATGCTTTATATGTGGTGGTTTTGAGTTGAAACCTGAAGCAAAAAAGGGTTGATTCATTACTATGCTTACACTAATGTTGCTAATAAAATTGTGTTTAGTTTTGTATGAAGGAAGTTTTCAAGTGTAGGGATTGGAGAATGATGAGATGAGTTGAAGAATGGACAAAAGCTCAAGCTTAGGGATGCCCATGTCACCCCAAGAAATACCCAAGAAGTACAAGCGTCAAAGCTTGGGGATGCCCCCGAGGCACCCCCTTCTTCATCGGCAAAAATCAGGTCACCTTTCAGAACACTATATTTTTATTGCTTCATGCACTATGCATTTTTCTTGGAGCGTCAGTTGTTTTGCTTTCAGTTTTTCTTTTTGCTTTGCTTGCTGCAATAAATGGTTTGATCACATCATGTTGTTTTGGAGAGAGACTTATTCTGCTTTTCATTTGCCAAGAACACTCCGTTTTCCACTCTTATCGTTCAACGAGTGTTCTCTTTTTCCGCTACTATGTTTAGCTTTTGTTTTTCGCCTTGATTTTTGTTCAGATCTTGTTTTATCTTTGCATCAAGGTGTATTTGGACCTCTGGTCCATGTTGGTTTTCATCAAAAGAGTTGTTTATAAAAAGTTTGAATGGTGTTGGAAAAGAGAAAAAGCTTTATGCAAAAAAGTGGTACAAGAAGGAGCTTGTGTAGACTGCGGCCTAGGCTTTTGCATGTCATGCTTGATGTCTTTTGATGGTATTCTTAGTGGTTTTGCTGTAGCATGACTTGTCTCAAATGACTAAGATTGCTTAATGAGCCTTTGAAAAAATCATGCGTTGTTTTAATTATTTGGAAGCATTATTTTGGTTTTCTTCTTTGATGCTTTATTTGGGTTGACTTGGCGCATGCTCACACATGTTAGACTCAAAATAAGTCGCCTATAGCCTCTATGATCATTTGGTTTTTGACTTGTGATACCACTTTATGCTTCTTTCAATGATGTTTTGTCGCTATGCATGATTATGGCCGTTATTGCTCTCTTAGTTGGTCGCTCCCAGTCTTTTGCTAGCCCTCATTTTGTACTGAGTATGAGCTCTACTCATGCATCCAACTCCTAAAAACCAAGTTGTTCCAATGTGTCCACCATACATACCTATTAGCAATTTTCTATTCCAAAGTACATTTGACTTGCTTTTATCTATCCTTCAAATTAAACTCTTTTTGGTGTTATGCGAAAATTGGTCAGTAAAGCTCTCACGAACCTGATGGCACACTTTACTTTTCTCGCTTTAAAATTTTGACATTGTGGCTCTCTTATGTTGAGTTGTTATGCTTGCAAGTTGTAAGTTGGAAATTAGCCCAGCCATGCCGTCATGGGGCAAGCTTTCAACATTGCACTATCTTTCATTTGAGTTGATATCGTGATCTTTTGTTTATGGATACTCGCGATGTGAAATAATTTGGGAATCTTGCCGGATCATGGAGTTTGTATATGTGTTAGAGAAACGCCTGGGCCACTAATCTAAGCCATGCATAATTCATGGTGAAAATTTACAGCATGCCCATATTGAACATTCGATGACGCATCTCACAATAAAAAGCTATACCAATGGTAAATAAAAGAGATGCCGAGGTGTTCATTGTCTGTTTGTCCTGTCATTTTGATGTGGGTTTGTTCCATGTCATCGGGCACGGAGGTACCCCGTTGGCGATTCTCAATGATACACATATATTTACAATGACAAGAGCTTGCTTGGGACTCTAAGTCGAGTAGCATGAGGTTTGGGTATTCGTACTTCACGGGACACGAGGTTTTCAACTTATGATTTGCCAAGCATATGCATCATAAGTGTATTCGCATTAACTTTAACCATTCAAGATGCCTATGATGGGGGCAATGAGAGCTCAAAGCCAGTAAGTACCATAATTTTTGAAGGTTTATAAAACTTGCAATCACTGCTCCCCTCCGCGAAGGGCCTTTCTTTTACTTTTTATGTTGAGTCACCACCTTCTATCTTTATGCACCCTCTAAGAGAGCATAGTTGTCATTCTGAGTATAATGTGCATTGTCCCAAAGTTTTCATTGATTGACTCATATTGTTGGTTTCACTTCTTCCTAAATTATTTGTATCTAGTCGCCCTCTTTAACTTGAAGGTGTCCTATGCATTTATGTTTTGCTACTCCATGAGGGACAAGCTGAAAACCATTTGTATGTTTTTCCATATGATTTGAACACACGTTTGACTTTCATTGTTTCATTTTCATGATCTTTCATTTGTGTTCTTTTTCATGTTATAAGATGGTTGCTAAGTTGCTTCTATCAAGATTATATCTTTCATGCCCATGTTTTAAGTTCTTTTGATCCCAGCGCACAACGCTTACATATGTGGTCAAGATTGTGTAGGTGCATGTCACCTCAAAAATTATTTCTTTTGTTATCACTTACCTACTCGAGGACGAGCAGGAGTTAAGCTTGGGGATGCTGATACGTCTCTAACGTATCCATAATTTTTGATGCTCCATGCTTGTTTTTACACCATTTGCTTAGTGTTTCATTACACTTCGTGGCATTTTTATGCATTTTCTGGAACTAGCCTATTAACGAGATGCCACAGTGCCAGTTCCCTGCTTTCTGCTGTTTTTGTGTTTCAGAAAAGTTACACAGGAAATATTCTCGGAATTGGATGAAACAAAATCCAGACGTCCAGAAATTTACCGAAGCTTCCAGAGAACCGAAGAGGAGACGGAGAGGAGCCACTGGGGGGCCACACCACCAGGGGCGCGGCCTAGGGCTGGCCCGCTCCCACCTGTGGTGAGCCCCACCAGGTCCACTTCTGAGGCCGCCCCTTCGCCTATAAAGACCCCCGACAGGAAAAACCTAAATACCCGATCACTTTTCCAGAATACATCGCGATCCGCCGCCATCGTCGACCCGAGATCGGGAGGGTCCAGAAGCTCTTCCCGGCACCCTGCCGGAGAGGGGAATCGCCACCGAAGGTCTTCTTCATCGCCATGCTTGCCTCCAGCGCGATGAGTGAGTAGTCTACCTTGGACTATGGGTCCATAGCAGTAGCTAGTTGGTTGTCTTCTCCACCATGTGCTTCATGTTTAGATCTCGTGAGCTGCTTTAGATGATCGAGACTACCTTTATGTAATTCTACATGTTGTGTTTGTTGGGATCTGATGAATATTGGTGTTATGATTGAGTTGATATGCTGAATATTATCTTATGTTATCTCTATGTTGTTTATGATCTTGCATGCTCTCCGTCGTTAGTAGCTATCTTGGCCGAGTAGTTGCTAGTGACTCCAAGAGGGGGTATTTATGCTCGATAGTGGGTTCATGCCTCTATTTAATCTGGGGGAGTGACAGAAACCTCTAGGTTTGTAGATGTGATGTTGCCATTAGGGAGAAAACAACATTCATATGCTCAAGGGCATATGCTTTGTTTACATTACACACTTTGCTTAATGCAGTTATCTGTTGTTCGCAACTTAATACTTGTGGAGTTCTCGGATTGATTCGCCACAAGTGGATTATTAGTCATAGATGCAGTTGGATGACGGTCTATGTATCTTGTTGTAATGCCCAGAGTAAATCTCATAGTGATCCTCTCGACATATGCACGTTGTCTTTATTCTATCAATTGCCCAACTGTAATTTGTTTACCCAGCATGTGTTATTTTATCTTATGGAGAGATACCACTAGTGAACTGTGGACCCCGGTCCTATTTCTTTTATATTGCTATCATCTTTTTACTTTACTCGCACTGTTACTTTACTCGCATACTATTATCACTTTCCACTTGATACGCTCATACCCTTTGTTTCAAGCAAACCGGTGAGATTGACAACCTCATCGTAAGTTGGGAACAAAGTATTTGGTTGTGTTGTGTGCAGGTTCCACGTTGCTACTGGTTGAAGACGCGCTAACAAGTTATCGTTAACGGCGCCCTTGTTGGAGTGTCACGCAGCTAGCAAGCATCACCTTCTGGAGTATTGGCTTTTTCCTACTGGATGGATAACCTTGGTTTCATAACTCAGGGAAAACTTGCTGCTATATTCATCAAACCTTCTCTTGGGGTTTCCAACTGGCCAGTCATTTACTTCATCAACTACACGCCAACAAGTTTTCTGGCACCATCATCACCGTGCCATCAACACGCCCCCTGGTGGTGAGCCCACCCTGCTACTCCTCTCGCCTCCTCCTTCTGGCTACTTTCATCTTCTGATATTATATGAATTTCTGGGTATTTATCTGGAATTGTTGATCTTCAGAAATATGGTGTCTTGACGGTCCTTTTTCCAGCAGAATCCTGACTCCGGCAGCAAGTCCTCCAATGATCATCAAACATGTAAAAACAGAGGAAACAACATAAGTATCATCTCTAAATATGAAATATATCAATGAATAACAGTAAATTATGATACAAAATAGTGATGCAAAATGGACGTATCAACCCCTCAAGTTTAGACCTCGCTTGTCCCCAAGCGAAAACTGAACTCGGTGAACATAACCACAGGTTTATGGAGTGAAGTGTCGATAAACAAAATACGGACAAGAAGCATCACATTCACCAAGGCACAAGTTATAATGGACAACAACTTCCCTTCATATAATATAGACTTGCAATAAGTAAAAGTGAATCACAAATAAAGATGCACAAGGTAAATCATAATTGGTGATGGCAAACCTTAGTTTTTGGTCAGAGAACAATGAACAAACTATACTTATTTTTGAACGGAGCCTTTTATAGCAGAGCTAATATAGCAAAAACCATATGTGATACGTCCCAAACGTATCTATAATTTTTGATGCTCCATGCTTGTTCTTACACCATTTGCTTAGTGTTTTGTTACACTTCGTGGCGTTTTTATGCATTTTCCGGAACTAACCTATTAACAAGATGCCACAGTGCCAGTTCCCTGTTTTCTGCTGTTTTTGTTTTTCAGAAAAGTTACACAGGAAATATTCTCAAAATTGGATGAAACAAAAGCCGAACCTCCTATTATTTAACGAAGCTTCCAGAAGATCGAAGAGGAGACGGAGGGGGGCCGCGGGCCGGCCACACAACAGGGCGGTGCAGCCCAGCCCCTGGCCGTGCCCCCTATGTGTGAGACCGCCCTGGTCCACCTCTGACGCTGCCCCTTCGCCTATAAAGACCCCCCGACGGGAAAAACCTAAGTACCCGGTCAATTTTCTAGAAACACATCGCGATCTGCCGCCGTCGTCGACCCGAGATCGGGAGGGTCCAGAAGCTCTTCCCGGCACCCTGCCGGAGAGGGGAATCGCCACCGGAGGTCTTCTTAATCGCCATGCTTGCCTCCGGCGCAATGAGTGAGTAGTCTACCTTGGACTATGGGTCCATATCAGTAGCTAGATGGTTGTCTTCTCCACCATGTGCTTCATGTTTAGATCTCATGAGCTGCCTTACATGATCGAGATCATCTTTGTGTAATTCTACATGTTGTGTTTGTTGGGATCCGATGAATATTGGTGGTATGTTGTGTTGATGTGCTGAATCATATATCTTATATTATCTCTATGTTGTTTATGATCTTGCATGCTCTCCGTTGTTAGTAGCTATCTTGGCCAAGTAGATACTAGTGACTCCAAGAGGGGGTCATGCCTCTATTTAATATGGGGGAGTGACAGAAACCTCTAAGGTTGTAGATGTGCTATTGCCACTAGGGAGAAAAACATTCTTGTGTTCAAGGACATTTGTTTTGTTTACATTACACACTTTGCTTAATGCAGTTATCTGTTGTTCGCAACTTAATACTTTCGGGGTCCTCGAATGATTCCTCGCGAGTGGATTATTAGTCATAGATGCAGTTGGATGGCGGTCTATGTATTTTGTTGTAATGCCCAGAGTAAATCTCATAGTGATCCTCGCGACATATGCACATTATCTTTATTCTATCAATTGCCCAACTGTAATTTGTTTACCCAACATGTTGTTATTTATTTTATGGAGAGACACCACTAGTGAACTGTGGACCCCGGTCCAATTTCCTTTACATTGTTACACCATTTTACTATTACTCGCACTGTTTACTTTCTCGCATACTACTATTGCTTTCCACTCGATACGCTCATTCCTTTGTTTACAGCAAACCGGTGAGATTGACAACCTCATCGTAAGTTGGGAGCAAAGTTCTTGGTTGTGTTGTGTGCAGGTTCCGCATTGCTACTAGTTGAAGACATGCTTACAAGTGTCATAAACGGCGCCCTTGTTGGAGTGCCACGAAGTTAGCAAGCATCACCTTCTTAAGTTTGGCTTTCTCCTACTGGACTAATAAACCTTGGTTTCTTACTGAGGGAAAACTGCTGCTGTGCTCATCATACCTTCCTCTTAGGGTTCCCAACTGGTCGGTGATTTATATATCAACACCATCTGCATCAAGCTATTTTCTGGCGCCGTTGCCGAGGAGGAAGAAGACTTCTGCAAGGGGAGTTTCGCATGCACATCCATTACTTTGTTTATTGTTTTTCTTTACTTTATTTTTGCTTGCATCGTTTTATCAAAAATACAAAAAAATAGTTTCCTTTATAGTTGCTTTTATTTGTCTGCTTTTAGTTTTGTTAGAATGAGTAATTCTGAAGTAGAAGTTCGTACTTTTAAGCAACAAGGGGGAGAGAGCTTGAAAGATGCTTGGTACCGTATTAGCAATTCTCATCATTAGTGTACGAAGAAGCATTCTACCATGATCCTCCTTAGAAATTTTTATGTTGGTATATCTAGTTGGAATAGGTACGTTCTTGATACTCTTGCAGGAGGTAATTTTCTGGGTACTCCTGCTCTTGAAGCATGCACTTTAATAGAAAGTATAGTGGGAGTACCACCTATTCATGTTATTAAAACTGAGATCACTTTGGAGAAAGTTATAGAAAAATTAGGCTCTTTAGAAAAAAGTTTACCAAATATCCTTGATAACGCTAGCCGAGTTAATGAAGCGATAGAAAGTATCGGTAAGAGAATCACCATTTTAGAAGCTAGCACTACTCTTGATAGTCAAAACCTTAGGATTGGGAAACTAGAGGAATCCATGGAAATTTTAACTTCAATTTTCTCTTCTCTTAAGTTTAAGAAGGAGAAAGCTTTTGTTGGAAAAGAGGAAAAATTTATGGATGTTCCCAAGGTGTGTGTGCCTAAACCTCAACATGTTTTTAAGATTGGTAAGACTTTTAGTTCAACTAAGAGTGACTTGCAGGTTGAATCATCTTCGAGAACCTCTAAAGTGCCTAGTGTGGTAAGTGGTGAGCTTGAAGAAACAGTTGATCTTAATGCCTCTTTCGAAAATACTTGATTTGCACTTTCTGCGCCTAGCTCAAAGGCGTTAAAGAAAAACACTCTTGGGAGATAACCCATTGTTTTAATTTCAGTTCTTTTTCTTTTATTTGAGTCTTGGAAGTTATTACTACTGTAATAACCGCTCCTTATCCTTTTTATTTCGTTGTTGTGCCAAGAGAAGCCTCTAATTTGAGTGAGGTAAGATTTGGGGATGTTGCTGTCCTGAAACAGATTTTGGTGCTGCACCGTAAACATTCGTGAAAATTATCAGAATATCTTTTTGACCTGCGATTTCTTGTGCATATGCCCCAGGTTATATCCAAACTTTCATTAGTTTTACACTTTTTGATTTGAGTAACAGAAAACCCTCGAAAAAATCGACTTTTGTCAGCTGTTCTGTTTTGACAGATTTCTGCCACTATTTGTGTTCGCCTCTTTATCGCTTTATTTTTGAGTTCTTTTGATCACGGAACTTGTGGGGAAGTTGCTACAGTAGTATATGCTTTATATGTGGTGGTTTTGAGTTGAAATCTAAATCAAAAAGGGGTTGATTCATTATTATGCTTACACTAATGTTGCTAATAGAATTGTGTTTAGTTTTGTATGAAGGAAGTTTTCAAGTGTAGGGATTGGAGAATGATGAGATGAGTTGAAGAATGGACAAAAGCTCAAGCTTGGGGATGCCGACGCACCCCAAGAAATATCCAAGAGGTACAAGCATCAAAGCTTGAGGATGCCCCCGAGGCACCCCTTCTTCATCGGCAAAAATCAGGTCACCTTTCAACACACTATATTTTTATTGCTTCATGCACTATGCGTTTTTCTTGGAGTGTCTTGTCTTTCGTTTTCAGTTTTTTTTAGTTTTGTTTGCTGTAATAAATGGTTGGATCCCAACAAATTTCCTTTGGATAAGTTGCCTTCGTTTTCATTTGCCAAGAACACTCCGTTTTTCACTCTTATCGTTCAACGAGTGTTCTCTTTTTCTAGAACTGCGTTTAGCTTTCATTTTTCATCTTGATTTTTGTTCAGATCTTGTCATATCTTTATATCAAGGTGTATTTTGACATCTGGTCCATGTTGGTTTTCATCAAAAGAGTTGTTTTTAAAAAGGTTCGAATGGTGTTGGAAAAGAGAAAAAGCTTCATGCAAAAAAAGTGGTACAAAAAGGAGCTTGTGTAGACTGCGGCCTAGGCTTTTGCATGTCGTGCTTGATGTCGTTTTGATAGTATGCTTAGTGATTTTTGCTGTAGCATGACTTGTCTCAAATGACTAAGATTGCTTAATGAGCCTTTGAAAAAATCATGCGTTGTTTTTATTATTTGGAAGCATTAATTTAGTTTTCTCCTTGATGCTTTATTTGGGTTGACTTGGCACATGCTCACACATGTTTGACTCATACAAAGTCGCCATAAGCCTCTATGATCATTTAGTTTTTGACTTTTGATGCCATCTTATGCTTCTCTTAATGATGTTTTGTCGCTATGCATGATTATGGCCGTTATTGCTCTCTTAGTTGGTTGCTCCCAGTCTTTTGCTAGCCCTCATTTTGTAATGAGTATGAGCTCTACTCGTGTATCCAACTCCTAAAAACCAAGTTGTTCCAATGTGTCCACTATAAATTCCTATGCATGGTATTTGTAAGCCATTCCAAGTAAATTTGCATATGCTACCTTTCAAAAAACCTTCAAAATACTTCTTGTTTTGTGACACCGTTTTCAGCTCATGGGGACGTAGTGGTCGGATTTGCTATCTTCCATATTGTTTATTCCAAAAAGAAAAAAGAAAAAAATAAAAGAAAAAAAGGCACTCCTCCATGGTATGTGAATGTTGGTGGGTACCTGATGGAATCGGTTAGCCATGGTTTGAGAAAGAAAAAGGTGGGGAGGAGTGCCAAGCTTTATAAAAGAGCACAAAAGTGCCAATCTCTCTCTCAAAAACTTGCTTCATTTTTGTATGGAAGATAGTAAGAACCCCATTGCTAGTCGTTGACAAAAACAACCACCTCTCAAAACCCAATTTTTATCTCTCTGTTTTACAAATGAAAAGCTCTAGCACATGTTTTATGTTGAGTCTCCACCTTCTATCTTTATGCACCGTGTAAGAGAGCATAGTTGTCATTCTGAGTTTAATGTGCATAGTCCCAAAGTTTATCATTGATTGATTCATGATTTTGGTTTCACTTGTTCTTAAATTATTTGTATCTAGTCGCCCTCTTAAACTTGAAGGTGTCCTATGCATTTTTGTTTTGCTCTCTCATGAAGGACAAGTTGAAAACCATTTGCTAAGTTTTTCCATATAATTTGAACACACGTTTGACTTTCATTGTTTCATTTTCATGATCTTTCGTTTGTGTTCTTTTTCATGTTATAACATGGTTGCTAAGTTTCTTCTATCATGATTATGTCTTTCATGCCCATGTTTTAAGTTCTTTTGATCCCAGCACTCAATGCTTACATAGATGATAAAGATTGTGTTGGTGCATGTCACCTCAAAAATTATTCTTTTATTATCACTTACCTACTCGAGGACGAGCAGGAGTTAAGCTTGGCGATGCTGACACGTCCCAAACGTATCTATAATTTTTGATGATCCATTCTTGTTCTTACACCATTTGCTTAGTGTTTTGTTACACTTCGTGGCGTTTTTATGCATTTTCTAGAACTAACCTATTAACAAGATGCCACAGTGCCAGTTCCCTGTTTTCTGCTGTTTTTGTGTTTCAGAAAAGTTACACAGGAAATATTCTCGGAATTGGATGAAACAAAAGCCGAACCTCCTATTATTTAACGAAGCTTCCAGAAGACCGAAGAGGAGACGGAGGGGGGCCACGGGCCAGCCACACAACAGGGCGGCGCAGCCCAGCCCCTCGCCGCGCCCCCTATGTGTGAGACCGCCCTGGTCCACCTCAGATGCTACCCCTTCACCTATAAAGACCCCCCGACGGGAAAAACCTAAGTACCTGATCAATTTTCCAAAAACACATTGCGATCTGCCACCGTCGTCGACCCGAGATTGGGAGGGTCCAGAAGCTCTTCCCGGCACCCTGCCGGAGAGGGGAATCGCCACCGGAGGTCTTCTTCATCGCCATGCTTGCCTCCGGCGCGATGAGTGAGTAGTCTACCTTGGACTATTGGTCCATAGCAGTAGCTAGATGGTTGTATTCTCCACCATGTGCTTCATGTTTAGATCTCATGAGCTGTCTTACATGATCGAGATCATATTTGTGTAATTCTACATGTTGTGTTTGTTGGGATTCGATGAATATTGGTGTTATGTTGAGTTGATGTGCTGAATCATATATCTTATGTTATCTCTATGTTGTTTATGATCTTGCATGCTCTCCGTTGTTAGTAGCTATCTTGGCCAAGTAGATACTAGTGACTCCAAGAGGGGGTATTTATGCTCGATAGTTGGGTTCATGCCTCTATTTAATCTGGGGGAGTGACAGAAACCTCTAAGGTTGTAGATGTGTTGTTGCCACTAGGGAGAAAACAACATTCTTGTGTCCAAAGACATTTGTTTTGTTTACATTACACACTTTGCTTAATGCAGTTATTTGTTGTTCGCAACTTAATACTTTCGGGGTCCTCAGATGATTCCTCGCGAGTGGATTATTAGTCATAGATGCAGTTGGATGGCGGTCTATGTATTTTGTTGTAATGCCTAGAGTAAATCTCATAGTGATCCTCGCGACATATGCACGCTATCTTTATTCTATCAATTGCCCAACTGTAATTTGTTTACCCAGCATGTTGTTATTTATTTTATGGTGAGACACCACTAGTGAACTGTGGACCCCGGTCCAATTTCCTTTACATTGTTACACTGTTTTACTATTACTCGCACTGTTTAATTTCTCGCATACTACTATTGCTTTCCACTCGATACGCTCATTCCTTTGTTTACAGCAAACCGGTGAGATTGACAACCTCATCGTAAGTTGGGAGCAAAGTTCTTGGTTGTGTTGTGTGCAGGTTCCGCGTTGCTACTAGTTGAAGACACGCTAACAAGTGTCATAAACGGCGCCCTTGTTGGAGTGTCACGAAGCTAGCAAGCATCACCTTCTTAAGTTTGACTTTCTCCTACTGGACTGATAAACCTTGGTTTCTTACTGAGGGAAAACTGTTGTTGTGCTCATCATACCTTCCTCTTGGGGTTCCCAACTGGTCGGTGATCTATATATCAACACCGTCCGCATCAATATGCTCAACGAAACAAACTCTTTACAATCATAGAAAGCTATCAAAGATATATTCCTTCAGATAAAAGCATCATACTAAACAAAGAAAGATAGTAAACATAATTGAACAGATCAACATATGGATGAGTGAAACATAACAACTCAAATGCTTGCTTGAGATAGAAGGAAATAGGTTGACTCAACATAAAAGTAAAAGATAGGCCCTTCGCAGAGGGAAGTAGGGATTAAACATGTGCTAGAGCTTTTCATTTGTAAAACAGAGATAAAAGTTGTTTTGAGAGGTGGTTGCTTTTGTCAACGACTAGCAACGGAGTTCTTGATATCTTCCATACTGAACAAGTGAGAGCGGTTCCGAGATGTTGATTAATTGGCACATTTGTGCTCTTTTATAGCTTGACACTCCTCTCCACCTTTTCCTTTCTCAAACCATGGCTAGCCGATTCCATCGGGTGCCCACCAACTTTCACATACCATGGAGGAGTGCCTTTTTAAAAAAAGATTACAATGGTCTGACCAGCTCCCTTGCAAAATTAATGACGAGCAGATGAAGCTGCCTAGTCGAGGGGTACTCAATTTAGTATGGAAGATAACAAACCAAACTACTACGTCCTCATGAGCAAAAAACAGTGGCACAAAACTAGAAATATTTGAAGATTTTTGAAAGGTAGCACATGAAAATTTACTTGGAATGGCTTGAAATACCATGCATAGGAATTTATAGTGGACTCTTTGGAAGTAACTTGGTTTTATGGGATTGGTGCACGAGAAGTATTCCCTCTCAGTACAGGTTTTTGGCTAGCAAGGCTGGGTAGCAAGCATAAGAGTTGCATGAAACAAACATACATACAATAGGAACAATCATGCAAACTTCCTCGAAAGTACAAACGATTTTAACTCGAGAATACTATTGCTTATGAGCCAATCATGAAGGAAAGCTGAAATGATGTATCTACTAACACTTCCTTCTTTTTCTACTCAAACCTCAAGGTAATATTGCTACTGACCAAGCTAAGTTTGCCAAAACCAACTAAATTTACCCATGCTCCCAAAGTGATACCAATACTAATTAACAAGACTAATCATATAAGAAAGATTGCAAACTAAAATAAAGTGCGCGAAAAGTAAATAATAAAACTTCTCATTAATATTTCTCAACCGCAACTCACACCAAGGGATACATAGATAACCAACTAAAGGAGGATACTTCCACACTGCAAACTATTCTATAAGATAACTTCTCTATTCATGATATGATGCTACTTAAAAAGTTAATGAGTAAAAGATAATGATGTGATACCGCGGCACTCCCCCAAGCTTGGAACAAACCAAGGGGATGCCTATACCAATGACGAATTACTCCTTCGGCGGTGGTGGTGCGATCATAATTGGGGCAAGGAAAAGCTCCAGCATCCTGCGCAGCCTGATATTCTCCTCTTGAAGTATCTCCACCTCCCTCTTCAAAACCCAGTACTGGGCACAAAGCTCATCAGTGACCAGAAGACCTTCTTCTACTGCAGGAAGGAAGCTTAGATCTAGGACTGGTAGTGTTGGTCCCTGCATATTATGAGAAAAAGCACGTCTAGCATTCACTGATCCTACAAAAGTAGGATCCTTTCCACTTGATCCTCTAGTTATCTGTCCTTCCTTCAGCTTGGAGTCTCGGTGGTCCTCTTCTAAAGGCTTTTTGCCCTTGTCGTCGCTTGAGGAAACCATGATGCCTCTAAAACTGAGATCAACTCCTGACAGAAACAGATCGAAACAAAAACACGACGAGAAAACGATATACAGACCTTGGGCAATCCGGGGGGTTATATAAGCGAAAATTAAACATCGAAATGAAGTCACAGGAGGAAACCGGGACGGAAACGAGTTCCGGGGTGGTCTCACCACAGGGCGGCGCGGCCTGGAGTGGGCCCGCGCCCCCTGGTGGTGAGGATCCACCGGACTTCGTCTCCTGCCCGTTTTCATCTCGTGATTTTTCATATTTAATAAAAACATCAAAAATATAAATAGAAAAACTTATCGTGAACCTTTTCTGACTAGAACTGTTACCTATTCGAAAACGAACTCTGCAGTTTCCTGCGTATGCTCTTTGATGAATTTTTCCAGAGTAATCATTTGAATAACATCAACATCTTCATTATAAGAATCTCCAGCAATATAATGTTTGAGTCTTTGCCCATTCACCACTTGTGTAGTATTATCTTTTAGCGAAGCAATCTTTATCGCACCTGAGCGGTACACCTCTTCAATAACAAAGGGTCCTTCCCATTTCGAGAGTAATTTTCCTGCAAAAAATCTGAGACGAGACCTATACAATAGAACTTTCTCACCAACATGAAACTCTCTCTTAAGAATTCTCTTATCATGCCATTGCTTGACTTTTTCTTTGAAAAGTCTGGCATTCTCATAAGCTTCATTTCTCCACTCATCTAAAGAACTCAAATCAAGCAACCTTTTCTTACCGGTGAGTTTAAAATCCCTATTAAGCTCTCTCACTGCCCAAAAAGCTTTGTGTTCTAATTCTAAGGGCAAGTGACATGCTTTTCCATAAACCATTTTGTAAGGAGACATGCCCATGGGGTTCTTATAAGCAGTTCTATAAGCCCATAAAGCATCATTTAACTTGCTAGTCCAATTTTTCCTAGATCTATTAACAGTCTTCTGCAAGATAGACTTGATCTCTCTATTCGATAGCTCTACCTGCCCACTAGTTTGGGGAAGATAAGCAGAAGCAATTCTATGATTAACGTCATATCTAGCAAGAGTTTTCCTAAAACCGCCATGAATAAAATGAGAACCTCCATCAGTCATAAGATATCTAGGCACACCAAACCTAGGAAAAATAACAGCCTTAAGCATTTTTAACGAGGTCTCACCATCGGCGCTCTTCGTAGGTATAGCTTCTACCCACTTAGTAACATAATCAACAGCAACAAGTATATGAGTATAGCCTTCTGAAGGGGGAAAGGACCCATAAACTCAAATCCCCAACAATCAAATGGTTCAATAACAAGAGAATAACTCATAGGCATTTCATTACGTCTAGAAATATTACCAACTCTTTGACATTCATCACAAGATAAAACAAACTTTCTATCATCTTTAAAAAGGGTTGGCCAATAAAAACCTGATTATAGAACCTTTTGTGCAGTTCTATCTGCAACATGATGTCCTCCATAAGCACTACCATGGCATTTTCTCAATATCTCTTGTTGTTCATATTCTGGAACACATCTTCGCATAATACCATCAACTCCTTCTTTATATAAGTGTGGGTCATCCCAAAAATAATGCCTCAAGTCATAAAAGAATTTCCTTCTTTGCTGAGCTGTAAAGGTTGGAGGCAAGTACTTGGAAACAATAAAGTTAGCATAATCAGCATACCAAGGATTCTCTCGCGAAGTTACCTTTATTGAAGCCAACTGTTCATTTGGAAAACTATCATTAACATGAATAGGATCAAAAGAAATGTTTTCCAACCTAGACAAATTGTCAGCAACAGGATTTTCAGCACCTTTCCTATCTACAATATGCAGATCAAACTCTTGTAAAAGCAACACCCATCTGATAAGCCTAGGCTTAGCATCCTTCTTCGACATAAGATATCTAATAGCAGCGTGATCAGTATGAATAGTAACTTTTGAATCAACGATATAAGGTCTAAACTTATCACATGCAAAAACAACAGCAAGAAACTCTTTCTCAATAGTAGCATAATTCTTCTGAGCAGCATCAAGAGTCTTACTAGCATAATGAATAACATTCAACTTCTTATCTACGCGCTATCCAAGAATAGCACCAACAACAAAATCACTAGCATCACACATAATTTCAAAGGGTAAATTCCAATCAGGTGGTTGAACAATAGGAGCCGTAGTTAAAGCCTTCTTAAGAGTTTCAAAAGGTTCCTTGCAATCATCATCAAAAACAAATGGAACATCTTTTTGAAGAAGATTAGTAAGAGGCTTTGAAATCTTAGAGAAATCTTTAATAAACCTCCTATAGAAACCAGCATGACCAAGAATACTACGAATACCTTTAACATCTCTAGGACAGGGCATTTTCTCAATTGCTTCAACCTTTGCTCTGTCAACTTCAATACCTCTTTCGAAGATTTTATGTCCAAGAACAATTCCTTCATTCACCATAAAGTGGCATTTCTCCCAATTAAGAACAAGATTAGTTTCTTCACATCTCTGCAAAACTTTATCCAGATTGTGCAAACAATTATCAAAAGAAGTTCCATAGACGGAGAAATCGTCCATGAATACCTCCACAATTTCTTTACAAAAGCCATGAAAAATAGCAGACATGCATCTTTGAAAAGTAGCAGGAGCATTGCATAAACCAAACGGCATACGTCTATAAGCATAAGTTCCATAAGGACAAGTAAAAGTGGTTTTCTCTTGATCTTGCTTTTTAACGGCAATTTGAGAGAAACCAGAATAACCATCAAGAAAACAAAAATGAGTTTTCTTAGATAACCTCTCTAGCATTTGATCTATAAATGGTAAAGGATAATGATCTTTCTTAGTAACTTTGTTGACCTTCCTAAAATCAATGCGCATCCTATAACCAACTACTACCCTTTGAGGAATAAGCTCGTTATTCTCATTAGGCACAACAGTAATACCTCCTTTCTTAGGAACACAATGAATAGGACTAACCCATCTACTATCGGCAATAGGATAAATAATACTAGCATCTAGGAGCTTCAATACCTCATTTCTTACCACTTCCTTCATCTTAGGAATTAAGCGGCGTTAATGTTCAACAACTGGCTTTGCATCTGGCTCCATGTTAATAGCATGCTGACATATAGTAGGAGAAATCCCTTTTAAATCATCAAGAGTATATCCCATAGCTCCTCGGTGTTTCCTCAATGTTTCTAATGACCTTTCTTCTTCCTTTCCTGAAAGTTTAGAACTGATAATAACAGGATATATCTTCTTGTCATCAATATAAGCATATTTAAGATCATCAGGTAAAGGTTTTAAATCAAAAATAGGATCTCCCTTGGGTGGCAAAGTGGTACCCAAATCCTCCACAGGTAAATTGTGTTTAATCAACGGTGGTTGATGAAGAAGAATGTCGTCAATTTCATCTCTTTCTTCCCTGAAGACATCACTTTCATGGTCCTCCATAAATTGCTGCAAAGCATTATTAGGAGCAAGAGCAATGGAGGCAAGCTGTTCAACTCAAAAATCTTCATTAGGCAATTCATTTCATAAGGAATTTTAGTAAACTTAGAAAAATTAAACTCATAAGATTCTCCATCAAACTTAGTCAAAATTTTATCCTTCTTACAATCTATAACACCGCCACAAGTATTCAAAAAGGGTCTACCAAAAATAATAGGACAAGTTTTCTAGCTTCTTTACCAAGTACTAGAAAATCAGTAGGATATTTAGTCTTACCACATAGAACTTTCACATCTCGAACAATACCAACTGGCAAGATAGTCTCTCTGTTAGCCAGCTGTATAACCACATCAATATCTTCAAGTTCACAAGGGGCAATTTCATGCATGATTTCTTTGTAAAGCTCGAAAGGAATAACACTTGAACTTGCACCAATATCGCATAAACCATAATAGCAATGATCACTAATCCTGACAGAGAGCACAGGAACACTTGTTTTCCTAGATCTTCTAGGATGTGAAACAATGTTAGAAGCATCTTCACACAAAAAATATGTTCATCTTCTACATTTTTAGTAATAAGATCCTTCACTATAGCTACAGGATACTTAATAGTAATTTGCTCATCAGGTTCTACAGCTTTCTTTACACTTTTCTTAAGCACACTAACTAAAGTAGAATGTTCCTTTACCTTAGCAGGGAAAGGCGTTTTCTCAAGATAAAGCTCAGGCAAAATGCGATCAACAGTACAAACTTCATTAGTTCTAACAGGAGCACAACTAATAATATCTTTATAAGGCGCATGATACTTATTCCAATCCTTCTTTGGAACATCAAGGTACGAGGCAAAGGCCTTAAAACAGTTAGCAAGTATTTGGGAATCAAGACCATAAACAGTACTAACATTACGAAAGTCATCGGTTTCCATAAAAGCTTTAATGCATTCATAATCATAATTTATACCTGACTTTCTACCTTTGTCGTTCTCCCATCCTTTAGTATTTTCTTGAATACGGTCGAGAAGATCCCATTTAGCTTCTCCTTTCATATGGGTAAATGATCCAAAGCAAGAAGCATCCAATAAATCCTTGTCGTGAAGAGCAAGCCTTGCATAAAAGTTATCAATAACAATATTACTAGGGAGCTCATGAATGGGACATTTGAGCATTAGTGACTTCAATCACCCCCACGCTTAGGCAATACTCTCTCCATTATGAGGCCAAAAGTTATATATCTGATTACGATCCTTATGAATCTCACTTGGAGGATAAAATTTGGAATAAAAGAGAGGTACAATTTCCTCCCAGCCAATAGATGGACCATCCTTAAGCAGCCTATACCATTCCGCAGCTCTGTCCTTCAGTGATAAAGAGAATAACTTCCACTTAACCTGGCTTGATGAAATACCTGCACACTTAAACAACTCGCATAATTCATGTATAAAGAGTAAATGGTCACCCGGATGGACAGTTCCATCTCCTGAATAGCGGTTATTTATAACACGTTCAAC
This sequence comes from Dactylis glomerata, assembly GCA_007115705.1. Classification (NCBI taxonomy): domain Eukaryota; kingdom Viridiplantae; phylum Streptophyta; class Magnoliopsida; order Poales; family Poaceae; genus Dactylis; species Dactylis glomerata. Next base: position 6,920,755 of record QXEO01000531.1, on the reverse strand, counting down.
AATTTTCATAGGTATTTTAAAAGGATCTAACTGAGCAGGCGGTGGTTCATCTACTACCGTAGCAGAGGCAGTAGCGTTCCCAAATAGGGAACCAAATGGAGAATTCTCCATGGCAAAATAAGATAAAAATAAAAGACAGAAATATAAATATAAATAAAAACAATACTAACAACGAAGGTTACCTTTACCAATTCCACTCTTCAATAGCGCTTCACTCCCCGGCAACAGCGCTAGAAAATAGTCTTGATGACCCACAAGTATAGGGGGTGTATCGTAGTACTTTCGATAAATAAGAGTGTCTAACCCAACGAGGAGCAGAAGGTATTGACAAGTGGTTTTGATCAAGGATTCACTGTAAATACTAGCAAACGGGTTTTCAGGTGTATTTGATAATGCAAGTAAATAAAGTACGAGTAAATAAAAGACAATAATAGTAATTTCTGCAAGTGGCCCAATCCTTTCTAGAGCAAAGGACAAGCCGGTTGTGTAACTTATGATTACCAAACGTTCCAGAGGACACACGGGAGTTTCTATCGAGAGCTTTCGCTTCATGCTGCTAAGTAATCTTCATTGGTTTAATAAGTGTTATGGGGGTGAACCTGTGCTAGCGTACTACCCTTACTAGGAATAATACACACTTGTGATTATACCCCCTGCAAGCATCCGCAAATACAAGAAAGTAATTAAGATAAATCTAACCACAGCCTTAAACTCTGAGATCCTATGCTCCCTGGTGCAATGGTTTCCTAACGGGGGTTTAGGTTTCTGTCACTCCGGCAACCCCACAATTAGTAGCCAAATACACAATGCATTCCACTAGGCCCATAAATGGTGAAGTATCATGTAGTCGACGTTCACATGACACCACTAGTAGAATAACACCACAACATAAATATCAAACCATTAAATATTACTCAACATAGTTTCACTACTAACATCTCGACTTCTCCCATGTCCTCAAGAACTAAACGAACTACTCACAAGACATCATATGGATCATGACCAGAGGTGAAATAATGGTAAATAACAATCTGAACATAAACCTTAATTCAATGGTTCCACTCAATAGCATCAACTACAAAGGTAATCAACACCGGGAAAGTTTCCCCTAAGAATTTGATAAGATTCAACCCAAGATGTTACAGCGGGATGGCGTAGTGATGGTGGAGATGAAGGTGCTGGTGATGATGATGATGGTGATGATGATCCCGATGAAGTCCAGCGTGATGATGATGACGATGGCGACAATCTCCCCTCTCCGGGAAGGAATTTCCCTGGCAGATTTCTGCCTGCCAGAGAGCTTTTCTCTCTCGGTGTTTTCCGCCCTGCAGAGGCGGCGGTGTCTATCTCTGATCCCCCCTTGACTTAGGTTTTTGGGGACAACAATATACGCGAGGGGGCGATGGCAGTAGTGGGCCAGGGTGGCCTCACCATAGGTCGGCGCGGCCAGGGGTGGGCCCGCGCCCCCTGGTGGTGAGCCCACCCTGCTGCTCCTCTCGCCTCCTCCTTCTGGCTACTTTCATCTTCTGATATTATATGAATTTCTGGGTATTTATCTGGAATTGTTGATCTTCAAAAATATGGTGTCCTGACGGTCCTTTTTCTAGCAGAATCCTGACTCCGGCAGCAAGTCCTCCAATGATCATCAAACATGTAAAAACAGAGGAAACAACATAAGTATTATCTCTAAATATGAAATATATCAATGAATAACAGTAAATTATGATACAAAATAGTGATGCAAAATGGACGTATCACGGGGTCATCCATTGACAGTCTAAGGACACATGTCAGCTGCTCGACCCGGGGGATCGAAAGTTTTGATCCCCGGGAGATGCCTAGCGCTCCACTAATAAATATTACATTAAGATCCTTAGACCATAACGATCGCTACTGCTGCCGGAGCGAGCCACCAATGCGCCATTATCGCCGCTCCTATACCGGAGTCGGCCTAACATTGTTGATGATAGTCGGGAAATCTTCATGCACGTGCTCCTAAGGACCAGCACCCTAGAGCTGAAATCACCACCGTTGAACCCTTGAATCGATTCGAAGCTTCTAACACCAAACTTGTTGACGAGGTTCTACCCCGGCAATGTCCATGTTTGAGGACTTTCGATTCATGAGGAGAGAGTGGGATCCGGTAAACTCAACGGCGGTCAGACTAAGATAGGGAACACACAAGATTTTACCCAGGTTTAGCCCCTGAAGGGTAAAGACCTATGTCTTGTTTGTCTGACTTTGTATTGATGATAAAGTTACAAGGTTGCGCAGATTGAATCTAGCTATGGTGGAGAGCTCTCGAGATGACGAGCGCTCGAGTGGCGGCAAAAAGTTCAGAGAGGAGATCTTGGAGGTCCCTTCTAGCCTTTTATAATGGAAGGCTAAGTCTTGGGATCCTTAGCCAGGTCGGTTACAGTTTTGTGTGGTAGGTGAAAACCTAAATCGCTACGGATACAGTAATCCTATCTTCATTGAGTCCTTGGAGTACACGCCAAGATTCGACTCCACAGGATATGCCATAATGGGCCTTCTCAAGCTTCTTGTATTCTTCAAATGGGCCTCTTCCTTGGCCAGAAACAGGTACACCAAGAATGAGGACCCGAAGGGTCGTGTCCTCATCAGTAGCCCCCAAGTGCCTGGGGTAGTTGTAAACTAGGACATGGACTCATTTTCTTTCAAGTCGTTCACTCTTATGTTGTTGACAAGCATTCAAGTGATGGTTGCGGGACCCGAAAGAGTAATGTTTGTGAAGATAGGCGATGCTCATAAGAATTAAGCCGTTTGATTACCAATGTGCTATTGATATGCACTCAAGTGAAAATTGCGAACCCCGAAAGCACATCGGGTGATAGTCATGGGGATTGGCATAACACGCCTGGAACACTCGAAGCAACGAGTCCAATTAATTGCACAGCAGCAAAGACGGTGTTAGCTTACTCAAGCTCGAGTCTCGGGACTCGAACCCATGTGGACTGGCACAATTTCAACTCATGTCGCGTTGGACTTATTGAGTTGAAGCCTAGTAGTTGCATGGCACCTGACACGTCCGTCAGTGCATTCCTTCATGCCGCAGGCACGAAAATTATCTCAGTAGAGAGCGTTTGCTGTGTATACCGGGCCAATCGGTGTTGCTAACTGTGGACTTATCTTCGTGTCCAGCGCACGGCATCCGAACAGGTTTTATGGCTACCAGATTTCAGGAGTTTCAAGGGATATTGCAACCCGGACTCGAAAGTTATGTGCATGGTGTTGTTAACCGATGGAAGTATTTCGAGTGACGTGTTGGCATGTTGGAAGTAGCAGTCGATATTATGCTTCAGGGAGATAGGTCTTGTCCTGATTCAGATGCAGCCAGTCATGATGTCATGGATGACATAGTCTGTACTCGAGTGCCTCTACGAATACTGAGGCGGTGCCCTGATAGTGATGGGACAGGACGCTCCAAAGTACCGGTCTACTACCGCTTAGCATTTTCCGCTTGCAGTAAAGTTGATTTTGCTAAGAGGTAGTACCACTTGGGGCAGCAGTACTATCGCTCCCCGTTATTTCTATCCAGTTTTTGAGCAGCTTTTTAGTCGAGCAGTACTACCACTTGGGGCAGCGGTAGTACCGCTCCTGGGCGAATTTTGGCTGTAACGGTTGGATTCTGCGGCACCTATTTAAGGGGGCTTCTTCCCCAACAGCCCCCAATCCTTTGAGCTTGTTTTCCCCCTCTCTCTCCCTCCATTGTTGACCTTGGAAAGCTTGCCCTTCTCTCAATCCCTCCCATGCTTGTTGAATCTTTTTGAGGGAAAAGGGAGAGGAGATCTAGATCCACATCTCCACCAATCATTATCTCCTCTAAGTGAGGGAATCTATTGGGATCTAGATCTTGGAGTTTTTGGTGTTCTCCTCCTTTGTTCTTCCTCTCATCTTCCCCCATAGCATTAGTTGCTTTGGTGGAATTTGTGAGAGAAGGACTTGTGCACTTCGTGTGTTCTTACCATTGCATCGGTTTGATTGCTATAGATGGCGCGGTGATGATGAAGTAAATGACCGGCCAGTTGGAAAACCCCAAGAGGAAGGTATGATGAATATAGCAGCAAGTTTTTCCCTGAGTAAGAAACCAAGGTTTGTCGATCCAATAGGAAAAAGCCAAACTCAAGAAGGTGATGCTTGCTAGCCTAGTGACACTCCAACAAGGGCGCCGTTAATGATTTCTTGTTAGCGCGTCTTCAACTAGTAGCAACGTGGAACCTGCACACAACATAACCAAATACTTTGTTCCCAACTTACGATGAGGTTGTCAATCTCACCGGTTTGCTTGAAACAAAGGGTATGAGCGTATCAAGTGGAAAGCAATAGTAGTATGCGAGTAAAATAAATAGTGCGAGTAAAGTAAACACGTGATAGCAATATAATGGAAATAGGACCGGGGTCCACAGTTCACCAGTGGTGTCTCTCCATAAGATAAAATAACACATGCTGGGTAAACAAATTACAGTTGGGCAATTGATAGAATAAATACAACGTGCATATGTCGAGAGGATCACTATGAGATTTACTCTGGGCATTACAACAAGATACATAGACCGCCATCCAACTTCATCTATGACTAATAATCCACTTGTGGCGAATCAATCCGAGAACTCCACAAGTATTAAGTTGCGAACAATAGATAACTGCATTAAGCAAAGTGTGTAATGTAAACAAAGCATATGCCCTTAAGCATATGAATGTTGTTTTCTCCCTAGTGGCAACAGCACATCTACAACCTTAGAGGTTTCTGACACTCCCCCAGATTAAATAGAGGCATGAACCCAACTATCGAGCATAAATACCCCCTCTTGGAGTCACTAGTATCTACTCGGCCAAGATAGCTACTAACAACGGAGAGCATGCAAGATCATAAACAACATAGAGATAACATAAGATAATATTCAGCACATCAACTCAATCATAACACCAATATTCATCAGATCCCAACAAACACAACATGTAGAATTACATAACGGTGATCTCGATCATGTAAGGCAGCTCACGAGATCTAAACATGAAGCACATGGTGGAGAAGACAACCATCTGGCTACTGCTATGGACCCATAGTCCAAGGTAGACTACTCACTCATCGCGCCGGAGGTAAGCATGGCGATGAAGAAGACCTCCGGTGGCGATTCCCCTCTCCGGCAGGGTGCCGGGAAGAGCTTCTGGACCCTCCCGATCTCGGGTCGACGACGGCGGCGGATCGCGATGTATTCTAGAAAAGTGATTGTGTCTTTAGGTTTTTCCCATCGGGGGGTCTTTATAGGCGAAGGGGCATCGTCAGAAGTGGACCGAGGCGGCCACACACATAGGGGGCGCGACCTAGCCCTAGGCCGCACCGCCCTGTTGTGTGGGCTCCTCATGGCCCCACTCCGTCTCCTCTTCGGTTCTCTGGAAGCTTCGGTGAATTTCTGGATGTTTGGCTTTTGTTTCTTCCAATTCTGAGAATATTTCCTGTGTAACTTTTCTGAAACACAAAAATAGCAGAAAATAGGGAACTGGCACTATGGCATCTCGTTAATAGGTTAGTTCCGGAAAATGCATAAAAATGCCACGAAGTGTAATGAAACACTAAGCAAATGGTGTAAAAACAAGCATGGAGCATCAAAAATTATAGATACGTTAGAGACGTATCAGCATCCCCAAGCTTAACTCCTGCTCGTCCTCAAGTAGGTAAGTGATAACAAAAGAAATAATTTTTGAGGTGACATGCACCTACATAATCTTGATCATCTATGTAAGCGTTGTGCGCTGGGATCAAAAGAACTTAAAACATGGGCATGAAAGATATAATCTTGATAGAAGAAACTTAGCAACCATATTATAACATGAAAAAGAACACAAATGAAAGATCATGAAAATGAAATAATGAAAGTCAAACGTGTGTTCAAATCATATGGAAAAACATAGCAAATGGTTTTTAGCTTGTCCTTCATGAGAGAGCAAAACATAAATGCATAGGACACCTTCAAGTTTAAGAGGGCGACTAGATACAAATAATTTAAGAACAAGTGAAACCAACATCATGAATCAATCAATGAAAACTTTGGGACAATGCACATTATACTCAGAATGACAACTATGCTCTCTTAGACGGTGCATAAAGGTAGAAGGTGGAGACTCAACATAAAAGTAAAAGAAAGGCCCTTCGCGAAGGGAAGCAGTGATTAAACATGTGCTAGAGCTTTTCATTTGTAAAACAGAGATAAAAATTGGGTTTTGAGAGGTGGTTGTTTCATGTCAACGACTAGCAATGGGGTCTTACTATCTTCCATAATAAACAAGTGAGAGCGGTTCCGAGTTCTTTGAAAATTTGGCACATTAGTGCTCTTTTATAAATCTTTGGCACTCCTCCCCGCCTTTTTCCCTTTCTCAAACCATAACCGATTCCATCGGGTGCCCACCAACATTCACATACCATGGAGGAGTGCCTTTTTTTGTTTTTTTAGAATTAGATTGCAATGGTCTGACTAGCTCTCATGCAAAATTAATGAGGAGCAGATGAAGCTGCCTAGTCGAGGGGTACTTAATTTAATATGGAAGATAGCAATTCCGACCACTACATCCCCATGAGCTAAAAACAGTGGCACAAAACGAGAAGTAGTTGAAAGTTTTGAAAGGTAGCACATGAAAATTTACTTGGAATGGCTTACAAATACCATACATAGGAATTTATAGTGGACACAAATGGCAAACTTGGTTTTTAGGAGTTGGATGCATGACTAGAGCTCATACTCAGTACAAAATGAGGGCTAGCAAAAGACTGGGAGCGACCAACTAAGAGAGCAATAACGGCCATAATCATGCATAGCGACAAAGCGACATTAAAAGAAGCATAAGATGGCATCAAAAGTCAAAAACTAAATGATCATAGAGGCCTATGGCGACTTTGTATGAGTCAAACATGTGTGAGCATGCGCCAAGTCAACTCAAATAAAGCATCAAAGGAGAAAACCAAAATAATGCTTCCAAATAATTAAAACAACGCATGATTTTTTCAAAGGCTCATTAAGCAATCTCAGTCATTTGAGACAAGTCATGCTACAGCAAAACCACTAAGCATGGTATCAAAAAGACATCAAGCACGACATGCAAAAGCCTAGGCCACAGTCTACACAAGCTTCTTTTTGTACCACTTTTTTGCATAAAGCTTTTTCTCTTTTCCAACACCATTCAAACTTTTTTGAAACAACTCTTTTGATGAAAACCAACATGTAACAGAGGTCAAAATACACCTTGATGCAAAGATATAACAAGATCTGAACAAAAATCAAGGCGAAAAACGAAAGCTAAACGCAGTTCTAGAAAAAGAGAACACTCGTTGAAACGATAAGAGTGAAAAACGGAGTGTTCTTGGCAAATGAATTTGTTGGGGTCCAACCATTTATTGCAGCAAACAAAACTGAAAACTAAAAACAACTGATGCTCCAAGAAAAACGCATAATGCATGAAGCAATAAAAATATAGTGTGTTGAAAGGTGACCTGATTTTTGCCGATGAAGAAGGGGTGCCTCGGGGGCATCCCCGAGCTTTGAAGCTTGTACCTCTTGGATATTTCTTGGGGTGACATGGGCATCCCCAAGCTTGAGCTTTTGTCCATTCTTCAACTCATCTCATCATTCTCCAATCCCTACACTTGAAAACTTCCTTCATACAAAACTAAACACAATTCTATTAGCAACATTAGTGTAAGCATAACATTGAATCAACCCTTTTTGCTTCAGGTTTCAACTCAAAATCACCACATATAAAGCATATACTACTGTAGCAACTTCCCCAAAAGTTCCGTGATCAAAAGAACTCAAAAAGAAAGCGATCGAGCGGCAAACACAAATAATGGCAGAAATCTGTCAAAACAGAACAGCTGACAAAGGTCGAATTTTTAGAGGGTTTTCTGTTGCTCAAATCAAAAAGTGTATAACTAATGAAAGTTTGGATATAACCTGGGTCATATGCACAAGAAATCGCAGGTCCAAAAGATATACTGAGAATTTTCACGAATTTTTACGGTGCAGCACCGAAAACTATTTCAGGACAGCAACATCCCCAAATTTTACCTCACTCAAATTAGAGTCTTTTCTTGGCACAAAAACGAAATAAAAAGGATAAGGAGAAGTTATTACAGTAGTAATAACTTCCGAGACTCAAATAAAAGAAAAATAACTGAAAGTAAAAACATTGGGTTATCTCTCAAGAGTGCTTTTCTTTAACGCCTTTGAGCTAGGCGCAGAAAGTGTGAATCAAGTATTTTCAAGTGAATCATTAAGATCAACTACAGAAGTCTTTCAAATAAGGCATTGTATTTCATCGACATAAGTTTTTGAAGACCCTTTGTGATCATGCTTTGGTTCACTCAAATCACTAAAAAGATTTTTGGGACAGATCCAATCAAAATTATTTTCAAAACCTTCATACAATCCCAAGAGTTTGCTAGGTATTGGTATTTCGGTTCCCTCATTATTTGTACTAACAACCTTTATATGTGAGACAAGCTTATTAAAACTCTTAAGAACCTTCCTAGCTTCAATGGCAACATCTCTAAATTCTATGCGCAAAGTTTCCAAGATAAAAGCTTTCTTTTCGGGGTCCTCAATATCATGAAGCTTAAGAAACAAGTGTTGCATAAAAGGATTAAGGCTAGCAAACCTAGCTTCTAACATGTGAACTAAATAAGCAGAAGCAACTTCATAACTAGGAGCAAGCTCAGCCAAAGATTTTTCCTCAACATCTTTATGCATACTAATATGATTAAAGAACTCCTCGATGTTACTTTTCCCAATAATAGAACCACTACCTACTGAGAGGTCCTCCAAAATGTACTTAGGGAACAACATAATGAATTAAAAGTAATAAAGTAGCAACTATAAAGGATACTAATTTTTGTGTGTTTTTGATAAAACGATGCAAGTAAAAATAAAGTAAAGCAAAACTTAAAACAAAGTAAAGGATGTGCGTGCAAAACTCCCCTTGCAGAAGTCTTCTTTTTCCCCGGCAACGGCGCCAGAAAAAGTCTTGATTGCTATAGATGGCGCGGTGATGATGAAGTAAATGACCGGCCAGTTGGGAAACCCCAAGAGGAAGGTATGATGAATATAGCAGCAAGTTTTTCCCTCAGTAAGAAACCAAGGTGTGTCGATCCAATAGGAAAAAGCCAAACTCAAGAAGGTGATGCTTGCTAGCCTAGTGACACTCCAACAAGGGCGCCGTTAACGATTTCTTGTTAGCGCGTCTTCAACTAGTAGCAACGTGGAACCTTCACACAACAAAACCAAATACTTTGTTCCCAACTTACGATGAGGTTGTCAATCTCACCGGTTTGCTTGAAACAAAGGGTATGAGCGTATCGAGTGGAAAGCAATAGTAGTATACGAGTAAAATAAATAGTGCGAGTAAAGTAAACAGGTGATAGCAATATAATGGAAATAGGACCGGGGTCCACAGTTCACTAGTGGTGTCTCTCCATAAGATAAAATAACACATGCTGGGTAAACAAATTACAGTTGGGCAATTGATAGAATAAAGACAACGTGCATATGTCGAGAGGATCACTATGAGATTTACTCTGGGCAGTACAACAAGATACATAGACCGCCATCCAACTGCATCTATGACTAATAATCCACTTGTGGCGAATCAATCCGAGAACTCCACAAGTATTAAGTTGCGAACAACAGATAACTGCATTAAGCAAAGTGTATAATGTAAACAAAGCATATGCCCTTGAGCATATGAATGTTGTTTTCTCCCTAGTGGCAACAACACATCTACAACCTTAGAGGTTTCTGTCACTCCCCCAGATTAAATAGAGCCATGAACCCAACTATCAAGCATAAATACCCCCTCTTGGAGTCACTAGTATCTACTCGGCCAAGATAGCTACTAACAAGGGAGAGCATGCAAGATCATAAACAACATAGAGATAACATAAGATAATATTCAGCACATCAACTCAATCATAATACCAATATTCATCGGATCCCAACAAACACAACATGTAGAATTACATAACGGTGATCTCGATCATATAAGGCAGCTCACGAGATCTAAACATGAAGCACATGGTGGAGAAGACAACCATCTAGCTACTGCTATGGACCCATAGTCCAAGGTAGACTACTCACTCATCGTGCCAGAGGCAAGCATGGCGACGAAGAAGACCTCCGGTGGCGATTTCCCTCTCCGGCAGGGTGTCGGGAAGAGCTTCTGGACCCTCCCGATCTCGGGGTGTCGGCGGCGGCGGATCGCGATGTATTCTGGAAAACTGATCAGGTCTTTAGGTTTTTCCCGTCGGGGGGTCTTTATAGGCGAAGGGGCATCGTCAGAAGTGGACCGAGGCGGCCACACACATAGGGGGTGCGGCCTAGCCCTGGGCCGCGCCGCCCTATTGTGTGGGCTCCTCGTGGCCCCACTCCGTCTCCTCTTCGGTTCTCTGGAAGCTTCGGTGAATTTCTGGATGTTTGGCTTTTGTTTCGTCCAATTCCGAGAATATTTCCTGTGTAACTTTTCTGAAACACAAAAACAGCAAAAAATAGGGAACTGGCACTGTGGCATCTCGTTAATAGGTTAGTTCTGGAAAATGCATAAAAATGCCACGAAGTGTAACGAAACACTAAGCAAATGGTGTAAAAACAAGCATGGAGCATCAAAAATTATAGATACGTTAGAGACGTATCAGCATCCCCAAGCTTAACACCTGCTCGTCCTCGAGTAGATAAGTGATAACAAAAGAAATAATTTTTGAGGTGATATGCACCTACATAATCTTGATCATCTATGTAAGCGTTGTGCGCTGGGATCAAAAGAACTTAAAACATGGGCATGAAAGATATAATCTTGATAGAAGAAACTTAGCAACCATATTATAACATGAAAAAGAACACAAATAAAAGATCATGAAAATGAAACAATGAAAGTCGAACGTGTGTTCAAATCATATGGAAAAACATAGCAAATGGTTTTCAGCTTGTCCTTCATGAGAGAGCAAAACATAAATGCATAGGACACCTTCAAGTTTAAGAGGGCGCCTAGATACAAATAATTTAAGAACAAGTGAAACCAACATCATGAATCAATCAATGAAAACTTTGGGACAATGCACATTATACTCAGAATGACAACTATGCTCTCTTAGACGGTGCATAAAGGTAGAAGGTGGAGACTCAACATAAAAGTAAAAGAAAGGCCCTTCGCGGAGGGAAGCAGTGATTAAACATGTGCTAGAGCTTTTCATTTGTAAAATAGAGAGAAAAATTGGGTTTTGAGAGGTGGTTGTTTCATGTCAACGACTAGCAATGGGGTCTTACTATCTTTCATAATAAACAAGTGAGAGCGGTTCTGAGTTCTTTGAAAATTTGGCACATTGGTGCTCTTTTATAAAGCTTTGGCACTCCTCCCCACCTTTTTCCTTTCTCAAATAATGGCTAACCGATTCCATCGGGTGCCCACCAACATTCACATACCATGGAGGAGTGCCTTTTTTCTTTTTTTAGAATTAGATTGCAATGGTCTGACTAGCTCTCATGCAAAATTAATGACAAGCAGATGAAGCTGCCTAGTCGAGGGGTACTTAATTTAATATGGAAGATAGCAATTCTGACCACTACGTCCCCATGAGCTAAAAACAGTGGCACAAAACGAGAAGTAGTTGATAGTTTTGAAAGGTAGCACATGAAAATTTACTTGGAATGGCTTACAAATACCATGCATAGGAATTTATAGTGGACACAAATGGCAAACTTGGTTTTTAGGAGTTGGATGCACGAGTAGAGCTCATACTCAGTACAAAATGAGGGCTAGCAAAAGACTGTGAGCGACCAACTAAGAGAGCAATAACAGCCATAATCATGCATAGCGACAAAGCGATATTAAAAGAAGCATAAGATGGCATCAAAAGTCAAAAACTAAATGATCATAGAGGCTTATGGCGACTTTGTATGAGTCAAACATGTGTGAGCATGCGCCAAGTCAACCCAAATAAAGCATCAAAGGAGAAAACCAAAATAATGCTTCCAAATAATTAAAACAACGCATGATTTTTTCAAAGGCTCATTAAGCAATCTCAGTCATTTGGGACAAGTCATACTACAACAAAACCACTAAGCATGCTATCAAAAAGACATCAAGCACGACATGCAAAAGCCTAGGCCGCAGTCTACACAAGCTCCTTTTTGTACCACTTTTTTGCATAAAGTTTTTTCTCTTTTCCAACACCATTCAAACTTTTTTGAAACAACTCTTTTGATGAAAACCAACATAGACCAGAGGTCAAAATACACCTTGATGCAAATATATAACAAGATCTGAACAAAAATCAAGGTGAAAAACGAAAGCTAAACACAGTTCTAGAAAAAGAGAACACTCGTTGAAACGATAAGAATGAAAAACGGAGTGTTCTTGGCAAATAAAAAGCAAGGCAACTTCTCCAAAAGGAATTTGTTGGGGTCCAACCATTTATTGCAGAAAACAAAACTAAACAAAACTGAAAACTAAAAACAACTGACGCTCCAAGAAAAATGCATAATGCATGAAGCAATAAAAATATAGTGTCTTGAAAGGTGACCTGATTTTTGCCGATGAAGAAGGGGTGCCTCGGGGGCATCCCCAAGCTTTGAAGCTTGTACCTCTTGGATATTTCTTGGGGTGACATGGGAATCCCCAAGGTTGAGCTTTTGTCCATTCTTCAACTCATCTCATCATTCTCCAATCCCTACACTTGAAAACTTCCTTCATACAAAACTAAACACAATTCTATTAGCAACCTTAGTGTAAGCATAACATTGAATCAACCTTTTTTGCTTCAGGTTTCAACTCAAAACCGCCACATATAAAAGCATATACTACTGTAGCAACTTCCCCAAAAGTTCCGTGATCAAAAGAACTCAAAAAGAAAGCGATCGAGCGGCAAACACAAATAATTGCAGAAATCTGTCAAAACAGAACAGATGACAAAGGTCGAATTTTTAGAGGGTTTTCTGTTGCTCAAATCAAAAAGTGTATAACTAATGAAAGTTTGGATATAACCTGGGGCATATGCACAAAAAATCGCAGGTCCAAAAGATATACTGAGAATTTTCACAAATTCTTACAGTGCAGCACCAAAAACTGTTTCAGGACAACAACATCCCCAAATTTTAACTCACTCAAATTAGAGGCTTCTCTTGGCACAAAAACGAAATAAAAAGGATAAGGAGAGGTTATTACAGTAGTAATAACTTCCGAGACTCAAATAAAAGAAAAATAACTGAAAGTAAAAAACATTGGGTTATCTCCCAAGAGTGCTTTTCTTTAACGCCTTTGAGCTAGGCGCAGAAAGTGCGAATCAAGTATTTTTGAGTGAATCATTAAGATCAACTACAGAAGTCTTTTCAATAAGGCATTGTATTTCATCCACATAAGTTTTTGAAGACCCTTTGTGATCACGCTTTGGTTCACTCAAATCACTAAAAAGATTTTTGGGACAGATCCAATCAAAATTATTTTCAAAAGCTTCATACAATCCCAAGAGTTTGCTAGGTATTGGTATTTTGGTTCCCTCATTGTTTGTACTAACAACCTTTATATGTGATCCAAGCTTATTAAAACGCTTAAGAACCTTCCTAGCTTCAATGGCAACATCTCTAAATTCTATGCGCAAAGTTTCCAAGATAAAAGCTTTCTTTTCGGGGTCCTCAATATCATGAAGCTTAAGAAACATGTGTTGCATAAAAGGATTAAGGCTAGCAAACCTAGCTTCTAATATGTGAACTAAATAAGCAAAAGCAACTTCATAACTAGGAGCAAGCTCAGCCAAAGATTTTTCCTCAACATCTTTATGCATACTAATATGATTAAAGAACTCCTCGATGTTACTTTTCCCAATAATAGAACCACTACCTACTGAGAGGTCCTCCAAAACGTACTTAGGGAACAGCATAATGAACTAAAAGTAATAAAGTAGCAACTATAAAGGATATTAATTTTTGTGTGTTTTTTATAAAACGATGCAAGTAAAAATAAAGTAAAGCAAAACTTAAAACAAAGTAAAGGATGTGCGTGCGAAACTCCCCTTGTAGAAATCTTCTTTTTCCCCGGCAACGGCGCCCGAAAAAGTCTTGATTGCTATAGATGGCGCGGTGATGACGAAGTAAATGACCGGCCAGTTGGGAAACCCCAAGAGGAAGGTATGATGAATATAGCAGCAAGTTTTTCCCTCAGTAAGAAACCAAGGTTTGTCGATCCAATAGGAAAAAGGCAAACTCAAGAAGGTGATGCTTGCTAGCCTAGTGACACTCCAACAAGTGTGCCGTTAACGATTTCTTGTTAGCGCGTCTTCAACTAGTAGCAACGTGGAACCTGCACACAACACAACCAAATATTTTATTCCCAACTTACGATGAGGTTGTCAATCTCATCGGTTTGCTTGAAACAAAGGGTATGAGCGTATCGAGTGGAAAGCAATTGACGAGGGTTAACTCGACAAATGTCCTAGATGAAGGACTTAGGATCGGGGGAAGAGGGCGTCAGATGAACTTGAAGGTAAAGTTAGTCGAAATAAGTATGTATCGAAAGTAAACTTGGGTGTTCAACCTGGCTTGCTTTCAATCTGGCCTACACCGTCCCCTCCTGGCCCCTATATATAGGTGGCCAAGTCTCGAGGATCGGGTAGGGTCCGATACAGATTACAATATCGACATATGGTAAGAACTCGTATCTTGACTATCATTACAATTGGGCCCAGCTTAACGGGCCTCAGGGGTACTTAACTAATGGGCTCTATTATCTATACCCTTGTCAGTAGCCCCTGAGATTCTACCAGAATTGCAGATTCGGGTTGAATCTCTAATCTTTAAATCTTCGACTTGATCAATTCTTCGACTTCTTCATATCTTCAAATCTTCGACTTGGTCTTTCGACTTATTTTCATGATAATTTTTCGCAAGGGGTTTTGATGAACAAGACTGACAACTCTGACAGATCAAGAGGTCAGTTAACTGCCGGAATAGATACTTGTCACCTACTTCAAATTCAATCCCCTTGGATTTAAATTCGGGATACCGGTCAAACCCACTCTTTTGCCGCATTTAGGACTTACAAAGAATGAATCCCAGTGATTCTCAGGGTACCCAGTGTGTCCACCAGGATTTTCTTCACGTCGTAGATACGGATACATACCAGTAGAGCGCATCCATGTGCGTATACTAGGCCACACAGGACGGATCCCGGGGTCTTACCTTCGTGATAAATCACGGCATTCGAGTTTTGTTGCGATAACGCAACTCGAGAATCTTATGTCGCAGTCTCTTTTGACTGATAAAATCAAAGAATTTTGAATTTATATTAACTTCTTCCAAGTGCCTCCCGATGGGAGTAGTTACTCTATATTTTGTCGACTACATAGTCGAAGTTTGCACGATAGACTCTCTTCATCTTCATTATTGATTGTCTCATCCTCTATCGGGTGCGCGCTCAGCGCTCCCGATGGGAGTAGCCCCCGAGGCTATGGTTGGATACTTGTAGTCAATCATAGGCTCAAAATTCACTTCTTCTTCTTTCTTCTAGTTTCTCCTGCTTGTAAGCCCCCGAGCCCAAGGCGAGGTTTTTCATACCTTTCGACCACACTCTCCCTTTTGTTATTATCATCTGCTTTGTGCAGAATTTAACTCCTTTGTAAATATGTTTATGGGCCTTGCTATCATGGGGCCCCGGTAATACGTGCTTATAAATAAAGCATCTTTGGCAAGGGTAAAAACCCTAATCAGATTCCTCCTCCGCCGCATCGTCTCCTCTTTTCATCTAGGGTTTCTAGTCTTCCCCCTTTTCCACATGGCTGATGCAGTTGATTCTCGTCTGAACCTTGGCTCTCCGGTGGCGCCGCGGGGTCGTGGCCGCCCTCGTGGAAGCAAAAACAAAACAACTCCGGCCGCCGCAGGTTCGTCATCGGCCGCTCCGGTGAAGCGTCGTCCTGGCCGCCCACCTGGTAGCAAGAACAAACCCAAGGTGACTGACGTCTCCCCAGGTCCGAGCGCTCCTCCGCCTGCTGCTCCTTCTGCTTCTCCAAGAATTTTTTCTTTCTTCTGCATTGCCATGGCGCAGTGCCGTGAGATTCAGCGCCTGCCGCTGAATTTCACCAAGTTCATGGATGGGCGAGAACTGTGAGAAGCGGTTCTTCGCGAACAATCTGGTGGAGGGACTCCGTACGAAGTGGAGGTTTGGTATGATGGCGACGGCGAACAATACTTCAAGGGTGGCTGGTCGCAGTTTGCAGAAGACCATGACCTCCACCAAGGGTTCTTCATGACCTTCGACTACCACATCGGTACGTCGAAGTTCGATGTGAAGATCTTGACGGCACCCAGTGCCAGAAGGAATATGAAGCGGAAGTCCACTTTCATTAGGATCTGCTTTTATGTAATCTCTTTTTATAGTGTTCTTGCTGCCGTACTATCTGTAATGAATAATCGTACTTTGTTTTGATGTTTTTAATAGTACCATGAGAACAAATCATTGTTCTGAGGTATGCTTTATATATATCGGGTTCTTTGTGAACCAATTATTTTGAAGAATGTCGGGTTGTCTGCACAACCTAGTAGTGTAGAAGATCTCCATGTCGTGATAAAAGTTTCTTTCGTACGACCCGAAGGTTGAAGCCCCCGAGCGGAGAAGTAGAAATATTTGTATAATTTTGTCGAGTTCAACCCAAGGAACCCGACCTATGGCCTCCTGTTCTAGGTTCAGAAGGTTAACTCGAGTTTACTGATACCACTAGTTTTATTCTACGCGTAAAAACATCGTAGCTGCTCCGCATTCCACGGGTTGCTCTCGTCTTTTCCTGTCTTCTTGTCTTGTAGTCGATAAGCTCCTCCTAGTATCACTTCTGTGACGATGTAAGGTCCCACCCAAGGGGACTCCAATTTGCCGTGGCTGTCTTGCCTGAGTCGCAAAACTAGATCTCCCACCACAAAGGATCGTGGACAAACTCGACTACTATGGTAGTTTCGCAGGCTCTGTTGATACTGCGTGGCTCTTTCTAATGCTTTATCTCTTGCTTCATCTAGTGCATCGACATCGTCTTGCAATGCTTTTGTTGACGTTGCTTCGTCGTATGCCGTTACTCTTGGAGCTTCGTATGTAACTTTGACTGGAAGCACGGCTTCTGCGCCATGGACCAGGAAGAAAGGAGTTTCTTGAGTTGTTGCGTTAGGCGTGGTTCTCAGGCTCCAAAGAACGGAGGGCAATTCATCTACCCAAGCACTCTTGGCTTTCTCGAGAGGTGCTAAGAGCCTCTTTTTTATACCACTGCATATCAAGCCATTGGCTTTTTCGACTTGCCCATTTGTCTTCGGGTGTGCCACAGATGCAAATTTGAGCTTGATTCCTAGTCCTTCGCAGTAACTCTTGAATTCCTTCGAAGTGAAGTTTGTCTAGTTGTCCGTGATGATGCTATATGGTACACCGAAACGGAAAACTATTGACTTGATGAAGTTGATTGCTGCTATCGAATCTTGAGTTGTTACCGGAGCCGCTTCCACCCACTTGGTAAATTTATCGACTGCCACTAACATGTAAACATGTCCTCCTGGCCAGGATTTGTGCAACTTTCCCACCATATCCAGGCCCCATTGTGCAAAGGGCCAGGACAATGGTATTGGCTGTAGCTCTGCTGCTGGCGCGTGCGGTCGAGATGCGAATCTTTGACATGCTTCACACTTCCGGACTATATCTTCCGCGTCCTCGATGGCTGTTAGCCAATAAAATCCTGCTCGAAACGCTTTTGCCGCTATTGCCCTGCTGCTGGCATGATGGCCGCACACGCCGCCGTGTATATCCTTTAATATTGCTTGTCCTTCCTGAGGCGTTACACAACGCTGCAAAACACCGGTAATGCTCTTCTTGTACAATTTTCCTTGCAACACGACAAATGCTTTTGATCATCGAGTTATCCTCTTGGCTTCCACTGCATCTTCTGGTAACTGTTTATTTATCAGGTATGCGAGATATGGCTGCATCCAGGTTTCTTCTATCATCATGACTTCTTCGGGTTCTGGCGTAGCCCCCGAGCCTGCTGCAGTAGTTGAACTTTTGACACTTTTTATTGACCTTTCCACTATTTCCTCCCAGAATACTCCAGATGGTACAGGTAAACACTGTGACCCGATATTTGCTAAGTTGTCGGCTTCTTCATTGCTGTTTCTGCTGATGTGCGAGACTTCGCATCCATCAAATGTTCCTTCGAGATAGTGATATAAGTTCTTGTAGGCCATCATGTTGTCATTGATTGTGTCGCACCTGTTCATAACTTGCTGAACAACAAGGTTGGAATCTCCACATATTTTTAGGCGAGTTTCTCCACATGCTTTAGCCATCTTCATTCCATGCAACAAAGCCTCGTATTCTGCTTCATTGTTAGAGGCCTGCGAAAAACTCATCCTTAAAACATACTTCAATTTGTCGCCATGTGGTGATATCAAGACTACTCATGCGCCTACGCCTTGGACTCTCTTAGAACCATCAAAGTACATTGTCCAAACACTCGATAAGTCTGGTGGTCCCGTGCTCTGCAGCTCCAGCCACTCTGCTGTAAAGTCTGGCAAGACTTGCGATTTTATCGCCTTCCTTTTTTCGTACATGATGTCCATGGGAGATAACTCGATTCCCCACAAAGAGACACGTCCTGTTGCCAAAGGATTGTTCAATATATTCGATAGTGGTGCTTCATTGACCACTATAATTGGGTGTACCGCAAAATATTGTCGCAATTTTCGTGTTGTTGTAAAAACACTATATGCAAGCTTTTGATAATGCGGGTACCTTTGTTTTGTCGGAGATAGTACTTCGCTAATGAAATATACCGGCCTCTGGACGCCGTGGGCTTTGCCTTCTTCACTTCTTTCGACTACTAGTACTGTACTCACCACCTGATGGGTTGCAGCGATGTAAAGTAGTAGCGACTCCTTTTCTTTTGGTGCGACCAGCACTGGTGGTGTGGAAAGCACTTTTTCAACTGCGCAAAAGCTGCGTCTGCTTCTGCTGTCCATTCAAATTTATCATCTGACTTTTTCATAAGTGCATAGAATGGGAGTGCCTTTTCTCCCAATCGAGCAACAAAACGACTTAGAGCCGCGACGCGTCCTGCGAGCTTCTGTACATCGTGTAATTTCGTGGGTTTCCCCATTGTTAAAATTGCTTGTATTTTCTCTGGGTTTGCCTCTATTCCCCGTGCTGACACCAAGAACCCTAGTAGTTGTCCTGCCGAGACGCCAAAGGAACACTTTGTCGGGTTAAGCTTGAGTTTGTACCTGCTCAAGTTGTCGAAGGTTTCTGCCAAGTCGCTGATAAGGGATTCCTCTTCTCTTGTAGTGATGACTACGTCATCAATATAGACTTGGATATTGCGCCCTATTTGGCCTCCAAGGCAATTTTGCATCATCCGTTGATAAGTTGCTCCTGCATTTTTTAGGCCGAATGGCATTACTTGATAGCAAAACACCCCATATGGTGTGATAAAGGCTGTTTTTTCTTCGTCTTCTCTTTTTAACTTGATCTGGTTGTAACCAGAATATGCGTCCAAAAAGGAAAGCCTTGCGCATCCCGCTGTTGAATCAATTATCTGATCGATGCGGGGTAGAGGGAAGGGATCTTTTGGACAATGCTTATTGAGAGATGTGTAGTCAATACATACTCTTTGTACGTCTGTGTTCTTCTTGGGTACGATGACTGGATTGGATACCCAACTCGAAGTTTTTATTTCTCTGATAAACCCGGCGTTTTCTAGCCTGTGCAATTCTGATGCTATTGCCTTCCTTTTAGGTTCATCAAATCATCGCAATGGTTGCTTGACTGGCTTTGCTTTGGGATCTACATTTAATGCCTGCTCGACGAGTTCCCTGGGAACTCCTGGCATGTCTGATGGACACCAGGCGAAGATTTCCCAGCGCTCACGGAGGAACTCGACGAGCGCGCTTTCCTATGCGGGATCCAAGTTCACCGCAATTGATGTCGTCTTGTTTGGATCTGTAGGGTGGACCTGGATCTTCTTCGAGTCCTGAGTTGTGTTGAAAGCCTGATCTGGCAGGGATCGTCCAACGTCGGGTAGCACATTATGATCCGTTTCTCCTTTTAGCCTCTCATACTCTGCTGTCATGCCAAAAGTTTGCGCCATCCTATTGAATTCTCTGTCGCATGTGTTGGCTACTTCAAAGCTCCCTTGCACTGTAATTGTTCCTTTGGGTCCTGGGATTTTTAGCGTAAGATACGCGTAATGAGGTACTGCCATAAGCTTTGCAAATGCTGGGCGCCCTAGGATTGCATGGTACTGTGATGGCCAGTCCATAACTTCGAATTCCAGCTTCTCTCTGCGATAATTGCTGCTACTGCCAAAGCGAACATCGAGTTCTATTCTCCCCAAAGGGTAATTTGCGGCTCCTGGTACTATTCCATGGAAGGAGCAATCTATTGGTTTCAGACTTGACAGTGAGATACACATTGCCTTTAGGGTTCTAGCATATATTAGGTTTATGCCACTCCCTGCATCCATGAATACTCTTCCGATGTCATATCCTCCTATTTGCGCTTTTAAAACCATAGGTGAGTGGCCCGGCCTGGGAACTTTTCTTGGGTGATCTGCTATGCTGAACTTAACTGGTTGATCTGACCGCCGCAAATATTCTGTAGTGGCTGGTGGTGATGATATAGCTAAGTTTACTTGCCTGGATATGCTCTTTCGCTCTTTCTTCGACTTAGGCACCGGTTGAATCATGACTGATATGTAAACTTTTGACTCTAGGTGCCTTGCTAGCCTTTGTACTTGGTATCCTTGACTTATGTGTTTTTCTCCTTGCCATCCTCCTTGACTTGATCCCATGGCGTTTTGTAGTCTCAGGAAAGTTCTACAATCCTTCATCTGGTGATTTGAGACTCTTTTTCCATCAAGATATGCGTAGTGGATTCGACAGGGTCCGTACAACATGTCTTCGGCCGAAGGGCCTGAGTATCTTGGTTTTTCTATCCCCTTTGCCTGAAACCTCCTGTTTTCATATCCTTCCTCTTCCCTTGTTTCGTAACCCGCAGCTACCAGATTTCGCCTTCCTTGGTTATCCCTGCTACGGTGTCATCTCCTCTGTCTACTTGCTCTATCGACTTCTGGTGAACGTCCTCTTTTGTTATTATATGCGTCCTCTCCGTCAGCGAATTTGTTGGCTTCTTCCATTAGCTCAGCTACTGTTGTTGGCCTAGTTCTTCCTATTTCTTCCACGAGATCTGAGCGTCGGAGGCCAGCCGAAAAAGCATCTATCGCCCGTTCGTCAGAGACGTCCTCTGCTGAATTTTTGATTACACTCCAGCGTTGTATATAAGAACGTAGAGTTTCGCCTTTCCTTTGCACACACGCTTTAACTTCCTCCAGTGATGCTGGACGCTTGTATGTCGAACGAAAGTTTCTTGCAAATTGGCTTTCGAGTTCTCCCCAGCTTCCAATGGATTCATTAGGTAGGGTATTCAACCAGGACCGTGCTGCGCCGGTGAGGTGTAGTTGCAAACTTTGCATTGCAGTCGCTTTTGTTCCCCCTAATATCTGTACTGCCTGCAGATAATCCGATAACCATAGGGTAGGTTCCTGCGACCCGTCATACTTCTGTTGGTCGTGTGGTAGCTTGAATCCTTTGGGTACCCGCGTTTTGCGAACCCTGCGGGTAAAGCATAATGCGCCCATCTCTTTTTCTTCCTTCCAGGCGTGGTGTGACTTATTTACTCGAGCCTGCGCTATTATATTTCTTGCGTCCTCCCTCCTTTGTCGCCTTTCTTCTTTTGATGACTCGCTAGACTCGTTTCGCGTGGTATTGTGCTTGTATTTCCCCTTTTCCTTGTAGCTTGTCGACTTCACCTCTGGTCCTTTTCCCCTGATCTTGTTCTCCACTATCCCGAGGCTTCGTATTGCGGCTTGGTGCATATCTTCTCGCGGATCTCCAGGTTCTGGCCTCGTTGTTAATAAGTATGCTTGTGCTGCTATCAGTGCTGCTTCTGGTGTTTCTTGTATGAAGTCTTCTTCCTCCTTTTCTAGCTGTGGAGTAAGGCTCCTTGAGCGCCTTTCCTCTCTGCTGCGTGTTGTTGTCCCTCTGTTGTGCTTTGGGTCTCCACGCCTTTCTCTGCTATATTCTGATTCTTCGCTATAATCATCCCAATACTCTTCCTTCGACATACTGTTATTGTCTTGGAAAAGCATGTCTCTTTCCTCCCTTAGTTTTTTCCTATGTTGATATAATGCATACTGATACCCCATCAGAACTTCTCTCCTTGATCCTTCGGGTACTTCTGTATCATGATTGATAGCTGACGTGATCATCCTCCATTCTCCAGCTGAAACGTGAACTTTCTCCTTCTCTTTTTTGTTGTGTTCTTTTACTTTATCGACTTGCCTGTCGAACCTTTTGCTTCCTTCGTTGTTGTTTTCTTCTTCTGCCTCAGTGATGATGACGCATAATTGGTGCACTTTTTTGGAAACGCTACTACTTCCAGCGGCGAAGTCCCTTGTGCTGTTGTGCGTTTGACATGCTCTTTCTTCCAAGTCGAAATTTTCCCGAATTTTGTCGCCTTCTGCGATTGGTGCTTCTCCCAAGCTGACCGGCGAGTTTACCTCGCTGGAAGAGCCTTCTGATGATTCCAACATTACTTCTGTTATGGTCTTGCTCGCCGACGGATCTGGTTTCATCGAATCCGAGAGGCGGGATGAACCCGATGGCCCGACGAAGATGATCAAACTTCCAATTGTTAGCTCCATCTCTTGACTTCCGTCGAGTTCTGTACTGCTGTTGGCTAAAAGCGAAAAAGCCGTCGAATTCATGATTCCAATGCCCAGAGTCCCCACGGTCGGCGCCAATTGATGAGGGTTAACTCGACAAATGTCCTAGATGAAGGACTTAGGATCGAGGGAAGAGGGTGTCGGATGAACTCGAAGGTAAAGTTAGTCGAAATAAGTATGTATCGAAAGTAAACTTGGGTGTTCAACCTGGCTTGCTTTCAATCTGGCCTACACCGTCCCCTCCTGGCCCCTATATATAGGTGGCCAGGTCTCGAGGATCGGGTAGGGTCCGATCCAGATTACAATATCGACATACGGTAAGAACTCGTATCTCGACTATCATTACAATTGGGCCCAGCTTAACGGGCCTCAGGGGTACTTAACTAACGGGCTCTATTATCTATACCCTTGTCAGCAATAGTAGTATGCGAGTAAAATAAACAGTGCGAGTAAAGTAAACAGGTGATAGCAATATAATGGAAATAGGACCGGGGTCCACAGTTCACTAGTGGTGTCTCTCCATAAGATAAAATAACACATGATGGGTAAACAAATTACAGTTGGGCAATTGATAGAATAAAGACAACATGCATATGTCGAGAGGATCACTATGAGATTTACTCTGGGCATTACAACAAGATACATAGACCGCCATCCAACTGCATCTATGACTAGTAATCCACTTGTGGCGAATCAATCCGAGAACTCCACAAGTATTAAGTTGCGAACAACAGATAACTGCATTAAGCAAAGTGTGTAATGTAAACAAAGCATATGCCCTTGAGCATATGAATGTTGTTTTCTCCCTAGTGGCAACAGCATATCTACAACCTTAGAGGTTTCTGTCACTCCCCCAGATTAAATAAAGCCATGAACCCAACTATCGAGCATAAATATCCCCTCTTCGAGTCACTAGTATCTACTCGGCCAAGATAGCTACTAACAACGGAGAGCATACAAGATCATAAACAACATAGAGATAACATAAGAAAATATTCAGCACATCAACTCAATCATAACACCAATATTCATCGGATCCCAACAAACACAACATGTAGAATTACATAACGGTGATCTCGATCATGTAAGGCAGCTCACGAGATCTAAACATGAAGCACATGGTGGAGAAGACAACCATCTAGCAACTGCTATGGACCCATAGTCCAAGGTAGACTACTCACTCATCGTGCCGGAGGCAAGCATGGCGATGAAGAAGACCACCGGTGGCGATTCCCCTCTCCGGCAGGGTGCCGGGAAGAGCTTCTGGACCCTCCCAATCTTGGGTCAACGGCGGCGGCGGATCGCGATGTATTCTGGAAAAGTGATCGGGTCTTTAGGTTTTTCCCATCGGGGGGTCTTTATAGGCGAAGGGGCATCGTCAGAAGTGGACTGAAGCGGCCACACACATAGGGGGCGCGGCCTAGCCCTGGGCCGCGCCGCCCTGTTGTGTGGGCTCCTCGTGGCCCCACTCCATCTCCTCTTCGGTTCTCTGGAAGCTTCGGTGAATTTCTGGATGTTTGGCTTTTGTTTCGTCGAATTCTGAGAATATTTCCTGTGTAACTTTTCCAAAACACAAAAAAAGCAGAAAATAGGGAACTGGCACTGTGGCATCTCGTTAATAGGTTAGTTCCGGAAAATGCATAAAAATGCCACGAAGTGTAACGAAACACTAAGCAAATGGTGTAAAAACAAGCATGGATCATCAAAAATTATAGATACGTTAGAGACGTATCACAGTTGCATCAGTTTGAGTTCTCCTCGGAGATTGGTGGTGAAAGTTCTTTAAGCTTATTACTCTTGGGTTCTTGGAATCCTATACGGCTTAGTAGCTTAGTGGATTACTTGGGAACCTCCAGTTAAGTTGTGGAGATCTTCCCAAGCTTTGTGGTCCCTCCGTGGCAATTTCTTGTGGACCTCAAATTAAGTTGTGGAGATCTTCCCAAGCTTTGTGGTGCCTCAGTGGCGATTCTTGGGAGCCTCCAATTAAGTTATGGAGATTGCCCCAAGCTTGTACGGGTTCGGTGACCGCCCTCAAGTGTCTCATAGTGGTCGGTTCTTCCATCTTGGTGGGAGGGCTCGAGGAGATTACGGTGAGCCTCTGTGGCGTTTGGGGAGCCTTGTGCCTCCACACCGCTCCAATGGCGATTAGCACCCGCAATGGTGTGAACTTCGGGATACATCGTTGTCTCCGCCTACCTCGGTTATTTCTATACCCGAGCTCCTTTACTTATGCAATTTACTTTGTGATAGCCTTCGTGCTTGAAGTTATATATATCTTGTTATCACATAGTTGCTTATCTTGTTTAGCATAAGTTGTTGGTGCACATAGGTGAGCCTAGTCTTTCTAGGTTTTGTATGCTTGACAAATTAAATGTTAGTTTTATTCCACATTTGTCAAGCCAATCGTAAAAGTTTTAAATCGCCTATTCACCCTCCCCCCTCTAGGCGACATCCGTGTACTTTCAGACGCCGACCTCCAGCTCGAGCGCATCAACGTCTACTACAACGAGGACTCGGTGCGCTCGGGGCCCTACGGCCAGATCTTCTGCCTCGACAACTTCGTCTTTGGCTAGTCCGGTGCCGGGAACAACTAGGTTAGTCTGGCTCCTATCTTGGGCCTTAATTTCTATGGCCCTTAACCCGAATATATTTCAGGAGCACCAATGTCATGGGCCCTGACAGGCGTACCCACATCAATTTGCGAGACCATTTCAGAATAAAATTGTTAATTTCTACCATTTCTGATGAGCACGTATGATTCTCCTTTGTGCAATTTATAGGTAACTAGCACAAATGCCCGTGCATTGCACCGGGACAAAAATATAACGATGCTATACGAGTAATAAAGTGTGATTTTATCTTAGTTAACTATTAACTATATGCTTCATCCTTTATACAAATGTTAAATGCATTTTTTGTATCATTAATTTTAAAGAAGAATAGTGCTAATATATATCTTAAAATATGGCACAAACTTTACTCTCTTGCCATTAGCTAAATCACATATGTTACATAACATGAAGTATGTAGTATTGTTATTAATCTTGGTGAGATCCTCTCAAAATACGAAAAACCATAATTTTGAACTTACCACTCAACCTAGTTAAAGTGGTGGAGCTTCAGAACTTCTGCCATGATCTGTATAAGCAGAAACTGTATGTCTATTTGCACACGCAGCAACAACCAGAAATTGCGTTGCTTGGCAAGAACCAACAACAGATGCAATCTTTTCCAAGTTCTAGATTTTTCATATGAAGACTAATCGATCAAATACCGATTAGAGGTTAAAAGTTGGAGACATCAGCATTATTAACATCAACCCAATAACTTAAAACATGTTGCAGCTAGCAGCTCAAACGTGCTTTGCCTTCTCATGAGATTAGAGTGTTGCATCAATTTCAAAGGTAAGCATTAGATTTCAAGATCTGCCATCATGGTCGTATACATTCTAGGAAATTTTGTATAGAAACCCCATATTTTCTTGAAGGATCCTTTGATCAAACCTGCGTAAACTCCTAGGCCATCAGCGATCATTCTGACCTTTTGTTCTTTTTCCTCATCGTGTCGTGCAGCAGATTTTTCTTTTAACTTCCACATAAAGAATATCAAAAGTGACGGTATAGTTGTTCCTTCCATGGCATCCCGCAGACTTCTTTTAGGCCTAGTTAGCTAAACTAATCAACTGATGCATAGGTCTGGGTGTGCCGTGGTCCAAAGTTCCGTGAGATTCGCCTTGCAAAAGAATTGGCCGCTGCCGCTGGAAGCGCACGGAAAGAGTGACGAAGCATACTACGAATCAATCTATGTACGATAGGAGGTCCCGGAGCTTTATAATCGAACGCAGAGCACCATGTTTCCAAATAAATCTTTGAGCACGGGAGGCTTTGCGTGGCCGCGACAGTTGACTGCAACATTCACCTGCGTGAAATCTTCCAGGGTCAGGGTCATGTCCTGCACCGTGTGACCTTCTTCTAGGCGTTTCCGAGGAGGAACTCGGACGGGGTCGATACAATTTGCACTTTTGCCGCGCATACACCAAACGGAAGGAAACTGATTCTCAGTAACCACACGACTTAGCGGAGATCAGGAATAGCACTTGTGGATGGATGTACGGTCCCGAGGTTGCATCTGCCTCGTTGACGATCGGCGGCATGCATATGCGACATAGGACATTATGGGGAGCAAGAAGGCGGCAATCTTGCCGGAGGTTGGAGCCCGTCTGGGCGACGCTGATGACGTCGCGCCCCAGAGGCTCAGCTTCAGGCTGGTGCGATGCTCGATCTCGCCCACTTGTTGAGGACGATCAGAACGGTGGCGCGGGCATGTTCGACGAAGAGACGGAGGTTGTTGGGAAGCTAACTACGACGCCGACCACAGCCAAGACGGCGGAGTCTAGGGTTATGAGAGAATTTAGGAAGACGAAATCGCATTGACGAGTGGAGGAAATCGGTGCGCTTGCCATATCCTTACTATCCTTTTATCTTACGTGTAATCGGGCCGGGCCCAACTCATACGAATCAAAATAGTGGACAGCAGATGGACACTTTTGAAATGTTATTTTTACTTACCGGTGGCAGTTTTAGTAAATAATTATTTGATGCAATAGTAAATTGGTCTAAAAAAGTGTTAGACGAACTAACCACGGAAACCTTACGTCTTTTATTATTATTATTAGGTATAGAAAGGAAGCTAATGCACATGACCTTATGCGTGTCGACTCGATAGAGGTTCTGAGGGTTGTTCTTATCAAGAGTGGCTTGGAGGTTGATATATATATAATATAAAAAGGGTTTTGTTATGTATTGTGTGCCACATTGTTAATTAATAACAATTTAAAAACATTGAAGAGTCTTGTTGTGTCATATGGGGAGCTACCTACCAAGAGGCCAAGTACTTCGGCACCACTACAATATTCTTCCTCTTGTTGATAAGTCCTACTGGAGGTTAGTGTCATTGACAACTACGTGTGACCTAGTGCAAATAAAAATAAATTTATACAAGAAATTTATATACTTTACGTATGTCTTACCTTTATCATACTACAATCTAAATGAGTATCATTTTATATCTATTAGTTTTCATAGTTAATCATGTTTAAATGTTGTTAAAACTAATTATATCATTCTTTGTTGTATACCTATGTAGCGTATATGAATGAAAAAATTATATTGTGATAAATTTAATCCGTACGTGTAAAGAAGTTCTCCTTGATTTAAGGATTTCATAATTACATAAGTTAACTTATATATTGTACATGTAATATTGTATTCGTGGATATGCATATGTGTTCATGAATACTTTAATATCCTTTAGCAGGGTAGAGATATATAAAGTATAAGTTTCCCAACAGCATTTACTGGTAGTTCCATATATACTCTAATTTTTCTACAAACATGCTTACTAAATTACACACCTGAAAACCACCATTAAGATATTCATTGGCACTTACACTCTAGATCGCCGACCAGCAGGGCCGGTCCTGAGGTTTCGAGGGCCCGGGGCAAAATTAAAAGCCAGGGCCCTTATTATAAACATTGAGGCAAAAATCACGGAGATAAAAATCAACAAATGTACTATACATATGAAATGTTACGAATACACATTTAAAGTGCATCTAAAGGCACTATTCATATCAAATACTCCCTCCGATAGGAAGAAAGAAGTGTCGCTGATTTTGCACTAACTTAGGTATAAATTTTGTACTAAATTATCGACACTTATTTCCAATCAAACAGAGTAATAGATACATACTATCTTAAAAAAGCTAATCTAAATTGGATTATAGGAACCAATGGATTTTAGCCTCTGGAACAATATATAGAGAAAATACATACCTAAGATGCTCAGTTATCAGAACATTATATAGAGAAAATACACTACCTTTACTTTTTCCTTTGGAGAACTCGAAATTAACATCAGCATTTCCATTCTGTGTCGGGTGCGGTAAAAAATTACCTTGTACCTCAACATCTTCGCTAGGATAAAAGATCGATCCCTGAGGAAAAGTGTGCTCCCATGGATCTTCATCCAATTATATTTCAATGAGATGAGCGGACACTCCTCTATGCTGATCTGTAGTCATACCTGTTGAAGTGTATAAGTGAATTGCCTAGCCCTTTCCATTAGTTTGGACTTTTGGTTGCGTTGGCTAGTGCATGAAGCTTGACATGGTATCAGAGCCCAGGGTCTTGAGTTCGAGTTTTGGTTTTCGCAATTTATTGTAAAATTGCTGTTGCCCCCTTTGTGTCCACGTGTTGACTTTCTCTTCTCCCGTCACACGTGAGTGGGGGTGTTGAAGTGTATAAGTGAATTGTACTAGCCCTTTCCACCAGTTCGGACTTTTGGTTGCGTTGGCTAGTGCATAAAGCTTGACATGGTATCAAAACCCAGGGTCTCGAGTTCGAGTCCTGGTTTTCGTAATTTATTGTAAAATTGTTGTTGCCCCCCTTTGTGTCCACGTGTTGACTTTCTCTTCTTCTGTCACACGTGAGTGGGGGTGTTGAAGTGTATAAGTGAATTGCCTAGCCCTTTCCATTAGTTCGGACTTTTGGTTGCGTTGGCTAGTGCATGAAGCTTGACAATACCAACTACTCAGTCCCACATACAGGATGGCTGGTTCAACCAGACACAAAGACTCAAACCAAATAGAGTAGCACATAGCTACACGTAAAGATGAAAACTGACCAACAGAAGCGGTGGAAAATCGGAACTCCACTAACGATAGAACATCACGCACCGGGGTTATGGCCAACGGCGGCGGACGAAGCCCTAGATCAGACTCGAAGGAGTTGGTTAATCAAGAGTCACACGTATTTTAGCTATTTGGGCCAGACCAAGCACTATAGAGTACACATGCCACGGCTGGAGCCCCTGGATTCAGGGGCCCAGGGCGGCCGCTCCTCCAGATCCCCCTCAGGGCCAGGCCTGCCGACCAGACCCACCCGACTGGCCCAATAAGATGGCCAACCGCAGCCAACAACAGGTCTATGGCCCTGCCTCTCGAGGAGGTGGAGGAGGGAAGAGGACAGCCCTCGGGTGTATGGACTTTCTCTATGCCAATCCATTATAAAATTGTCTAATAAACGGATGGCACAAAATCTAGATGGACGTCCAGTGTGTGGAGTAGGTATGGCTTTATAGTTCATACTGTACATAGGACAAGATTTAGCGAAGCATGGGTAATGTGCTAATAACGTAAAGGTTATTTATTTTAAGTTTTTAACACCTAGGTCTAGGGTCAAGCCTCCCTTGTGCTTGTAGCCCTTGTTAGGTTTCCATTTCTTTTGCATGGACTGAGCATGGGACCGAAACAACAATACTAACCCTTAGACAAATGTTAAGCCAAAAATAAGCTTTTTCCAAAAAAAAACATCACCAAATTAGGGAAAAATTAAGTGCAGTGGATAAGATTTGAAGTCATGATCACCACACGATGTATAGTTTTTGACTCTTACATGTTAATTTCTTTGGTATGGTCTGCATACGTGCAGTACATATGTTCAGTATTTGAATTGTCTTAATGTTATTGGGATAAGTCTTATTGGAGCCTCCTATAAGAAATTCGAAAAAGTTATAATATCAATTATTTTTAAAATGACATAAGCGCACATATAATACGTAGTACCCCTCCCCCCCCCCCCCCCCCCGCACACCCCCTCCCCCCCCCCCCCGCACCCCCATCCCCACCCCCCCTCCCCCTATCCCTCTCCCCGACTTTGAAAGTAGCATGATTTGCTGAACCAACCTTTTGTATCACATAGAGGTGTGGACGAATACAAGACATAGGATTGACCGGTAGTAAAATGGCTTGGCCCTCTGGTTGGAGGGTGCAAGTTGGGACTCACCCTCTTTTTTCATCGACAAATTAGGGAAAAAGCAAGTGCAGTGGATAGGATTTGAAGTCGTGATTACCAAACAACACATTTGTAGTTTTTCACCGCGCCATGTGAATTTCTTTGTTAGGATCTGATTGTTGTGCGGTGTTGGTGTAGATGACCGACCAGT
This sequence comes from Dactylis glomerata, assembly GCA_007115705.1. NCBI lineage: Eukaryota > Viridiplantae > Streptophyta > Magnoliopsida > Poales > Poaceae > Dactylis > Dactylis glomerata. The sequence continues at coordinate 6,889,956 of QXEO01000531.1, read as the reverse complement.
TGGGAACCCCAAGAGAAGGTGTGATGAGCACAGCAGCAAGTATTCCCTCAGTAAGAAACCGAGGTTTATCGAACCAGTAGGAAAAAGCCAAACTTCAGAAGGTGATGCATGCTAGCTTCGCGACAGCTCCGGACAATTTATAAGGCGCCTCGTCTAGGGCTTTGCTTTGCACCAGCAGCAATGTGGAACCTGCACACAATACAACCAAGAACTTTGCTCCCAACTTACGATGAAGTTGTCAACCTCACCGGTTTGCTGTAAACAAAGAATTGAGCGTATCGAGTGGAAAGCAATAGTAGTATGCAAGAAAGTAAACAGTGCGAGTAAAAGTAAACAATAATAGCAATGTAAAAGAAATTGGACCAGGGTCCACAGTTCACTAGTGGCGTCTCTCCATAAGATAAATAACAACATGCTAGGTAAACAAATTACAGTTGGGCAATTGATAGAATAAAGATAACGTGCATATGTCACGAGGATCACTATGAGATTTACTCTAGGCATTACAATAAAATACATAGACCGCCATCCAACTGCATCTATGACTAATAATCCACTCGCGAGGATATCGTCCAAACACCCCTCGAGTATTAAGTTGCGAACAACAGATAACTGCATTAAGCAAAGTGTGTAGTGTAAAAAAACGAATGTCCTTGGACACAAGAATGTTGTTTTCTCCCTAGTGGCAACAGCACATCTACAACCTTAGAGGTTTCTGTCACTCCCCCAGATTAAATAGAGGCATGAACCCAACTATCGAGCATAAATACCCCCTCTTGGAGTCACTAGTATCTATTTGGCCAAGATAGCTACTAACAATGGAGAGCATGCAAGATCATAAACAACATAGAGATAACATAAGATAATATTCAGCACATCAACTTAACATAACACCAATATTCATCGGATCCCAACAAACACAACATGTAGAATTACATAAAGATGATCTTGATCATGTAAGGCAGCTCACGAGATCTAAACACGAAGCACATGGTGGAGAAGACAACCATCTAGCTACTGCTATGGACCCATAGTCCAAGGTAGACTACTCACTCATCGCGCCGGAGGCAAGCATGGCGATGAAGAAGACCTCCGGTGGCGATTCCCCTCTCCGGCAGGGTACCGGGAAGAGCTTTTGGACCCTCCCGATCTCGGGTCGACGACGACGGCGGATCGCGATGTGTTTCTGGAAAATTGATCGGGTGTTTAGGTTTTTCCCATCGGGGGGTCTTTATAGGCGAAGGGGCAGCGTCAGGAGTGGACCAGGATGGCCTCACCCATAGGGGGCACGGGCCAGGGGCTGGCCGCGCCGCCCTATGGTGTGGCCGGCCCGTGGCCCCCCTCCGTCTCCTCTTCGGACTTCTGGAAGCTTCGGTAAATATTAGGAGGTTCGGCTTTTGTTTCGTCCAATTCCGAGAATATTTCCTGTGTAACTTTTCTGAAACACAAAAATAGCAGAAAACAGGGAACTAGCACTGTGGCATCTTGTTAATAGGTTAGTTCCAGAAAATGCATAAAAACGCCACGAAGTGTAACAAAACACTAAGCAAATGGTGTAAGAACAAGCATGGAGCATCAAAAATTATAGATACGTTTGAGACGTATCAATCATCCCCAAGCTTAACTCTTGCTCGTCCTCGAGTAGGTAAGGGTGTGTTTGGTAGCCCGGGCCAATTGAGAATAGCTTTCTGCCTTCATACAAGCTGAGTCTAGCCAAGCTGACATGAGATATTTGGCGTGTTTGGTAGCCCGGTTCGGCTGAACCAAGTTGGACTAAAGAGGTTGTTTGGTAGCCTGTCTCGAATGTTTTTGCACAGAGGTCCTTAGATGGAAAATAAAAAGCAATCAGAACCCTAAAAAGAAAATAAAAAGAGCAATCAGATCCCTAAACTGAAAATAAAAAGCAATCGGGTCCCTAAAGATAAAAAAAGCAATCGGGTCCCTGTTATGGCTCAACGGAGTTGGGCAAGGCCGGCCGGCCGGCGCCGGCGCCGGCGAGAGGAGCATGCCACCATTGTCCTGCGGCGGAGGCTGACGTCGCACGCGCGTCGGCGGAGACGAGTGCAGGCGTCAAGGCGGAGGTCGGGGTCGAGGTGGCGGCGGATCTCGTCGGTGGTTGGTCGTGGAGGTCGCCCGCAGATCTCGTTGGACTCCGGCGAGGAATCTCGGTTGGGATGGGAACTCCGGCGAGAAATCTCGCAGATCTTGGTCAAGGAGGTCGAGGGGCTAGGCCTGGGCGAGCTCGGTCAAGAAGGTTGACGGGCTCGGCCTTGGCGGCCTGGGCGAGCTGCTGCAACTGCAGGCGTTGGTGCATCTCCAGCTCCGCCACCGCAGGCCAATCGCCGCCAGCATCTCCGCTCCGCCGCCGCAGGTTGCTGCTCCATGGAATCGGCTCGACGCGGTGGGATTGGGGAGGGCTGCGAGCGAGCGCTTGGAGCGAGCTGGGAAGAAGGAGGGGGGAATGACGGGCCGGGTGAGAGACCCCTGTGGGCGTATGGTGCGGGCCCCAGACGCGGGGGGGATTTTCCGGGCGAACCCAGCCCTGCCGAGTAGCGAAGCTCAAATCGAGCTTCTCTACCGGGCAGGGCTGAGAGGCCATTTTCGGTTGAACTGGGCAGTGCCCACTTCGGAAAACCGGGCTACCAAACACCCAAACTTCTTAAAATCTCGGTTGGGATGGGAAAATTTCATTTGGGCCGGGCTACCAAACACGCCCTAAGTGATAACAAAGAATAATTTTTGAGGTGACATGCACCAACACAATCCTGATCATCTATGTAAGCATTGAGTATTGGGATCAAAAGAACTTAAAACATGAGCATGAAAGACATAATCTTGATCGAAGAAACTTAGCAATCATGTTATAACATGAAAAAGAACACAAACGAAAGATCATGAAAAATGAAACAATGAAAGTCAAACATGTGTTCAAATCATATGGAAAAACATAGCAAATGGTTTTCAGCTTGTCCTTCATGGAATAGCAAAATATAAATGCATAGGACACCTTCAAGTTTAAGAGGGCGACTAGATACAAATAATTTAAGAACAAGTGAAACCAAAATCATGAATCAATCAATGATAAACTTTGGGACTATGCATATTAAACTCAGAATGATAACTATGCTCTCTTAGACGGTGCATAAAGGTAGAAGGTGGAGACTCAACATAAAAGTAAAAGAAAGGCCCTTTGCAGAGGGAAGCAGTGATTGCAAGTTTTATAAACCTTCAAAAATCATGGTACTTACTAGCTTTGAGCTCTCATTGCCCCCATCATAGGCATCTTGAATGGTTAAAGTTAATGCGAGTACAATTATGAAGCATATGCTTAGCAAATCATAAGTTGAAAACCTCGTGTCCCGTGAAGTATGAATACCCAAACATCATGCTACTCGACTTAGAGTCCCTAGCAAGCTCTTGTTATTGTAAGTATACACATATCATCGAGAACCGCCAACGGGGTACCTCCGTGCCCGATGACATGGAACAAGCCCACATCAAAATGATAGGACAAACAGACAATGAACACCTCGGCATCTCTTTTATTTACCATTGGTATAGCTTTTTATTTTGAGATGCATCGTCGAATGTTCACTATGGGCATGCTGTAAATTTCCACCATGAATTATGCATGGCTTAGATTAGCGGCTCAGGCGTTTCTCTAACACGTATACAAACTCCATGATCCCGCAAGATTCCCAACTTATTTCACATCGCGAGTATCCATAAACAAAAGATCACGATATCAACTCAAATAAGAAGTGCAATGTTGAAAGATTGCCCCATGACGGCATGGCTGGGCTAATTTCCAACTTACAACTTGCAAGCATAACAACTCAACATAAGAGAGCCACAATGTCAAATTTTTAAGAATGAGAAAAGTAAAGTGTGCCATCAGGTTCGTGAGAGCTTTACTGGCCAATTTTCGCATAACACCAAAAGAGTTTAATTTGAAGGATAGATAAAAGCAAGTCAAATGTACTTTGGAATAGCAAATTGCTAATAGGTATGTATGGTGGAATCATTGGAATAACTTGGGAGTGACCAACTAAGAGAGCAATAACGGCCATAATCATGCATAGCGATAAAACATCATTAAGAGAATCATAAGATGGCATCAAAAGTCAAAAACTAAATGATCATAGAGGCTTATGGCGACTTTGTATGAGTCAAACATGTGTAAGCATGCACCAAGTCAACCCAAATAAAGCATCAAGGAGAAAACCAAATTAATGCTTCCAAATAATGAAAACAACGCATGATTTTTTCAAAGGCTCATTAAGCAATCTCAGTCATTTGAGACAAGTCATGCTACAGCAAAACCACTAAGCATACTATCAAAACGACATCAAGCACGTCATGAAAAAGTCTAAGCCACGGTCTTAACAAGCTCCTTTTTGTACCACTTTTTTTGCATGAAACTTTTTCTCTTTTCCAACACCATTTGAACATTTTTGAAACAACTTTTTTTGATGAATACCAACATAGACCAGAGGTCAAAATACACCTTGATATAAAGATATAACAATATCTGAAAAAAAATCAAGGTGAAAAACGAAAGCTAAACACAATTCTAGAAAAAGAGAACACTCGTTGAACGATAAGAGTGAAAAACGGAGTGTTCTTGGCAGATGAAAAGCGAGTAAATCTCCTCCAAAAGAAATTTGTTGGGGTCCAGCCATTTATTGCAGCAAACAAAACTAAACAAAACTGAAAACTAAAGTAAAGAAGCTCCAAGAAAAATGCATAGTGCATGAAGCAATAAAAATATAGTGTGTTGAAAGGTGACCTGATTTTTGCCGATGAAGAAGGGGTGTCTCGGGGGCATCCCCAAGCTTTGACGCTTGTACCTCTTGGATATTTCTTGGGGTGCGTGGGCATCCCTAAGCTTGAGCTTTTGTCCATTCTTCAACTCATCTCATCATTCTCCAATCCCTACACTTGAAAACTTCCTTCACACAAAACTCAACACAATTCTATTAGCAACATTAGTGTAAGCATAATAATGAAACAACCCTTTTTAGTTCAGATTTCAACTCAAAACCACCACATATAAAGTATATACTACTGTAGCAACTTCCCCAAAAGTCCCGTGATCAAAAGAACTAAAAAAAAGTGATCGAGAGGCAAACACAAATAGTGGCAGAAATCTGTCAAAACAGAACAGCTGACAAAGGTCGATTTTTTCGAGGGTTTTCTGTTGCTCAAATCAAAAAGTGTAAAACTAATGAAAGTTTGGATATAACCTGGGGCATATGCACAAGAAAATCGCAGGTCAAAAAGATATTCTGAGAATTTTCACAAATTTTTACGGTGCAGCACCAAAATCTATTTTAGGACAGCAACTTCCCCAAATCTTACCTCACTCAAATTAGAGGTTTCTCTTGGCACAACAACGAAATAAAAATGATAAGGAGCGGTTATTACAGTAGTAATAACTTCCAAAACTCAAATAAAAGAAAAAGAACTGAAAATAAAACAATGGGTTATCTCCCAAGAGTGCTTTTCTTTAATGCCTTTGAGCTAGGCGCAGAAAGTGCGAATCAAGTAATATCAAGCGATGAAGCATCAAGTTCATAATTTGCTCTAAGAATAGAGCAAAAAGTAATTTCTTCCTCTTCCTAGGGAAGTGTTCCATACCTTTCTTGAGTGGGAATTGATATTTGATGGTGCCTTCCCACATATCAATGATGGCACCTACAGTTCGAAGAAAAGGTCTTCCCAAAATAATAGGACATAAAGCATTGCATTCAACATCCATAACAAGAAAATCAACGGGAACAAGGTTATTGTTAACCATAATAAGAACATCATTAATCCTTCCCAAAGGTTTCTTCTCAGCAACATCAGCAATAGGAACATCATAATAACACTTTTCAAGCGGTGGTAAATCAAGCATGTCATAAATTTTTCTAGGCATAATAGAAATACTAGCACCTAGATCACATAAAGCATGGAAATCAAAACCATTAACATTCATATCAATAATGGGTTCCCAACCATCTTCTAACTTCTTGGGAATAGAAGCTTTTTGCTTCAACTTTTCATCCCTAATTTTCATGAGAGCATTGGTAATATGCTTAGTAAAAGCAACATTTATAGAACTAGCATTGGGACTCAAAGCAAGGTTTTGCAAGAATAAAATAGCTTCAGATATATTGCAGCCATCAACATCAAAATCATTGAAAGAAATAGAGCTATCATCTCCTACACTCCAAAAAAATTCAGCACTCTTTTGAGAAAAAGTTTTTGCAGTTTTGGGCTTTTTAACACAAGGAGTAGGAGTTTTCTCTACACCAATCAAAGTAAGGGGATTGCTAGCATTTGGAACAACATCATTAGAGGTAGTAATGGTACATACCTTCATCTCTCTAGCCATCTCATCTTCTCTTTCCCACCTGGCATACAATTCTACTAACATCCTAACATTTTCATCAATTCTAACTTGGATAGCATTAGCAGTGGCAACAGTATTATTATCCTTAACCTCATTAGGCAACACTTTTAGTTTCAGAAGTTCAACATCAAGAGCAAGGCTATCAACTTTAGAAGCAAGAATATCAATTTTGCCTAACTTTTCCTCAACGGACTTGTTAAAAGTAGTTTGCTTACCGATGAAGTCCTTGAGCATGAATTCAAGCTCAGAGGGCGCGGCCCTAGTGTTATTGGAGGAATTACCATAAGAGTTACCATAACCATTACCATTGGTAGAAGGATACGGCCTATAATTGTTGCTAGCAAAATTGTTCCTATAAGCATTGTTGTTAAAATTATTATTTCTAATGAAGTTTACATCAACATGCTCTTCTTGAGCAACCAAAGAGGCCAAAGAAACATTATTAGGATCAACATGAGTTCTATCATTAGAAAGCATAAGCATAATAGCATCAATCTTATCACTCAAGGAAGAGGTTTCCTCAACAGAATTTACCTTCTTACCTTGTGGAGCTCTCTCGGTGTGCCACTCAGAATAATTTACCATCATGTTGTCAAGAAACTTGGTTGCGGCGCCCAAGGTAAGGGACATAAAAGTGCCTCCAGCAGCTAAATCCAATAGGTTTCTTGAAGAAAAATTCAGTCCTGCATAAAAAGTTTGGACAATCATCCAAGTAGTCAGTCCATGAGTAGGGCAATTCTTTATCATAGATTTCATTCTTTCCCAAGCTTGAGCAACATGTTCATTATCGAACTATCTAAACTTCATGATATCACTACGCAAAGCTATAATCTTAGCAGGAGGATAGTATTTTCTAATAAAAGCATCCTTACACTTAGCCCAAGAATCAATACTATTTCTAGGCAAAGATAGCAACCAATCCTTAGCTTTTCCTCTCAAAGAAAAAGAAAACAACTTAAGCTTAATAATATCACCTTCTACATCCTTATATTTCTGCATCTCACATAGCTCAACAAAATTGTTGAGATGAGCTGCAGCATCATCAGTACTAGCACCAGAAAATTACTCTTTCATAACAAGGTTCAATAAAGCAGGTTTAATCTCATAAAAATTGGTAGCAGGAGCAGGTAGCGCAATAGGAGTGCAGATAAAATCACTATTATTAGTGCTAGTAAAATCACACAACTTGGTGTTCTCATGAGTACCCATTCTAGCAAACCTAAAAGCAGACAAGTAAAAATAACAACTATAAGGAAACTAATTTTTTTGTGTTTTTGATAAAATGATGCAAGCAAAAATAAAGTAAAGCAAAACTAAAACAAAGTAAAGGATGTGTGTGTGAAACTCTCCTTGCAGAAATCTTCTTTTTCCCCGGTAACGGTGCCAGAAAAAGCTTGATTGCTGTGCGGTGTTGATGTAGATGACCGGCCAGTTGGGAACCCCAAGAGAAGGTGTGATGAGCACAACAGCAAGTATTCCCTCAGTAAGAAACCGAGGTTTATCGAACCAGTAGGAAAAAGCCAAACTTTAGAAGGTGATGCCTGCTAGCTTCGCGACAGCTCTGGACAATTTATAAGGCACCTCGTCCAGGGCTTTGCTTTGCACCAGCAGCAACGTGGAACCTGCACACAACACAACCAAGAACTTTGCTCCTAACTTACAATGAGGTTGTCAATCTCACCGGTTTGCTGTAAACAAAGGATTGAGCGTATCGAGTGGAAAGCAATAGTAGTATGCAAGAAAGTAAACAGTGCGAGTAAAAGCAAACAGTAATAGCAATGTAAAAGAAATTGGACTGGGGTCCACAGTTCACTAGTGGTGTCTCTCCATAAGATAAATAACAACATATTGGGTAAACAAATTACATTTGGGCAATTGATAGAATAAAGATAACGTGCATATGTCACGAGGATCACTATGAGATTTACTCTGGGCATTACAACAAAATATATAGATCGCCATCCAACTGCATCTATGACTAATAATCCACTCGCGGGGATATCATCCGAACACCCCTCAAGTATTAAGTTGTGAACAACAGATAACTGCATTAAGCAAAGTGTGTAATGTAAACAAAAGAATGTCCTTGGACACAAGAATGTTGTTTTCTCCCTAGTGGCAACAACACATCTACAACCTTAGAGGTTTCTGTCACTCCCCCAGATTAAATAGAGGCATGAACCCAACTATCGAGCATAAATACCCCCTCTTGGAGTCACTAGTATCTACTTGGCCAAGATAGTTACTAACAACGGAGAGCATGCAAGATCATAAACAACATAGAGATAACATAAGATAATATTCAGCACATCAACTTAACATAACACCAATATTCATCGGATCCCAACAAACATAACATGTAGAATTACATAAAGATAATCTCGATCATTTAAGACAACTCACGAGATCTAAACATGAAGCACATGGTGGAGAAGACAACCATCTAGCTACTGCTATGGACCCATAGTCCAAGGTAGACTACTCACTCATCATGCCGGAGGTAAGCATGGCGATGAAGAAGACCTCCGGTGGCGATTCCCCTCTCCGGCAGGGTGCCAGGAAGAGCTTTTGGACCCTCCCGATCTCGGGTCGACGACGGCGGCGGATCGCGATGTGTTTCTGGAAAATTGATCGGGTGTTTAGGTTTTTCCCGTCGGGGGGTCTTTATAGGCGAAGGGGCTGCGTCAGGAGTGGACCAGGGTGGCCTCACCCATAGGGGGCATGGGCCAGGGGCTGGCCGCGCCGCCCTATGGTGTGGCCGGCCCGTGGCCCCCCCCCCCTCCGTCTCCTCTTTGGACTTCTAGAAGCTTCGGTAAATATTAGGAGGTTCGGCTTTTGTTTCGTCCAATTTCGAGAATATTTCCTGTGTAAGTTTTCTAAAACACAAAAACAGCAGAAAACAGGGAACTGACACTGTGGCATCTTGTTAATAGGTTAGTTCCGGAAAATACATAAAAACGCCACGAAGTGTAACAAAACACTAAGCAAATGGTGTAAGAACAAGCATGGAGCATCAAAAATTATAGATACGTTTGAGACATATCAGGATCGGCATACGTGCAATACATATATTTTGAATGCCAATTGTCTAATTGTTGTTGGGAATTTGGGACAAGCCTTATTGGAGCATGTTGTGTTTGTGTCAAATAGTGTTCACGAATTGGGTTACGCGTAGACTTGAGTTGTATTAGGTGTGGATAGTTTACGAGTATGGTTTGAGCCGGACTCTAGTAGTCTAGGTCTCCCATATAATGAGGGGCACCACACGTTGTAACCTATGACGACTTGATAGCAATAGGAGTGCAAGGAGAGTCGGAGCTTGTGTCGGTGACCAAGGCGGTCGATGTTGCAGTATCATGGGGAGGAATGCCCGTAGTCATGCCCCGTAGATGTAGACGTTGGTCTCCGAACTGTGTTACCAAATCTCGATGTCATCATCGTGCTGTGATTGCTTGTCCTTGGTAGATTAACTATGCGCCTACGATAATAACAAGTGGTACGAGAGCAAGGTTGAAGGTCGCAGATCTGTTAATCTAGAAGATGAAGAAGTTCCGTCGTTAAGATTGGAAGTCGTTCCTATGGCCAAAATCGGCGTGCAATGAGAAGCTGATCGGATTACGATGGATGTCAAAGCGATTGAAAGCAGCAGCGATCAGAAGCAGAAAAGCAGCAGATCAACAACAGTCTTGGCGTCGATGAGATCAGTTCGATCTCAGCTAGGCGGTAGCGCATGGATTGATCTCGCAGGCAATACAGAAGCAGCCTAGCGGGCCGTGGCGTGCACGCAAGGCGTGGGAGGCAGCAGGAGTGCTGGACCTGGAGTCCTAGACGCATACGCAGCACTAGTCCGTGCATGAGCTGCGAAGCGGCGCGTTGGCAAACTGAGGTAGTTTTGGTGCATGGCATGAGCAATTGAGCTATGCAAAGCCAGATATGAGCGGTTGATGCTAAAGTTTTTCACAAGAAGTGTGTACCAGAAATTCGGCTACGGGACGGGCGACATGCGTACAAGGTTCAGAACAACCTAGAGTGCGTCGTGGAAAAGATCACGTATTAAAAGGCGTCTGATAGCGCACAACAATGTTTAGGTTGATGAGACGTGAGGTGGACCATGGTTGCAGTTGATACGTTCGGTTGGGTCGGACTGGACAGTCTGGCAGAGACAGAAGACGGTGAAAATCGGCGACAACGACGTAGGAGCATGAGGGCTGATGCTGTCCCAATTCTGTGGCGTGGAAACACATGGCGCATGCCTAAGGGGTGTGTGCTTCGACATGCAATGGCGCAGGGTTTATTCAAGGCGGTGTACACATGGGAGCTTAAAGTCGACGGGGCGCGGGGTAGACTGATCCTCTACCAAGGAGTCATATTGAAGGTGGACCTAGAGTGTGACAAAATATTTCTCGGTTGATGAAGAGGCTACGACATAAGTCGACAGAGAGTCAAAGCCTATTTTATCATGCTTCGAGAGGTATGTTGTTCGGACTGGAGCTCAGGGTACGAAAGATGAGTGGGACTCGGCATCGATCGGGTATGATTGATGGTTATGTGAAGTGGGGCCTGAGATGGTGTTGGTGAGCTACCCGGTGGATCTTGGCCAAGATTGCGGATCCTCGACGCAGTGATAGCGGCGAGGCGTGTGGTAAGCACGGGACACAACAACATACCAGGGCACAGGCGGTCAGAAAGTCGGTTTGACATGTGTGCAGGGGTGCTAAAGCAGTGTTGGTGAGTATCAGGTACAAGTTGGTGACTAGGTCTATAGGGATTGACGTTAAGTGATAGACAAGAGTCGGCCATGGGGAATCTAAGAAAGTGGTTTTGGAAAAGTCTGGAATGCCAAAGGCTTAGAAAGTACATGACAGTATATTCTGTGATATTCAGTGCACATGCAAAGTGCAGGTGACGGGAAGCAGAAGGAGGCGGAGTGTTGTAGCTGAGAGGCATGTAGAAGACTATCCAAAAAGGATGAGACAAGTGTGAATTTGACTCAAAGGTGACTCGAGGGCAACGTTGAATTCCTTCAAGGGTAGAAGGACTATAGTTGCATGTGGAGTCACGTGGAGGCTGGGAGTAGCAGTGGAGCTCATGGAAGACAGCTCGAGTCCATAGTTCATGGAAGTTTGATGCTTAGACGAACTCAAGATGGCGGATAATATTTGCCAATGTGGAGTTTGTTGTGTTTGTGTCAAATATTGTGTACGAGTTAGATTACACATAGACTTCAGTTGTATTAGGTGTGGACAGTTTACGAGTAGGGTTCGATTCGGACTCTAGTAGCCTAGGCCTCCCATATAATGAGGGGGGCACCACACGTTGTAACCTATGACGACTTGATAGCGATAGGAGCGCAAGAGGAGCCGACGACCAAGGCGGACGATGTTGTGGTATCATGGGGAGGAGCGCCCGTAGTCATGCCCCACAGATGTTGGCATTGGTCGCTGAACTGCATTACCAAATCTCGGTATCGTCATCGTGCTATGATTGCTTGTCCCACCTACGATGATAACAGAGCCTTTTATAAGAATTCGAAAACCCAAAATTTAATTACTTTTAAAAAGACATAAGCACAAATTCACATATGTAGTATGTACGGCCATCGACGGACCTATCTGTAAGTCACGGGGCCACCGCTCCCCCTCCCCTCCCCGACCCCCAACTTTGAAACATTATTGAAGGAAAAAATAAGGACTTAGATGCAAAAAAATAATATTCATTTGCTCCCCTAGCCTTTTGTATGTCGCCAACTCTGCTACTGTGTACGACACAAGTTTCCTCGAGATATATTTTTATATGTGATCTACACACAAATGACAAATGTGGAGATCAAAACTAAGTTTTTACACGATGTCGCCCACACCTGCCGTAGAAGAACGCATGGAAGACGACAATCACGAGTGTGCGTTCCGGGCGACGAGGTAGAGCTCTAAAGGTCCAACTCTGTAGAGGTCCTGGTGAGGCATCCACCGGCATGGGCTGGCGCAGGGCGTCCGCTAGACTCGATGAGCCCATCATACGCGGGGCACAGGGCGGCGCCGAGGATCTCCTGGTCGGTGACAGACCCGGGGCAGATGGGTGGCGCGAAGGACTCCTACTCGGAGGCGGAGGCGGGACAAAGGGGCGGGGCGGAGCTGTCATCGGTCGTGGTCTTAGAACCGGGGAGGTCGGTGCTGCATTATCCGGAGGTTGCGCACGGGATGGATGACACCATGGAGATTGAGGGGTCATAGACTGCAGATTGATTTCTTAATTTCCTAGTATTTTGCAAAATGACCACGACGTACATACCAATCGTTTTGCAACTTTATTGATAGAGAGTCATAGAGATTCCTTTGCCTAAATTTCTTCAAACTCGCCGCATTTCAAACCGACCTCACCGCGGTGCGGCAGTCACGCGACGACAGAAAATTACGAAATTTTTCGAAATGCTCCCACGCCTCCAATAAAACTGCCCACCCAGCCACACACCTCTCTCTCTCTCCTCTTCCATTCCGCCATCTCCGCCTTGCCCGTCTCCCTCCTAAACCCCACCTCGCCGGAACCCTAGCCCGCCCCCCCTCGCGCCGCCGCCGCCATGAGGGAGATCCTGCACATCCAGGGCGGCCAATGCGGCAACCAGATCGGCGCCAAGTTCTGGGAGGTCATCTGCGACGAGCACGGCATCGACCAGACGGGCAAGTACGCGGGGGACGCCGACCTGCAGCTCGAGCGCATCAACGTCTACTACAACGAGGCCAGCGGCGGCCGCTACGTGCCCCGCGCCGTGCTCATGGACCTCGAGCCAGGCACCATGGACTCGGTGCGCTCGGGGCCCTACGGCCAGATCTTCCGCCCCGACAACTTCGTCTTCGGCCAGTCCGGCGCCGGGAACAACTGGGCCAAGGGACACTACACCGAGGGCGCCGAGCTCATCGACTCCGTACTCGACGTCGTACGCAAGGAGGCCGAGAACTGCGACTGCCTCCAGGGTATTATCCCGCCCCAGATCTGTAGTTTTCGCCTCTCTCTCTCTGCCGGATTTCATTCTTATAGGCCTAAAGCTTGCAGATCTAGGTTTATGCGGCGGGATTTTTGTTTGTCTTGAGTTCTAGATCTGAAATGTTTCACTTAGATCTATTCGATTCGCGAGACCATTTCGGAATGAAACGATTAATTTCTACTGTTTCTGATGAGCACGTAGCCCTTACTGGTGACTGAGCGAACTGCGGAGCTGGACGTTTTAGTAACTATCCCCATTTTCGCTGCAGGATTTCAGGTCTGCCACTCGCTGGGAGGAGGGACGGGCTCCGGCATGGGCACCCTGCTCATCTCCAAGATCAGGGAGGAGTACCCGGACCGGATGATGATGACGTTCTCGGTGTTCCCATCGCCCAAGGTGTCCGATACTGTGGTGGAGCCATACAACGCTACGCTCTCCGTCCACCAGCTTGTTGAGAACGCTGATGAGTGCATGGTTCTCGACAACGAGGCCCTCTACGACATCTGCTTCCGCACTCTCAAGCTCTCCACACCCACCTGTAAGTGCTAAATGCTCTCCTTTTTTTGGCGTTTCTCACATGGATTGATATTTTGTTTGACTCTTGTCCTTGTTGACAGTACAATAATCTCTCTTGTGTTAGTGTCACATATCTGTCCCTTTCACATGTTGTTCAGTAGTCATTAACTCCCATGATTGGCAAAGCGGCCCATGTCTTTGTGTCCTTATGTCAAGTCTTTGTATTATATATATAGTGCAAATGGAGTCAATTGCTGAGTGTGGTGATGCAGTTTGCATATACCTTTGGCTGTCACAAAGCACAGTTGCACATATCATTTCCTGTTTATTGTGTTTTGAATCATTCAGTTTATGATCTCATGTTAGTGGACAGTTACTTTGTTTCAGTTCATGTTTGCTAGGCTCCTAGGTTATATCTCCAAAGTCTGTCCTGTAGCAACATATTGCAGCACTGCATACCTGTTGTTGTTCTGTTTCTGTAGCCAATATTGTTAGCTTCTTATTGACCATTCTTTATTTTTTTGCAGTTGGTGATCTCAACCACCTCATCTCTGCGACCATGAGTGGTGTTACCTGCTGTCTCCGCTTCCCAGGCCAGCTCAACTCTGACCTCCGGAAGCTTGCTGTGAACCTGATCCCATTCCCAAGGTTGCACTTCTTCATGGTTGGGTTTGCTCCGCTAACCTCAAGGGGGTCGCAGATGTACCGTGCCCTCACCGTACCCGAGCTGACTCAGCAGATGTGGGACTCTAAGAACATGATGTGTGCCGCTGACCCCCGGCACGGGCGCTACCTTACTGCCTCAGCCATGTTCCGTGGGAAGATGAGCACCAAGGAGGTTGATGAGCAGATGCTGAATGTGCAGAACAAGAACTCTTCATACTTTGTGGAATGGATCCCCAACAATGTCAAGTCGAGCGTGTGTGACATCCCACCCACTGGCCTGAAGATGTCATCCACATTCGTTGGCAACTCAACGTCCATCCAGGAGATGTTCCGCCGTGTGAGCGAGCAGTTCACCGCCATGTTCAGGAGGAAGGCCTTCTTGCACTGGTACACGGGCGAGGGCATGGACGAGATGGAGTTCACTGAGGCCGAGAGCAACATGAACGATCTGGTGGCCGAGTACCAGCAGTACCAGGACGCGACCGCTGAGGATGAAGAGGATTATGAAGATGAGCAGGAAGAGGAGGAGGCTGCCTAGGCGACCTTCTCCCAGTTTCCCATCGATATGCCTTGTATCGCTTGTTAGTTGTTCTGAACATTGGTTAGGGTGCTTGTGGTGGTGTTAGATATCTACCTAGATGCTCAGACTTATTTTTTTTATTATGTGTCGTGGTGGTGTGTGCTCATATCGGTATGAGCATGTGATGTAAGCTTTGACTGCTTGGTGTATTATTCAGTAGTACTAGATTGCGAATCTCCATTCTGTTCATGTCCCTTTATGCCAGTTTGCTTATTATCTTATCTGATACCCGAATGCATGGGGTATTCTATTGATGAACTGCCTGGAGGTTGTGGTGATGCTATTTATTTCTTCTAAAATACTTGGCTGTTAGTATTCTTTTCACAAGTTTGTTCTTGCCTTCAGTCTTCTAGATAGGCAAATATGACTCATTGTCGCTGGTTCTTTTTGGGAAAGAGCATCATTTGTGGTTTTGCTTAATAACTCTGGTAAGCTGTCAAGAGTTCTTTTCACAAAGTTTGTTCATGCCTTCTGGTCTTTTTTTTTTTGA
The DNA here is from genome assembly GCA_007115705.1 of Dactylis glomerata. Classification (NCBI taxonomy): domain Eukaryota; kingdom Viridiplantae; phylum Streptophyta; class Magnoliopsida; order Poales; family Poaceae; genus Dactylis; species Dactylis glomerata. The sequence continues at coordinate 6,874,328 of QXEO01000531.1, read as the reverse complement.
ATCAAGGAGCTTCATTGATCACTCAGAATTTTTACAATCTATCTCAACGGTTGAGGCTAAAAATTGTGGCGTGTAATTCAGCCACAAGCACCTTCGCCTGATACTAGAGACCTTACTAGCTATACTATGGGCGGCTTGATTCGCCAGCCTACTTACAAATGAAATTTGAAAACTAGTAAAAGAAATATCACTAAGCTCCCTAATTTCCTGGCATATACTGGAATATCTGACCTGCCAGCTTGTTCATGCCTTCTGGTCTTCTTAGATAGGCAAATATGACCCACTATCGCTTGTTTCTCTTTTATGGGAAAGAGGCATGATTTGTGGTTTTGCTTAATAACTCTGGTAAATCTCCTTTAGCTTGACTGCCTTGTGTAGTAGCCACGATTGCTGAACTCCAGTATGTGCCAGTATTTTTAGGCCAAGTTGACATACTTCTATTGTATCTTGGAATGCATACATACTTTTATTCCATCTTGGAGCGCCATGTTCTGGAGGTTGAAATTTGAACTTGGGAGTTATATGCCTATAAGTTTTATCTTATCTTTTTTAGATCAACGGGCAGGAGCACCTTTTTATCTGTTCTTGCCATGTTGACTCAAATTGATCTCTGAAATGAAACCATTTTCAAGTGGTCGAAAACTGGTGGGTGCAGAGTATAAACATCAAACGAGATGCTCTCAGCCAGCATGGTAACATGAAAAAGTAAACTTCTGTAGTGATTTGATCTCTTATATTTCACAGATAATTCCACGGCATGGCAATAATTGCCAACACAAACAATTTCTCTTGCACAAAAGAATTGATAGAATACACACACACACACACACACCCAAATCTCAGCCTTCAAAGAATTTCACTCATCACATCAACAAAACCATCAGATCTCCAGTTCTCGCTCAGCACTTCTTGGCGGATGTCAGATCTCCAGTTCTCGCTCAGCACTTCTTGGCGGATGAGCTCTTGGCCTTGTGCCTGAAGAGCACCTTCTTCTTCCCGCGCGTCGCGTTCTCCACGGTGATCACCACCTTCCCGGGCTCGCCGGTGCGGAACGAGTTGCGCACCGCCTCCTCGGCGGCGCCCAACTTCCTGCCCTTGCTGACGACGATGGTGTAGGACCCCTCGTCGCTCGGCACGAACTCCTCCTTGTAGCTCACCTCCCACCCCAGCACCGTCAGGTCCCATGTCAGCGTGGTGTCGCCCTGAAACGAGTTCAGTCGGTCAGTCACCAGCTCTGCAATTCTGAACATCATGGTGTAGCAAAATCAGATCGTCTCTTTTTATGTAATGTACCTCGGTGGCCTCGATCTCGATGGTCTCGGTGGAGCTGGCCTTGACGATGACCTCAGAGATTTCGGCCTCCTCGGCGGAGAACACGGTGTCGCCGTCGCGCTTTAGCCCGCCGTACTTCACCGGGATGGCCTCGATCGGAATGTACCTTCAGGAGACACACATTCTGCTTATCAGAAACTGCTGCAAAGTTGTTCATGTCGTGGACAGAGATTGACGGTGTCGCAGTTGTTCTTACTTGAGGAGGGTCTCGGTGACCTTGGAGGGGCGAGCTACCACGAACTTGCTCTTGGTCCTCTGTGTCAGGAACGGGTAGAAGAGGGTGCTGAACGCGTAGTACGAGAACGGCACGTTGATCAGAATCTGCAGTACAAAATTCAGTTAAATCTCAATCATTCAAAACAAATTTGGGCAGAATTTAGGAAAGATAAGAAACAAATTATACTGATTTGGGCACTAGTACTCACGTTTCTGGCGACGAGCTCGGGGTAGTTGTCCTGGAAGAGGTCGACGACCTGCCTGATGGCGACGCGGAAGTCCTTCTTGGCCGGCCCCGGCGAGTTCTTGAGGTCCGTCACCTGCAGCAGCGACGCGACACCGCCGGGCGCGAAGTCGAGCTTGGCGACGTGCTCCTCCATGGCGCGCACCCTCCACCGGAGGAACCGCGCCTTGCCCTCGTCGTCGCCGAGCGCGGCTTTGTAGACGGCGTCGTCGGCGAACACGCCGAGCGCGTTGTAGCACACCGGGTGGCCCTCGCGGTCCGCGCCGTCGAGGCGGCACGCGCCCTCCGGCATGGCGCTGCCGTCTGCGCCGTCGTCGGCGGCGGTGGCGGCGAGGCTCTTCCACTCCCGGCGCCAGAGGAGGGTCTTGCGGAGCATGTCGAAGGCGGCGCCGGCCTTGAAGTCGCGCGCGCGGAGGAACTTGAGGAGCACCACGTCCGTCGCCTCGTCGCCCTTGCTTGGCAGCAGCGGCACGCCCCACAGCGCCACGTCCTTGTCGACGACAACGGCCGCCGGCGCCTCCGTCTTCTCGCCCGCGCCGGCGTCCTCCGTCGTGGGTGCCGCCTCTTCCGTCTTCTCCTCGGCCGGCTCGGCCTCCTCTTTCTTCTCCTCAGTGGCCGCCTCCTCCTCCTTGGATTCCTCTGTTTTCTTCTCCTCGGCCGCCGGCGCCGCCTCCTCCTCTGTTTTCTTCTCCTCGGTCGCCGCCGCCACTTCCTCCTTGGCTTCCTCCTCTGTTTTCTTCTCCTCGGTCGCCGCCGCCTCCTCCTTCTTCTCCTCCGCCTTCTTCTCCTTCCTCTTCTTACCCTCCTTCTTCTCCTTCTTTTTCTTCTCCACCTTCACCTTGGTGATGGTAGTGGTGGTGGTGTCCTCGATGTCAAACAGCTTGCCACCCAGGATGGCCTCCTCGACCTTGGCGCGGAGCTCGGCGAGCGCCTTCCTCTCGCCCTCCTTGAGATCGCCCAAGCGGTTGCTCTCCTCCCTGAACGACTGGTTCTTGGCCACGGCAGCCGCACCCGGCGCCACCGCCACAGCCTCCGCCTTCGCGCTCACCTCCTTCGCCGGCGCCACCGCCTCCACAACCCCGCCGGAGACGACCTCCACCCCCATTACAAAGAATCAATCAACAACAGAAAATCTCAAAACACAACACAGACCACAAGCAAATTGATGCCGAAGATCTGGGTGTCGTGTCAGAGAGAGGCGTGAGGGAGAAGGTGGCTGGTTGTGTGTGGAGCGGGGAGGAAGAAGCCATGGCTATATACTACCAATGCTACCGGCGCAACGGCTATGGAACAGCGGCCAATGGGGTGGCGCCAGGTAGGATGCTGGAGCCGTTGGGTTTGGCGTTGCTTTTTCTGCGGTGCAGAGCCAGTCGGCCCGGCCCGGCCCATGCCAACGGCTACCTCGCAGCAGCAGGTAACCGCTTTGTTTTGTCTGGTATCATTGCCTGTTTCTTTTGTGTGGTGGCCTGGTGCTAGGCTGTTGGTGATCTTTGCTTTTGTGTTGTGGGGCCTGATTGTTAATCTGCCAGCTTGGAGTTTGACCTTGACAGCAAACGTTCTTGTTCTATGCCAAGTCATATATGCTCGTTGCCCACACATAATGATTATGAAACTATTTATAGTGCATTCTTTTTGGCATTGAAAGCTGGAGAAATGAAAAGAGGTGGCGATTCTTCAGTTTCTGGTGGCAAGAACAAGTACCATCTGAAAAAACAAGTACACACAGCTGCAACGCAACTCAACTAGGGTGCATGTACAGCACAGCAGAGCAGAAGCCGTTGCCAATCACACTCACAACCTTGCTTTTGATCATTGACAGATGTACAGCTAGTTGCCTACGAGATACAGCCAACAGCCCAACAAGACTGGCTTCGCTGCTAACGAAGAGCCAGCCGCACAAAGACAGCAGCACGGAAGATGCAATGCAAAGTGGAGAATGTAAAATAAAAGGTAGGTAATGATCCGAGATTTTGGTGCCATTCGACAGTTCCGGCGCTACATGGGCAAGGACAGAGATCCGGTGTCTCGCTGTAGGTAAGGCACCAATAAACAGTACCATGCCTTGCAAACTGAGCACTAGATGACTGTTATCATCTGGACCATCAATTCTCGATCCAACGGCTAAAATAGAAGTGCAAGGCACGATACTGTTCATTGATGCCTTGCCCACTGCAAGGCACTGGATCTCAGTCCCATGGGCAAAGGGGTCTGATCATTGGGGTGCAACGTTAATCTCTCGTGGACACACCACATGGTCATGGATTGCATCGCATGTGGTCGATGGTGTAAATATCACTAGATTCCAGATCCCGGTATGCAAAAAAAAAATGCTACCGATGATGAATACTTAAAATCTCGAATAGATATTTGTCATGGACAACTAATAGATGACCTTACAACTGCTACAACCGTTGGAAGGGCATACACAATAACCTAACTGGACGGACGAGACGAGCTTTCGCTACCTGATACGACCCACCTGGCGTGACAATTTAATTACAATATGAAGCATCTTAGCAGCAAGGTTAATCTTCAACCACGTTTTTGTACCAGGTGCCAGGAGAAACCTGAGGTCATAGACCCAATTCAGGAGGACGCCCATATCGCTGAAGAATCAGATAGCAGTCAGCTCTGATGCATGATGACGGCAGCCAATTGGCTGGATCATTCAGAGGGCTATGACATGCCATCCGCAGAAGCAACCATATTATCTCGCTCGTGTAAGTGTCAACTGTTGGGTGAGTGAGTAAAGCACATCAACGGTGTTGACTTGTCTGTTTCTGCCTCATCTGCTGCTTGACGACCTTTGCTACGATGGCTTCATCAGCCTCCTTGTATACACCAGTAACTCTGTGGGAGAAAATATGATGATTAGGTTATTTAGCTAGATATGCAGTTCGAAGACATGATAAACATCTCGAGGTGAATAGTTAGAAATATACACCTGACTTTTAAAAGGGCATTTTAGAAATGAAAGACAGAGGAGAAAGAATCATATCATGCCAAAATCATTCTATCGAGCAATCTCAATTTTAAAGTGAGGAAAACAATTAGAACTTGTAATGTACATACCGGTCATACGTCAAGAAAGCATCTCCAATTTGCCCTATCACTTTGTTCCGTACCTTCTTCATACAGACCTATGATTCCCATCCAGCCCAGCAGAACATATAAGAAAAGAGTCAGGCACGGCATTAAAACGAAGCATACGTTAAAAAGGTGCAAAAACTAACCTGCACAACATCAATAGGGCCAGCATCTGGATCCCTGTTTCGGTGGATGACAATCCCATTATCACATTTATTTATGAAATGCGCACTTCCACTGATGTCATACATATTAGGCGGTGCCCCATTCCAGTTGTGAAGCTTTTAAAAACATAAACACAAAATGAGACCTGATAGTATACTGCAACTGTGTTGCAAATTTCGAATATGTGATTATGTGACTTATGATTACCTGCCTAGGGTGCGCAACAAACCATACATGACATGAATGATGTTGAGCAAAGCGCTTAATCTTCGTAAGAATCTGGCTGACGTATTCTGTCTCGTTTCTGTTAAGAACATACAACAAAGGAGTGACTCACCAAAACAAAAGGGAAACATGTAGCTGGGTGATAGCACAGTTATTGTTAACATACTTGCAAAAAGGGTACCTACTCCCTCTGATCCATAATAAGTGTCAGATGATCTAGTACAAAGTTGTACTACTCCCTCCGACCACTATTACTTGTCGCTAACAAAATATGTCTAGGTACATCCATGTTAGTGACAAGTAATAGTGGTCAGAGGGAGTATCAAATTAGCGACACTTTTATGGATCAGAGGAAGTATCTTTCATAATGAATTTATATAACTATTATTAGTAAACAGCAAAGTCATGCTCATGAGAGATTTCAGGTAATGCTTACTGATTTGGGGAGCGCTGATGGTCGAGCTCATTATATGGATCAATCACAAGACCACGTACTCCATGTCTAAGAACTGCAGCTTTAGCAAGACCAAGAACCCAATTAATGGATGGAAGGGAATCGTCTTCACACCTGATTTAACAACACATTCACCATGAGAGCAGCATTTAAATCTTGCAATGCAAATCATCATCCGATATAGGCACATTATCCAAGAGAATTACAGCAACTAGTGTGTCCCAATTAAGTACAACAAAAGATGCAGAAGACATTGACACTTATGTTAGCACACACACACACTTCTAAATAGAGCAGCCTGGGTGACCTTGGTAGCAGTTTAGCATGCTGCATGCATACAAGTGTTATATAGACTTTTAGAGGGGGCTCATGGAAATATTTTCTGGTTTGGCTTCCTCAAGAACTATCTAGGCGGTACAAAACACAAGTGAGACAGAGTCTGACTCAAATGAAAGCAAGATAAGTAGAAAATTAGAAGCTAAAAATTCTTTTTAGTTCTGAAGTTTGTATTAACAAAGTATAGTAACTAGCATGCATGTCAAACAAGGCTTATAAGTTTCTGGAAATGGAATTGGAAAATTATAACTACGTTCTCCTTTCCATTTGGTATATGTGTAGGTTATGGTTTTTGTGTGCTTCCTTTTGCAGTTTGTGCCACCACATCATTAGTTGCTCAGTTCCTTTTATCATTTGGAATTTCAAAGTAGTGACCAGACCTCTTAGCAATGTCCACATATGGTACAAACATATGGAAAATATATGATGAATTTGAAAGTAACCATATAGTTCTCTCTGTTTAGCATAGTTCATATTACACATATATATTTTATTTATAAATGTTAAAAAGGGTAATGGTTTAAAACTTTAAATACTTTCAAGGGTGCTTTCCGGAACAGCGCTGCAAGGTGGGGTGGTCACTTCTGACCTTTACTACACATATATATTTAATTTATAAATGTTAAAAAGGGTAATGGTTTAAAACTTTAAATACTTTCAAGGGTGCTTTCCGGAACAGCGCTGCAAGGTGGGGTGGTCACTTCTGACCTTTACTAAGGGTAAAGGGTGTTAAATCTCAGGATTGGAAAGAACCCGGATAAAACCGGCAGAGACGGTTGCTAGTTCAATCCGAATTATTTTGTATAAGATGGGTTTCACAGGTTGATCCGAATTATTTTTGAACACCCTGAGCGCTAATTACTATTTAAAACAATGTGATTGAATATAATTTATACCGAATCAGATGGAATGTCTCGTCCAGCCATTGTTTGCCTTCTTCAAATTCGTCCAGGCTCATCCGTTCCACAGAGCCCCCATATCTGTAGAAACCAAAACAAGGATCGCTAAACAAACTACAAATAATCACAAAACCTTCAAACCAACAAGAATAAATAGCTATAAAGCCACAAGGCCCAGAATATCTGCACAATTACACGAATGATTCATGGAATCTATTCCAAAGAATTTTTGTTGACTTCACAGTTGATAGTGCATAAGCCACTATTGCTTACTCTCATTATAAAAAGGAACAGTTCTTTAGAAGGCAGTTGCTTATTCTAGGTATTATATATGAGATCAGACACAAACAGAGATACACCTGCAAGCTCTTATCCTTACCTAGCATTAAAGAAGGGTTTCTTAATGTGCTTTTCCAATAGCTTCCTGGCATGGTCTCTGACCTAAACACCAAAATCTTCATTATTTGGAGGTGCCCAATAAAATAAAGGCTAACTAGGATCAATAGGAGTAATGGCTTGCCTTGTTTTCCATTGAGCATAGTGCAAATTTCCACCCACACTGACTGTTTATATTGCACAGTAGCGCATCAATCCACTCACTTTTGCCGGAATTTGGTACTCCTGTTACTATAGTTAACTCCCCAGGAACAACCTGCATAAGGGAAAACAAGCAATGCCACATGAGAAATTGTGGATGATGCATGAAAGTCTTCAACTACAGCTTCTGATATGCTACAGTGCATGCCATCTTTTTACTGCACATTAGCCACTGAAACTGTAATCATCTAGTTGTTTTGAGCCAGATCAATGATGACTACATGGTAACGTAATTACCCAAAATTGGTTAAATGATCTGATTTCATGCCAAATTTCAACAGCTATTGCGGTCAGAAAACGACCTTCTATGTGCTAACAACGAAATGAAAGAAACTCTTTAACTTGGTGACAGGATCGGCTTCAAATTCAGAAGATTCGGATAGATTCAGACATGAACACACACGAAAGTAGCCAACTACAGAAGCTCGATTACTGGGGTTTGGTCGCTTAAAGAAGAATGTTAGGCCAACCTCGGTAGGAGGCGGCTAGGATTTTAACCCAATACAAGATAAGTTTGGGAGATCAGTCTCCAAATCCATGGCTTTATAGCCTTACAAGTACTGAGCCATAAAGCTAATAGAGGTGAAAGAAAAGCAGCTAAGTCATAGGGTGAAACATTTCCCCAAGCAGTAATTTGAATATCGACAATGCAGAGGCAATCCAGGACAAAACAGAATTTAGGCCTGACATTTGGCAAGGAGAAAACCCGTTCAGTTGTTTATAGCTAGATCAGCGAGTCATAGTCATGACTACATGGCATGCAACTCAATGAAATTGGTTAAATGATCTGATTTCATGGCAAATGACAACAGCTATTGCGGTCACAAAACCAGAAGGTTATGTGTAAATAGAAAAAACACAAGAATTCTTTAACTTGGTGAGGGAGAAAGCCAGCTCCAAATTCAGATCCTCAAGAAAAGAGGAAAAACGAGTAAAAAATGCAAGTAATAGATACCTTGTAAAGCTCATCCATACATTTCCAACCAGTAGGAATTCCAAGCTCATCCCCACGAATTCCTAGATAATAACTATCGATCTCAGGGAAGAATTCTCTGAAGTTGAAAAGACCTCTTATGGGATACAGTTCTGCACCTTCTATAACCTTTTTCAATGCTTGTGGTCCTAAGAACATAAGTACCTGTAGTCGAAAAAAGAGTTGCAAGGACCAGTTTTACAAAAAGTGTAGAAGCACCCAAGTTCCAAGACGACGTTATCTATTAATAGAATACAGAGCTGAAGACAAAAAAACTGAGCTCAGATGATGCTATATATTTCAGTCGATTTTTCAGAATGCAGATTCATTGTACATTAAGAATCTTACAGGCTTTAATTAAGAATAACTACAACTAGTCTACTTTTAGAAGCATCAAAATACCATAATGCAGGTTGAGAAATTTAAAACTCTTGATACAAGTTAGCATGAGCTTATCTAAAGAGCCATGTTAGGACAGGGACATTTTAGATTTTACATCTCTTAGGCTCTGATTGTGTTTGTTACATCAGAAAACCTTTTAGCATGATAAAAATACTATTTATCTGTCAAACTTGACCATGCATGCCATAACAAACCTCATTCGCATCTTTGCAATATTCTGTCTCATTCTTCTTTGGCCAGTTGACCCTCCAACACCTGATTGCATCAAATTAAATGTGGAAATGATTTAAATGAGGAGTTGCACAATCACAGGTACTAAGTAATTTGGGAGGCTCGTGATTGCAACACAGAACAGTACACAAACCTTTCTTTTCCAAGCCGGCGAGCAAGTTCTTCAGCAAGGGCCTGCCCTGGAGGATCAGCATCTGTTGCCAGTATTATTCTTGATGCCTAATATATAGCAAAATATTTTCAGTAAACCGAAACATGGATATCTCAGCAATAGAGTTTGCAAAGTAACTTCTGAAATGAGAATAATACCCACCGAGTCAAGATACTCTTTGCAGTTCCACAGATATTGATACTTCTTATCCTAGCTTTACAGGGAATGTAAGAAGATATTAGGTCGCAACTAATGTTTCAACTACAGATCAGCTCACAGTAGGGAACTATACTAGCAAGTAATAATAGCAAACATGAACTCTCCTAGCGACAAAAACTTGCAGCAGTATCAGGAAATAGTTCTAACATGGTCTTTGTCTGGGAGTTTGTTGGATACTTGTGGTGGTGCACCATCTGGCACGCTCACACAGTTACGATATCCAGCCTCTTCCATTGAAAGTTTATCAATTTCACCCTCAACCTGCAATGCCAAAAAGGAAAAAAGGCTAGTAAAAAAATTGTGAACTCAGGCTTGAATGGACTGGCAACAAAGAAAAAGGGGAAATATCTAGAACATACAATGATAACATCTTGTACTTGTTTTATATCGTCCAAACCATACAAAATTTTCTCTGTGTTCGGCTCCTGGTAAGAAGAAAAGATGAGTATAAATAATATTGATAAAAGAACAATGTAAGCACGTAACCTAAGAAGGGCAGTACAACAAACCTGTGAAAATTTCTTAGAGACCTCCCTGTATTTGCAGCCAACAAGGACTTTATCACGTCTGTAGGTGAAAGCGATAACAATCTGCAAATGCAATACCATATGTATGTATCACAATGCATGCTTGTCCACAGTAAAACTGCATCAACAGTATAATTATACCTTGTTGTTCCATCTGCGTTGCGCTACATTGTTCCTTCGAAGTGTTTCCGGTGATATCATTCTCTCTGAAAAGTATGTCACGAGCTACAAAAGATAACCATTTCACAAAATACCCATGTGCAAAAGTCTGTAACAGCATAAGCAAAGAATGCAAAAGAGAACTACCGAGATGGATTCAGTATCATTTGAAGAATATGCCAATTTAAAATATGTTTAACTTAATAATGCTTTAATTACCTCATCACAAAGAGGCTCGAGATTCATGTCCTGTTCACGAAGTTTCCTGGTAGGCTTGATTGCATGATTTGCCTTGACTTCCTGGTCAGATTCATTTCCTGTGTCCTTTTTTGCTTGGTACAACTTGGAAACGCCATCAGGCTGCAGACACAAGACAGAACAAAGTGGTATCAAGATGGTTTGCTATTTTCAGATTTCATCGACTTGTTTGTAAACTCACCTGGGCATTGCCTTTCCAGCCACAATTCGCTCTGAAGCAAGTCCATGTTGCATTTAAACTGAAGAAATAGCATAGAACATATATCAGATGAGAGATATTCTACACTAAGAAACAAGTTTAACTGACGTGCCCAAAATGTGCTATACATGAAAACTCACCCATCAGGTCGGATGAAGACACTGAGGCTTAGTTCCTCGGTTGAGCCCCCTTTGCACTAGTCAACAGAAGGGAAATCATACTTAACCATTTATTGTCTGATGGATCAATCAAAATATAAAGTACAATGGATCACCAAAATAGCATACACTTGTGTAAAAAAAATCATATACAGATGAGCATGTTTTATAAAGATGTCATCAAATTGATCATAATTTAGAGGTACTTCAGTCACCGAGAACACTTCTTTGATGGAAGGCTCATGAACATTTCCAATGTGCGCATAAATATGGAACAGAAACGAGCTAACTAAATCGATTGAAAAGCTACTGATATGAACTCTTGATGCCCACAACCCGTAAGCCCTTTTAGCTTACCTACTACTACTCATCCTACTAAATGCGCATGAAAAGAGAAAGTAAATGGAAGCAACAACAACATTGCTTGGAATCACAGACAGAAGGCCACACAGTCACACACTCTACCTCTGGGCAAAGCATCCGCTGGAAGGTCCCGAGCCTCCACTGCGTCATATTGATCCCTTCGCTCTTGAGCTTCTCGACCAGCTGCCTGAGCCGCTCTTCGCAGGCCCTCATATCCTCCGCCGTACGAACCGGAACTGCCATCCCAAAATGGCACCACATCAGTAAAAGCAGCAACATCCAGCTGTTTCAGGGGCAGAACCGACAGTGGTGACAGAAGAGCGGGCGCGTTATTACCATTCGTGGAGCGCGGGACCGCGGGGCCGGCGGGGACGGCGGGGGCGGGGGCGGTCCCGAAGCAGCAGGCGAGGTCGGCCCGCCTGGGGAGGCGAGGGCCGGAGAGGGAGTGGAGCAGGCGGACGCGGTGGCCGGCCGCCGCGGCGGCGAGGGCGGGCGGGAGGCGGCGGCGGCGCGCGGCGAGGCGGAGGAGGGCCGAGTCCCCGGCGGCGGCGGCGGAGGTGGAGGCCGCCATGAGGAGGAAGGAGTGGAGGGACGGCCGCGGTGGCATCACCGACCCTAGGGTTTCAGGGCATGGGGATGGGGGAGGAGGGGAGCGGAGCGGAGCAGAGAGAGGCCGCTTGGGGACTTGGGGTCTTGGGGAGGAAGAAAAGAGAGGCGTGGAGCAGCAGAGCAGAGGATTTTTTGGATTGGATAGGAGGGGAAGGGAAAGGAGGACGAGGGAGGGGTTTAGGGTTTTACGCGCCGTCCGGCTGCGTGTACCCCAATTGCTCTGACGTGTGGGGCCCTTAGACCAGTGAGGGAGACGACAATGTGTTTCTTGTACCTCAGACAAGCTTTTAGTTTTGGTGATGTTTGCAAGTCATCGGGCATGTTGTTTTCTTTGTTGTTGAACTCACTCTTCGGTCATCGCAGTCAACGGATCGAGGTTGTGTGAACATGTTCGACGGACGGAGGAGATGGTCTGATCTACCATAGACAAGTTCGCGACGAACGGAGGAGATGGTGTGACCTACCATAGACAATGTTTCCCGTCTCCTCCAAACAGACCAGGAGGACAGCAGGCTGACCAAAATGGACACATTTGGTATTTGAAATGGATCAGCCCGCTAGAGATACCCTTAGAGAGGCTTTGGAGGCGACGATGGCTACATCAAGACCGTGTTGTACTATTGTCCCTGTGGCACTGGTGTGGGCTACGACGTTGGCTCCATCCAGTTAGGTTTGTGAAGTTCATGTGGTGCCCCATCATATATGACTTCTTTGACCTTACTGCCTACCCCTATTGTCTATGGTGGGCTTCTACTATAGTGATTAAACACGGTCTTGTCCTCTAAATCTATGTGCAAGTTATCTCATGGCTTTCGCCGACCTTCAATGGGTTCTGTGTCGAGTTAGAGATGACAAAATGAAGTAATTGCAGGTTTTAAGTTGTGAAGAGGCTCCATGATACTTGCTCTTATTTTTTACGTGAGCCTGTTCTTTGTTAAACGAAAAAATGTCCAGTGTGTAGTTTGTGTGTGTTCACAATGAATCCACTCTCTTACTATCTAATATAAAATAGGCTAGTCTAACAAAAAAAAGACAGTCTCTAGGTGTTGGTTTGCCTTTTCCTGTCTAGTGCCATATGCTAATTTTAATCGCATGTTTTCTAATTAAAATTTAACCTCATGTATTTTAGATATACAATAATTAAGTATGAAAAAGATAGAGGGTTAAGTAAGAGTTCACTCAAGAGTATCTCTAACAATAGCCCCCAAATTGATCTCTCAAATGCCATTAGAGGCTTCCCTCTACTTTGGCACTCGATGGGGAGAGGTGTAAAATGCGGGACGAGAGCACGACGGACAAGAGGTGGCCATCAGGGCATCGTCGGCACAAGCGTGGCTAGACTTTCACCCTAGGGTTGGTGCCAAGCTCGTACGATGAAGGAGGTGGCAACGATAGTGTGCCATCCTAAGGGTTCACGTAGGGAGTATTGAATTGATGCACTAGCCAACTATTCTAAAAGTACGAACTGATGTCTCCCTCACATCTAGGCTGGACAAACAGGAAGCTCTAGTTCATTAAAAATAGACTTTAGACAAATAGGAAGCTCTAGTTCATTAAAAATAGACTTTAGACAAACAGGAAGCTCTAGTTGCATTTTTTACTTTCGAGGTTTTGCCGATTCTTTTTCATAGAGAGGTCAGATCTTTCCTCATGTATCTTTATTCTCCTTTCTTGGTTACTTATTTCTCTCAATGAAGTTACAAATCTTTTTGTTGTCTTTCCAACGAGCCTAAGCTCAACAAAGTTGGAATCGAGTTGTTTTGACACTGTTGGGGCCGGAAGTTCCGGGGCTCATGTCCAATACATAGCATTCGGGTACCCGGTGCATCCGTGTGGGCCCCATAAAGTTTGGGTGTGTGTGTGTGTGGAAGTTTCTGGCCTCGTGCTTGTAAGTTGTAATAGTGGGATTTGGGGACCTATTTAAGGGGCAATTTCTCCCCAATAGTTCCCAACACCTTTTAGCAAGTCTTCCCCTCCCTCCATTGTTGAGCTCACTGCCCAATTCCGAAGCGAGACGCTTGATAGATGGAGAGAGAACCTAGGGCTAGAAGGTATCATGTTTCTAGGATGGAACTTTTTTATAAAGGGAATATAATAATAAAGATACCTAAAGACATCAAGGATGTGCATAGCCAAAAGACATCATCCGGACTAGACACCAACAAGATGCCTAAAGACATTAGGGATGCCCACAACCAAAAAAGAAAATAAAAAGAGAAAAAAGATCCAGCCATGGTGATCCATTGCCCACAACAACACCACTCTAACCACCACCAAAGACAGCATCCAGACTACAAAGGAGGTTCTCCAAAGGCAACGCCTTCAAGAAGGAAACAATGCATAATCGTTTTCATTGTCTGATCAAAGATCTTAGATTTTCATCCTAGAGAATGACTATGTTCCCAAAAACAATGTCTTCAACAAGGCCACTGCTGGGTACAACCAATAAAGGCCAAACCTTGGGTTTTAACCATGGAAATCATGACTCGGTACTCAAGGAGCACCACTAACAAAGAAGTCCTCAAGTGTTGTCGCCCCCACTTGTGGAGGTTGCTACTGCAAGACATGTACCACCAGGCTCGTATGAACTTGTATCGGGTGTGGACGGGAACATATCCCGCAAGCCAAGTCCAAACAACATCTTGTGAAGTAACGTTTTCATCGCATCAAGACCACGCCTTTGCCAATGTCTGGTCCTCCATTAATAGACGCCATGGCATTCTGTACATTGTGAAATCTTGGTGCAGACATGCATGTCCCATGGTGTCAAGAAAAAAAGAGCTTCGCGGTACACCTAGTGAAGCCGACTAGGTTGATGTTGCGGGCGCACACAACCGGCCCAATCCAATCAAGGTGTCCAAGGAGCGCCATATGCACAAGTCCTTGTGTTTCCCCTGAAGGAGAAGTTCGGAACTCACTGATGGCCAGATCGAAGAGGATGACCACAAGAAGATCGGTGACTTTGCGCGAAGACCACTAGGGCTACCGCCCGACACTTTGTTTTGCAAAAATATGGGATCCCAAGATCCACCACACCGTTTCCCACCTCCGACGGAGAAGGAGGAGGCCGCTGCCATGCCTGAGGCTGCCCATTTGATGTCGGCATCACAGGCCGTCGTTGCCGCGCAGGAGATGAGCGGGGTGGAGGAGCTTAGGCCCTCTAGGCCCGAACGGGACCAGATCGATCCACCGCATGGCCTACGATCATCGCCACGCACCACCGCGGCAGTAGGAGTGGAAACAGGCGCCGCCATCTCACCCCTAGCCACGACCAGCGGGAGCCCCACTGCCGCCACGCCACGCGGGCTTTGTCCGGCGACGTTTCCAGTGGCGGAGGAAGGAGGGGAGGGGGTCTCGAGGGCGCTGGCGGGGTAGCCTCGAGACAACGCAGCACCGCCACCGCCACAAGGAGGGTTGTCGGTACCTCTCTTGGTCCTTCTAGGATAGACCTATCTTGTGTTTCATGACTAGTTTGCAAACATGACTACATAGGGACAAATGTATATCAAAAACAGTAGAAGATCAAATGTAAATTGTGCTAAACTTGAGGGATAAAAAACCTGTCAAAAAACTTGAGGGATCAAAGACATAATTGTCTCTTTTCAAACAATCAGCTAACTGGTTATCATTTCTTGCTATAGTAGACACAGGATGACAACAAATGGTGTACACCATAATACTGACCGAACATATTTAGTTTGACAATATCATGACAAGCACATGTCAACAATACCATGTGTTACATATACATTTCGTACTCTTGAAAAAAAAGAGTCACGTGTAGCAATATCGGAAGTGCAGACAAACTAAAGAAAACTATCACAGCGCGACGAGCCAGTTTGAGTGAACGGGTTTACACCAAGGCTTAGCAGCATGGTTTATATAATGTGCAACTTTTGCGTCCCATCGAGGATCAAAATAAACTGAATCCTCGGAAGGCAACCATGCCATGCACTCACTTCTGCACGTCTTAATGAGGATAAGTTCTTCGATGGTGAGTCCATATATTCTAGAAGCAAATTCGTCAAAGTCTGCTGTCACACCCACGGAATGTTCTAAAACTCGGATGTACAAGTCTGGTCCCTGCATACTCGCAGTGGTAACAACGACTTTTTTTCCAAAGCACACCAAATATAACATGGAGCTTCCCTCCACAGATTCCTTTGAAAATTCTGTCAGTGCACCTTCAACAGTGCCTCGAAAGAAGAACTTGTTATCCTTGAACCTTTCCTGCCACTATAGTCAACTCCACAGGAACAACCTGCAGAAGGGAAGATAAACAAAGTCACATGAAAAATCGTGGATGATGCATTAAATCTCCGACTACAGCTTGCGATATAGTCCAGTTCGGGCCATCCTTTTAGTGCACGCTAGCCACGGAACTGGAATCATCTAGTTGTTTGCAGCTAGATCAACGTGTCATAATACATGACTACATGGTACGTAATTCCCCCAAATTGGTTAAATGATCTGTTTTCACGCCAAATGTCAACAGCTATTGTGGTCAGATAAAAACCTTCTATGTGCAAACAACAAAAATAAAGCAACTATTTAACTTGGCAAGGAAAAAACACAATCTACTCCAGTTGTTCTCAGCTAGATCAACAAGTCATAATACATGACTACATGGTACATAATTCATCTAAAATTGGTTAAACGGCCTGATTTCATGGCAAATGTCAAAAGCTATTGTGGTCAGAAAACAATCTTGTATGTGCAAATAAAGAAAACAAAGCAACTCTCAACTTGGTAAGGGAGAAAGCCAGCTCGAACTTCATATCAACCCTTAAAAAAGAATAAAAAAACAAATAGAAATGCAACTGGTAGATACCTTATAAAGCTCATCCATACATTTCCAACCAGTAGGGATTCCAAGCTCATCGGCCTCCTAGATAATAACTATCGATCTCAGAGAAAAAATCTCTGAAGTTGAAAAGACCTCGTATAGAATACAGTTCTGCACCTTCTATAACCTCTTTCAATGCCTGTGGTCCCAAGAACATAAGCACCTGTAGTCGAAAAAGGAGTTACACTTACAAGCCCAATTACAGAAAGTGTATAAAGTATAAACACCTCCAAGTCCAAGATAGTTTCATGCAACACAGAGCTAAAGACAATAGGAACTGAACTCAGATGATTCTTCAAAATTTAGATTCATTACACACAAAAAGCCTTACATGCTTTAATTAAGAATAACTGCAACTAGATTACTCTCAGAAAGCGTCATAACACCATATGATCTTGGGTGAGGAAGTTTAAGACTCTGGATACAAGTTAGCATAAGCTCTGCTTATCTAGGGAGACACATTAGAAAAGGACATTATTATATCTCTCAGGCCCTGATTGTGCTTGTAAGATCAGAAAACCTTTCAGCATGATAACAATATTGTTTGTTAATTAAAGTTGTCCACGCATGCCATAACAAACCTCATTCGCATCTTTGTAAAATTCTGTCTCATTCTTCTTTGGCCAGCTGACCCTCCAACACCTGATTGCATCAAATCGTATGTGGAAATGAGTAATATAAAGGCTTGCAGTCATACATACTTCGCAATTGCCGATGCTTGTGATTGCAATAAAACAGTACACAAACCTTTCTTTACCAAGCCGGCGAGCAAGTTCCTCAGCAACAGCCTGCCCTGGAGGATCAGCATCTGTTGCCAGTATTATCTTAGATGCCTAATACCATATAGCATAACATATTCAGTACTGGAACCTGCATATCTCAGCGATATAGTTTGCAAACTAATTTCTGAAATGAGAAAAATACCCACCGAGTCAAGATAATCTTTGCAGTTCCACAGATAACGATACTTCTTATCCTAGCTTTACAGAAAATGTAAGAAGATGTTAGGTCACAACTAAGGTTTCAACTACAGATCAGCTCGAACTATGCTAGCAAGTAACAAAAACATGCAGCAGTATCAGGAAAGAGTTCTAACATGGTCTTTGTCTGGGAGTTTGTTGGATACTTGTGGTGGTGCACCATCTGGCACACTCACACAGTTAAGATAGCCAGCCTCTTCCATAGAAAGTTTATCAATTTCACCCTCAACCTGCAATGTCAGAATGGATAAAAGGCTAGTAATATTTTTTTTTGAACTGAGGCTCAAATGGATTGGCAACAAACAAAAAAACCAGGAAAATGTCACATTGCAAATTTAGAACATACAATGATAACAACGTGTGCTTGCTTTATATCATCCAGACCATACAAAATTTTCTCTGTGTTCACCTCCTGGTAAGAAGAAAAATCGTATGAATAATATTCATAAAAATATAATGTAAGCACACAACCTAAAAAGGAACAGTACAACAAACCTGTGAATATTTCTTAGAGACTTCCCTGTATTTGCAGCCAATAAGGACTTTATCACGTCTGTAGGTGAAAGCAATCACAATCTGCAAATTGAGTATCATGTACGTATCACAATGTATGCTTGTCCACAGTAAAATTGCATTAAGAGTACAGTTATACCTTGTTCTTCCATTTACGTTGCGATACATTGTTCCTTCGAAGTGTTTCCGGTGATATCATTCTTTTCAAGAAGTATGTCACAAGCTGTGAGAGACAAGCATTTTACAAAATACCCATAAGTTTTTACCAACATTAGCAATGCATGCAAAAGAAAACTATGAAGATGGTTTCAGTATCAATTTTAAGATTTGAGAATACCAATTAAAGAAGCGTGTAGCTTCCATTACCTCATCACACAGAGGCTCAAGATGCAGGTCCTCTTCACGAAGCTTCCTGTAAACCTTGATTGCATGATTTGCCTTGACTTCCTGGTCAGTTTCATTTCCAGCATCTGTTCCATTTCCCGTGACTTTTTTTGCTTGGTACACCTTGAAAACTCCGTCAGGCTGCAGACGTAAGACAGAACAAAGTGGTATCAAGATGGTTTATTACTTTCAGCTTTCTTTAATTTGTTGGTAAACTCACCTGAGTATTGCCTTTCCAGCCACAATTTGCTCTAAAACAAGTCCATTTTGCATTTAAACTGAAGAAACAGCATAGAACTGAGATCAGATGAAAAATAGTCTACAACACATATACCTTAAGAAACAACTCCAACTTACAAGCTCAAAATGTGCTATGCATAAGAATTACAAGCTCAAAATGTGCTATGCATAAGAACTTACCCATCACTTCGGATGAAGAAACTGAGGCACGCTTCCTCATTTGATCCCCCCTTGCACTAGTTAACAGAAGGGAAATCATACGTAACCATTTGCTGTATGATAGACTAAAATTTAAATACAGTGGATCACTAAAAAAGCCTATACTTACGTAGGAACATGATTTATAAACAGGTCATAAAATTGATCATAATTTACAAGTACTTAACTCTTTGAGAACACGAAGGCTCATGAATACTTCAAATGTGTGCAATATGTGGAACAGCAATGATCTAATACATCCAACTAAACCGAATAAAACATTATGGTTATGAGGTCTTGATGTCCTCAATCCAGAAGCTTTTAGCTCACTTATCCAACGAAACACTCCATGAAAAGAAAAGAAGAGATAATGGAAACAACAACAATGCTTGGTATCATAAAATGCCGCAATACCATTGGGCACACTGTCCGCCAGAAAGCCCCAAGCCTCAATCCCTTCATATAATTCCCTTTCTTTGTGCGGGTACTCAAATGTATTCCTTCATTTTTCAGCTTCTCAACTAGCTGCCCGAGCTGTTCTTCACAATCCCTCATCTCCCCCACGAATCCACCGAACGAACTGTAATCCCAGAATGGAACTGCATCAATAAAACAGCAACAATGATCTTACATCGAGTAGTTTCAGAGCAGAACCAACGGTTGTTTCAGAGCAGCGGGCGCATTGCCATTCCTGGAGCTGGAGGGCGGGACGACCGGGCCAGCTGGAACGGCCTCAGGGGCGGGGGCCTGAGGAGAATGCAAAAGAGAACTATGAAGATGGTTTCAGTATCAACTTTAAGAATATAACAATTTAAAAAGTGTCTAATTTAATTATACTTCCATTACCTCATCACACAGAGGCTCAAGACGCAGGTCCTCTTCACGAAGCTTCCTGTAAATCTTGATTGCATGATTTGCCTTGACTTCCTGGTGAGTTTCATTTCCTGCATCAGTTCCATTTCCTGTGTCTTTTTTTGCTTGGTACACCTTGGAAACTCCGTCAGGCTGCAGACACAAGAGAGAACAAAGTGGTATCAAGATGGTTTATTACTTTCAACTTTCTTTAATTTGTTTGTAAACTCACCTGTACATTGCCTTTCCAGCCACAATTCGTTCTAAAACAAGTCCATCTTGCATTTAAACTGAAGAAACAGGATAGAACTAAGATCAGATGACAAATAGTCTACAACACATATACCTTAAGAAACAACTTTAACTTACAAGTTCAAAATGTGCTATGCATAAGAACTCACCCATTATTTAGGATGAAGACACTGAGGCATAGTTGCCCAGTTGAACCCCCTTTGCACTAGTTAACACAAGAGAAATCATACTTAACCATTTGCTGTATGATAGATTTAAATCCAAAACACAATGGATCACTAAAATAGCTTATGTAGATCATATACATACGAACATGATTTATAAACATGCCATCAAATTGATCATAGTTCAAAAATACTGAACATCTTTTATGAAAGGCTCATGAATACTTCCAATGTGTGCGATATGCGGAACAGAAATGATCTAATTAAACCGATAGAAATATTATGTATATGAGGTTTTTGATGTCCTCAATCCAAAAGCCTATTGACTCACTTATCCAACGAAACACTCGATGAAAAGAAAAGAAGAGAGAATGGAAAACAATAATTCTTGGTATCATAAAATGCCACAATACCACTGGGCAAAGTGTCCGGTTGTAAACCCCAAACCTCCATTGGCTCCTATGTATTCCTTCATTTTTCAGCTTCTCAACTAGCTGCCCACGCCGTTCTTCACAAGCCCTCTTCTCCTCCATCGATTGAACTGTCATCCCAGAATGGCACCGTGTCAATAAAACAGCAACGATGATCTTACATCCAGTAGTTTCAAAGAAGAACCAAACGGTTGTTCAGAGCAAAAGTGCAGAACCAACTGCAGTTTCAGAGCAGCGGGCGCATTACCATTCCTGGAGGGCGGGACGACCGGGCCGGCGGGAACGGCCTCGGGGGCGGGGGAGGTCGCGAAGCAGCAGGCAAGATCAGCCCGCCTGGGGAGGCGGGATCCCGGGAAGGAGTGGAGCAGGCGGATGACGGGCGCCCCTGCGGCGGAGAAGCTGCGCCGCGTGGTGAGGAGGAGGCCCGAGTCCCCGGCGGCCGCGGAGGTGGAGGCCGCCATCAGGAGGAGCGACTGGAGAGACGGCCGCGGTGGCATCACGAGGCGGGGTCTAGGGTTTCAGGGCATGGGCGGGGAAGCGGAGTAGAGAGGCTTTGGTTTGGGTGGTCTCGGGGAGGAAGAAGGAGAGGCGAGGAGAGGAGGCTTTTTGAAAACTTGCAACTCTTTTTTTTATTTGAAATATTTTAAAAACTTACAACTCTTTATTCATTCGAAATATTACGACAGTAGTACTAAGTTACTCCCTTCATAGGTAATTTTACTCCCTTCCTCCCTTTACGTAAGATGGTATTACATGTATTGAATGTAATCCCAACTTCCAAGGGACGAAGTTGAGTAAATTATTGAGAGTTACTTATCTCATGCTGGCTCCCTTCCCCTCTTTCGGTGGCCTCGCCGGCCGGAGTGACTATGAGGGGGATGCCTTCTAAATAGTAGTCTAGTTTTTGGTTGTTTGTCGAGTTTTGGATTTGCGCTAGGAGGAACACGATGGATCCCTCAGATTGGATCTGGCGCTCGGTGGTGGTGCTTGTTCTCGTCGTGGAGCTCATGAGGAGGGAGCCGCATATGGGTATGCAGCAGCGCCACGATCTACTCCAACAATAAAGTATGTTGTTGCGCATGGCTTGGGCTCCAACAACCTCTGCTTCTTCTTCCTCTGGCTGACCATGGTGGCGAGGGGAGAGGGTGAAGAGGTGGCGTGCTGGTGGCTCAAGCTTGGCATCGGCATGAAAGATCTACTGCAAAGGAGAGCAAACCAACAGTGGTCGTCATGCGGCCACCGATCTATGTCGTACAACGGTAGTTTTCGATGCCATCAACGTGTCATTGTTCTTGAAGAGTTCTGCAGCAGGGGACTCATGTCATCGACGACTGCATCGCCATGCTTATCTCGGTCAAGCGGTGGCCCTCTTCGAGCCTCCAGTTAGGGAGGCCCTCCTCCGAATCCTAGATGGTACCGAGCGTCACCCACACCCCAAGTGTCTTATTCCCCGATGGTGAGGAGGCGGCTGTGGAATCGGCTCTTTGGTAGTGACCTATGACCTGATCATGTTTTTGTCACTCTCTTTAAGGTCCTTAGTGTTCATTTCTAGGTCTTTCTTGTATTTTTGTATTTCTTGGGATCCTTGTTGTAATTTGGTCTATAACCGTCCACGTCTAATGCAGCTTCGAGGCCCTTTGAGGTCGCTCTCGTAAAAAAACAATTTAATACTACAATTGCGGTTAGGTTAACAGATTGGTGTCTTTCTTGTAAAAAATTCAAATTCTATTTAACCGGCGAGTTGTCATAGATTGCACCGACTTCCAGTTAATCACATTTTAACACCGGACCTGATAGTTTAGGCTCACATGTAAGCGATGGTTGGCGTTGACCAGGATTAAGTCGGTTCATCCACGACCATGGAGTTGCAGTCCACCAATATCTCTCTCGCCCCTGTCTCCTCTGAACCACATCCCTGGCACTGAGATCTTCGGTGCTCCCTGTCGGGAACGACTGCCTGTACAACCGCGAGCTTCCATGCACGCCGCTGACAACTGATAGCGCATTGACGCAAAATCCCTATGCGCCTCTGAGAGACTGAGAGGCTTCCCTCTGCACCTGCTCTCTTCCCACGACCAGAGCTCCACACACCCAGAATCGACATGCATCCGGCGTGCTTCCCGCAACCTCCCCTATCGACCAACCCTGCTGCCTACTAGGCTGCTCTAGGTCCACATGCTTAGTATAAATGGGTAGTGACAAGGGTTAACTTGGCAAATGTCTAGGTGGCGTTGTCGGCCCTGGTGGCTGCGCCACCCATGCTCGTTGCCGCCTCGAGCCTCTGCTGCCATCCATCTTCTTCTCTAGAATGCTCAGCTTGACCTAAAAACGCCTATATATAACCCCCCTGGATGATCGCGATCAGAGGCAGCGGAGAAACACGAAACACAGAAACAGAGGCTATTCCAGCAAAGATTGGAGGGGAAATGCTGCCAGAGTCGTCTTCAAATGCTTCTCCACCCTCTCCAACGTCAACACCATTATCACCACCATGAAGAGGGAGTAGCCCACCTCTGGACTATGGGTTTGTGGCAGTAGCTTGTCCTATTTCTCTCTTATGCTTTAATATTTAGACATCTATGAGCTTCCCAACATGATTATGATGCATAGTATGTAATTCTTATATGGTGGATCTTTATATTATTGGATGATTGATGAGATGTGATATGATATTATGTTCTTGATATATGAGTAGATCCATATTATTACCCCGTTCTTTATTACTTATTCTGATCCAACATGTATGCGAGAGCATAAGAGGGGGGATGATGTATATTAGATGGAGTAACTAGGTAGTAGTGATTAAATAGTGAACATTATTCATTGATCTACTAGGGTATTTTACCTTCTTCTACGGTGATGAGGGTTAACTCGGCAAATGTCCTAGATGAAGGACTTAGAATCGGGGGAAGAGGGCGTCGGATAAACTCAAAGGTAGAGATCAGACAAATAAGGCGAGGTTTGGTGTGTGTCGAGAATAAGTGTAGTACTCAATTGGCTCAATCTCAATCTGTCCCTGGCCAGCCTCTCCTAGCCCCTTTATATAGGTGACCAGGTCTCGAGGACCCGATCGGGTTCAATACAAATTACAATGTCTGTATACGATATCATCTCATATTTCAATTACATCTATGCTTGGGCCTATTTAGCGGGCCCCAGGGGTACTAAGATAATGGGCCTTAATAGCTATACCCTTGTCAGGTAGAGTATATGTATACCTACAGGTCAGGGTTATTACTTGTGCCCTACTGTGACTTAACGAGCAGAGTAGTGTACTATCCATGGTATAAAAGTGTGTGTATATTATGCCCACGAAGATATGGTACCCGGTACCCGTGGGTACCCATACACATTGGTAAAATTACCAACCTTTACCCTTAGCCTTGATCCATTAATTAAGTAGATGAAAATTGAGCGGCTCCGATCTTGAGGGCGAATGGTACTCTTTTGTTATTAATGGGCCGCACAAAGTTTAATCAGAGGAGCATTTGAAATCATATCGTGTAGTCGAAGTTCACAATACTAAAAAAGTAAAAAACAAATATACATTTTGTTAATTTAATCTTATTCCAAATGCAATTTATCAGTAATAAGTTGCTACTAAAATGACCAAAAGATCATCTAAATTTGAGATCGATGGGTTAATCTCATCTCATCTAAAAGACTTACAAGGAGACGCTTCAGATCTTGTTTACTTTTAAGGTACTAGCAGAAATGCCCGTACGTTGCAACGGTTTATTATCTTTTATTGAATATTTATATTTTTAATCACTTCTAGTAAAAAATTTGTGGGTTGCCAAATTCTAACAAATTTAGACTTAGATACGTTTAACAAAAAAAAATTGTAATTCTTGCTATATCAAAACAGATAAAGTTGACACAAAATAATCTCTACCCCTAGCGCTAGCCAATTTGACTTACAATGGAGCTTTTTCAAAACACCAGGTTTAGTTTGTTTCTTGTAAGAGTATTGCATCAGGTTGGGTCCGAAAAAAAAGCATAGCTTTGTTGCTTCTAGAAAAAATCCGACCTACACAACTACGCCAGTTTGCATCCCTTGCTGCCTATGATCTTCAATCGAACCTCTGAGATGATTCCGTTAGTACGTTAAAGCCAAAGAGCTCATATGAATAAATCTCTACTAATAATACGGTTTAAGGACGTGATGGTTAAAAAACTATGGTACGTCAAAAAACCTTTTCATATGTTAAAAAAATCCGGTCCGTGGTTCCTTGGTTTCGATCGCTAAAAAAAAACCGGCGTCCGCCTCGGCCTGTACAGCGAACCATCGATTTCCCTGCTCTCCTACGAGCTCCGCCGACGAATCCTTCCCCGCCGCCAGCCGCATCCCATCCGCCCCAAGTTCCCTACCTCTCCTACTTCCTCGCCGCCAGCCGCATCATCCACCTCGAGTTCCCTGCCGCCAGCCACATCCCATCCCCCCGAGTTCCCAGCCTCCATCGATTCCCCTGCTCTCCTATGAGCACCGCCGTCAAATCCTTTCCCGCCGCCAGCCGCATCCCATCCGCGGGCCGCCTCGATTCTCCTGCGCCCCGTACCTGCTCTAGGGACGCTGAAGTGTGGCCCTCGTTTCGCTCAGGCCAAGATGGAGATTAGATGCGAGAGGATCTCCAGTCGCGGAGGCGCCGGACGGGCTCCTGCCCCGTGCACGGTGCCGGGTGCTCCTCCATGTGCCCCGCTGCTGCTACTAGGAGACAACTGTGTAGCCTCCGAGCACCTGCATCTCCTCCGCTCCACGACAGGCCTGCTTGATCGCCAGGACCATCTCGCCTCGATTCCCAGGTCGCCAGGACCATCTCCCTTGATCCCAGTCGCCAGGACTCCAGGTCCATCTCCCTTGAACTATAGGTCGCCAGGACCATCTCCGCTTACTCGCCATGTCCATCTCTGGTTCTGGTCAGACTCTTGCATCACGTCCAGCCGACAAGCTCTGGTAAGCACGCAGATTCTGCTCCGGCAAGCACGCAGATGCTCTGCTCGGAGGAGACCAGCGGCCAGTAACAAGAGCAAGCTGCGACACGCCCTGCTATGGAACTTCTCCGTCCTCGCTCTCCTCTGGCACGCTGTGGCGCGACCTGTTCCTGGAGTTGTTCGGTGCACCAGCGCACAGAACCAGCCCGAAAAATGTCCGCACAAGGGCCATGGCACATGCACAGCTCATGTCGTCCAGGATTTGGTGCCACTGCAGTCCATAGCAATCACGGTTAAGCGTGCTTCCCTTTTTGTTCTCTATTATTTGTTCTGATGCCTTCACTACTAGCAGCGGTGATGCTACTTCTTACAGCTGGCCTTCCCCTGCATCGTGTTCTTGGTGACGGGCGGCCATGCCTGCGCATTCCTCCAGAGGCTTTACCTGGCAGCCTGGAACGCATGCTCAACCCTCGTCTTCCTTGCATTCGTCTCTGCGGTGGACTTAAGTGAGATTCCTGTGGCGCATGTCTGCTCTAGAGGAGGTCGACTGCACGATGCAGCCATACAGGTGGTCCGGCTCCGTTAGGCATGTGAGGACGAGAGGTCGTGCACCTGGCCGTGTTGGGCGAGGCTGAGGGCAGCCCTCTCGCACTAGGACAGGCCGGTTCCGAGTTCCGACGAGCATGGAAAGCACACGGTGTGCTGTGTGCACGCGCGGGCGTCGGTCACCGCACCTGCGAGGAGCACGGACATGACGGCTCTGTAAGCAGCCGGCCGATGGGGACGACATCAATTTGCGGAGCGCCGGGAAAAACAGTTATCCATCCGATTATCTTTCTTCTTGATCGTGTCTTGATTAAATAGCCACATGCATACTCTGGACGGTGTACTTATTTCGTACAGCAATCTGAAATACTTTGGGGCAGTAAGAAAGCATCATCTAATAAGACGCTGAGAAGATTCGTGGTTACATAGATCTGATTTGTACCAAACATGCTGAAAAGTGACCCAACACCTGAAGCTGAAATCCAAGCAATTCCGGTAAAGTCAGTGCAAAATCTATCCACCGGGATAAACCAAACCGTAGGCACAGATGTTTTAAGATCAGATTGCTAACTTCCCATTTATGATAACAAGATCGTAACACCGGAGACTACATCACACCATAACACAACACATACCAGCAAGTATTCCTACCACATAGCATAGGCTAATAAGTACTCTACACCTCAAGAACAGACACAGGAAGTAGCAGGAAGCAGTCTTTGCACTTCATGGTGAATGGCTGACCACAACAGTTCAGTTCAGGTCTTCAACATGATCATGCACTACATTTGGCTCAAGAGGCTCAACTTCATGATCCCATAGAGAGGACTGAAAATAAATCTATAGATTGGCGGTTTGGCACTGAGAAAATTGTCTAGGCCATAGAGTTTGTTTCAGTGCCTTGTATACAACGCATGTGGTTACATACATATGAGTGCAAGTTTTAAGTAGCTCTATCTTTATTTATAACATCTAGAATAGAGCAAAGCTGTTGTGGATATACCAAAGGGGTATACCAGTGACATAGTCTCATACCGGCAAACCAGGGTGGCCCATGGAGGTAGTATGGCAGATAGCCAACCGGGCGGCCTAGTTACTGGTGGTATAGCGGATTGAAGGCTGCCATGCCATGGCGGATTCCATGCTGCCATGCCATGGCAGATTCCCGGATAGCAGGAGCTTATGGCAGATTCAAGGCTGCCATACCATGGCGGATTCCCGGACAGCAGGAGCTTATGTCAGATTCCTCAAGACGTGCCTATGGCAGATTTGCCATGTAGTACAAGATATTGTATAGGACTTAGTCTAGAACTCCATATTGTATCCGCCCCGGAACCACCGTGATGCCCACGCCAGGCGCCTTTATAAGCCGGCGTGGAGGAGCCCTTGAGGCACGACTTAGCCATAAGGGTAGAAGACATAGCAGATCGCATAGCGACCAACACAACCATTGTAACCTGTAAACATTGTGCCATTATAGTGAGTTATAGCAGGATGTAGCGATCCTCCACCGCGGGGACGTGAACCTGGGTAATCCCTGTCTATCACCGTCCCGGGCACCAGATCACCTATCCCCTCTTTCTATCGCCTTGAGGTACCCCTCATGGCATACGTGTCATAGAAACCACGACAGTTGGCGCCCACCGTGGGGCTAGGGCGTCTGGAATCGATCCGGGCGGATTTTCTCACCGCCTTCAACGGCGGTCGGATCGCTTTCATCTGCAACACCGGCGGAAAGTTCATTACCGCCCCAGGCTAGGCAATCGGGGGCTCGACGTAACAGCCCTCACACTGGCGGATCGTCCTGATCCCTTGTGTTCGAGGCGGCGCCGATCTTACCTGATTGTCGATCTGCCACGTTTCTACATCCGCTCGGCGTCGCTGGCTTCGCCGCCGCCGCGGATTACTCCTACTTCGCCATAGATTGTTTCACCTCGTGTGCGGATGATTTTGTCTCCGCCATCGTCGGCTTCGCCGCTATGGCGGAATACTTCATCGTCAGTGTGACTACATTATCTTCATGGCGGACTGCTTCATCGCCGCATCTAGCTCTGCAATTCGGCGCGGAGATTGTCGCAGCGTCTTTCGTCTTCCGTCGTCCAAATCCACATCAACCTAGGCGGATAAATTTTGGTTATGCCGCAGGCTCGATGTCACAGGTGTCGGATCTCGCATCACGTGCGTTTCAGCTACGTTGATCGGTCCCTCCCTGTCATGTTCGTTGCCGCGCTCTAAAACCATACCGATCGGATCTCTCGATCTAATGGGCTGATGACGGGAACGTTACTCGCGCACAGCTCTAGATTAATTTGTTCCGCGACGTGATCTCCACGCACGACCACTGGTCAGCTGAGCCACGCCCGACAAGATTCAGCGCAAGCCATGAACTCCACAAAAGGGGCGTACAGCAGCAGATTGGTTCAGATCGATCCCGATGGCGGTATCTACATGTTCGTGGGTGTCAGCTCAAGGCAACAGATTATCCACGTATGCGTGCTACCATGAACTCACCTGGATTCATATGCATGTTTGCATGAATTGCTGCCATCACGGGAGCTGGTTTAAACTTTGCCAGGGTAGACGCCGCGGCTAACTTCATGGCGGCAGATTTCGCTGGGACAGCCTTCGTCGTGTCCGCGTCCGCCTGCTTCACCATGCACTGGCGGACCACTTTGGCTCCGCCACGGTCGGCTTTGCCGCTATGCATGGTGGACTATTCATCTGTATAGTCGCCGGATACAGCTTGGCCATGTAAAGGAATCAGGCAATGTGTGCATAGGCCAAGCTAGCACGCTACGTGCATGTTTTTTGCGGCCAAGTCGCTAATTGCTTGCATAACGATATGAGGCTAAATACATTAGCGGATGTAGCTTGGCTATGGCGGATGAAGTTTGGCTGCCGTGGACCAGCTACTTCATCTCCGCCATAGCAGTCTACTTTAACTTCGCTTCGCCCGACTTCGTTTTCGTCATGTCCGGTTTCGTCCCGCCATGGCTGACTTGATCCGTTATGGCACGACTTCATCTCCGCCATGACCAGCTTAACCACCGTGGCGGACCACTTCGTCTTCGGCATGACCAACATCGACTCCGCTCAAACAGCTAAGTCCCTATCTATATTTAATATTTTATGTTTTTATGATCATAAGATAAAGATTGGTTCACTCATATTCTGAGTCTTTTACCGCTTTCGTTTTGATCATAACTTTTCCACGATTTGCCTTGCGCTCGTGAGTAAAATTTTGACTGGCTTTCCTCTAAAGGCGCCAGTATCATGCAAAAATCCGCCATTCGGCGTTAGCTTAAGTTTTCTGGCCTACACGTTTTCTAATGTTTTTATATGTGGATTCCCGAGTAGTGATATTTTGGCACTTTAAAGCCGCCATCCGTTTCCAAGGTTTTGGACGGCTGCTATTAAGCGCTATCGCCTTGGCGAATTGTTCGTGCAAAAGTTTGCAATCTCACAAAAAGTCAAGCATATAAACCAAAAGAACGGATAAACTAGCACTTGCTTAAAATATATTAATGCACATGAACTGTTCAAGATAGTCGAGTTTTTTTCGGCCTTGATAGTTTTATGTTGTTCAACTGCTGCATAGTTTCAGCTTTAAAACACCTGTTCAATGGCCGTATTTTATCCGCCTTGCATTTGTTCGTTGAACACAAGAACGATTTAATACAATTGTGTTTTGTTTTCATGTCACAGGTACATATGACACTTGGACGCTTTGCTGGTGCCCGATCTGAGATGTTTTCGAGCCATTCAGCTCAAATACTAGGGGGCTATCGTTGATAGCAGCCCAAATCTGCCATGCAGCGGCCGCCTTTGATGGCATCCCAAATCTGCCATGGAGCGGACACCTTTGATGGCAGCCCAAATCTACCATGGAGCGGCCACCTTGATGCAGTCCGCCATGGAGCAGGATGCCTTGAGACCGCCATGGAGCATGCCAATTTGGAGCAGACCGCCATGGAGTAGGATGCCTTGAGGTCACCTTGGAGCAGGCCGCCTTGGAGCTGACTGCCCGGGGGGCTGTGACCATAATATGTTGATCTAACAACTGGTGAAGTTCTCTAAGAGCATCAAGACGGATTTTCAAGTAAATTCCACCTTGACACTCGGGGGCTACACCGATGTTAAGTTTTGTGAAGTTCTCTTAGAGCATTATGCCGAAGTAATTTCTGCCATAAGCGCTCGGGGGCTACACTATTCATATTTTTCCTGTTAGCTACTCTGAGAGCTCCAAGACGTATTTCTTTCCGAGATCCGTCATGGCGCTCGGGGGCTACACATGGTGTAAAAGCATCGAGGTTCAAAAAATAGAAGCAGTGCGATAATTTTGCGCCCACTGTTTGGTAAGCTTCGAGGCAACATCTTATACTGGAAGAAACGTTCCTTGAGCTTGGAAGAAAAACTAGTTATCCGCCTTAGATTCGTTCGCAGTAGCATACCAGCATGTATCTGGAGAATTGCACTGCAAGTATGAGACGTCACTGGTCCGCCAAAAGTTCTAGGCGGATAAAATTTATTCTTTGGGAGCTCTACGAGATCTTTCACACGACTATCTTGAAGATGAAGATGAAGACGAAGATAAAAATCCCATCAAGCAATGAAGACAGAAGAGAAGATCTCAAAGAACTCTGGGGGCTACTGTTGTGGATATACCAAAGGGGTATACCAGTGACGTAGTCTCATACCGGCAAACCAGGGTGGCCCATGGAGGTGGTATGGCGGATAGCCAACCGGGCGGCCTAGTTGCTGGTGGTATAGCGGATTGAAGGCTGCCATGCCATGGCGGATTCCATGCTGCCATGCCATGGCAGATTCCCAGACGCACCCGTGCCATGGCAGATTCCCGGATAGCAGGAGCTTATGGCAGATTCAAGGCTGCCATACCATGGCGGATTCCCGGACAGCAGGAGCTTATGGCAGATTCCTCAAGACGTGCCTATGGCAGATTTGCCATGTAGTACAAGATATTGTATAGGACTTAGTCTAGGACTCCATATTGTATCCGCCCCGGAACCACCGTGATGCCCACGCCAGGCGCCTTTATAAGCCGGCGTGGAGGAGCCCTTGAGGCACGACTTAGCCATAAGGGTAGAAGACATAGCAGATCGCATAGCGACCAACACAACCATTGTAACCTGTACACATTGTGCCATTATAGTGAGTTATAGCAGGATGTAGCGATCCTCCACCGCGGGGACGTGAACCTGGGTAATCCCTGTCTATCACCGTCCCGGGCACCAGATCACCTATCCCCTCTTTCTATCGCCTTGAGGTACCCCTCATGGCATATGTGTCGTAGAAACCACGACAAAAGCAACCATGCATCAACAATTCATCAACTTATCCTCATGAAAAATATAGTCATGTGAGATGCTCTTTGCAAATATAAACCAATATCAGACATCTTTACTAGAGCATTTTTTAAATTAAATATTAAATTAGTTTTGTAGTGTTATTAAATTGGTTCTGTAGCGAAGCACGGGCAACATGCTAGTATGAATAAAGCAAGGATCCTAATTAGGAGAAAGCAAGATTGTCTCGTACTCCATAGCAGTGTACCACCATTTTTTTTTAATGGAGTGTACCACCATTGAATGAACTCCTCTGAATAACTCCATAGCAGCTCCAACCTAAGTGAAACCAAACTGGGCGGAGCTACAGTGTTAGACTGGGGTCAATTGATCCCGATGACCTTGGCCAAAGCCCTCGTACGTAAAGTCTAGTAAAAAAATTGACCCCTGTGAAAATAGAATTGAGAAAATTCCTTATTTGACGCCGAGTTAAAATTTGATTCCTTATTTAACATTGGATAACTTTTTCTTCCCTATTTGACGTCTTCTTAAATTTTCTTTCCCTATTTGACACCGCCGTTGCTTCTGTTATACTGTTCTGTCAAATTTTATTTGCTTGGACCAAAATACCTCCGAGTGGATAGAATGCGACCGAACCAGATCGATCGAACCGTTCTGTTCCTGTTCGTCCATCGTTCCTAGGCTTCCCCAGCTCCTGACCCGACCCAACCCCACCACAACACTAGCGCCCGGCGGCGGCGGCTCGTAGTGACGCGGCATGGACGGAGACCCAGGCGAGGGCGCGTGGCGAACGGCAAGCCAGGTCAGGGCGTGGCGCCGGATGGCCGGCCAGGTCAGGGACATGGCGCGGAGGCGAACGCCGGCCCAGGCACTGGCACAACGGCGGCGACCCAGGCCATGCATGAAGGGGCTGCTGCACGAGGGACTCCGCACCGATACAGGCCTGGACGATGACAGGCTGCTGGTTCAGCGTCTTTTGTGATGTACATGTAGTCTATGTGTGAATTTGACCTTATTTTGGAACTACTCTCCGTTGATGCATGTGAACTAGCGATGTAGTGGTGAATGTGAAAATGTTTTTAAATATATATTTATATGAATTGTGTGAGATGGCGTCAAAATACATGGAAGTTATACCCGATTTTTCTTTTTTTGAATTAAAATTAAAGGTCAAAATTTTCAGTTCAAAGCTGTCTGTTCACAACCTGGTACTACTCTTTAGTCCTGTATGTCACATTGTAGTCCTGTATAGATTTTGGTCGGCTATTGTTATGTATACAATCTGGTAATTTTTTTGTACTAGGGGTAACAAAGTCTTTTCATATCTACTTTAACACCGTTAGTGAAGAAAATGAACTAGAGTGTCATATAAGGAAATAAATTTTAAGAAGGTGTCAAATAGGGAAGAAAAAGTGGTCCAGTGTCAAATAAGGAATCGAGTTTTAAGCTCATGTCAAATAAGGAATTTTCTCAATAAAATTTGACCCTGGCCCGTCTGACTCGATTCGTGTGTGCATGCAAGCCCACGAAGCCATACCCAGATAGATCAGCACATCAGCCCACCATTAGCTGAAACGTTCACGGAGGATCGCTCGAACCTCACACAGTTATCGCTCCTGACGCCGCTCATCGCCTTTTCCTGGTCGCCACTCCCAGTCTCCCCTCCTCTGTGAGATTCGACAATTCATTCTCTAATCTCTACGTTCTGTAAGTACGATTAAAACATATCTCTCCATCTAATTAATCTGACCAAATTATTGAATTATATTAGGGTTTCCTGATGTGATTTATTTATTTGCTTGAAGTTTTGGCCGCTTTTGGATGCGCATCAGGTAATCAGGATCACATGGATTAGACGATTTAGATTAGGTGTCCAATCGCTCCACAATATCAGGTAATCTAACAAGAAGGTTCTTGTACTGTAATTTCGGATGAATAATAATTTGTCTATTTTTTGTATTAACGATCTCTTACTAATTTGACAGGTATTCAAAACTAATGGAGCATTTTTGGAATTTGAAAAGAAAATTACCTTCACTCACAACCAATGATTCTAATCATAGACGTA
Source organism: Dactylis glomerata (assembly GCA_007115705.1). Classification (NCBI taxonomy): domain Eukaryota; kingdom Viridiplantae; phylum Streptophyta; class Magnoliopsida; order Poales; family Poaceae; genus Dactylis; species Dactylis glomerata. Next base: position 6,840,794 of record QXEO01000531.1, on the reverse strand, counting down.
ATACTCGGCCTTTGCCCTTTGCCGGTGCTTCCAGGTACAAGAGAGGTAAACATAAATAAGCTTCCTTGTGACCCAGTATATAAGAAGAGAAGAACTGAATATATATGGCCGAAGCTACAAGATGAGATAAGATGGATATATTTGATTCACGATCCGTTATGATTTTGTGAATTACTGCATCATTTGCTTCAATATTCAACTCCATGTGAGGATGTGACTGACCGCTTTCTCAAGATGAAAGACCGTAGAGGCCCACAAAATAGAAAGTTAATTACTTGTGTAATCCTAATTTATTTTGATATGGTATATGTTGACAATTATTATTTTTATTTTTGCGAGTTTTCTGAAAAATACATTATATATTTGTTAATTAATTACCAGTTGGGCATTTAGTTGTGCGAGCTATACACATATATTTTTGTGGGATGTTTTGTAGGAACATATTTTCTCAACTTGTTCATCTTGACCCTGGCGGCCTTTTTTCCTGGCTTCGCCCCTGCATATATGCTAGTATCTTTTTGCCATGTTTACATCCGCTCGTGATCAGAGTTGTGGCCGTGCCCATCGCCGAGCTCAATCAGATGAGATCGGCGTTCTGCCCACGCCATGTTGCCGCACGCTGCTTGTCTGTTTCTACTGTCCTACGTACCTCACTGGCCTAGCAACTCCTGCCGCTCTCTATCTTTATATTTATCGTATCTTGTCGAGCAGGACGCAGTCGAGGGCCCACGATCTTCGAGAATCTACTTGGAAACGTCTATAGGCTGCGGCCCTTACGCAGGTGACATGGCTACCGCCGACGGAGATCTTGTAGACGACGCCGCGGGTTTTACGAAATCCACCGGACGAGCGGTGGGGGGCCGGTGCCTGCTGCTACTCGTTGGTTTTCGATTCGATGGGCAGCTGCGCCGTGTAGCTCCGTGAAGATCGATTGTGCTGATCGAGTTGCTGGATTGATCTTTCAGGCGGTGTATATATAAGCGTGTTTATATACAGTAACCACAAACGCACTCGAGCTGGAGACCGTGCCTCACACAGACATGTGCTCGTAAATTGTTTTGGTCTCGTTTCTCACAATGGACAGACGCAAAAGTTTGTTTTAGGGGTCAACAGAACAGTTTGAACGTAGGAAATATTGAACCGTTTTTTTAAAATTTACCGGTGACATTAGGGGTAATATGTATTATGGTGGGAGGGTAAATTCGTCAAAAAAAGTGGTTGACGACGAAAACCTTATGTACTTTATTATTAGGTAGATTTGAGGGGATTATTTTGTATTCCAGAATTTCTTCGATATGTTGTTTACTACGCTGGATTTGAGAGAATAATTTCAGGATATCCCCATAAATTCCCTTCACACTAGAGTATTTTTGAAAGGGTATTTGAGGGGATTGAAGAGTATTGAAATGAACATTAAAATGTCCACACATCTCCACATCTTTTTTAAAGATTAAAATATCGAAGAAGTAAACAAGCTCTCAATTGGTTAATCTACTCTGTGGTCGTTTTTTCAAAGGTAAAAAAAGAAGATGTATGCGACATCCGAGATCGATCAGCCCGACCGGAACGCCCGCTCACAGCCAGCGAGCCCAGAGCCCACCCTTGCCTTGCCTCCCGCCCCAAGTTTCCTCTCAGACACGGCTGTCTGCTTCCTTACTGAGCACACAACACACTCTTCCCTATAAATTCAACGAGCCAAACCGCCTTCCCCTGACCAGTCTCAGTACTCTGCCTCTCTTTTATTTCTTGGAGACTTGCTCTTGATTGCTTCCCAAGCCGAGCAAGTGAGCAACCCAACTAGCAATGGAGGTATGGTTCCTGAGTGTGGAGAAATGATGTTGCGTCTGTTTGCCATGGCTGAGCGACGGAGTATGCTGATATGTGCCGATCTGTTTCGCAGGATGCCTGGGGGATGTTTCAGTACAGGCGGGGGATACCGGCGTTCGGGGAATGGAACTACCACCACGGCGGCCTGGACGGCGACTACGACTGGTCCGTGCTCACCCAGCGCTTCGAGTCTGCGACGACGCAGATCCCGTTTCCAGTACACAAATCCTGCCGCAAGGTATTGATTTTAGTGAGCTAACTAGAAATTATTTTCTTCCGTTTTGTGCAAATTTTACTGTGCTGGTGCAAGATTTCCATTCGTGCAATCATGTGTTAATTATCTTCAAATTCATACATGATCTACATACGGTCGTGGCGTGTTTTAATTAACAGTATTGGGTTTAACATTGCCACTGCTCCGGCTAGAATCGATCCTTGTTCTGGAAGCTAAAAATGACTCGTTGGCTTGCAGCACAATCCATTTTAGCTCTCTAGTCAACCGGGGTCAACAGTCAGCAGTCCACTGCACACCGGTGCATTGGACCCATGCATGCACATGCATCGAGAGCTCTAGCTTTTGGGCGGGCCCCACCTTGCACCTTCCATTCCTTGCCTAGCACACCACACTTACCTGCACTGTCTCGATCTTGGTGTCTGATGAGTGTTGACAATCTGCAGAGAGCGAGGACAAGCCGCCGGAGGCGCATCCCAGCATTCGGAGAGTGGAACAACGAACACAGCTACGGCGACGGCGATGGCTGGACGGCGGCCGCCAATCAGTGCTTCAAGCCTGCCGTCGCGGCACACAAATCACTCCAACAGGTACCTCTCAGTTAGTGCTACAACTGTGTTTCCGTTTAAAATCTACTACTATGTGGCTTCAAGCACGAGTACTCCTGCTGCAGGTGGGAATAATGAGGGAGGACACCGGCGTCGACGCCATGGCGAAGCAGCAGCACAAGGTCTGGGTGGCTGACTCTGGGATGCAGATGGAACCCTTCTCCTTCGCGGCGGTCGGAGCTGTTGATGACGACCTGTACGAAGTCCCATCAGAAATGCTCTGCAACAAGTCAATGCGTCGGGTATGTAACTCGTTTCCGCGAATGATCGTTGCGCGTACATTTCGGCAAGTTTAGAGCACAGGAGATTGGTTCATGATAGTTGCACACTTTGAAATTTTCTTTCGGATTTTTTAAACATTTTGAAATACTACATTTTTATGCATTTTCAGTGATAGGTGTGCATATACACCTATGAGCCAAAACACAAAGAAACTCTACGTACTAATCCTATACGTCTTGCTCCGGTTTGCAACGCACAGTCACTTAATTTTGCAGTCAATAGATTACCCCATGGAATACTTTTCCTGCTAGTTAACGGCTGGAATCTCTATTGCACGTTATGAGTTACGCTAATTATAGTTTTTGTCAACACCTAGCTAATTACATCTTGTTTGATTGCAGATGCGAAGGACGTGGCTGAAGAGCCTGCTGAAGAGGTGCTTCGGACTCAACTGCTTCGCCTAATCAATAAACTGATGACCGTGATGATCGAAGTACACATTCGCTGTGTCTCGTATGTTTGTGCGGCCGCCTACGATCGACTCACATCGTTGTGCTCTGTGTTCATCTGTTGCTGTACCAATACCCGGAGCTTTTGGTACATGTTTGATGGACGGATGGATGGAATGACTTATATAGGATATGTTTCTAGTTTTGTAATGTATGAGCTAAACTCCCATGCCGATCAATTTGATTTTCAAAAGTTCTATTTGTGGCCAAATAAAGAAGCATATTGCATTTTTTCTTCTTAAAAAGTGGAGAATCACGCTTCTGTATTGGTTGATGCACACAAGCACTCTACTGCAAAATTCTAGTTCAAAGTCTTCAAAATAAATAAAATGTATACAAATGTCAGCCAAAGCAATAGATAATGCATGCCACACTGATGCAATACAAATCATATTGCTAGGCTACCATCCAAATTGGATGAACCTATCTCGTGCTAACATCAACACAAACAAGAAGCATAAATATCAGTATTTGACAACATCAAGCCCAACTGGACATATTGTGGAAAACAATCAATTCTATTAATAACCAGTGCCGATGTCAAAAGATTAGTACTACCTCTGACCAGGGAAAAAAGTCAGATGATTTAGTATAGCTTAGTAAAAATTTGTAAGTCACCAACAATTTTTTCCGATCGGAGGAAGTAAGAAATAAAATTTAATTGTCCTATCCATTTCATGAAGTTGGACACAAAACAAACAATCAAACAAACCAAATCTTTAGTGGTAAATAAAAATGCAAGTAAAAGTGACTATAAAAAGAGTAAACCTAATTACCTAGTTGGTAACCATGTCATTGAATGATTTGTATTTGAAGATTTATGCAGTTCAGTTTTTAATGGTTTACCTTAGTTTACATGGACTTTTGGTCACTTTTATGATTTTTTAGTCAATTATTGTGAAGTTTCAACCACTTTTTCGTAACTTCTTATTTTTCTTTAGACTTGTTTTTGTTGCGATAGACATTTTGTTTCTTCAATTTTACCTATTGTTATTGCAATTATTTTCATTTGTTATTTGTTCCAATTACACTTCTGTTTGTGCAACTACACTAGTACTTCTAATTTTTTTTGCTGCAACTGCACTACTTTATTATTATTACTACTACTAATCCCTCTGCCCCTATTTAGGTGACACACATGTTTTTTTGAGGTTTAAGTTTAACCATCGATTCTTCGATGAAATATGGATAATATGCTATGCATGGTATACCATCGAATTTGTATTCAAAAAAGTTTGAAATGATAATTGAAAAATATATGACTTTGGAAATGAGGTAGTGTTATTTTGTATGTTTCTTAATTGCACCCTTTGTTCAGAAAAATGCACCCTTTGCCGTAGTAGTGATTGGACATGAAAAACGTATTTGTAAGTTTTAGAAAATTTGGAGAGAAATCACGCATGAACATACCACATTGAGACTTTCTTGCGGAAAGTTCGAAGGAAAATTACAACCATATGTGACCAACACAAAAATATAAAATGGAACTTGTAACAGGTTCTTTTCATTGCCGGTATTTCCGGTATCTCGCTGGAAACTGGTTCTTCTGGTACCCACCGTTATAAGAGAATATCAGGCGGTATTTACCACTAGTCATATAATTTAGAAATTTAGGAAGAATTTTCTAATTTGTTTGAGAAATCCTGGACGGTATATGGACCGGTCTTTCCAGTAAACGGTAATACCGTGCCCACGGATATACATACTTTTGTATCTAAGTTTAAAACTTGGCACGCACATACCTACATATATACATCCTCTACATGCAATTTTTTTCTTCATATTTTGTACTTTATTTATTACTCCATCAGTTCCATAATTCTACCCAATTTTTGAAAATTCTAGTCCGAATCCACAGCCACCTCCTTTGTCCAACTTTGGTCGAGATAAGAGTCCCAAAAATTCAGTATTCTAGATATGTAGTTCAAAGACTAAATATAGAAGTGACGGTTACTGAATTTCATGGCTACCAGACAATTTTTGAAAAAACAAATTTTGAATTTGAATTTCTATTTTTATTGTAATTTTGGTAATTGCTCGGTAACATATAAGTAACCTAGCGGTAACTAGATAAATACTTGAAAATTTGCAGAATTCTAGAAAATCTAGGTAAGCCTTATTTGGGTTGGGCTACGGTAAGCCCATTTCCCGGGAGTGCTCAGGATATCCGGGTGTCCGGTAACCAAAACCTTACTTGAGGGGCAAAATTAAGTAAACGTCCTATCCCTAGCTACAAGTCATACCAAACCAACAATTTTTGTGAGCATTTTGGGGCCGTTGATAACACATGTCTGATGATTGTCTGGATGGAGTCCTGGCACAATGAAATAGGAGAGATATATCTTTAATTTGAAAAAAAACACAATGCCTGATAATGAATTGTGGCCCAAGTCATGACTATATTTGAGTCACCGATGTATTAAATCTTAGAGAATACGATCTGATCTCTTGCATATCTATGGGGCCTTATCGCTTGAAATAGCCATATGTAACACTCGTACGCGCATGTACCTCCTGATATACCGCGCGCACAGATATATATAGCACCTGCATCTGCAAGCCGCCGTTGTCAATCGAGATCTCCTTCTTGAACGTACGCGATCCGATCTCCGGTCGATCATGTCGGTGTCGGCGTTCCTGTCCGCTCTGCGTGGCGCCGGCCGGCAGCACATCTCCGCTTCAACCATCACCGCGACGCCGGTGACCCACTCCCACCTCCTCCGGATCAACGAGTACACCAGAGTCAGCAAGATGCTCGCCAACGGCCAGCGGATCAGATCAGACCCGTTCCGCGTGGGCGGCCACGACTGGCATCTAAAGTTGTACCCAAACGGGTGCTTGAAGGAGCACGAGGGCTCCATGTCGCTCTTCCTCGAGCATGCCAGCCACGGGAACACGGGGGATGCCACGGCGAAATTCGAGATGAGTATTCTACCCGACGTGACCTTAAAGCCAACTTTCCGCGGAACCATAGACGAGCACCGCTTCACGAAGGACAGCCTCAACTGGGGCTGGAGAGACTTCATCAAACACGAGAATCTTGACAAGGAGAAGCATCTCAGGGACGACTGCCTCACCGTCCTGTGCGATGTCACCGTCACCAGCCTGCATACGGACGGCCACGTCGAGGTTACCGCGCCGGAACCTCGAGTCGCGACAGAGACGGCAGCGCCGCCGTTTGACTTGAGTGGGCAGCTCACGGAAGCTATCTGGAACAAGCAACAAGTGGACGTGACGATCGAGGTCGGCGGGGAGACGTTCCCGGCGCACCGGTGGATGCTCGAGGCCCGGTCACCCGCCTTCAAGGCGGAACTCTTGCTCGCCTCCACAGCCGGCGACGGCACCGCCTTACTATGCGTCGAGGACATGGATGCCGAAGTGTTCAAGGCCCTTCTCCAGTTCATCTACACGAATTCGCCTCCCGTGCTCGAGTCGGCGATGACGGCGGGGAGGATGCTCGTGGCGGCGGACAGGTACGAGCTGGAGGAGTTGAAAGTCATCTGCGAGGAGGCATTGTCCCGGCACATCGACACGAGCTCCGTGGTTGCCACTCTAGCATTGGCCGAGCGGCACCATTGTTCCGTGCTGAGGACGGCATGCATGAAGTTCCTCAATTCTCCTGGTAATCTGGAAGCATTCATGGCAGCGGATGGGTTTGCACAGCTAAAGACAGGTTGCCCCTCTGCTCTGCCTGACCTCGTGGCGAACAAGATGCCGTGATAGGAGCAAAAGGGTCATGTACCGGCCATGTAGCCATGTAGGCAATAAATTACTCCATTTTGCAGGTTATCTACAGAGCTACTGGTACACTCCGTTTGTGGTCTTTGCTGCATCGTCCGCAGGATCGCGACCTTTATACGGAGGTCTGTGCACGACTGGAAGCTACGGCGAGGGATACTTTTTCCCAACATGGCTGGCCGCATAGCTTACGGATTGCTGCTTCTTGATAGGCGTTATTACAATTGCTCATCATGATATGTAATTTTGCCTGTGTACTTTATGATACATCTTGGATGTGGGCTGTGTGCATCGTTGTTATGCAGAGGCCGGGTGTAAGCTTAATAACTATTAAGTAATAAAGCGCTCTTTTTCGAAAAAAAATATTTAGCAAGACACTCTTGTTAGACCGATTATTATGAAGCATTACTTAATTATCTGAAGTGGCATCGATTAGTTTGTCTTGAATGGAACAAAATGATTTCTTTGAAAGTTTGCACTCTATGCCTTTTTGTATTTTAACACTACCTAGTACTGCAAAGTCTATATATGTTACTCCCTTTACCAAAAAAAATTACTTTTGATATTGAGTTGCTGTAGAGGCTGAGTGTAATTGATATCTTGTTGATATAAATATATTGTCCTTTATAAAAAAATAAGCACCATGATGACACATTTCATAAGAGCTTACTATTAAAATCGAGTTGTGTTGTATATTGATTAGGTAACAATATTCTGCTTACAATTATGCATAATTTGGCGGAGTACTTAGGCTAGCACATCTATCATGACACCTCCACACAACACCATCATCCTATATTGGGATGTGAAAGTAGATTACCTTTGTAATTTTTGTTTCGTGTTTATTGTGATACATGGGTCGGACCGAGAATTTGCTTGAGGCTCTAAGGCCATGAGATGGTATATATGCAAAGCGTCGGATAGCTGAACGTTTTGCAACGTTGCAGTGCATTTTTCTATGGAATTGCCAGAAATCAGGCGCTTGAGATCTAGTTAGATCTAAGTAGCCTGCTTAGCAATTAAATTTGTCTCGTGATTCATGCTAATATAATAATTACAATTGGGTTCTAAGTAAGATTTCCCAGTTGCAACAAGTGGGTTGCAACTGAGATTTTACTAGTTGCAAGTGCGTTGCAACTGTTATTCTATAGTTGCAAGTGGGTTGCAGGTGAGATTTTTAGACTTCCAAGATTTTCTAGTTGCAAATAGGCTGTACTTTAGATTTTCCTGTTTACACACATTGGAACTGACAAAAGTATACAAACCATTTAATTTGCTTTCAGGTTCATGCTGCATATGAGTTGCACATAAGTTACAACCAGAGTTTTTTTCTTGGCCAAGATTTACATCTTATTTTAAAGAATGGAGCGAGTACATGCTATCGCTTGGTCTGGTGGTAAGGAAGTCAGTATGTACAGAGCACGCGGGTTCAGTACGGTCGAACGATGAAAAAATTACGTTGATGTAGAGCTTAGGGTTCAAACCGACAACGGGTTAGTACTCATCGCAAAGCTCTGACCATTGGGATGTGAGACCACTTCTTCTTTCTATATAGGACATCAATTTTATTTATTTGGATTTACAAAAAATTGAATTCAAAATTTGTTTGAATTAACTCGACCTGAAAATTAGCGAAATTTCTGAGATTTCCCGGTAACCGTTATTTTTGGCCACCACCGGTAAAAAATGCAATCGAGAAAAAAAAACTTTGTTGCAACTAGGCGAATTAGATCTAACTAGATCTCAGGCGCCTCATGTGTAGACATGCCCGTTTAATTTTCTAGATTAATAGTACAGATCGATCCTCTAGAGTTCCAAGAAGCAAACGCAATCTCTATCTCTCCTCTGGATATACCAACGATGTTGAAATAGACCTACGCACGTGCACCCTCCTGATTCGCCGCACACATAACCATCTGCATTGGGAGCTGCCACTAGCGGATTTCCAGGGTGTGGTTGTCCATCTTCTTCTTCCTTTGGATCGCCGACTTGTACGTGCTCGATCCCATCATGTCAATGTCCGCTCTCTTGTCCGCCGTTAGCGGCGGCTGTCGGCAGCAGCTCTCTGCTTCAACCATCGTCCTGGGGCGAGCGACAGGCTCCCATGTGCTCCGCATCAACAAGTACACGCAGGTCCGCAAGATGACGGCCAACGGGCACGCGAGGAGATCAGGCACGTTCAGAGTCGGCGGTCACGACTGGCGTATCTTGTGCTATCCAAACGGCTGCGTGGATCACGAGGGTTACATCTCCCTCTTCCTCGAACATGCCAGCCACGCCCAGACCGAGGATGCCAAAGGCGAAAGGCCAGCTGAGGATCCTCGATGAGACCGGGACGCCATCGTGCATTGCACCTGTAAGGCCTTGTTCGGTTGCTATGGAATCAATCCCCCCAGGGAACAAACCTCTCAGAGGTTTGGGTGAACCCCGCCCCTCACCCCAATCCCCACTATCCCCTTACATCATAATCCGTTTGTAGGCCAAAGACCTTGGGTGGTCTTGGTATTTTGCACATAGACAAGTTTTCAACAGCTCTTAGATTGAGATGGCCGTGGCTTGAATGGACGGACCCGAAGAAGATTTAGGCGGGCTATGGTAATCCTTGCTCCGTTGAGGACATAAATATCTTCTATGCCGCCACCACCATCACTCTTGGGAATGGGTGCAAGACCTCTTTTTGGCATGCCCCATGGCTGCATGGTAGGGCTCCAAAGGACATTGCGCCAAAGCTTTTTGAGTCCTCAAAAAGAAAAAATTGGAAGGTTTCCCAAGCCCTTCTCAATGACGCTTGGTTAAGCAAAATAGATTGGGGCATGGCGTTGGATGGGGACCTCATTAGTCAATTTGTTGAGCTTTCGCAACTCATCAACAACGTGCATTTGCAACATGACTTAGATGACACAATTGTTTGGAAACTTACAAAGGATGGGCATTACACCGCCGCGTCGGCTTGCAAGCTTCAATTCTTCGGTCTCATCCATTCGGAAATGAACACTATTGTGTGGAAAGCTTGGGCACCTCCAAAGTGCAAAAACCACGCTTGGCTTGCCCTTCAAAATAGGCTTTGGACGGCCGACCGCTTGGAGAAGCGGGGATGGCCTAATTGCGGTCTTTGTCCTCTTTGCAAGCAAACAACGGAATCGGCAAACCATCTCTTCGTCCATTGTCGCTTCACTAGGAGGATTTGGGAACTTCTTAAGGAGTGGATTGGGCTTCATGGCATCCATCCTCGTCAATGGTCCGGATTGAGCATCAATGAGTGGTGGTCTATGTTGGCGGCCGGCTCAACTCCCAACCGTAAAGCTTTAGCCTCTTTAACTCTTCTCACCGTGTGGGAAGTTTGGTTGGAGCAAAATTCTAGAGTGTTTCATAACAAACAATCGCCGTCATTTGTAGTTGTAAATAAAATTAAGGAGGAAGCCCGTTTGTGGGTCATTGCGGGTGCAAAGAAGTTGGGTAGTATCATGTCGAGAGAGTAGACTTTTTTCGCCATCTTTTACTTTCTTGTAAACTCCTTCTTAATTAATGAATGAGGCAAAGCTTTTGCCTCCCCGTTTCAAAAAAAAAATCCCTGTCATTATGTATCGTTCGATTAATCCCCAATTCGTTCCTTTACCTCATCAGTGAACCGACTATCATTTATATATAGCATTGGTACTCAGTCACAACTCACATCGCATATAGCATGACCGAGCTACTGTTTGGTCTCCGGTGGCTTTATTACAAGCAATTGGTGTGCAGATCCTATTATTGACATATGCTCTACCTCTGAACTTTTTTGTTGCCTCGGTAAACATGTCGCCCTCTTTCGATTCTCCTTGCCCTTGAACAGCAGCACCTTGCCGCCCCGTGACCCTTCGATGTATCTTGAGGCGTCTTGGAGCATTACCATCATGCTCAGTGCCTTCTCGTCCATGGATGCTCCGGAGCTTCCAAAAGTGGCTGAGTGCTAGGTACCTCCATGGCATGCAGTCTGTGGCAATGGCATTGCTGCGTTGGTGCTGCAAGTTCAAAAGAAATAACTGCAACAGACTGGAAGTGAGAGACTCAAGCAAGGATACACGAATCACACTGCAACTCAATTGACATAAGCAAATAATTTATCTAAAAATATACATATTCTGGCTAGAAGGAAAGAGTTCACCAAAGATGATATATTTTCCTTGATTTTCATCTAACAAATCAGCCCAGAACAGATGCAGATGCCAAAACCATAAGAATAAAAAATGTACATTTGAAGGTTAATGGGAGGAAAACCATTGTCGGAGAAAACAGATTATCAAGATCAACCCAATTGTCCACTTTCCTCTAATTAATATAGCATTAATACATGAATAACAAGCTTTTATGACATTAATCTAAGCGCACATGAAGTGAATCACTCAACTCCATTCAACCGTAAATTAATTTCTCAGAGAATAAAAAATTATAATCTAAAAACCTCAGCTTCAAGGACAAAATGCTAACACTAATAAACAAGTCAGAAACTATCCTCTTCAAGATAAACAGGTTTTAGGAATACTGATGCATCCTAGAAAAAAGAATCAGCAAATGCAAATGCTACTTCCACGACAATGAGAACAACTTATAATAGCTCCATAATAAAATATGATAAAGGTAGCTGCAAAAAACATATATGACAGTACTAATTCAGACTTCAAACCATTGATGAACTGTATTCTGTCTAAGAATAAAATTATATCGTACACCAGATTGGACAAATAAATAGGTCATGCAGGCAAGGTACAACTCTAGCATGGTTCCCATTTGGGATACACATTGATCAAGGTACAACTGCAGGCAGTAAATTACCCAGATTCAGGAACCGATAATACTGGAGGGAATCTTAGTGTGGCTTCTAACAAGAATCAAGAATCCACCATGGACCAAGATCCCTATAATCTCAGAAATTCAGAGAGGAGAAGAGAAGAAGAAGCATGAGCTTACCGGAGATGTGGAGCTGTGGCACCGTCACCGCTGCCGGGTTGAGCAAGTGAGCAAGGCTCGTTCTTAACAAATTTATGAAGTTACTATCATAGAAGAAAATTAATCTCTAATATCATGTATAGCCAAAAATATTGAACTAATAATCCTAATTCCGAAAAACATAAACTCCTGAATTATGTTAGAACTCCTAATCCTAATTCCGAAAAACATAAACTCCTGAATTTCCAGCGTGTTCTTGCGGGAAGTATAATAACTAGAAGCAAGAACAAGAATCATGTGTGGATGCTGGATGGTGAACTGAGCTAGCTCGCTTCCCAGATCGTGTAACGTGGATTACCCGTGTGAGGCAGGAAGAATTTGGAATGTTGGTATTCCTCACTACTCTCCACCAGATCCCCAAATATCCAGTACCAGTGTACCACGAATCCAAGAAAAGGGAAAAACTACCGAATCAGCCATGAAGATTCCTGGTACCGAAACTGGAGGCGTAGGCATAGATCCGGGCGGTGGAAGCCGCTCCGGCTGTTCTCGGCAGCGGAGGCGGAGAGGTTATTGGAAAGCAGGACACACAGCGTCAAGTGGAGGCGGAGGAGGTGGCGGCCGCCGCCGCGGCTGCGAGCGGACGTGGGATAGGGGGGAGGGGCTGGGTAAGAGAATCGAAGCATACCGTCGCCGTCTCCGGTTGCGTTGCTGCCTCCCCGACATCTCCGCCGCCGGTGACGAGTCGGAATCGAGTGCATAACGGAGAGATGGGTCGCTGTCTATTTTCTCGCCGTACCGATTCGGGCGATGTGGGGGAATAGTTCAACGAGGTGAGGCTAGATGTTTTTGGGGAATTTTATTTTTTGCCCCACTTTACATGGGAACTACTATACACGATTTGCCCTCTATTACATTGGTCTTTCATTTTTGCCCCACTTTACCTTGCCAGTTTATGATTTGCCCCCTGACAGACCAGGCCCACGCCTAAAGACCAAAATACCCCAAGTACCTATGTGACCTGGGCAAGGGGGAAAGAAGTAAAACGGAACAGCAGCTGGTCGCCGGCGATGCTTTCGTTTGAGGAGCAGGTGGTGGCAGACCTCCTGGAAGATCCGAAGGGGTCGTCGCAGAGAGCTCAAGGGCTTCAGGGAGACAGGGATGCGTGCGGGCGAGGCAGTGCAACACGAAGTTGGTGGCCAAGCAGATCGAGCACGTGGTCGGGGTGCGGCTCGGTCTTGGACGAGGAGGAGGCCGAATGAGGCATCGATGCTCTACACGCGTGCGCCCAGCTGGTGGCCTCGGGGCCTGAATGGAGTTGCGAGCTCGAGGAGTGGCGAACAGGCTGCAGGAGATTTGGAGCAGACGGTGGCGGGTCTGAAAACCGTCAGCGTCGACCGGGGAAACAACAGGAGGCGGCATGGCGCTGGAGGTCTCATCCTCGACATGGCAGGCGAGGTCGGCCGAAGCACTTCGCGCGGCGACGGTCGATGAGTTCACGGCCGCGCGGGAATGCGTAGATGACGGAGGAACCAGGCTATCCTCGACGCCATGGAGAGCTCTGGCGGGCCGGAGGAAGGAGCATGATCTGATTCGAGTCAGATCTAAATCTAGGGGCAGTTTTGTCTTGCATTTTCTTTCTAAATTCTAAAAGAAGAGAAATAATTCAAAAGGGCAAATCATAAATTGGTAAAGGTAAAGTGGGGCAAAAAAGAAAGCCCAATGTAATGGAGGGCAAATCGTATAGTTCCCATGTAAAGTGGGGCAAAAAATAAAATTCCCCGATGTTTTTAAACCCCGCGAAATGGACGGGATTGGCAGGGAATTGGTGGCGATTTAAACAAAAATAACCCAAACTTGAAACAAATGTAAAAAATAAATCTTGGGCGATTTTTTTACTGGGCTAACCCTTTTTTGCCGCGCGGTCTGCGGTGGCGCGGCAGATGTTGGTGCGGCGCCGTGGGGAGTGGCGCGGCACTTGCTACCACGTTGGCAAGGAGGGCCCCGCCGTGGTTAGTGTGGCGCCATTAGAAGTGGCGCGGCACGAGGGTTTGCGGCGCCACAGGGAGTGGCGCGGCACTTTAGGTTTAAGTTTGCCCGCCCAGCCCTGAGCTTGCCTCCTCCCTCACTTCCTCCCTCACCTCTTCACACCAAAGGCGGCTGCTCTCTCTCCCCCTCTTAATCCTCCCACCCAAATCCATCCAAATCGAAGGTTTTCTCCGTGGATTTCGACCTCCCCAAGTCTCCTAAGGTACTCTCCATCATTTCTCTTTCATTTGACCCATTGGAATTTGCATATTTGGTGTTGAATCCCCAAATCTTGGAAACCCTAGAAATATTGATTCACCAAAATTGCAATGTTGATTATTGTTAATTTGGTCAATGTTGGCTTGTATGATGTGTATGAAGTATTTTAGTGTAGATTGGTAGGTTAGGGTTAGGGTTGTGAGGTTAGGGTTTATTGTTATGGTAGGTGACGAGGGTTAACTCGACAAATGTCCTAGATGAAGGACTTAGGATCGGGGAGATAGGGCGTCGGATGAACTCGAAGGTAAAGTTAGTCGAAATAGGTGTGTGTCGAAAGTAAACTTGGGTGTTCAACCTGGCTTTCTTTCAATCTGCCCTACACCGTCCCCTCCTGGCCCCTATATATAGGTGGCCAGGTCTCGAGGATCGGGTAGGGTACGATACAGATTACAATATCGACATACGGTAAGAACTCGTATTCGACTATCATTACAATTGGGCCTAGCTTATCGGGCCTCAGGGGTACTCAACTAACGGGCTCTATTAACTATACCCTTGTCAGTAGCCCCTGAGATTCTACCAGAATTGTAGATTCAGGTTGAATCTCTAATCTTCAAATCTTCGACTTGATCAATTCTTCGACTTCTTCTTATCTTCAAATCTTCGATTTAGTCTTTTCGACTTATTTTCATGATATTCTTTCGCAAGGGGTTTTGATAAACAAGCCTGACAACTCTAACGGATCAAGAGGTCAGTTAACTGCCGGAACAGATACTTGTCACCTACTTCAAATTCAATCCCCTTGGACTTGAATTCGGGATACCAGTCAAATCCATTCTTTTGCCGCATTTAGGACTTATAAAGAATGAATCCCAGTGGTTCTCAGGGTACCCAGTGCGTCCACCAG
Source organism: Dactylis glomerata (assembly GCA_007115705.1). NCBI lineage: Eukaryota > Viridiplantae > Streptophyta > Magnoliopsida > Poales > Poaceae > Dactylis > Dactylis glomerata. The sequence goes on along the minus strand of QXEO01000531.1, from coordinate 6,825,578 downwards.
GATTTTCTTCGCGTCGTAGACACGGATTCATACCAGCAGAGCGCATCCATATGCGTATACCAGGCCACACAGGACGGATCCCGGGGTCTTACCTTCGTGACAAGTCACGGCATTCGAGTCGTGTTGCGATAACACAACTCGAGAATCTTATGTCGCAGTCAAATTTTGACTGAAAATATTCGGGTTTCTACAACCATAAAACTCGCTCCCGATGGGAGTAACACTCCTACACTTCTCCAATCTCTAATGCTTTACCAATAAATATCGTCGGGTGCGCGCTCAGCGCTCCCGATGGGAGTAGCCCCTGAGGCTATAGTCGAAAAAAGAGTTTTTCGAATATAGGCTCAAGAGATAATGTAGCTCTTCATACTTCAACTCGAAACACTTCAACTTCGAGGTTCTTCGACTCGAGATACTTTAGCTTCGAAAGTAACAGCCCCCAAGGCTATAATCAAAAATTCTTCATATATGATCCTTTTTATCAATTCTGCATTTGTCGGCGCCATCCTGTTTCCTTTATGACGTCAATGAAGACGTAGCTTTTCATCAGTGCTAACCGTTTTATGGGTAACACTGTAACTTTCACAATTTTTTGACCGTTTAGTGGGCTGCACGATTTTTGACCGTTGGTGGGCTGCCGTTTCCGATCTTTGCACCACGTCTCAGCCCACGATCCTTCTCCCAGAAGATATATAAATGGCATAGTGGGGAATCGTACTGTTTACCAGCTCGTTCCATCTGCCGCCTCCATTGCTAATCTCCTCTGTCTCTTCCTCTCTTGCGGAGCCCCCAAGCGCGCTTTGTGCTGGATGCGCGTGAAACATCTGGCCACTAAGAGCACCATGGCCAAAACTTCTGCCACCAATTGGGTGCGCTCCACCATCACCAAGAAGGAGGTGGAGAAGGCCACGGCGGACGGCCTCATCACCGCCCAGGATTCCATCCAATTTCCCAGTACTGAGCGGATCCCGAAGCCCCCGAGCGGTTACCAGGTAATGTTCCTTGCTTTCCTTCTTCGCGGCTTGTCCCTTCCTGCCCACGAGTTTCTCCGTGGGCTGCTATTTGTCTATGGTGTGCAGCTCCATCAGCTCACACCAAATTCCCTTCTTCACATTGCTTGCTTCGTGACTCTCTGCGAGTCATTCTTGGGCATTGAGCCTCACTTCCTTCTCTGGAGATCAATCTTTCGACTCTGCCCCAATGTTTCTTTGGCTAGGAAACCCGAACTGGGCGGAGCCATCGTTTCTGTGCGCCTTGAGGCACAATACTTTGAATTTTCCATGGCCGCGTCTGTCCAAGGATGGAGGACAAAGTGGTTCTATATCAAGGACCGCAAATCTTCTCCTGAAGACGAATATGGCCTACCCCCTTTTGATGCTTCTCAGGAGGTAAAGAAATTGGCATCATGGGATACACTCCCCTCAGATGCAGAAGCACAAGAAATTCTTCCTCTTCTTTCCCGCATCAAGTCTTTAAAAGGAGGTCAAGGGGGTGCTCTGTCGGGTATGCAACTCATGGCGTTTTTTATTCAACGTCGAGTTCAACCCCTACAACACTGCCTTACCAAACTTTGGAGTTACTCCGGCTTGGAGGATCCAACTCGCATATCTGAAGATCTGATATCGAAAGAAGATGTCGACAAGCGAGTCCGGAGTCTCACCAAGCTCACGAAGGAACATGCAGTTGCGGATTTAACCGCTGACTTTTTCGACTCTGTGCACCCTCTTCCTGAGGTATGTACCTTCGCGTCCTCTTTTTGTCAAACTTTGCTTGTTTCGACTTGCATTATTATTTGACTTTGCCCTCTGCTTACTTATTTATATGCAGGGTCACCAATTCCTTGTTTCTCGTCCCCCTCTTCCAGAGGCAGGGCCCCTACCGGCTGATCTGGCCTCTCCTGCATCTGAAGCCCCCGAGGCTGACGAAAGTCAGGACGGAGATGATGTCGAAGAATCATAAGAGGAAACTAGCTCATCGACATCGCCTTCTCCTGCGCTTGCTGAAGATGTCGGTGTCGACAAAAAACGGAAGCGTGTTGACGAAATCGCTTCATCGAGTTCTGCAGCGGCTGGTAAAGCCCCCGTTCTTGCAGAAGATATGGAGTACTTCGACATGCTAGCATCGTAAGTATTGTAGTCGAGTTTCTTCAATTGCATTGTTCTTGCCTTGTTCTCATGACCTATATTTTTCATACAGTGATGATGAAGAACCACCGACATATGCGATGGCTGCTCCACCACCTTCCCCTATGGCCACTGACGAGCCTATCGAACCAGATGTTGCACCAAGGGCTACCAGGTCCGGTGTGAAGAAGGTTCCTCAAGCCCGATATCCCAAACGCTCAAAGAGGGCCAAAGAAGCCGATATTTCTCTGGAGGCCCATGCATCTACGGTTTCTCCTGATGATGTGAGCAATGCTTCTTTACTTTGCTTTCCATTCGTGCACTTCTACTCTTACACACTTCTTTTTTCAGGCTTTGGTGAAGAGATTTATCGCCCTGGGCACGGAGTGTGCGGGGTACCTAAAGGTTGCAAAAGCTTCCGAAGGTATAACTTTGCCGTCCAATCACCACTTGTCTTCTGCACTTTATCCTTTGTTATCTATCTGACTCGCTGTCGACTTCTTATGCAGCTGCTTTAGAAACCGCCAATGCTCAAATTGCTTCGTTGGAGGCGGAACTCAAAGCTTCGCAGAAAGCTTATGACGTTGCGACCGCTGCTAAGGCAATTGCCGAGAAGTCGCAGAAATCTGCGCTTGCCAGGGCGAAGAAAGCTGAAAGGGCTTTAGCTGATGCCAAGAAGGAACATGCTCAGCGGGAACAAGCCGTGGCAGAGCGTCTTCACACCATGTCTACTGCCGCTGAAAGTAAGTTCTTCGACTTGTCTTTCTATTTTCGACTTCTGTTGCACTGGTGTACCTGTTGTCACTTATCTCTTCTTTTCTTTTCTATTTGTGCAGAATTTACCGGGGTATCTCTGTCAGCTTTGCAAACAGACGATGATCCTCTGATGAATGTAGTTAACCTACTCGAGGAAAACTGGATATCTATCCAGGAGACTTTTGAGTTGGTTGGCCGCATTCTATCACGGCTATTTGCTGGGTTGTGGCCGAAGAAAAGGGCGGCAATCCTGAAGGACAACCTGACTGAACTTGCCAAGTCCTTCGATACCACTGAAGACCCCACTCTCCAGCTGAAAGGGCTGTCCATTAAGCGTGGCGCCGAGGGTGCTATTGCACTTTCTCTTGCGCACGGTACAGAATTCGACTGGGAGAGGGTTAGCTCCCCCCATGGCCACACCCGTGACGAGATGAAGGTGTTTTTCGAGAGGGCGAAGAAGTTGGCACCTGCATTGTTGACAACGATTTCTCCTTCGGCAGCCTTTGCTGTGCCTGCTGCGCCACCTCCAGCGGTGAAAGATCCAGTGCCACCGTCGACTTCTAGCGAGGAACTAGCCGCGCCCCCTTCTTCCACGGAGCACAATGCTGAGGTGGCGTAGACTCAGCTTCTTTGTAGCTTTTTTAGTTTTCTCCTTTTGAATGTAAAGATTTCAATTAAGTGCAACCCGAGAACCTTAGCCATAGAGTTGTGCTCTTATGTAAATATATCCTCTTCGTATGAAGTTTTATGCTGCCTCAAAATTGTTTCTCCTTTCTTTTCCTTTTGGCTTGCAGTCGACGCGCGTCAATGGTCCTTTGACTCATGCTACTGCTCCTTCCTCTGCTCGTGGATTCGATCCTCAGATTTCATCGACTCCTAGTCGATGCTGTCAATGCGCAGAGTACTTTTCCAGGATATCTGACCTTGAGGCTCGCCTAACTTTGGCCAAATGTCAGGCACAGATGGCTATTAAAAAGGCTAGCCAAGCCGGTGGCTATATGAAGAAAATCTCTTCCCTTGATGAAAAGGTTTCCAGTCTGATGGCGAAGGTTATTCATAATGAAGAATGCGAATCTTTCATCCTTGGCATTGTCGAGTCTGCCTGCGAGATGTTGCGATGTGAGTTTTCTTTCAACTCTTCTTTTCCTTGCTTGTGCACTGCTATTTTTGTGACATCTTTTGCCATTTGTAGGTACTTGTTTAGATTTTGCTGCTAAAGAACGTCGAGTTGCTGAACGAAATGCGGCTTTAGAGAAAATGTCGACTGGCTGTGAGACTTTGTGGTCTGATCCTCGACGCCGAAGTGCCATTGTATTGCTTCAAGACCATGCCCAGCATATTGGCGAGTCAGTTGATGGTTGCCGGCGAGCTCTCACAACTATGCACTCCATTATGCTTCCCCGTAATCCTTTGCCTATAACTTTCCCACTTCTTCTTGATACTTTCAGATCCAGCCATCGTATTCATAGGTTGATAGAACTGAACTTAGTGGCTGGTGCCAATTTTGCTCTTGGGTGGATACGCAAGTGGCACCCCAGATTGAATTATAGCACGATGTCCCTGAGTTTGGCTCCAGGTGGAGCTAGCCTTCGGGTTCATATGGAGAACACGCTGCAACCTGCTCGAAGACTCGTAGCTAGGCTTCTAGAGGCGGATGCTGCGTTTTTCCGCGAGTATCATTATCTAGATCCTTTAGGCGTAGATGATTCTGACAACCCGATGTTGTAAAGTGTATGTGGAACGCGAGAGTTTATTTATTTCGTGACTATATGTCTGAAATTTATTCTCAAGGCGTATTCGTATGGTTCGTGCGTTTGCCGCATCTTCTCGTTGAAAGACTAGTAAACTCGAATATGAGGAACGCTTTGTCTTTATTTATACTTGTAATGTAAGATACATGGGGTGACCCAAGAAATCCGGCCTATGGCCTGTGTTCTGGATCTAGAGGGCATTGCCCCTGGTATAACTCGTGGCTTTTACAGCCGTTACTTTCTATTCTACTTTTTTGGTGCTTATGCTATCATGGTTTGTTCTTCTTTTCCTGCGTCTTTGTCTTCTCCTGATGCTTCTACTTGAGGTTTTTTCGTCTCGGGCTCCGTAGCGCGTCCCTCGAGTAGCTTGATGCCTTCTGCAGTCATGTTTTTCACCTTTTCTGCATAGTTGGCTATCATGCCAAAGTTTTGCGCCATCTTGTGGAACTCCCTGTCGCAAAGGTCTGAGACTTCAAAACTTCCTTTGACTATAATTATTCCCCTTGACCTGGCATTTTGAGTACCAGATATGTGTAGTGAGGTACTGCCATGAATCGCGAAAATGCGGGTCGTCCGAGGATTGCGTGATATTGAGATGGCCAGTCCATGACTTCGAAGTCGAGCTTTTCTCTCCTGTAGTTTTGTCGGTTGCCGAAGCAAACATTGAGTGCTATCCGACCTAGCGGGTAATTGGCACTTCCTGGCACGATCCCGTGGAAGGAACAATCTGTTGATTTCAGGAATTCCAGCGATATGTGCATTGCCCTGAGCGTTTTTGCGTATATCAGGTTAATTCCACTTCCCGCGTCCATGAATATTCTGTCGACATCATACGCGCCGATTTGAGCTTTGAGTACCAGAGGCGCGTTTCCTGGCCGAGGTACTGTTATAGGGTGGTCCTCTCTGTTAAACTCAATTGGTTGTTCGGACCAATGCAGATACTCTGTTGCGGCTGGAGGCGAAATGACTGCTAGGTTGACTTGTCGAGTTATACTCTTTTCTTCTTTGTTCGACTTAGGCACAGGTTGTATCATTGCTATGATGTGTCCTTTCGATGGGACATACCCTTCGTCGTCGTCGTGTCCCTTGTTTTGCTGGTCTTGTCCTTGAGGAGCTCCGTTGTTTCCTTGCTGGTTTGTCGGAGGATTGTTGCTTCCTTCGAATCCTTGTCGCCTTGCTTTGGTTTGTTTGTTTATTGCTGCTTCTTGTAGTTTTAAGAATGTTGTGCAGTCTTTCATTGCGTGCCTTGATACTCGCTTCCCGTCGACGAACGCTGAGTGTATATGACAAGGCCCGTTGAGCATATCTTCTGGTGACGGGTTGTACTCTCTTGAGTCTCTTGTAGGGAACTTCTTATAGTCCTCCTTTCCGTAGCTTCGATATCCCGAGCTTCTGCGATCATTTCCTTGATAGATGTTATCTTTATATCCTGCGGCGACTTGGCTATGCGAGCCGTAGGTGTCGTAGTTTCGGGATCGTCTCCTTTGGCTTCCATATCTGTTTTTTCTGTCGTCCTTTGGAGATCGTGTTCGCTTGTTGTTGCACGCATCTTCTCCATCTGCAAATCTGTTTGCTGTGTCCATGAGGTCTGATACTATTTTCGGCTTGATTCTACCCATCTCTTCGACTAGGTCTCTTCGCCTTAATCCGATGATGAACGCGTCTATTGCTCTTTCGTCTGAAACTTCGACTGCTGAATTTTTGATGAGGCTCCATCTTTGGATGTATGCCCGTAGTGTTTCGTCGCGTTGCTGTACGCACGCTTTGACTTCTTCTATTGATGCTGGCCGTTTGTATGTCGACCTAAAGTTGCTTGTAAATTGCTTTGTGTGGTCTTCCCAGCTTCCAATGGATTCTTTCTCTAGTTTGCTCAACCATGACCTTGCTGCGCCGGTGAGGTGTAGTTGCAAACTTTGCATTGCTGTTTCTTTGGTTACTCCTAATATTTGAACTGCTTGTAAGTAATCTGCGAGCCACGATTGTGGTTCCTGTGATCCGTCGTACTTTTGTTGATCATGAGGTAGCTTGAATCCCTTGGGAACTGGAGTGGTGCGAACCCTGTGGGTAAAGCACGATGCCCCCATCTCTTTTTCGTCGTCTTCATAGTCGCGTTTTCTATTTGGGGATCGCGATCTTCGAGTCCCATCGTGCTGTTTAGGTGATGGCGATCGAGATCGTTGCTTGCTGCTTCTATGCCGAGGACTGCTGTGACGGCGAGGTGATCTTTCTTTATGTACTTCCTTGTAATGATGTGCTTCTTCTCCTTTTGCTGATAGCTTGTGGCCCACCATGTTGAGTCCGTTCAATGCTGCTCTATGCATGTGCTCCCTAGGATCTCCTGGACTTGGTCGAGTTGTGAGTAGATATGCTTGCGCTGCTCTAACGCTGCTTCGGGGGTTTTTGGTAGGATGTTCCCCTGCTCGTCGACCGATAGGAAGGACGAGTCGAGGTTTTTCGAAATACTTTGCCTGTCGGAGTACTCGAGGTTATCGTACCTTGAGCCGTGTCGACGATTTTTCCTTGCGTTGCTGTATGATGCGTCGCTTCGTGCTTTACGAGCAGCTTCGCTAGCTGCAATGGCTGAATTTTTCCTTCTTTGTATCTCTGTCTTCTCCTTTGCTAATTGCTTTGCTTGCTGCCTTAGGGCATAATGATACCCAAAAAGCATGTCTTTGCTGGAATTTGATGGTATTGGCGTGCCGTGTTCTACAGCTTCTCTTATTATTTTCCACTCATCGACTGATAGTCGAATTTTTTCCCTGGTTGTGAGGGATTCTACTGTTTGCCCTTCTGCTAGGTGATTTGCTCCTCTGTCGATATTTGCTGGATTTATCACTGGGTTGTTATTTTCGTCGAATTCCTCTGAGTTGTCTCCCACAATGGCGAGTACCTGGCATTGCTTGCCGATGTTGCCATTGAGATTTGAGAAAATCGAGTCGCCATCTTCAGAAAGCTCTAACCCTGTCTTCCATGTGTCTGTTGATTTGTCTGAGATATCGTCGAGGCAGATCATGAGATCGTCGAGTTGGATTTCTGCATTGAAGTTATCCTTTGCTTTGTTGTCTTCTGCAATTTTCCCTTTTTGCACTTCTTCTAGGCTGACCGGCGAGTTTACCTCACTGGATGAGTCGTCGGAATACTCCGTTATTGCTGTTGCTTCAGGCTCTTTTGCCGACGGATCTTGATCTTGTTTCGTCGGATCCGAAAGGCGAGACGAGCCCGATGGCCCGATGAGGATGCTCAAACTTCCAATGGTTAGTTCCATCTCTTGACTTCCGTCGACTTCTGAACTGTTGTTGGCTAAAAGCGAAAAAGCCGTCGAATTCATGATTCCAACGCCCAAGTACCCACGGTTGGTGCCAATTGACGAGGGGTTAACTCGACAAATGTCCTAGATGAAGGACTTAGGATCAGGGAGATAGGGCGTCAGATGAACTCGAAGGTAAAGTTAGTCGAAATAGGTGTGTGTCGAAAGTAAACTTGGGTGTTCAACCTGGCTTGCTTTCAATCTGCCCTACACTGTCCCCTCCTGGCCCCTATATATAGGTGACCAGGTCTCGAGGATCGGGTAGGGTACGATACAGATTACAATATCGACATACGGTAAGAACTCGTATTCGACTATCATTACAATTGGGCCTAGCTTATCGGGCCTCAGGGGTACTCAACTAACGGGCTCCATTAACTATACCCTTGTCACCACTTGTGTAGTGTCATCTTTCAATGAAGCAATCTTTATCGCACCTGAGCGGTACACTTCAACAATAACATATGGTCCTTCCCATTTAGAGAGTAATTTTCCTACAAAAAATCTGAGACGAGACCTATACAATAGAACTTTCTCACCAACATAAACTCTCTTTTAAGAATTCTCTTGTCATGCCATTTCTTGACTTTCTCTTTGAAAAGTCTGGCATTCTCATATGCTTCATTTCTCCATTCATCTAGAGAACTCAAATCTAACAACCTTTTCTTACCAGCGAGTTTAAAATCCCTATTAAGCTCTCTCACTGCCCAAAAAGCTTTGTGTTCTAATTCTAAAGGCAAGTGACACGCTTTTCCGTAAACCATCTTGTAAGGAGACATACCCATGGGATTCTTATAAGCAGTTCTATAAGCCCATAAAGCATCGTTTAGCTTGCTAGCCCAGTTTTTCCTAGATCTATTGACAGTCTTCTGCAAGATAGACTTGATCTGTCTATTTGAAAGCTCTACCTGCCCACTAGTTTGGGGATGATAAGCAGAAGCAATTCTATGATTAACATCATATCTAGCAAGAGTTTTTCTAAAGCCACAGTGAATAAAATGAGAACCTCCGTCAGTCATAAGATATCTAGGCACACCAAACCTAGGAAAAATAACATCCTTAAGCATTTTTAACGAGGTCTCACCATCGGCACTCTTTGTAGGTATGGCTTCTACCCATTTAGTAACATAATCAACAACAACAAGTATGTGGGTATAGCCTTTTGAAGGAGGAAAAGGACCCATAAAGTCAAATCCCCAACAATCAAATGGTTCAATAACAAGAGTGTAACTCATAGGCATTTCATTGCGTCTAGAAATATTACCAACTCTTTGACATTCATCACAAGATAAAACATACCTTCTGGCATCTTTAAAAAGGGTTGGCCAATAAAAACCTGATTGTAGAACCTTTTGTGCGGTTCTATCTCCAGCATGATGCCCTCCATAAGCACTACCATGGCATTTTCTTAATATCTCTTGTTGCTCATATTCCGGTACGCATCTTCGCATAATACCATCAACTCCTTCTTTATATAAGTGTGGGTCATCCCAAAAGTAATGCCTCAAATCATAGAAGAATTTTCTTCTTTGCTGAGCTGTAAAGGTTGGAGGCAAATACTTGGAAACAATAAAGTTAGCATAATCAGCATACCAAGGAAGGTCTCGCAAAGTTATATTTATTGCAGCCAACTGTTCATTTGGAAAACTATCGTTAACAGGAATAGGATCAAAAGAAATGTTTTCCAATCTAGACAAGTTGTCGGCCATAGGATTCTCAGCACCTTTCCTATCTACGATATGCAAATCAAATTCTTGTAAAAGCAACACCCATCTAATAAGCCTAGGCTTAGCATCCTTCTTAGTCATAAGATATCTAATAGCAGCATGATCAGTATGAATAGTAACTTTAGAATCAACAATGTAAGATCTAAACTTATCACATGCAAAAACAACAGCAGGAAACTCTTTCTCAGTGGTGGCATAATTCTTCTGAGCAGCATCAAGAGTCTTACTAGCATAATGAATAACATTCAACTTATTATCTACGCGCTGTCTGATACGTCTCAAACGTATCTATAATTTTTGATGCTCCATGCTTGTTTTTACACCATTTGCCTATTGTTTCGTTACACTTAGTGGCATTTTTATGCATTTTCTGGAACTAACCTATTAACGAAGTGCCACAGTGCCAGTTTCCTGTTTTCTGCTATTTTTGTGTTTCAGAAGTGATACACAGGAAATATTCTCGGAATTGGACGAAACAAGTTCCTGAAGTCTTATTTTACCCGGAAGCTTCCAGAGATCCGAAGGAGAGTAGGAGGTGAGGGACCAGGGGCCCACACACAGGGGTGGCGCGGCCAGCCCCTGGCCCGTGCCACCGCCTTGTGAGGCCACCTGGCCCCTCCTCTGATATCATCCCTTCGCCTATAAAGACCCCCCGACGGAAAAAACCTAAGTACCCGATCAGATTTCCAGAACACATCGCGATACGCCGCCGCCGTCGACCCAAAGATCGGGAGGGTCAAGAAGCTCTTCCCGGCACCCTGCCAGAGAGGGGAATCGCCACCGGAGGTCTTCTTCATCGCCATGCTTGCCTCCGGAGCGATGAGTGAGTAGTCTACCTTGGACTATGGGTCCATAGCAGTTGCTAGATGGTTGTCTTCTCCACCATGTGCTTCATGTTTAGATCTCATGAGCTGCCATACATGATTGAGATCACCGTTATGTAATTCTACATGTTTGGTTTGTTGGGATCCGATGAATATTGGTGTTTATGATTAAGTTGCTGTACTGAATTATATCTTTTGTTATCTCTATGTTGTTTATGATCTTGCATGCTCTCCGTTGTTAGTAGCTATCTTGGCCGAGTAGTTGCTAGTGACTCCAAGAGGGGGTATTTATGCTCGATAGTGGGTTCATGCCTCTATTTCACCTGGGGGAGTGACAGAAACCTCTAAGGTGGTAGATGTGCTGTTGCTACTAGGGAGAAAACAACATTCATATGCTCAAGGGCATATGCTTTGTTTACATTACACACTTTGCTTAATGCAATTATCTGTTGTTCGCAACTTAATACTTCTAGGGTGTTCGGATTGATATCCCCGGGAGTGGATTATTAGTCATAGATACAGTTGGATGGCGGTCTATGTATTTTGTTGTAATGCCCAGAGTAAATCTCATAGTGATCTTCTTGACATATCACGTTATCTTTATTCTATCAATTGCCCAACTGTAATTTGTTTACCCAGAATGTGTTATTTTATCTATGGAGAGACACCACTAGTGAACTGTGGACCCCGGTCCTATTTACATCATATTGCAATCACTTGTTTACTTTTCTCACACTGTTTACTTTACTCGCGTACTATTATTGTTTTCCACTCGATACGCTCATAACCTTTGTTTCAAGCAAACCGGTGAGATTGACAACCTCATCGCAAGTTGGGAACAAAGTATTTGTTTGTGTGTGTGCAGGTTCCGCGTTGCTGCTGGCCGAAGACGAGTCAACAAGTATCGTTAACGGCGCCCTTGTTGGAGTGTTATTAAGCCAGTCTGCATCACCTTCAGTCGTCACCGTCTCTCCTCTTCAAGATCGACATTAAACCTTGGTTTCTTAACTGAGGGAAAACTAGCCGCTACACTCATCATACCTTCCTCTTGGGGTTCCCAACGGGCTGGTTATCACCACGCACAAGGACTTACTGCTCCACGTCGGCAGCCTCTTTTCTGGCGCCATCACCAAGTAGCAGCTTCTTTTCTGGCGCCGTTGCCGGGGAGGAAGAGAAGACTTCTGCGAGGGGAGTTCTTCGCACACACATTCTTTACTTTGTTATTGTTTTGCTTTACTTTATTTTATTTTACCTGTATCGTTTTATATCAAAAACCCAAAAAAATTAGAATCCTTTGTAGTTATTTTTACTTGTCTTGCTTTATCATGCTTTCTATCAATGGTTGATTTCTTTGAATCTAAATCTTTTTGGCAAGGTGGGTTCACGGAAGAGCAGCAAAATTATTATGATGAACACCGCTTGTCACAAAAAGGGAAACACTTATGGGAACAAATCAATAGATTATATATCATTGCTAGAAATGTGTGCTCTACTTATAATGTTACTTATTGCTTTGATGAATCTTGTTGCTGTAGGAGGTATAAACACCTCCCTTTTCAATGTGAGTATAATGATGATGTTACCATATCTTCTTATATTAATGGAAATTACGACTTTTATGATGTGGAACAAATTGAAGAATTTATTGCTTGGAAGGGTGCATTTGAACTTGCTTATTTGCTTAAAAATACTGATGATGCACCTTATAAATATGAGGTTTATGGTATACTCACATTTTGCTTTGATCATTACAAGGAAGCAAATGGCTATATTCTTAAATATATTAATAGATGCTCTCCAATGAAAGAGACTAATGCCTTGAAGGAGCCTATGGAAGAAGAAATTGGAAGCTCATTGGATGAAAAAGAGGAGGAGAGTGATGATCAAGAGGAGGAAGAATGGAGTTACCCATGTCTACCTCCCAATAAGAGTAACTCTTTAACTAATACCTTATTTGATCGCCCTCCATGCTTAACAAAGGAGGGTGAGTGTGATATTTATATTGTTGAGTTTGTTCATGATGCTACTGAAAATTATTATGAGAGAGGAAAATATGGTTGTCAGAATTCTCTTGTTACTAAAACACCTCTCTTTACATTGGAAGTTCCGAAGTTGCTCTTGTTTTATCCACCCATACTTGTTACTATGTGCTACTTTAATTTATTTTCTTATAAGATTCCTATGCATAGGAAGTGGGTTAGACTTAAATGTGTTTTATATTTGCTCCTTGATGCTCTCTTTTGCTTCAATTCATATTTCTTATGTGAGCATCTTCTCAAATTACTGAGCCTAGCTCAAAGGCGTTAAAGAAAAGCACTCTTGGGAGATAACCCAATGTTTTCTTTTCAGTACTTTTTCTTTTATTTGAGTCTTGGAAGTCATTACTACTGTAATTACCGCTCCTTATCTTGTTTATTTCGTTTTTGTGCCAAGAGAAGCCTCTAATTTGAGTGAGGTAAAGATTTGGGGATGTTGCTGTCCTGAAACTGTTTTCGGTGCTGCACCGTAAAAATTCGTGAAAATTCTCTGTTTATCTTTTGGACCTGCAATTTCTTTTGCATATGCCCCAGGTTATATCCAAACTTTTCTTAGTTTAACACTTTTTGATTTGAGCAACAGAAAATCCCTCAAAAATTCGACCTTTGTCAGCTGTTCAGTTTTGACAGATTTCTGCCAATATTTGTGTTTGCCACTTTATCGCTTTCTTTTGAGTTATTTTGATCATGGAACTTTTGGGGAGGTTGATACAGTAGTATATGATATATATGTGGTAGTTTTGAGTTGAAACCTGAAGCAAATAAAGGATTGATTATATTTTATGCTTGCACTAATGTTGCTAATAGAATTGTGTTTAGTTTTGTATTTAGGAAGTTTTCAAGTGTAGGGATTGGAGAATGATGAGATGAGTTGAAGAATGGACAAAAGCTCAAGCTTGGGGATGCCCATGCATCACCCCAAGAAATATCCAAGAAGTACAAGCGTCAAAGCTTGGGGATGCCCCCGAGGCACCCCTTCTTCATCGGCAAAAATCAGGTCACCTTTCAAAACACTATATTTTTATTGCTTCATGCACTATGTGTTTTTGTTGGAGCGTCAGTTGTTTTAGTTTTCTTAGTTGGTTTAGGTTTGTTTGTTTATTGCAATAAATGGTTGGACCCCAACAAATTTTCTTTGGAGAAGTTACCTTGTTTTCATTTGCCAAGAACGCTCTAGTTTTCACTCTTATTTAAAATCGAGCGTTCTTCTTATTCTGCTACTGCTTTTGGTTTTCGTTTTCATCTTGATTTGCGTTCAGACCTTGTCATATATTTTCATCAAGGTGTATTTTTGCCTCTGATCTTTATTGGTTTTCATCAAAAGAGGTGTTTATAAAATTTCAAATGGTGTTGGAAAAGAGAAAAAGCTTTGTGCAAAATAGTGGTACAAGAAGGAGCTTGTGTAGACTGCGGCTTAGGCTTTTTCATGTCATGCTTGATGTCTTTTTGATAGTATGCTTAGTGGTTTTGCTGTAGCATGACTTGTCTCAAATAACTGAGATTGCTTAATGAGCCTTTGAAAAAATCATGCGTTGTTTTTATTGTATGGAAGCATTATTTTGGTTTTCTCCTTGATGCTTTATTTGGGTTGACTTGGCGCATGCTCACACATGTTAGACTCCTACAAAGTCGCCAATAGCCTTCATGATCATTTAGTTTTTGACTTTTGATGCCATCTTATGCTTCTTTTAATGTCGCTTTGTCGCTTTGCATGATTATAGCCATTATTGCTCTCTTAGTTGGTCGCTCCCAGTATTTTGCTAGCCCTCACCTTGTACTGAGTATGAGCTCTACTCGTGCATCCAACTCCTAAAAACCAAGTTTGTCATTGTGTCCACTATAAACTCCTATGCATGGTATTTGTAAGCCATTCCAAAGTAAAATTTTCATGTGCTACCTTTCAAAAACCTTCAAAACACTTCTCGTTTTGTGACACTGTTTTCAGCTCATGGGGACGTAGTGGTCGGATTTGCTATCTTCCATATTGCTTATTCCAAAAAGAAAAAAAAAAGAGAAAAAAGAAAAAAAGGCACTCCTCCAAAGAATGTGAATGTAGGTGGGCACCCGATGGAATCGGTTAGCCATGGTATGTGAAAGGAAAAGGTGGGGAGGAGTGCCAAGTTTTATAAAAGAGCACAAAAGTGCCAATCTCTCTCTCAAAAACTTGCTTCATTTTTGTATGGAAGATAGTAAGAACCCCATTGCCAGTCGTTGACAAAGACAACCACCTCTCAAAATCAAGTTTTATCTCTCTGTTTTACAAATGAAAAGCTCTAGCACATGCTTAATCACTGCTTCCCTCTGCGAAGGGCCTTTCTTTTACTTTTATGTTGAGTCACCACCTTCTTTCTTTATGCACCATTAAGAGAGCATAGTTGTCATTCTTAGTGTGATATGCATTGTCCCAAAGTTCATTGATTGATTCATGATGATTGGTTTCACATGTTCTTAAATTATTTGTATCTAGTCGCCCTCTTAAACTTTGAGGTGTCCTATGCATTTATGTTTTGCTCTCTTTGAAGGACAAGCTGAAAACCTTTTGCATGTTTTTCCTTATGATTTGAACACACATTTGACTTTCATTGTTTCATTATCATGATCTTTTGTTTGTGTTCATTTGCATGTTTACAACATGGTTGCTAAGTTCTTATTGTCATGATTATATCTTCATGCCCATGTTTTAAGTTCTATTGATCCCAGCTCACCAATGCTTACATATATGATCAAGATTGTGTAGGTGCATGTCACCTCAAAAATTATTCTTTTGTTATCACTTACCTACTCGAGGACGAGCAGGAGTTAAGCTTGGGGATGCTTGATACGTCTCAAACGTATCTATAATTTTTGATGCTCCATGCTTGTTTTTACACCATTTGCCTATTGTTTCGTTACACTTAGTGGCATTTTTATGCATTTTCCGGAACTAACCTATTAACGAAGTGCCACAGTGCCAGTTTCCTGTTTTCTGCTGTTTTGTGTTTCAGAAGTGATACACAGGAAATATTCTCGGAATTGGACGAAACAAGTTCCTGAAGTCTTATTTTACCCGGAAGCTTCCAGAGATCCGAAGGAGAGTAGGAGGTGAGGGACCAGGGGCCCACACACAGGGGTGGCGCGGCCAGCCCCTGGCCCGCGCCACCGCCTTGTGAGGCCACCTGGCCCCTCCTCTGACATCGTCCCTTCGCCTATAAAGACCCCCCGACGGAAAAAACCTAAGTACCCGATCAGATTTCCAGAACACATCGCGATACGCCGCCGCCGTCGACCCGAAGATCGGGAGGGTCCAGAAGCTCTTCCCGGCACCCTGCCGGAGAGGGGAATCGCCACCGAAGGTCTTCTTCATCGCCATGCTTGCCTCCGGAGCGATGAGTGAGTAGTCTACCTTGGACTATGGGTCCGTAGCAGTTGCTAGATGGTTGTCTTCTCCACCATGTGCTTCATGTTTAGATCTCATGAGCTGCCATACATGATTGAGATCACCGTTATGTAATTCTACATGTTTGGTTTGTTGGGATCCGATGAATATTGGTGTTTATGATTAAGTTGCTGTACTGAATTATATCTTTTGTTATCTCTATGTTGTTTATGATCTTGCATGCTCTCCGTTGTTAGTAGCTATCTTGGCCGAGTAGTTGCTAGTGACTCCAAGAGGGGGTATTTATGCTCGATAGTGGGTTCATGTCTCTATTTCACCTGGGGGAGTGACAGAAACCTCTAAGGTGGTAGATGTGCTGTTGCTACTAGGGAGAAAACAACATTCATATGCTCAAGGGCATATGCTTTGTTTACATTACACACTTTGCTTAATGCAATTATCTGTTGTTCGCAACTTAATACTTCTAGGGTGTTCGGATTGATATCCCCGGGAGTGGATTATTAGTCATAGATGCAGTTGGATGGCGGTCTATGTATTTTGTTGTAATGCCCAGAGTAAATCTCATAGTGATCTTCTTGACATATCACGTTATCTTTATTCTATCAATTGCCCAACTGTAATTTGTTTACCCAGCATGTGTTATTTTATCTATGGAGAGACACCACTAGTGAACTGTGGACCCCGGTCCTATTTACATCATATTGCAATCACCTGTTTACTTTTCTCGCACTGTTTACTTTACTCGCGTACTATTATTGTTTTCCACTCGATACGCTCATAACCTTTGTTTCAAGCAAACCGGTGAGATTGACAACCTCCTCGCAAGTTGGGAACAAAGTATTTGTTTGTGTGTGTGCAGGTTCCGCGTTGCTGCTGGCCGAAGACGAGTCAACAAGTATCGTTAACGGCGCCCTTGTTGGAGTGTTATTAAGCCAGTCTGCATCACCTTCAGTCGTCACCGTCTCTCCTCTTCAAGATCGACATTAAACCTTGGTTTCTTAACTGAGGGAAAACTAGCCGCTACACTCATCATACCTTCCTCTTGGGGTTCCCAACGGGCTGGTTATCACCACGCACAATGACTTACTGCTCCACGTCGGCAGCCTCTTTTCTGGCGCCATCACCAAGTAGCACTGTCCAAGAACAACACCTACAGCAAAATCATTAGCATCACACATAATTTCAAAAGGTAAATTCCAATCAGGTGGTTGAACAATAGGAGCAGTAGTTAAAGCCTTCTTAAGAGTTTTAAAAGCTTCCTTACAATCATCATCAGAGACAAATGGTACATCTTTTTGAAATGGATTAGTAAGAGGCTTTGAAATCTTAGAGAAATCCTTAATAAACCTCCTATAGAAACCAGCATGACCAAGAATACTACGAATACCTTTAACATCTCTGGGACAGGGCATTTTCTCAATTGCCTCCACTTTTGCTCTGTCAACTTCAATACCTCTTTCAGAAATTTTATGTCCAAGGACAATTCCTTCATTTACCATAAAGTGGCATTTCTCCCAATTAAGAACAAGGTTAGTTTCTTCGCATCTCTGCAAAATTTTATCAAGGTTGTGCAAACAATTATCAAAAGAAGTTCCATAGACGGACAAATCATCCATGAAGACCTCCACAATCTCTTCACAAAAGCCATGCAAAATAACAGACATGCATCTTTGAAAAGTAGCAGGAGCATTGCTTAAACCAAACGGCATACGTCTATAAGCATAAGTTCCATAAGGACAAGTAAAAGTGGTTTTCTCTTGATCTTCCTTTTTAACAGCAATTTGAGAAAAACCAGAATAACCATCAAGGAAACAAAAATGAGTTTTCTTAGATAATCTTTCTAACATCTGATCTATAAACGGTAAAGGATAATGATCTTTCTTAGTAACTTTGTTTACCTTCCTATAATCAATGCACATCCTATAACCAACTACTACCCTTTGAGGAATAAGCTCGTTATTCTCATTAGGCACAACAATCATACCTCCTTTCTTAGGAACACAATGAACATGACTAACCCATCTACTATCAGCAATAGGATAAATAATACCAGCATCAAGGAGCTTTAATACCTCATTTCTTACCACATCCTTCGTCTTGGGAATTAGGCGGCGTTGATGCTCCACGACTGGCTTCGCGTCTTTCTCCATATTAATGGCATGCTGACATAAAGTGGGAGAAATCCCTTTTAAATCATCAAGAGTATATCCCATAGCTCCTCGGTGTTTCCTCGATATCTCCAATAATCTTTCTTCTTCCTTTCCTAAAAGTTTAGAGCTAATAATAACCGGATATATTTTCTTATCATCTATGTAAGCATATTTAAGATTATCAGGCAAAGGCTTTAATTCAAACACAGGATCTTCCTTAGGCGGCAAAGTGGTACCAAGATCTTCCATATGTAGATTATGCTTAATTAATGGTGGTTGACGAAGAAGAATTTCGTCAATCTCTTCTCTTTCCTTACTGAAAACATCACTTTCGTGATCTTCCATGAATTGCTGCAAGGCATTATTAGGAGCAAGAGCAATAGAAGCAAGCTGTTCAACTCGAAAATTTTCATTAGGCATGTCATTTTCATAAGAAGTCTTAGCAAACTTGGAAAAATTAAACTCATAAGACTCTCCATTAAACCTAGTAAAAAAATTCTCCTTCTTACAATCTATCACAGCGCCACAAGTGTTCAAAAATGGTCTACCAAAAATATCAGCCATAGGATAAATAATACCAGCATCAAGGAGCTTTAATACCTTATTTCTTACCACATCCTTCATCTTGGGAATTAGGCGGCGTTGATGCTCCACGACTGGCTTCGCGTCTTTCTCCATATTAATGGCATGCTGACATAAAGTGGGAGAAATCCCTTTTAAATCATCAAGAGTATATCCCATAGCTCCTTGGTGTTTCCTCAATATCTCCAATAATCTTTCTTCTTCCTTTCCTGAAAGTTTAGAGCTAATAATAACAGGATATATTTTCTTATCATCTATGTAAGCATATTTAAGATTATCAGGCAAAGGCTTTAATTCAAACACATGATCTTCCTTAGGCGGCAAAGTGGTACCGAGATCTTCCACAGGTAGATTATGCTTAATTAATGGTGGTTGACGAAGAAGAATATCGTCAATCTCTTCTCTTTTCTTTACTGACAACAGCACTTTCGTGATATTCCATGAATTGCTGCAAGGCATTATTAGGAGCAAGAGCAATAGAAGCAAGCTGTTCAACTCGAAAATTTTCAATAGGCATGTCATTTTCATAAGAAGTCTTAGCAAACTTGGAAAAATTAAACTCATAAGACTCTCCATTAAACTTAGTAAAAAAATTCTCCTTCTTACAATCTATCACAGCGCCACAAGTGTTCAAAAATGGTCTACCAAAAATATCAGCAATAGGATAAATAATACCAGCATCAAGGAGCTTTAATACCTCATTTCTTACCACATCCTTCATCTTGGGAATTAGGCGGCGTTGATGCTCCACGACTGGCTTCGCGTCTTTCTCCATATTAATGGCATGCTGACATAAAGTGGGAGAAATCCCTTTTAAATCATCAAGAGTATATCCCATAGCTCCTCGGTGTTTCCTCAATATCTCCAATAATCTTTCTTCTTCCTTTCCTGAAAGTTTAGAGCTAATAATAACAGGATATATTTTCTTATCATCTATGTAAGCATATTTATGATTATCAGGCAAAGGCTTTAATTCAAACACAGGATCTTCCTTAGGCGGCAAAGTGGTACCAAGATCTTCCACAGGTAGATTATGCTTAATTAATGGTGGTTGACGAAGAAGAATATCGTCAATCTCTTCTCTTTCCTTACTGAAAACATCACTTTCGTGATCTTCCATGAATTGCTGCAAGGCATTATTAGGAGCAAGAGCAATAGAAGCAAGTTGTTCAACTCGAAAATTTTCATTAGGCATGTCATTTTCATAAGAAGTCTTAGCAAACTTGGAAAAATTAAACTCATAAGACTCTCCATTAAACTTAGTAAAAAAAATCTCCATCTTACAATCTATCACAGCGCCACAAGTGTTCAAAAATGGTCTACCAAAAATAATAGGACAAGTTTTACTAGCCTCCTTACCAAGTACTAGAAAATCAATAGGGTATTTAGTCTTACCGCAAAGAACTTCCACATCTCGAACAATACCAAGAGGCCAAACAGTCTCTCTGTTAGCAAGCTAAACAACCACATCAATATCTTCAAGTTCACAAGCGCCAATCTCATGCATAATTTCTTTGTAAAGCTCTAAAGGAATAGCACTTGCACTAGCACCAATATCACATAAACCATAATAGCAATGATCTCCAATCCTGACAGAAATAACAGGAACACTTGTTTTCCTATGCTTTTTAGGATGTGGGAGAATGTTAGAAGCATCTTCACAAAAAAGAATATATTCATGCCCTACATCTTTAGTAACAAGATCCTTCAATATAGCTACAGGAGACTTAATAGTAATTTGCTCATCAGGTTCTGCAGCTTTCTTAGTACTTTTATTAGACACACTTACCAAAGTAGAATACTTCTTTACCTTAGCAGGGAAAGGTGTCTTCTCAAAATAAGGTTCAGGCACAATGCTATCAACAGTACAAACTTCAGTAGCTGCAGCAGGTATATGACTAATAGAGTCTTTATAAGGCGCATGATATTTGTTCCAATCTTTCTTGGGAACATCAAGATAAGAGGCAAAGGCCTTAAGACAATTAGCAAGTATTTGTGAATCAAGACCATAAGCAGTGCTAACACTATGAAAGTCATCGGTTCCCATAAAAGATTTAATGCATTCATAATCATAGTTTATACCTGACTTCCTACCTTTGTCGTTTTCCCATCCTTCAGCATTCTCTTGTATACGGTCAAGAAGTTTCCACTTAGCATATTCTTTCATATGAGTAAATGATCCAAAGCAAGAAGCATCCAAGTAATCCTTATAAGGAAGAGTAAGTCGCGCATAAAAATTATCAATAACAATATTATTGGGGAGCTCATGAATGGGGCATTTGAGCATTAGTAACTTCAATCTCCCCCACGCTTGGGCAATACTCTCTCCATCATGAGGCCAAAAATTATATATCCAATTACGATCTTTATGGATTTCACTTGGTGGATAAAACTTGGAATAAAAGAGAGGTACAATGTCCTCCCATGCCATAGATGGACCATCTTAGAGCAGTCGATACCACTCCTCAGCTCTGCCTTTCAATGATAAAGAGAATAGCTTCTTCTTGACCTGGCTTGGTGAAATACCTGCACACCTGAACAACTCGCATAATTCATGTATAAATAATAAGTGATCACCCGGATGGACAGTTCCATCTCCTGAATAGCCGTTATCCATAATACGCCCAACAATTTTCATAGGTATTTTAAAAGGATCAATTTTAGCAGGTGGTGGCGGTGGTGGTTCATCCACATGTGGAGCAGTAGTAGAAGTGTTTCCAAATAGGAAACCAAATGGAGAGTTCTCCATAGCAGAGTAAAATAAAAATAAAAGACAAGAATAAAACAATACTCACAGTAACGGTTACCTTTACCAATTCCACTCTTCAATAGCGCTACAGTCCCCGGCAACGGCACCAGAAAATAGTCTTGATGACCCACAAGTATAGGGGGTGTATCGTAGTACTTTCGATAAATAAGAGTGTCGAACCCAACGAGGAGCAGAAGGTGTTGACAAGTGGTTTTGATCAAGGATTCACTGTAAATACTAGCAAACGGGTTTTCAGGGGTATTTGGTAATACAAGTAAATAAAGTGCGAGTAAATAAAAGACAGTAGTAACAATTGCAGCAAGTGGCCTAATCCTTTCTTCAGCAAAGGACAAGCCGGTTGTGTAACTTATAATAACCAAACGTTCTCGAGGACACACGGGAGTTTCTGTCAAGAGCTTTCGCTCCATACCGCTAATAGTCTTTATTGGTTTGATAGGTGTTATGGGGGTGAACCTGTGCTAGCGCACTACCCTTACTAGGATAAATACACACTTGTGATTATACCCCTTGCAAGCATCCGCAAATATAAGAAAGTAATTAAGATAAATCTAACCACAGCCTTAAACTCTAAGATCCTACGCTCCCTGGTGCAATGGTTTCCCAACGGAGGTTTAGGTTTCTGTCACTCCAGCAACCCCACAATTGGTAGCCAAATACACAATGCATCTCACTAGGCCCATAAATGGTGAAGTATCATGTAGTCGACGTTCACATGACACCACTAGTGAAATAGCACCACAACAATATCAAACCATTAAATATTTCTCAACAATAATTCACTACTAACATCTTGACTTCTCCCATGTCCTCAAGAACTAAACGAACTACTCACAAGACATCATATGGATCATGATCAGAGGTGAAATAATGGTAAATAATAATCTGAACATAAACCTTAATTCAATGGTTCTACTCAATAGCATCAACTACAAGAGTAATCAACACCGGGAAAGTTTCCCCTAAGAATATAACAAGATCCAACTCAAGATGTTACAGCGGGATGGCGTGGTGATGGTGGAGATGAAGGTGCTGGTGATGGAGATGATGATGATGATGATCCCGATGAAGTCCGGTACGATGATGATGATGATGGCGACGATCTCCCCTCTCCGGGAAGGAATTTCCCCGGTAGATTTCTCCCTGCTAGAGAGCTTTTCTCTCTCTGGTGTTTTCCGCCCCGCAGATGCGGCTGTGTCTCTCTCTGAGCCCCCCCCCTTGACTTAGGTTTTTGGGGACGATGAAGTACGCGAAGGGGCGAGACCAGAAGTGGGCCAGGGTGGCCTCACACAGGGCCGGCGCGGCCAGGGGTCAGGCCGCGCCCCCTGTGCGTGAGGCCGCCCCTGGCTCCTCTCTCCTTCTCCTTCTGGCTTCCGGAGTCTTTTGGTAAATAGAATTTTCTGGTATTTTTCTGGAATTTTCCCGATCTTCCGAAATATGGTGTCTTGACGGTCCTTTTCCAGCGGAATCCTGACTCCGGCAGCAAATCCTCCAATGATCATCAAACATGTGAAAACAAAGGAAATAACATAAGTATCATATCTAAATATGAAATATATCAATGAATAACAGTAAATTATGATACAAAATAGTGATGCAATATGGACGTATCACCCAGCATGTATTATTTTATCTTATAGAGAGACACCACTAGTGAACTGTGGACCCCGGTCCTATTTCCTTTATATTGCTATCACCTGTTTACTTTACTCGCACTGTTTACTTTACTCGCATACTATTATCACTTTCCACTCAATACACTCATACCCTTTGTTTCAAGCAAACCGGTGCGATTGACAACCTCATCGTAAGTTGGGAACAAAGTATTTGGTTATGTTGTATGCAGGTTCCACATTGCCGCTCACAAAGCAAAGCTTGGACGAGGCGCCCTATAAATTGTCCGGAGCTATCGCGAAGCTAGCGGGCATCACCTTCGGTCGTTTGTCTCTCTCCTACTGGACTGATAACCTTGGTTTCATAACTGAGGGAAAACTTGCTGCTATATTCATCAAACCTTCTCTTAGGGTTTCCAACTGGCTGGTCCTTTTTACTTCATCATCAAACGCCAACAAGTTTTCTGGCACCATCATCACCGCGCCATCAACAAGTTTTCTGGCGCCGTTGCCAGGGAGGAAGAAGACTTCTGCAAGGGGATTTTTCACACGCACATCCTTTACTTTGTTTTAAGTTTTGCTTTACTTTATTTTTACTTGCATCGTTTTATCAAAAACCCAAAAAAATTAGAATCCTTTGTAGTTGTTTATTATGTCGAGTTCAGTTGCTACTACTTTGTCGCTCGAGGATATGATTTTCACTTTCAAACAAAAAGAAGAGGAGAGTTTTAAAGAAGCTTGGTCTAGAATTTATGATTGGCATGGAAAAACTAAACCGAAAATGACTTTGAGTTTGCTTCTTAGTTGCTTTTACTTTGGGCTTGCTCTTTGTTATAGATATGCTTTGGATGCTACTGCAGAAGGAGATTTCCTTCATTGTGATGGAGATCAAGCCTTCAATATTATAAAAAAGTTGATTACAATTTATAGCATGCCAACCTATTTTGATTCCTCTCTTGTGTGCATTTTTAATAGACTTAATACTCTTGAGACTCACACTGCTAGTTTGAATACTTGCTACAATACTTTGCGCCAGCATTTTGATTATGTGCCAGCAAATGCCGAACCTTTGAGTTGGTACCCTACGGTAAAAATCACCATTAATGGTGAAACTTTTCATGCTTGTTGTGATATTATGTCTGAATTTTGTCTCATGCCAAAGGATGTTTATGAATCTTTGAGTCTTTGGAAGCTTTCTAAGGGGGGGGAAGAAATTTCCCTTACTAATAATGCCACTATATTTCCTGTTGAAATAGCTGAAGGAGTTTTTACAAAAGTCCTAGGAAGAATGATATCTACTGATTATCTTGTTATTGAATGTGTAGGAAAAGGACAAATCACACTTGGAAGATCCCTACTGAAGCTCCTGGGCGCCGTTATAGATGTGGGAAAAGGCAATATAAGATTTACCTCTCCACCTTGCAATAGCCACGTCTTTCCTAGAGTCAAGAGCAAAGGTAAGAAAGGAAGACGTAAGGCACCCGCTGATCCTAGCACTTCATCACTTGATATTACTTGATTCGCACTTTCTGCGCCTAGCTCAAAGGCGTTAAAGAAAAGCACTCTTGGGAGATAACCCAATGTTTTTACATTCAGTTATTTTTCTTTTATTTAAGTCTTGGAAGTTATTACTACTGTAATAACCTCTCCTTATCCTTTTTATTTCATTTTTGTGCCAAGAGAAGCCTCTAATTTGAGTGAGGTAAGATTTGGGGATGTTGCTGTCCTGAAACAGTTTTCGGTGCTGCACCGTAAAAATTCGTGAAAATTCTCTGTATATCTTTTGGACCTGCTATTTCTTGTGCATATGACCCAGGTTATATCCAAACTTTCATTAGTTGAACACTTTTTGATTTGAGCAACAGAAAACCCTCTAAAAATTCTACCTTTGTCAGCTGTTCTGTTTTGACAGATTTCTGTCAATATTGGTGTTTGCCGCTTTATCGCTTTATTTTTTAGTTCTTTTGATCACGGAACTTTTGGGGAAGTTGCTACAGTAGTATATGCTTTATATGAGGTGGTTTTGAGTTGAAACCTGAAGCAAAAAGGGTTGATTCAATGTTATGCTTACACTAATATTGCTAATAGATTTGTGTTTAGTTTTGTATGAAGGAAGTTTTCAAGTGTAGGGATTGTAGAATGATGAGATGAGTTGAAGAATGGACAAAAGCTCAAGCTTGGGGATGCCCATGTCACCCCAAGAAATATCCAAGAAGTACAAGCGTCAAAGCTTGGGGATGCCCCTGAGGCACCCCTTCTTCATCGGCAAAAATCAGGTCACCTTTCAACGCACTATATTTTTATTGCTTTATGCATTATGCGTTTTTCTTGGAGCGTCAGTTGTTTTTAGTTTTCATTTTAGTTTAGTTTTGTTTGCTGCAATAAATGGTTGGACCCTAACAAATTCCTTTTGGAGAAGTTGCCTTGCTTTTCATTTGCCAAGAACACTCTGTTTTTTTACTCTATTCGTTTCCACGAGTGTTCTCTTTTTCTAGAACTGCGTTTAGTTTTTGATTTTCGCCTTGATATGTGTTCAGATCTTGTTATATATTTTCATCAAGGTGTATTTTTGCCTCTGGTCCTTATTGGTTTTCATCAAAAGAGTTGGCTATAAAAAGTTTGAATGGTGTTGGAAAAGAGAAAAAGCTTTATGCAAAAAAGTGGTACAAGAAGGACCTTGTGTAGACTGCGGCCTAGGCTTTTGCATGTCATGCTTGATGTCTTTTTGATAGTATGCTTAGTGTTTTGCTGTAGCATGACTTGTCTCAAATGACTGAGATTGCTTAATGAGCCTTTAAAATAAAATCATGTGTTGTTTTAATTATTTGGAAGCATTATTTTGGTTTTCTCCTTTGATACTTTATTTGGGTTGACTTGGCGCATGCTCACATATGTTAGACTCATACAAAGTCATCTTTGCCTCTATGATCATTTAGTTTTTGACTTTTGATGCCATCTTATGCTTCTTTTAATGTCGCTTTGTCGCTATGCATGATTATGGCCGTTATTGCTCTCTTAGTTGGTCGCTCCCAGTCTTTTGCTAGCCCTCATTCTGTACTGAGTATGAGCTCTACTCGTGCATCCAACTCCTAAAAACCAAGTTTGCCATTGTGTCCACTATAAATTCCTATGCATGGTATCTGTAAGCCATTCTAAAGTAAATTTTCATGTGCTACCTTTCAAAACTTTCAACTACTTCTCATTTTGTGCCACTGTTTTTAGCTCATGGGGACGTAGTGGTCGGATTTGCTGTCTTCCATATTGTTTTATTCCAAAAAGAAAAGAAAAAGGGAAAAAGGAAAAAAAAGGCACTCCTCCATGGTATGTGAATGTTAGTGGGCATCCGATGGAATCAGTTAGCCATGGTTTGTGAAAGGAAAAAAGATGGGGAGGAGTGCCAAGCTTTATAAAAGAGCACCAAAGTGCCAATCTCTCTCTCAAAAACTTGTTTCATTTTTGTATGGAAGATAGTAAGAACCCCATTGCCAGTCGTTGACATGAAACAACCACCTCTCAAAATCCAATTTTTGTCTCTGTTTTACAAATAAAAAGCTCTAGCACATGTTTAATCACTGCTTTCCTCCGCGAAGGGCCTTTCTTTTACTTTTATGTTGAGTCACCACCTTCTATCTTTATGCACCATTAAGAGAGCATAGATGTCATTCTGAGTATAATGTGCATTGTCCAAAGTTTTCATTGATTGATTCATGATGTTGGTTTCACTTGTTCTTAAATTATTTGTATCTAGTCGCCCTCTTAAACTTGAAGGTGTCCTATGCATTTATGTTTTGCTCTCTCCATGAAGGACAAGCTGAAAACCATTTGTATGTTTTTCCTTATGATTTGAACACACATTTGACTTTCATTGTTTCATTTTCATGATCTTTTATTTGTGTTCATTTTCATGTTATAACATGGTTGCTAAGTTTCTTCTATCAAGATTATATCTTTCATGCCCATGTTTTAAGTTCTTTTAATCCCAGCACGCAACACTTACATAGATGATCAAGATTGTGTAGGTGCATGTCACCTCAAAAATTATTTATTTTGTTATCACTTACCTACTCGAGGACGAGCAGGAGTTAAGCTTGGGGATGTTGATACGTCTCCAACGTATCCATAATTTTTGATGCTCCATGCTTGTTTTTACACCATTTGTTTAGTGTTTCGTTACACTTCGTGGCATTTTTATGCATTTTCCGGAACTAACCTATTAACAAGATGCCACAGTGCCAGTTCCCTATTTTCTGCTATTTTTGTGTTTCAGAAAAGTTACACAGGAAATATTCTCGGAATTGGACGAAACCAAAGCCAGTCGTCCAGATATTTCACGGAGCTTCCAGAACACCGAAGAGGAGACGGAGCCAGACCAGAGGGCAGCCACACCACCAGGGGGCGCGGCTCACCCCTAGCCCGCGCCGGCCTGTGGTGTGGGCCCCCTGGTCCACTTCAGACGCTGCCTCTTCGCCTATAAAGACCCCCCAACGGGAAAAACCTAAATACCCGATCACTTTTCCAGAACACATCGCGATCCATCGCCGCCGTCGACCTGAAGATCGGGAGGGTCCAGAAGCTCTTCCCGGCACCCTGCCGGAGAGGGGAATCGCCACCGGAGGTCTTCTTCATCGCCATGCTTGCCTCCTACGCGATGAGTGAGTAGTCTACCTTAGACTATGGGTCCATAGCAGTAGCTAGATGGTTGTCTTCTCCACCATGTGCTTCATGTTTAGATCTCGTGAGCTGCCTTACATGATCGAGATCACCGTTATGTAATTCTACATGTTGTGTTTGTTGGGATCCAATGAATATTGGTGTTATGATTGAGTTGATGTACTAAATATTATCTTATGTTATCTCTATGTTGTTTATGATCTTGCATGCTCTCCGTTGTTAGTAGCTATCTTGGCCGAGTAGTTGCTAGTGACTCCAAGAGGGGGTATTTATGCTCGATAGTGGGTTCATGCCTCTATTTAATCTGGGGGAGTGACAGAAACCTCTAAGGTTGTAGATGTGCTATTTCTACTAGGGGGAAATAATATTTATATGCTCAAGGGCATATGCTTTGTTTACATTACACACTTTGCTTAATGCAATTATCTGTTGTTCGCAACTTAATACTTGTGGAGTTCTCGGATTGATTCGCCACAAGTGGATTATTAGTCATAGATGCAGTTGGATGGCGGTCTATGTATCTTGTTGTAATGCCCTGATGACCCACAAGTATAGGGGGTGTATCGTAGTACTTTTGATAAATAAGAGTGTCGAACCCAACGAGGAGCAGAAGGTGTTGACAAGTGGTTTTGATCAAGGATTCACTGTAAATACTAGCAAACGGGTTTTCAGGGGTATTTGGTAATGCAAGTAAATAAAGTACGAGTAAATAAAAGACAGTAGTAATAATTGCAGCAAGTGGCCCAATCCTTTCTTTAGCAAAGGACAAGCCGGTTGTGTAACTTATGATGACCAAACGTTCTCGAGGACACACGGGAGTTTCTGTCAAGTGCTTTCGCTTCATTCCACTAAATAATCTTTACTGGTTTGATAAGTGTTATGGGGGTGAACCTGTGCTAGCGCACTACCCTTACTAGGATAAATACACACTTGTGATTATACCCCTTGCAAGCATCGCAAATACAAGAAAGTAATTAAGATAAATCTAACCATAGCCTTAAACTCTAAGATCCTACGCTCCTTGGTGCAATGGTTTCCCAACGGAGGTTTAGGTTTCTGTCACTCCAGCAACCCCACAATTGGTAGCCAAATACACAATGCAGCTCACTAGGCCCATAAATGGTGAAGTATCATGTAGTCGACGTTCACATGACACCACTAGTGAAATAACACCACAACAAATAAATATCGAACCATTAAATATTACTCAACATAATTCCACTACTAACGACTTGACTTCTCCCATGTCCTCAAGAACTAAACGAACTACTCACAAGACATCATATGGATCATGATCAGAGGTGAAATAATGGTAAATAACAATCTGAACATAAACCTTAATTCAATGGTTCCACTCAATAGCATCAACCACAAGAGTAATCAACATCGGGAAAGTTTCCCCTAAGAATTTGACAAGATTCAACTCAAGATGTTACAGCGGGATGGCGTGGTGATGGTGGAGATGAAGGTGCTGGTGATGGAGATGATGATGATGATGATCCCGATGAAGTCCGGCGCGATGGTGATGACGATGGTGACGATCTCCCCTCTCCGGAAAGGAATTTCCCTGGCAGATTTCTCTCTGCCGGAGAGCTTTTCTCTCTCTGGTGTTTTTCGCCCCGCAGAGGCGGCGGTGTCTATCTCTGAGCCCCCCTGACTTAGGTTTTCGGGGACGATGAAGTACGCGATGGGGCGAGACCTGAAGTGGGCCAGGGTGGCCTCACACTAGGGCGGCGCGGCCAAGGGCCAGGCCGAGCCCCCTATGTGTGAGCCTACCCCCTGGCTCCTCTCGACTCCTCCTTCTGGCTTCCTGAGTCTTTTGGTAAAATATAATTTTCTGGTATTTTTCTGGAATTTTCCTGATCTTCCGAAATATGGTGTCTTGATGGTCCTTTTCCAGCAGAATCCTGACTCCGACAGCAAATCCTCCAACGATCATCAAACATGTAAAAACAGAGGAAACAACATAAGTATCATCTCTAAAGATGAAATATATCAATGAATAACAGCAAATTATGATACAAAATAGTGATGCAAAATGGACGTATCAACCCCCCCAAGCTTAGACCTCGCTTGTTCCCAAGCGAAAGCTAAACTCGGTAAACATGACCACATGTTTATGGAGTGAAGTGTCGATAATCAAAATACGGACAAGAAGCATCACATTCACCAAGGCACAAGTTACAATAGGCAGCAACTTCCCTTTATATAATATAGACTTGCAATAAGTAAAGGGAATCACATATAAAGATGCACAAAGTAAACTATAATTGGTGGTGGCAAACCTTAGTTCTTGGTCAGAGAATAATAGACAAACTATACTAGCCTTTGAATGGAGCCTTTTTTTTAAAAAAAACAGAGCTAATATAGCAAAAACCATATGCTCAACGAGACAAACTTTTTGCATTCATAGAAAGCTTTCAAAGATATATTCCTTCAGACAAAAGCATTGTACAAAACAAGGAAGATAGTAAACATGATTAAACGGATCAACATATGGATGAGTGAAACATAACAACTCAAATGCTTGCTTGAGATAGAAGGAAATAGATTGACTCAACATGAAAGTAAAAGATAGGCCCTTCACAGAGGGAAGCAGGGATTAAACATGTGCTAGAGCTTTTCATTTGTAAAACAGAGGTAAAAATTGTTTTGAGAGGTGGTTGTTTTTGTCAACGACTAGCAACGGAGTTCTTGATATCTTCCATACTAAACAAGTGAGAGCAGTTCTGAGATGTTTGATTAATTGGCACATTGGTGCTCTTTTATAGCTTGGCACTCCTCTCCACCTTTTCCTTTCTCAAACCATGGCTAACCGATTCCATCGGGTGCCGACCAACTTTCACATACCATGGGGGAGTGCCTTTCTTTCTTTTATTTTTGAGATTATAATGGTCTGACCAGCTCCCTTGCAAAATTAGTGACGAGCAGATGAAGCTGCCTAGTCGAGGGGTACTTAATTTAGTATGGAAGATAACAAACCCATCCACTACGTCCTCATGAGCTAAAAACAGTGGCACAAAATGAGAAGTATTTGAAGGTTTTTGAAAGGTAGCACATGAAAATTTACTTGGAATGGCTTGAAATACCATGCATAGGAATTTATAGTGGAATCTTTGGAAGTAACTTGGTTTTTAAGAGTTGGATGCACGAGAAGTATTTCCTCTCAGTACAGGTCTTTGGCTAGCAAGGCTGGGTAACAAGCATAAGAGTTGCATGAAACAAACAAACATACATATAATAAGAACAATCATGCAAACCTTCTTGAAGGTACAACGATTTTAACTTTGAGAATAATAATGCTTATAAGCCAATAATGAAGGAAAACTGAAGTGATGTAACTACAAGCACTTCTTTCTTCTTTTCTACTCAAACCTCAAGGTAATGTTGCTACTGACCAAGCTAAGTTTGCCAAAACCAACTAAATTTACTCATGCTCCCAAAGTGATACCAATACTAATCAACAAGACTAATCATATAAGAAACATTGCAAACTAAAATAAAGTGTGCGAAAAGTAAACGATAAAACTTCTCATTAATATTTCATTACCGCAACTCACACCAAGGGATACATAGATAACCAACTAAGGAGGATACTTCCACACTGCAAACTATTCTATCGGATAATTTCTCTATTCATGATATGACTCTACTTGAAAAGTAAATGAGTAAAAGGTGATGATGTGATACCGCAGCACTCCCCCAAGCTTGGAACAAGCCAAGGGGATGCCAATACCGATGACGAATTACTCTTTTGGCGGCGGTGGTGAATTATCATCGTTGTCATACTTCCAAGGCAGAGGTCCTCCGTCAAGGAAGGATGTCTTGGTCTCCAATATCCTGAAACTTGCAGCAGCACTCATTTGTTGAAATCTAGCTTCATACTCACAATTTTGGTTCTGCAAGTCGTAGAGTTGTGCTTGTAATTGGCTAGTGGTCTCATGGAGCGGAAATATATCCTTCCAGAGTTCTGTAGTCTCTTTCTTGTACTTGGTAACAAGCTCTTGATTAATCCTATGGATGATGTCCACCTCATGTTCCGCCATCTTCTTGTATTTAAAAACTTC
This sequence comes from Dactylis glomerata, assembly GCA_007115705.1. NCBI lineage: Eukaryota > Viridiplantae > Streptophyta > Magnoliopsida > Poales > Poaceae > Dactylis > Dactylis glomerata. The sequence continues at coordinate 6,793,828 of QXEO01000531.1, read as the reverse complement.
TTGTTCCAGAGCTTCCATCCTGGCTTTGAGACTTCCTTCCCCCTTGGAGACTTGGACATCTTTGATCTGCAACTCCCCATCTTTGAGTGACAACTCCTTCGGATGCATCTTCAGCTCCCTCATATACGGATTAATGGAACCTACAAGAGGGTTCTCCTCGGATGGACCGGACGAAGACATTGCAACTTCAAAGCTGAGAATAATCCCTGACAGAAATAGCTCGAAACAAAACACGACGAGAAAATGATATACAGACCTCGGGGACTCCGGGGGGTTATATAGGCAAAAATTATACATCGAGACAAAATCACAGGAGGAAACCGGGACGGAAACGAGTTCCGGGGTGTTCTCACACCAGGGCGGCGTGGCCAGGGGTCGGCCCGCGCCCCTGTGTGTGAGGAGCACCCGGACTCCTTTTCCTGCCCGTTTTTGTCTCGTGATTTTTCATATTTAGTAAAAACAACAAAAATAATAAAGGAATAGTTTTTCGCGAACCTTTTCTGACTAGAACTGTTACTTATTCGAAAACGAACTCTGCAGGTTTCTGCAAATTGTCCTGGATGAATTCTTCCGGAGAAACTGTTTCAATAACATCTACATCTTCATTATAAGAATCTCCAGCAATATAATGTTTGAGTCTTTGCCCATTCACCACTTGTGTAGTGTCATCTTTCAATGAAGCAATCTTTATCGCACCTGAGCGGTACACTTCAACAATAACATATGGTCCTTCCCATTTAGAGAGTAATTTTCCTACAAAAAATCTGAGACGAGACCTATACAATAGAACTTTCTCACCAACATGAAAATCTCTTTTAAGAATTCTCTTGTCATGCCATTGCTTGACTTTCTCTTTGAAAAGTCTGGCATTCTCATATGCTTCGTTTCTCCACTCATCTAGAGAACTCAAATCTAACAACCTTTTCTTACCGGCGAGTTTAAAATCCCTATTAAGCTCTCTCACTGCCCAAAAAGCTTTGTGTTCTAATTCTAAAGGCAAGTGACATGCTTTTCCGTAAACCATCTTGTAAGGAGACATACCCATGGGATTCTTATAAGCAGTTCTATAAGCCCATAAAGCATCGTTTAGCTTGCTAGCCCAGTTTTTCCTAGATCTATTGACAGTCTTCTGCAAGATAGACTTGATCTCTCTATTTGAAAGCTCTACCTGCCCACTAGTTTGGGGATGATAAGCAGAAGCAATTCTATGATTAACATCATATCTAGCAAGAGTTTTTCTAAAGCCACAGTGAATAAAATGAGAACCTCCGTCAGTCATAAGATATCTAGGCACACCAAACCTAGGAAAAATAACATCCTTAAGCATTTTTAACGAGGTCTCACCATCGACACTCTTTGTAGGTATGGCTTCTACCCATTTAGTAACATAATCAATAGCAACAAGTATGTGGGTATAGCCTTTTGAAGGAGGAAAATGACCCATAAAGTCAAATCCCCAATAATCAAATGGTTCAATAACAAGAGTGTAGCTCATAGGCATTTCATTGCGTCTAGAAATATTACCAACTCTTTGACATTCATCGCAAGATAAAAAATACCTTCTAGCATCTTTAAAGAGGGTTGGCCAATAAAAACCTGATTGTAGAACCTTTTGAGCGGTTCTATCACCAGCATGATGTCCTCCATAAGCGCTGCCATGACACTTCCGCAATATTTCTTGTTGCTCATATTTTGGTACGCACCTTCGCATAATACCATCAACTCCTTCTTTATATAAGTGTGGGTCATCCCAAAAATAATGCCTCAAATCATAAAAGAATTTTCTTCTTTGCTGAGCTGTAAAGGTTGGAGGCAAATACTTGGAAACAATAAAGTTAGCATAATCAGCATACCAAGGAAGGTCTCGCAAAGTTACATTTATTGCAGCCAAATGTTCATTTGGAAAACTATCATTAACAGGAATAGGATCAAAAGAAATGTTTTCCAATCTAGACAAATTGTCAGCCACAGGATTTTCAGCACCTTTCCTATCTACGATATGCAAATCAAACTCTTGTAACAGCAACACCCATCTAATAAGCCTAGGCTTAGCATCCTTCTTAGTCATAAGATATCTAATAGCAGCGTGATGAGTATGAATAGTAACTTTAGAATCAACAATGTAAGATCTAAACTTATCACATGCAAAAACAACAGCAAGAAACTCTTTCTCAGTGGTAGCATAATTCTTTTGAGCAGCATCAAGAGTCTTACTAGCATAATGAATAACATTCAACTTATTATCTATGCGCTGTCCAAGAACAGCACCAACAGCAAAATCACTAGCATCACACATAATTTCAAAGGGTAAATTCCAATCAGGTGGTTGAACAATAGGAGCAGTAGTTAAAGCCTTCTTAAGAGTTTCGAAAGCTTCCTTACAATCATCATCAAAGACAAATGGTACATCTTTTTGAAGAAGATTAGTAAGAGGCTTTGAAATCTTAGAGAAATCTTTAGTAAACCTCCTATAGAAACCAGCATGACCAAGAATACTATGAATACCTTTAACATCTCTGGGACAGGGCATTCTCTCAATTGCCTCAACTTTTGCTCTGTCAACTTCAATACCTCTTTCAGAAATTTTATGTCCAAGGACAATTCCTTCATTTACCATAAAGTGGCATTTTTCCCAATTAAGAACAAGATTAGTTTCTTCACACCTCTGCAAAACTTTATCAAGATTGTGCAAATAATTATCAAAAGAAGTTCCATAGACAGAGAAGTCGTCCATGAAAACCTCCACAATTTCTTCACAAAAGCCATGAAAAATAGCAGACATGCATCTCTGAAAAGTAGCAGGAGCATTACATAAACCAAAAGGCATGTGTCTATAAGCATAAGTTCCATAAGGACAAGTAAAAGTGGTTTTCTCTTGATCTTCCTTCCTAACAGCAATCTGAGAGAAACCGGAATAACCATCAAGAAAACAAAAGTGCGACTTCTTAGACAACCTTTCTAACATCTGATCTATAAACGGTAAAGGATAATGATCTTTCTTAGTAACCTTGTTAACTTTTCTATAGTCAATGCACATCCTATAACCAACTACTACCCTTTGAGGAATAAGCTTGTTATTCTCATTAGGCACAACAGTCATACCTCCTTTCTTAGGAACACAATGAACAGGACTAACCCATTGACTATCAGCAATTGGATAAATAATATCAGCATCAAGGAGCTTTAAAACCTCATTTCTTACCACATCCTTCATCTTTGGAATTAAGCGGCGTTGATGCTCTACAACCGGCTTCGCGTCTTTCTCCATGTTAATAGCATGCTGACATAAAGTGGGACAAATCCCTTTTAAATCATCAAGAGTATATCCCATAGCTCCTCGGTGTTTCCTCAATATCTCCAATAATCTTTCTTCTTCCTTTCCTGAAAGCTTAGAACTAATAATAACAGGATATATTTTCTTATCATCTATATAAGCATATTTAAGATCATCAGGTAAAGGTTTCAATTCAAAAACAGGATCTTCCTTAGGTGGCAAAGTGGTACCAAGATCCTCCACGGGTAAATTGTGCTTGATTAATGGTTGTTGACGAAGGAAAATATCGTCAATCTCTTCTCTTTCCTTACTGAAAACATCACTTTCATGATCTTCCATGAATTGCTGCAAAGCATTATTAGGAGCAAGAGCAATAGAAGCAAGCTGTTCAACTCGAAAATTTTCATTAGGCATGTTATTTTCATAAGAAGTCTTAGCAAACTTGGAAAAATTAAACTCATAAGACTCTCCATTAAACTTAGTGAAAATTTTCTCCTTCTTACAGTCTATCACGGCGCCACAAGTATTCAAAAATGGTCTACCAAAAATAATAGGACAAGTTTTACTAGCCTCCTTACCAAGTACTAGAAAATCAGTGGGGTATTTAGTCTTACTGCATAGGACTTCAACATCTCAAACAATACCAAGAGGCCAAACAGTCTCTCTGTTAGCAAGCTGAACAACCACATCAATATCTTCAAGTTCACAAGCACCAATCTCATGCACAATTTCTTTGTAAAGCTCTAAGGGAATGGCACTTGCACTAGCACCAATATCACATAAACCATAATAGCAATGATCTCCAATCCTGACAGAAATAACAGGAACACTTGTTTTCCTATGCCTTTTAGGATGTGAGAGAATGTTAGAAGCATCTTCACAAAAAAGAATATATTCATCCCCTACATCTTTAGTAACAAGGTCCTTCAATATAGCTACAGGAGACTTAATAGTAATTTGCTCATCAGGCTCTACAGCTTTCTTAATGCTTTTATTAGACACAATTACCAAAGTAGAATACTTTTTTACCTTAGCAGGGAAAGGTGTTTTCTCAAAATAAGGTTCAGGCACAATGCTATCAATAGTATAAACTTCAGTAGCTGCAGCAGGAATATGACTAATGGAATATTTATAAGGCGCATGATATTTGTTCCAATCTTTCTTTGAAACATCAAGATAAGAGGCAAAAGCCTTAAGACAATTAGCAAGTATTTGAGAATCAAGACCATAAGCAATGCTAACACTATGAAAGTCATCGGTTCCCATAAAAGTTTTAATGCATTCATAATCATAATTTATACCTGACTTCCTACCTTTGTCGTTTTCCCATCCTTCAGCATTTTCTTGGATACGGTCAAGGAGATTCCACTTAGCATCTTCCTTCATATGAGTAAATAATCCAAAACAGGAAGCATCCAAATAATCCTTATCAGGAAGAATAAGCCGCGCATAAAAATTATCAATAACACAATATTATTGGGGAGCTCATGAATGGGACATTTGAGCATTAGTAACTTCAATCTCCCCCACGCTTGGGCAATACTCTCTCCATCGTGAGGCCAAAAGTTATATATCCGATTACGATCTTTATGAATTTCACTTGGAGGATAAAACTTGGAATAAAAGAGAGGCACAATTTCCTCCCATGCAATAGATGGACCATCTTTGAGCAGCCGATACCACTCCTCAGCTTTGCCTTTCAATGATAAAGAGAATAGCTTCCTCTTGACCTGGCTTGGTGAAATATCTGCACACTTGAACAACTCGCATAATTCATGTATAAAAAGTAAGTGATCACCCGGATGGACAGTTCCATCTCCTGAATAGCAGTTATCCATAACACGCTCAACAATTTCATAGGTATTTTAAAAGGATCAACTTGAGCAGGTGGTGGTGGTTCATCCGCATGTGCAGCAGTGGTAGAAGTGTTCCCAAATAGGAAACCAAATGGAGAATTCTCCATAGCAAAATAAAATAAAAGTAAAAGACAAAAATAAAAACAATACTCACAGCGATGGTTACCTTTACCAATTCCACTCTTCAATAGCGCTTCACTCCCCGGCAACGGCGCCAGAAAATAGTCTTGATGACCCACAAGTATAGGGGGTGTATCATAGTACTTTCGATAAATAAGAGTGTCAAACCCAACGAGGAGCAGAAGGTGTTGACAAGTGGTTTTGATCAAGGATTCACTGTAAATACTAGCAAACGGGTTTAGAGGGGTATTTGGTAATGCAAGTAAATAAAGTACGAGTAAATAAAAGACAGTAGTAATAATTGCAGCAAGTGGCCCAATCCTTTCTTTAGCAAAGGACAAGCCGGTGGTGTAACTTATGATGACCAAACGTTCTCGAGGACACACGGGAGTTTCTGTCAATTGCTTTCGCTTTATTCCGCTAAATAATCTTTACTAGTTTGATAAGTGTTAAGGGGGTGAACCTGAGCTAGCGCACTACCCTTACTAGGATAAATACACACTTGTGATTATACCCCTTGCAAGCATCCGCAAATACAAGAAAGTAATTAAGATAAATCTAACCACAGCCTTAAACTCTAAGATCCTACGCTCCCTGGTGCAATGGTTTCCCAACGGAGGTTTAGGTTTCTGTCACTCCAACAACCCCACAATTGGTAGCCAAATACACAATGCATCTCACTAGGCCCATAAATGGTGAAGTATCATGTAGTCGACGTTCACATGACACCACTAGTGAAATAACACCACAACAAATAAATATCAAACCATTAAATATTACTCAACATAATTCCACTACTAACGACTTGACTTCTCCCATGTCCTCAAGAACTAAACGAACTACTCACAAGACATCATATGGATCATGATCAGAGGTGAAATAATGGTAAATAACAATCTGAACATAAACCTTAATTCAACGGTTCCACTCAATAGCATCAACCACAACAGTAATTGAAAGTGCAAACTTTGTATCCCTCGGGTTTTGTGTGTTAGATAACAACATTAGGAATTTTAAGTGTGTGCTAAGTTGTGCAAGTTTTACAGCTCAAGAATTGCCAGGCCGAATAATTCGGCCAGGGGCCGGATAATCCGCCCCCTCCGAAGAGAGAGGCCAAAACGGCTATGGACTGGCTCGGCGTCACCCAGTATAGGGGGCCGGATAATCCGGCCAGTGGCCGGATAATCCGCCCCCCCCCCCTTCGACGACCCCAAAATGGCTAAGGACTGGCTTGGCGTCACCCAGTATAGGGGGCCGGATAATCCGGCCAGGGGCTGGATAATCCGCCTCCCCTTCGACGGCTTCAGAAATTCGGCTAAGGACCAAAGGCGGCGTCAACCAGATAGGGGGGGGGGATAATCCGGCCAGGGGGCGGATAATCCGGCCAGCCGGATAATCCGGCCATACTTTGGCCGGATAATCCGCCCCTCCAAGACAGGAACGGCTACATTTTGGGAGGGGCTATAAATACCCCTCCCCTTCTTCCACCTCAAGCTGCTCGAGCTGTGCAAGAAGAAGACCCCATTTGGAGCCACCAAATTCGCAAGATCTCCTCCCTCAACCCACCAAAGTTCTTGATCTTTGGAGAATCGAAGGAGAAGGCCTTGATCTACATCCTCACCGAAGGGATTTGATTTCCCCTCTCATTTGCTTGAGGGCCCCTTGGGTCTTGGGTTCCCTTGTGTCCCTTGACCTTGATTTGTGTGATTGACATCTTGATACTTGTTGATTGATTGCTTTGTGGTGCTTGGGAGCCTCCAATTCAGTTGTGGAGTTGTGCCCCAAGTTTTGTAAAGGCTGATTCCGCCTTGAGGAATCCCTTAGTGGAAAGTGAGCTAGGCCTTTGTGGCGGAAGCTTGCACCGGAGAATAGGGTGAGCCTTTGTGGCGTTGGTTAGGCCTTTGTGGCAACCACACCCCTCCAACGTAGACGTACTTCCCCTAAAAAGGAAGGAACTACGGGAATTACATCCGTGTCTCCGTATGCTCCACTCTCAGTTACTTCTATCCTTTATTGCCTTTACTACTTGTATCTTGCTAAGCTTGCTAGTTGTCATATAGGTAAATTCACCTTAGTTGCATATCTAGAGAATTTACCTTTTGTGTCAAGCCTAAATTGAAAAAGAATTAAAATTTGAGTAGCACCTATTCACCCCCCCCCTCTAGGTGCCCATACGATCCGTTCAATTGGTATCAGAGCCTCGGCTCTTAATTCGGGCTTAACCGCCTAAGAGTATGGAAACATCACCTAGTGAGGGCTCGGGTCAAGTTTCCATGGGTGAGTTCAAATCTTTGGAATCATCCATGACTTCCATGACATCTCAAATAAGTGAGTTGTGTGAAATGATAGCGCAACTCATGCAAGCTAAAACTGCTAATGCTTCTCCACCTCCGGAAAAACCCGCTACTCCACAAGTGGAGAATGTGGTGGTTGATGTGGAGGGTGCCGATAAAAATGGCGATGCTAAGTCTTCCACCAAGGGCGACGGGAAAGGTGAATTCCCACATTGGTATTCACCCGACCCGCCGGTTCCTCATCCTCATATTAACAATAGGGGAGACCCACCTAAGCTTGATGCACTAAACTTTGGTCAATGGCAATATCAAATGATCTCTCATATGCGCAGTTCTTGCATCGAGCTTTGGAGGATCGTTGAGGAAGGATTCAAGGCCGTGGACCCCCACAACATGACAAGAAGAGAGACGGTCGATAGTCAACTCAATGCTACCGCTCTCCACATGATTCAAGTCGCCGTTGGGTCCAAGGACTTGCCTCACATCCAACATTTCTCCACCACCAAAGAAGCTTGGCAAGGACTCTCCGACGTCTTTGTTGGCAATGAGAGCATGAAGAAAACAAGATACATAGCTTTCTCAAATCAAGCGGAGGGATTCTTCATGATGGATGGTGAGGATCATCAAGAGATGTATAGAAGACTCAAGACAATTGCCACCACCTTCAAGAACCTCGGTGCTCACCATATTGATGATGAGTGGATCAAGATGAAGTACATTCTTGCTCTCACCCCATATGAGCCCGCGGATGTGAAGAGTGTTCAAGGAAAGCACAACTTCAATGAGATGACCTCCAATCAAGTGATGCAAGAGATTCAAGCCTACAAGGTTTCCTCACAAAATGCGGAAGATGCTCGTGCCCATGCTATAGGAATGCAAAGAAGCTCTAATCTTGCATTGAAAGCAAGTGTGGTTGAGAAAGAGGTTTGATGTCTATGCACTTCTATTCTTGTAGACACTTGTTGGGCCTCCAAGTGCAGAGGTTTGTAGAACAGCATAAAGTTTCCCTTAAGTGGATCACCCAAGGTTTATCGAACTCAGGGAGGAAGAGGTCAAAGCTATCCCTCTCAAGCAACCCTGCAATTACGATACAGAAAGTCTCTTGTGTCCCCAACACACCCAATACACTTGTCAGATGTATAGGTGCACTAGTTCGGCGAAGAGATAGTGAAATACAAGTGGTATAGATGATTATAAGTAGTAACTGTGGTATGAAATAAATATCGCTGCGAGCAAACATGTAACAAAACAGCAAGTAAATGGTGTGCAATGCTTGGAAATAAGGCCTAGGGATCATACTTTCACTAGTAGACACACTCCCAACAAATATAACATAATTGAACAAATAAACAACTTCTCTTCACTATGGTACTCTGAATTACTCTCCTATTGAACAACACTAATCATTGCGTAGTGGCTACAGAAGCACCCCATAAAGTTCATCAAGTACTTGACAAACACCACTCATAGAGATATCCAAATCAAATCACAATTCAAGATAGATATTATTGCAACTTAGACCAAGTACTAACACGGTGCACACACTGTCAACATTACACCATGAAAGGAGGAATAGATCACTTCAATACTATCATAGTAATAATTATTCTCATAATCCATAAGAGATCACAATCGTAGCCTAGACCAAGTACCACCACGATGCACGCACTGTCACCGTTACACCATGGCAGGAGGAATAGATTACTTTAATAACATCACTAGAGTACACATAATATCTGAATAATAACATCTACTTGTTCAACATGATACAAAGCTCACGATCACATAAAGATCACATCATGGGAGAGAGAGAGGTGAACCACATAGCTACCGGTAGAGCCCTCAGCCCCGGGGATGAACTACTCCCTCCTCATCATAGGAGACAACAAGGTTGATGGAGATGGCGGTGAGGTCGATGGAAACGGCGGAGACGGCGATGGAGACCGATTGAGATGGCTCCGGGGGCACTTCCCCGTCCCGGCAGGGTGCCGAAACAGAGACTTCTGTCCCCCGAAATTCGTCGACGGTGGCGGCGGAGCTGCGGAACTGCTTCTAGAAAATTGCCGAATCCTCTAGGGTTTTCCGTCCCGAGGCTTTATATAGGCGAAGGGGCATCGTCAGAGGAGGGGCCAGGCGGCCTCACACCTAGCTGGCGCGGGCCAGGGGCTGGCCGCGCCACCATGGTGTGTGGGGCCCCTGTGGCCCCCCTCCTACTCTCCTTCGGATCTCTGGAAGCTTCCGGGGAAAATAAGACTTCAGGAACTTGTTTCGTCCAATTCCGAGAATATTTCCTGTGTATCACTCTGAAACACAAAAATAGTAGAAAACAGGGAACTGGCACTGTGGCATCTTGTCAATAGGTTAGTTCCGAAAATCGCATAAAAATGCCACGAAGTGTAACGAAACACAAGGCAAATGGTGTAAAAACAAGCATGGAGCATCAAAAATTATGGACACGTCGGAGACGTATCAGCATCCCCAAGCTTAACTCCTACTCGTCCTCGAGTAGGTAAGTGGTAACAAAAGAAATAATTTTTGAGGTGACATGCACCTACACAATCTTGATCATCTATGAAAGCATTGTGAGCTGGGATCATAAGAACTTAAAACATGGGCATGAAAGATATAATCTTGACAATAAGAACTTAGAAACCATGTTGTAAACATGAAAATGAACACAAACAAAAGGTCATGAAAATGAAACAATGAAAGTCAAACGTGTGTTCAAATCATAAGGAAAAACATACAAATGGTTTTCAACTTGTCCTTCAAAGAGAGCAAAACATAAATGCATAGGACACCTTCAAGTTTAAGAGGGCGACTAGATACAAATAATTTAAGAACAAGTGAAACCATAGTCATGAATCAATCAATGAAAACTTTGGGACAATGCACATTATACTCAGAATGACAACTATGCTCTCTTAATGGTGCATAAAGGTAGAAGGTGGAGACTCAACATAAAAGTAAAAGAAAGGCCCTTCGCAGAGGGAAGCAGTGATTAAACATGTGCTAGAGCTTTTCATTTGTAAAACAGAGAGATAAAAATTGGTTTTGAGAGGTGGTTGTCTTTGTCAACGACTGGCAATGGGGTTCTTACTACCTTCCATACAAAAATGAAGCAAGTTTTTGAGAGAGAGAGATTGGCACTTTTGTGCTCTTTTATAAAGCTTGGCACTCCTCCCCACCTTTTTTCCTTTCACAAACCATGGCTAACCGATTCCATCGGGTGCCCACCAACATTCACATTCCATGGAGGAGTGCCTTTTTTTTCTTTCTTTTTTCTCTTTTTTTTTTCTTTTTGGAATAAGCAATATGGAAGATAGCAAATCCGACCACTACGTCCCCATGAGCTGAAAACAGTGTCACAAAACGAGAAGTAGTTGAAAGTTTGAAAGGTAGCACATGAAAATTTACTTTGGAATGGCTTACAAATACATGCATAGGAATTTGTAGTGGACACAATGGCAAACTTGGTTTTTAGGAGTTGGATGCACGAGTAGAGCTCATACTCAGTACAAGGCGAGGGCTAGCAAAAGACTGGGAGCGACCAACTAAGAGAGCAATAATGGCCATAATCATGCAAAGCGACAAAGCAACATTAAAAGAAGCATAAGATGGCATCAAAAGTCAAAAACTAAATGATCATAGAGGCTATTGGCGACTTTGTAAGAGTCTAACATGTGTGAGCATGCGCCAAGTCATCTCAAATAAAGCATCAAGGAGAAAACCAAAATAATGCTTCCAAACAATTAAAACAACGCATGATTTTTTCAAAGGCTCATTAAGCAATCTCAGTTATTTGAGACAAGTCATGCTATAGCAAAACCACTAAGCATACTATCAAAAAGATATCAAGCATGACATGAAAAAGCCTAAGCCGCAGTCTACACAAGCTCCTTCTTATACCACTTTTTTGCATAAAGCTTTTTCTCTTTTCCAACACCATTCAAACTTTTTATAAACACCTCTTTTGATGAAAACCAATAAAGATCAGAGACAAAAATACACCTTGATGAAAAGATATGACAAGATCTGAACATAAATGAAGGTGAAAAACAAAGGCTAAACGCAGTAGCAGAAAAATAGAACACTCATTGAACGATAAGAGTGAAAACTAGAGTGTTCTTGGCAAATGAAAAGCGAGTTCATCTCCTCCAAAAGAAACATGATGTGATCTAACCATTTATTGCAGCAAACTAAACTAAACTAATACTGAAAACTAAAACAACTGACGCTCCAAGAAAAACACATAGTGCATGAAGCAATAAAAATATAGTGTCTTGAAAGGTGACCTGATTTTTGCCGATGAAGAAGGGGTGCCTCGGGGGCATCCCCAAGCTTTGACGCTTGTACTTCTTGGATATTTCTTGGGGTGATGCATGGGCATCCCCAAGCTTGAGCTTTTGTCCATTCTTCAACTCATCTCATCACTCTCCGATCCCTACACTTGAAAACTTCCTTCATACAAAACTAAACACAAATCTATTAGCAACATTAGTGTAGCATAACATATAATCAACCTCTTTTTGCTTCAGGTTCCAACTCAAAACCACCACATATTAAGTATATACTACTGTAGCAACTTCCCCAAAAGTTCCATGATCAAAAGAACTCAAAAAGAAAGCGATAAAGCGGCAAACACAAATATTGGCAGAAATCTGTCAAAACAGAACAGCTGACAAAGGTCGAATTTTTGAGGTGTTTTCTGTCGCTCAAATCAAAAAGTGTTCAACTAACAAAAGTTTGGATATAACCTGGGGCATATACACAAGAAATCGCAGGTCCAAAAGATATATAGAGAATTTTCACGAATTTTTACGGTGCAGCAATGAAAACTGTTTCAGGACAGCAACATCCCCAAATCTTACCTTGCTCAAATTAGAGGCTTCTCTTGGCACAAAAACGAAATAAAAAGGATAAGGAGAGGTTATTACAGTAGTAATAACTTCCAAGACTCAAATAAAAGAAAAAGTACTGAAAATAAAACATTGGGTTATCTCCCAAGAGTGCTTTTCTTTAACGCCTTTGAGCTAGGCGCAGTAATTTGTAAAGATACTCATGTGGGCGCCATATAAGAGCTTGAGGCAAAGGCGCCATATAGGAACTTAAAGCAATAAAGAGCATCAAAAAGCAAGTGAAACATACATTTATATCTGAACCACTTCCTATGCATAGTAATCTTGTAAGAAAATAAATCAACGAGGCACATAGTAGCAAGCATGGATAGATAAAACAAGTGCCACTTCAAGATTTGCAACATAAAGAGGGGAAACTTAATATTGTTGAGATCCATCAAACCATGTTTCCCTCTCTCATAATAACTTTCAGTAGCATCATGAATAGAATTAACAATATAACTATCACATAAAGCATCCCTATCATGAGCCACGTGCATAAAAGAATTAATACTCACCACAGGAACAATAGTAGTAGGAGCAAATTCAACAGAATAATTATTCTCATCACCATAATCATCAAAAATAGGAGGCATATTGTAATCATAAATAATTTTCTCCTCAAAAGTAGGTGAACTGAAAATATTAGACTCATCATCATAGCCATCATAAACTAGAGGTTTAGTATCATCACAAGCTAAAGAACGGCTATTTCTCAAAGCATATTCTTCAAACATATCATCATAAGAAGGAACATCACATATGGGAGATAAAATATTATCAGAACAAACTTTCTCCACTAAAGCTGGGGAACTAAAAATATCATGCTTAACAAAACCAGCTTCCCCAAGCTTAGACTTTTCTATAGCATTAGCAATAACGGTGTTCAAAGCATTCATACTAACAACACTATTAGCATGCAAATTAAGCTCCAAAGGTTTTTCAATTTTCTCTTCAAACACTTCATATCTAAACTCAGGAAAAAGACTATAGAACTCTTTATTTTCCATTAAGCCTAACTAGTGAAAATAAAAACAAGAAACAAAAAGATGTAATTGCAGAATCTAAAGGAAATAACTCTGAGTACTCACACAGGAGGATGCGAGTACCTTTTACCTTACCTCCCCGGCAACGGCGCCAGAAAAGAGCTTGATGTCTATGCACTTCTATTCTTATAGACACTTGTTGGGCCTCCAAGTGCAGAGGTTTGTAGAATAGCAGCAAGTTTCCCTTAAGTGGATCACCCAAGGTTTATCGAACTCAGGGAGGAAGAGGTCAAAGCTATCCCTCTCAAGCAACCCTGCAATTACGATACAGAAAGTCTCTTGTGTCCCCAACACACCCAATACACTTGTCAGATGTATAGGTGCACTAGTTCGGCGAAGAGATAGTGAAATACAAGTGGTATAGATGATTATAAGTAGTAACTGTGGTATGAAATAAATATCGCTGCGAGCAAACATGTAACAAAACAGTAAGTAAACGGTGTGCAATGCTTGGAAACAAGGCCTATGGATCATACTTTCACTAGTGGACACACTCCCAACAAATATAACATAATTGAACAAATAAACAACTTCTCTTCACTATGGTACTCTGAATTACTCTCCTATTGAACAACACTAATCATTGCGTAGTGGCTACAGAAGCACCCCTTAAAGTTCATCAAGTACTTGACAAACACCACTCATAGAGATATCTAAATCAAATCACAATTCAAGATAGATATTATTGCAACTTAGACCAAGTACTAACATGGTGCACACACTGTCAACATTACACCATGAAAGGAGGAATAGATCACTTCAATACTATCATAGTAATAATTATTCTCATAATCCATAAGAGATCACAATCGTAGCCTAGACCAAGTACCACCACGATGCACGCACTGTCACCGTTACACCATGGCAGGAGGAATAGATTACTTTAATAACATCACTAGAGTACACATAATATCTGAATAATAACATCTACTTGTTCAACATGATACAAAGCTCACGATCACATAAAGATCACATCATGGGAGAGAGAGGTGAACCACATAGCTACCGGTAGAGCCCTCAGCCCCGGGGATGAACTACTCCCTCCTCATCATAGGAGACAGCAAGGTTGATGGAGATGGCGGTGAGGTCGATGGAGATGGCGGAGACGGCGATGGAGACCGATGGAGATGGCTCCGGGGGCACTTCCCTGTCCCGGCAGGGTGCCGAAACAGAGACTTCTGTCCCCCGAAATTCGTCGACGGTGTCGGCGGAGCTGCGGAACTCCTTCTAGAAAATTGCCGAATCCTCTAGGGTTTTCCGTCCCGAGGCTTTATATAGGCGAAGGGGCGTCGTCAGAGGAGGGGCCAGGCGGCCTCACACCTGGCTGGCGTGGGCCAGGGGCTGACCGCGCCACCATGGTGTGTGGGGCCCCTGTGGCCCCCCTCCTACTCTCCTTCGGATCTCTGGAAGCTTCCGGGAAAAATAAGACTTCAGGAACTTGTTTCGTCCAATTCCGAGAATATTTCCTGTGTATCACTCTGAAACACAAAAACAGTAGAAAACAGGGAACTGGCACTGTGGCATCTTGTCAATAGGTTAGTTCTGAAAATCGCATAAAAATGCCACGAAGTGTAACGGAACACAAGGCAAATGGTGTAAAAACAAGCATGGAGCATCAAAAATTATGGATACGTCGGAGACGTATCAAGGTTCCTCTTCTAGCGAGTATTGAAGCAAGACTAGAGATGTGTCCCAAGGACATTAGACATGAGTACAATGAGCACATGGCCTTCTATGGAAAAACCTTTTGGGTTGATCCACACAAGGCTAAGGAAGACAATCAAAGAAGAAGCAAGTCAAGTGGCTATCAAAGGAATGACAACAATGGTCAAAGGGTGAGGACTTGCTACAATTGCAATGATAGATTCCACTTTGTTGCCGAGTGCCCTTATGAGAAGAGAGAAGACCATGGTGGAAAGCTCATCCTCAAAAGCAAGACCAAGTCACCTTCAAAGAAGCCATTTGTGAAGAAGGGTGGACCAAAGAAGAAACAACCAAAGTTTGTGTTCTTGACTCAAGAAGAGTACTCCGCAAGTGAGAGTGATGAAGAAGAAACCACAACTAGTGAGATGGCCGCAATGGCAACCACCTCCACTTCCCCCACATCACTCTTTGAATCCCCCAATGAGGACTCTCTCGTCAATAACGTCAAGTGCCTTATGGCCAAGTCTTCCGAGGTATCACCCACACCTTTCTCCTTCTCTAAGACAAATGATGCTCCCTTGAATGACCTTGCTAGTCTTAGAGTAAAGGAAGAAATTATTGCTTTTGATGACTATGTGTCTAGTGTAGATGGTGTTCATAAGATTCACTTTGAACGTCTATTGAGCCAATATGGTAAAACTCTTGAAAAACTAGATGAATAAATGAGGTTTGAAAAGGAATATGCTCAAGATATTGCCTCACTAACTGGGTCTCTTGAAGAAGAGCAAGAGGAACGAGCAACTCTCGAAGAGAAGCTCGACTCCATTGAGGAATCTAATAATGAAGTGATGACGGGAAAATGGGGCGACGAAAACACTCGCATCCGCGTCATAGAGACAGATAGAATTTAATTTTAAGTGCGCGAATGTAAATGACAAATATCAAGTATTGCGGTTCATTACTTCCGGAACTCTTACATTTGCATAAAAATTCCGTTAATTACATCTCCGAAGAGAAAACCCCTGATTAAGAATTCCAACATTTCTATTTCTAAGGATTACATCAAATGACTATTACAAAAGATGAAAATAAAATTAAGAAGTCCTCCTCGCCGCCTCGCTGTTGTCGACGCCGTTATACTCGGGGGAGCGTTTTTTACTTGTGCTAGTATGCAGCACAAGAAGCATGCACACATTGAACACTTAATTATTTAATCGGTTCATCATAAACAAATATGTTGTTTGTTTATTTGTAATCTTGTTTTATTTAATTTAGCCGACTGAACAAGTATCCAAAGTTGTATATGCAAATTTGGCCATAAGTCATGCATGCGATTTCTCTATGCGTGCAGCAGTACCCATGGTTAGCTTTTCAAATTTTATTTTAGTACTAGGAGCTGTAGTACTTAATTGATTTGGGGCAGATTGTATTTGGATTGTTTTGGCCATACGCTCATGTGGACGTAAGGGGTATTAATTATGGGCTGATATTTGTTTTCAGCAACAATATGAACTTGACATTTTGGAGCATGATGGCTCGTATAAAGGATTTTATTTTATTTACGCTCTAAACTAAATCCACATCTATTTTGAAGGACTGGGATAGCTAGAACATGTTGTACATTTTAAACTGTACCATGATTTTATATTGAGTGGTTTATTATTTAAACCAATCAAATTGGATGATATATGATGCCTATTTCTTAGCATGCAATATATTTAATTTCTACTCATCTTCATTTATTTGACTAGCATGATGAGTATTAATTTTGGCTAGGCATGATTTTATCCTACTTTATCACATAGGTATGCCATATAGGAATTATTTTCAGTTTGGCTTCACTTAAATTACTACTATCATCGTATAGCAATTAATGCCTACGAGAAGCGTAACCAAGATGAAGATTTATTTTCTTCATGTTTGTATTACTACTAGCGACATAAAATGCCACGTAGCGTAACCGAACACGAAGTATATTATGTGATTTTTTGGAGTATGCATATGAATATTTCCCCTCAAGCATAAGATTATGGGGATTTTCTACTTATTTTGGTTTGTATCCTACCAAATGTAATTTCTTCTTTTCATTTTAACTTGGTCGTATCCATTTTGAGGACCGACTCAAGAGAATATTATGGGGTCATTATACTTGTATTATTCTCTAGATTTGTATCCATGTATAGGGACCAAACCAAGGAACGCGGCATATGCGCACGTTTCATCCTGGCCTGTATCGCTAATGGGACCGAATCAAGAGAGGAAATATCAAGAACTTTACATGCAAACATGCTCCTTGGCTCGTACCATGATGGCCGAACCAAAGATGATAATTTCAGATATGATGAAGCAAGCTCCTTGATTTGTACCGCAATGGCCGAATCAAGGGCATGAGTTTTTGTAGATATGAGAGAGCTCCTTGGTTTGTACCCATGGCCAAACCAAAGGCTAAAAAAAGGATGAAGATGAATGCCATTTGGTTTGTACGCATGGCCAAACCAAAGGCTAGGAGAGAGCCATGAATCCCACCTTGTCTTGAACAATTGAACGTGTGAGCGCTCCTTCTTCTTCTCTTCTTCTTTGCTAGTGCGTTGGTTGTTTGCTGTGGACTTACCCAGAGGGCTGCCGATGCTCTGTGGTTGATTGGTGATTAGTGATTTTTTTTCCTCGATGCAGCGTTGTCTGCTGGTTCTTATATAGGCGGGCGGCGAGGACGTTTCTCGTAGAGGCGCACACGTTCTTAGATCGTGGGAGCGTGGTGCGGTTCTACGCTCCCCTCTATCTCCTTTTCTTTTCTTTTGTTTTATTAATTAATCGTCTGATCATTGGAGTCTTTGAGCAACCTGATATCGTGAACATCGTGGAGAGCTGATCGAGTCCGATTGTAACCTCTACGATACAGCGCTTTGGGCTATTTGAGTGGGCTGCTGTCATGCAGGTGGGCTATGGGCTAGGTGATTAGTCAATAATTCTGTTTTAATGGTGCAGCTTGCCGCTAAATTCATGCAGGCCAATGGGCTAGCTAATTGCTGCATTATTATATGTTAATCATGCGATGGTGCCGCTTAATCCATGCATGATACATATACTAGGCTAGGGTGCACGTAACCCTTTTGGTAATATATGGTCCAATAACATCTATATCAACTGGCCTGGGAACTTTAAGTTTATATATGACTAACCAATATTGATTTCTATATGTATTATGAAATTTCTTTTCATGCAATCTTTATGCATATATTTTCAATCATTTTAATATAACTTGATCGTATTTTACAAAGATACCGACACTTCAATCCCGCGATTACATATTTGATATTACTCGCGAGTTGCAATTTTGTGTGTGTTCGTGTTTGGCATATTTTGCTCCGCAAATCATTGTCATCATTTATTTTAACTGATTTCTTTTTTATCTTTTATTTATTTGAATTTACCTCACTATTTTATTATAATGAGATTCTACCGTCCGAAGTAATTTATTGATATCTTCGATGCATTTTCGACACTCATATTTATTTTGGTCAAAATCGATGTGAACAGATGCCCCTTGAGGTCTGGATGCGAATATTATTATGGTTCGGATCCGGAGCTCGAAACTATATGCATTTTTTTTTAATATGAAATAAAATATTTTTATCTAGGCAACAGACTATCATGTAGCCGGTCATTTTGAAATTTAGTCAAGACTCCAAGGGATGTGGAGTCACGTTTAAAATCAGTTAGCCATAGCTAGCCACTACTGCCGATATTTTAGCAACGAGCTGGCTAACAAATTTATTGCTGTTAGTTTAGTATAACAACCCATGTATATCTCTTCGCTTCCTATATATCCTCGTACCTCGTCCGGCGCGGACTCTTCTATTCATCTGGTTGCGTTCTTGACTTATATTCCGTCATATCAAGTCAATTTCCTTCGTGACCTCAAACCAGCGTAAGTCTGTTCTTTCCGTTTTCCCTTAGTAGGAAAGCTTTTTCCTGATTGCAATTTGCATGCGACGCTTTGGATCGATTGATTTATTGTCTTTTTTTTTGCACTAGGCTATTTCCTGATCATCTTTCGTGAGATAATGTAAATCTGCATCAGCTCCTAGCGAATCAACTGGTGCAGGTTGGTTTCTCAACCCCCCTTTTTTTTTGCGACACTGTGCCTATGTTTTCATGCATTTCCAGTCACAGCATACGTCTAAATTTACTTTCTTTTAAATGATGCCAGGCATCAAGTCACGAATTTGATAACAAAGGCTGCCCCTTTGCGACGAATCTTTTCTCCGCAAAGGTATCATCTATTATTCTCCTGATTGTGATCTGTAATCATAAATAACTGTACGCGTTCCTGCTTTGATGTGCTAGCCATAGATTCATGGATAGTGAGTTTGATCGTTATGTATTATGTCAATTTATTCATCATGATATTGAAGATGTACTTGGTCGAACAATTTTAATTTACTCATGCCGTATTGCTGACTCCATGGTTGGCGTCCCGGGAAGCTCGACATGAGTTTGGTCCGTCGTATGACCCTGGAGATATATTAGCAGACATGTATTTTGAATATTTGAACATCAATTTTAAGAAACATTTTGTTTGGAGTTGGCGTTCCGGGAAGCCTTATATGGGCTTGGTCCGTCGTACAACTGCAAGCATAACACTTTCATAGTTAGCGTCACATGAAGCTTGCGTCAAACTTATTAAATAATAAATCATCATTTTTTTTTGGTTGCCGCTCCACGAAGTTCGTCATGGATTTGTCCATTGTACAACCACGGAAGTATTATTTAGGCACATGTATTTGTAGTATTTGGCCTTTCGATTGTCCATATGCTTACTTTGTAGGGTAGTTTCATGGTTATATGAAACTCTTGTGGCAGGGTACTCATATTAGTATTACTTTTATCTTGTCGCTTCTTCCATAAACTAAGTGAGTTTTTTTTTTACTAGTGAAGCTTGTGGATTCATCTGCCGCACTATTTAGGTACTGCCCTGTATCATTTTAATCCTTCAATTTCACAAGCATTTCATACTTGTACCAATACATATGCATATTTTGTTCGCATATAGATGGAGAAGACTGCAGTACCATCTTCATCTAAAGATCAACGCAGAATGTCTCTTTTGCAACTGGCCAAAATACATTTATTTAAGCCAGTCACCGATGAGCTAGCTAATCCTGTGATCAAGCCTTTAAATATACCTCATGGTAACCTTGAGTATGGGGAACGTGGATGGACATCAGGACCCTCTTTTTCAGGCCAGTGCTATCATCCAATCGCACCTTTACCCCGAAGTGAAGAAGCTCTGACATTAGGGAACCGCATAGTTTCTGAAGGTTTGGGTTGGGAAAACCATGAAGTAGAGTATGTTCCGATGCCTCTCACTAGTGGGGACAGGGCCTCCAGTCCCGGCCCGTAAGGGGCTTTAGTCCCGGTTTGCAAACCGGGACCCCAGCCGCGGGACTAAAGGCTAAACCTTTAGTCCCGGCCCGGTTACCAGCCGGGACTGGAGGCTGTCCACGTGGGGGCGCCGAGTGCATCCAGGGCCAGGACCTTTAGTCCCGGTTTGTAAGACGGACCGGGACTAAAGGGCCCTGCAGATTTTTGTTTTTTGCTTTAGGGTTTTAGGGTTTCAGGGTTTTAGGTGTTCGGGGGGATTAACGTGATGCCTCGTTTGGTGCCTTGTTTGGTGTTCGGGAATTAGTTTATGCATATATATAAGATTAACTTATCTTACAAACGAGCATATATATACAATTATATGGAGATCTAAATTATCGGGACTAGAGCCCGTCTATTCGATAACATGGACCAACATCAGTAATGGCCCCTAGCTACACTAAATCGTCCTTTGTCATCTATAGCTTCCGTCCTCAGAAAGGTCGCAAGCTCCTCTGCAACAGCAATCGCGCGTTGCTCTGGTAGGTACTTCTCCCTCATGGCCGTGTACTATATAAGAAGAGGAGATGAATATGAATATCAATCATGATAACAAAGAATGACGGGTAAAAATAGAGGTGTGAATGTTCATTGCTTACATCGTATCTGTAATCCTTGTGCTCGGAGGTAAACGTGCGAATGGTCTCGCAAACATAGTATCCACATAGATGCGTCCCCCGTGGCTGCTGGTCGCACTTTACGAGAATAGAATATATATAATCAAAATAATAATCTAGCATCACAAAATGTATTGAAAATAGAAGTATATCATACTACTACTTACCTGAGCCGCTCTAAAGGTCAGCTTCTCATGCTGGATACCGGCAGTCACGCACTTGAACCGCTTCCAAACCCTGTCCGACAAGGAAAATGATTTGCTAAGTTTTTCATTAATTGATATATCAAAAAACCATCGAAAGAGACCGATAGAGCGCAAGAATAATTGAAATTACCCTTGGAGCATGTCCTGCAGGCTTTGGAACTGTTCCAAGGGTCTCGATAATGGGTCGAAGGCATCAACTCTTCCCTTATCAATTTGAATGTCCAACAGAATCCAGTGGTAGCTGCACATGTATATATATATATGTGTCAGTAACTTAACAATTACACTCATAAGTGAATGGACACAACAGAGTAAGACCCTCACCTGAAGTTGTATGGAAACAGTATGTGGTCACAGAAATTTTGATCTGTTAGAAACCTTAGAAGGTTTTCCTCTGTCTCCTTGGGGTTATCAGTTAGCGTCTTTATATGTATTTTATCTGGGTCAATAAACCCAATATTTAGGATGTTCCTACTTTTACATTCTAGAATCTTCATTCTGCATAATAGAGTACAAGTCAGAACGGAACAAGTTATATGTAGACAATGAATTGAAATAACTGATCAAGTTATATGTAGACAACGAATTAAAAAACTTACAGACAATAGCAACTCATAAGCGATTTGTCGAGGGCGTCGGCATTGTACATCTGGAAGAGTTCATCAAAGTCGATATGGATGTCTTCGGGGCGGCCGTAGTACTCCCGTGGGACACGCGCCACGATCATCGTTCTCCCATTCTTTGATTCACTTAAGTACCATGTATGCAAGTAACACATATTTGTTGGGAGATCATCCAACTTATCTTTGCTGACCAAAGGCGCTCCCATGACAAACTGTGGCTTAGGGGCTACCACAGCCTTGGGTAACCTGTCGTCTTGGGAAGCCAGAACGTCTTCAACCGGGATACCCCATTCAGTCGCCCACTTCTTTGCTAATTCCAAATCTTGCCCCTGCACCAGAGAGGGAACATTCTCGGGTAACACCCTGAGGGGTGGGATCGACTGTTTGG
This sequence comes from Dactylis glomerata, assembly GCA_007115705.1. Lineage (NCBI taxonomy): Eukaryota > Viridiplantae > Streptophyta > Magnoliopsida > Poales > Poaceae > Dactylis > Dactylis glomerata. The sequence continues at coordinate 6,771,438 of QXEO01000531.1, read as the reverse complement.
CCTGTTGTCCAAGCTGAGGAACGTCTGATCTTTTTTTGCTTGTAGTTGAACTTGATTTGCTCCCACTTGCACTTGCACGTGATCTGCTCTTTTGCCCTTCCTTCTGCAATGTGCGTGTATAGTCGTCAGGCTTATGGTGTAAGTCATACTGTGATGGAAGGGTCATGAAGTATTTTGCATATGCTATTTGCTTCTCGGTGTATTCCGGGCGGGGCTCGGGTTCCTTCTTTTTCATCTGCGCCTCATAATGTTCCTTTGCTATCCTGGCGTTTTCCTTGTCGGTACGATCATAAGGTCTGATAGGAAGATTAGCATGAGGTACCTTTGGGAGGGGCGACAGTTTGCGCTTTGGGGAGCTCCGTCGCTTAGAACTCATCGACGGAGCGTTCTTGCTGGCACGCTTCCGCTTAGTATCCTTAGCGGGGGGCGGCGGAGACGGCCGACCCAAGTCCGGCGGCGGTGATCGATCTGGACTCATGTTGTGGTGGCCGTTGTCATGTGGGGGGCTTGGAGGTGATGGAGGTGTAGGTGACCTGCGACGACTCGGAGGTGGTGTTGTCCTTGGGGCCGAGCCTGGAAGCTTGATGTAGTTCTTGTCCCATAGGATGACTCCACCCAGTACTTCTCCGAGTGTCCTCTCATCTTCGGGTCCAGCCATGTCGAGCTCCATATCATGAAACCCCGCCATGATTTCATCCACCCCGACTTTAGCAAAGCCAGCTGGAATCTCACGGCCATGCCAGCGTGCATCAGGGCCAGAAGGTAAAGCTTGTCCGACGGCCACCTTCATGGATATGTTCTTGAATTTCTGATGGAGTTCACATGATGTTGACTCCTTGATTCCATCCACGGGGTAGCCGGGACCGCCCTCTATCATTCTTCGTGCATCGTCGGGCGGGGCCTCAGATTCAGCCACGCTGCTTTTCCGCTTAGATGGGGCGCCGGTAATATCGAGTGCAGGATCTTCCTGGCGCGCTACTCCTCTAAGCTCATCAATCTGCTTCTGTTGCTCGTTAAGCCTGGCAAGCAACTGGTTGAACTTGTCATTCTCCTCATCCTGCTGTCGCTTCTTTGCTCTCGCTCGACTTCTGTAAGTATCTTGGTCTCTGGCAAACCCAAGCCACCACGGGTAAGAAGGACCGAAGCCTCGCGTTCGTCCTCCATGTTCGTCATTGCCGAGGACCAGTGTGAGCAAATCTTTCTCTCTATCTGCAGTGAACTGTCTTTTTCCCTCTTTAATTTCTTTCACTATTTTTTTCCAATTCTCCCTGGGTATCCTAAGACCGTCACTGCAGATGAGGTCCCCTGTTTCTTCGTCGTACGAACCACCATGCGCAAGGAACCAATTCCTTGCTCTCAATTCCCACTCATCACGGATGGGTTCAGGTACGATGCCTTTAGCTAGCAGATCTTGCTCTTTCTTATCCCACTTTGGGATGGCAGTCTCATAGCCCCCTGGCCCCAGCGTGTGGTGATATTTCTTCTTGTCGGCATTTTTCTTGTTCTTTTCTGATAATGCCTTGGCATCTTCTGACTGCTTGTACTCCTGAAATGCCTTCCAGTGATTCGCCTGCTTGGCTAGATACCCCTCGAATACTGGCACTTTCTTTGTCTTCAGATAGTCTTTCCATAGCTTCTTCTTCCAGCTACGGAACAGTTCAGCCATCTTCTTTAGAGTCCACTGCTTGACTTTGGCCCTCAGTTTATTTGCGGCGTCTTGATTCTCACATTCTGGTAGGTTGAAATGTGACATGATATCATTCCAAAGATTATCTTTGTACCTTTCGGCGACATAGTCACTATCGGCTGCCCCTTTGCGCTTGTTCCACTCCCGAACGCTGATCGGGACGTGATCCCTAATGAGAACTCCGCATTGCTTCTTGAATGTGTCAGCAGCATTCTTAGGACGCTTTGGTTCGCCCGTAGGCAATATCACCTCAAAGGTGTAATGCGTCTGTGCGTCCAACTTTTTAGTCGGGCCTCGTTTCGTAGCTTTGCTCGATGTGGAGGCCTAAGAGGGAGAAACATTCGTCAAATGAATGTATATGTATACAATATAGAGCTATCTCCAATATTTTTCACATATTACAAGTGATTGTCGAACTTCATATGTATACCTCGCCGGACTTTATTATTTCTCCACCGGCTTCTCCATCAGTGGAGCTATCACCTTCTCTGTCATTGGAGCTATCTCCTGCCCCATCGGCTTCATCTTCGTGTCGGTCGACCTCTATTCCATCTCCGGAGGGGTTTAGATATGACGACGGAGATTCAGCTAGTTCAACGTCGGGGGCATCTTTGATAATATCTTCGAGAAGTTCTTCCTCTTCGAGGTTCCTGCTATGTGGATCCATAGTTTCTGCAAAATACGGACATTTGATTAACTAATAAACTAACAAACTTAAAAATACTAACAATATATGATGCTAGATTATTATTCTTTTTCTATTTGCAAAGTAATTCTATTTGCAAAGTAATTCTATTTCTATTTGCAAAGTAATTCTATTTCTATTTGCAAAGTAATTCTATTTCTATTTAATTCTATTTCTATTTGCAAAGTAATTCTATTTCTATTTGCAAAGTAATTCTATTTCTATTTGCAAAATAATTCTAGTTCTATTTGCAAAATAATTCTATTTCTATTTGCAAAATAATTCTATTTCTAATTGCAAAGTAATTCTATTTCTATTTGCAAATTAATTCTATTTCTATTTGCAAAGTAATTCTATCTAACAATTCTATCTAACATAACAATTTCTATTTCTATTTCTATTCTATCTATCTAACATAAATTTTTAACATAAAATTTCTATTTCCATTCTATCTAACATAAAATTTCTATTTCTATTCTATCTAACATAAAATTTTAACATAAAATTTCTATTTCCTATCTAACAATTAATTTTCTAACCCTAACATAATAAAATTTTAATCTAACATAAAATTTCTATTTCCTATCTAACAATTAATTTTCTAACCCTAACATAATAAAATTTTAATCTAACATAAAATTTCTATTTCCTATCTAACAATTAATTTTCTAACCCTAACATAATAAAATTTTAATCTAACATAAAATTTCTATTTCCAATCTAACTATTTCATTTTCTAACAAATTTTCTAACTATTTCATTTACTAACAATTCTTCTAACTATTTTATTTTCTAATATTAGTACTAACAAATATTAATAAATCTAAAAAAACAATTTATACCTGCAGGGGGCGTCGGCCGGCGGTGGTCGTCGGGGGTGGCGCTGGCCGTCGTCTTCAGAGGCGGCGTCCGGGGGCGGCGACAGGGGGCGGCGTCTGGGGCGGCGCTGGCCGTCGGCGTCGGGGGCGGCTCGGGCGAGTCGGCGCGCGCGCGGCGCTCGGGGGGCGTCGGGCCGGGATGGCTCTCAGCGCGCGTCGCGGGCGGCGGTCGGGAGGCGGCGGTCGGGAGGCGGCGACGACGACGTTCAATCAGCGGGGCGACCGCAGCAATCGGCCCGGAGCACTCCTCGCGTCGGCGTCGATCGGTCGTCGTTTTTCCTAAGTGTGAGAAGAAGAAGAAGAAGAAGGAGAGGGCGGCGGCTTTTATACCCTCCCACCCTTTAGTCCCGGTTGGGGGCTCAAACCGGGACTAAAGGGTGGTGGGCGGTTGGCGCCCGAGCCCACCCCCTTTAGTCCCGGCTGGTGGCTCCAGCCGGGACTAAAGGGGCAATAAATGCGCGCCAAAGCTACAATTTTTTCAGGTTTTCATTTCAAATATCAATTTTTAATTTTGAATTGAATAACTAATGTATATTTTAGAATCTGATAAAACTATGAATATGAAAAGTGTTTGAAATTGAATAACTAATTCAAAACTATTTTCTATTTTCAATATTAATTATTTTAACTATCCAAACTATTAACTGGTTTGCCATTTTCAATTAAAATTATATTAATTAATATTATTTTTGTATATTTTAGAATTTGACAAAACTATGAATATGAAAAGTGTTTGAAATTGAATAACTAATTCAAAACTATTTTCTATTTTCAAAATTAATTAATTTAACTATCCAAACTATTAACTGGTTTGCCATTTTCAATTAAAATTATATTAATTAATATTATTTTTGTATATTTTAGAATTTGACAAAACTATGAATATGAAAAGTGTTTGAAATTGAATAACTGATTCAAAACTATTTTCTATTTTCAAAATTAATTATTTTAACTATCCAAACTATTAACTAGTTAGCCATTTTCAATTAAAACTAGTGAGCCGGCTTTTTTTCTAAAGAGCGGTGATGACCGATCCATACCATTATTCACATCCAGCCATCCATGTAACCGTGTCTGTCGTAGCCATGGAGAATCTTCATCATGCATTACATAAAAGGTTTAATACATTATTACATTATTGCACCAACATTCCTATCTATTATTTCTGTTTTCTTCTGGGTCGTAGCCATGGAGAATCTTCATCATTCAGTAGGATGCTTGGGTCAGTTTTCACTTTGAAGGGCGAAATTTCATGAAACTTATTATAATCTACTGACATGTCTGTCTTGTCATCTACTCCCACGATGTTTCTTTTCCCTGAAAGAACTATGTGGCGCTTTGGCTCATCGGACGATGTCTTCTTTTGCTGATTTCTTTTTCTCGTTTTTGTAGACATGTCCTTCACATAGAAAACCTGAGCGACATCGTTGGCTAGGACGAATGGTTCATCCATGTACGCAAGATTGTTGAGATCCACTGTTGTCATACCGTACTTTTGGTCTACAACTACCCCGCCTCCTGTCAGCTTCACCCATTTGCACCGAAACAAAGGGATCTTAAAAGTAGGTCCATAGTCAAGTTCCCATATCTCCTCTATGTACCCGTAATATGTTTCCAAACAGTGCCCATTCTCGTCTGTTGCATCAAAGCGGACACCACTGTTTTGGTTGGTGCTCTTTTTATCTTGGGCAACCGTGTAAAATGTATTCCCATTTATCTCGTACCCTTGGAAAGTACATATAGTAGAAGATGGTGGCCTGGCCAAACAGTACAGCTGATCTCCAACGGTGTCATCATTCATGAGATGTGTCTGCAACCAACTGCCGAAAGTCTTCTCGTGTTCCCCTTTAATCCAAGAGTCAGTCTTCCCCGGGTTTTCGGAGCGTAGAATATTCTTGTGTCTCACGATATACGGAGCCACCACGGTGGAATTGTGTAGAACCGTGTAGTGTGCTTGAGAGAAAGAATGCCCGTCCATACATACTTTTGCTTTCCTTCCTAGTGTGCCTTTTCCTGTCAGCCTACCCTCATACCGAGATTCGGGAACACCAATCGGCTTAAGGTCAGGAAGAAAGTCCACACAAAACTCAATGACCTCCTCTGTTCCATAGCCCTTGGAGATGCTTCCTTCTGGCCTAGCACGGTTACGAACATATTTCTTTAAGACTCCCATGAACCTCTCGAAGGGGAACATATTGTGTAGAAATACAGGACCGAGAATTCTAATCTCTTCGACTAGGTGAACTAGGAGGTGTGTCATTATATTGAAGAAGGATGGCGGGAACAACAACTCAAAGCTGACCAGACATTGGACCACATCAATCTGTAACCCTGATAGACTTTCTCGATCGATTACCTTCTGAGAAATTGCATTGAGGAATGCACATACCTTCACAATTGCCAGGCGAACATTTTCCGGTAGAATTCCCCTCAATGCAACCGGAAGCAATTGCGTCATAAGCACGTGGCAGTCATGAGACTTTAGGTTTTGGAATTTTTTGTCTTTCATATTTACGATTCCCTTTATATTCGACGAGAAGCCAGTCGGGACCTTGATACTGAAAAGGACTTCAAAGAAGATTTCCTTCTCTTCCTTAGTAAGAGCGTAGCTGGCACGCCCTTGAAACTGCCCTGGATGCATGCCATCTCTTCCTTTATGACGTTCCTGGTCCTCCCGTGCTTCCGGTGTATCTTTTGACTTCCCATACAAGCCCAGGAAGCCTAGAATATTCACGCAGAGATTCTTCGTCAGGTGCATCACGTCGATTGCGGAGCGGACCTCATGGACTTCCCAATAGGGTAGCTCCCAAAATATAGATTTCTTCTTCCACATGGGTACGCGCTTATCAGGGCCGTTAGGAACAGGTTGGCTGCCAGGACCCTTTCCAAAGATTACTTTTAAATCTTTGACCATATCAAATACTTCAGCACCAGTACGGATGACAGGCTTCCCCCGGGGTTCTGCCTTGCCATTGAAATGCTTGCCTTTTTTCTTTAAGGGATGCTTGGGCGGAAGAAAAGGACGATTGAACGGGTACACATTCTTCCTACATTTGTCCAGATATATACTTTCTGTCTGATCTAAACAGTGCGTGCATGCATTGTATCCCTTGTTTGACTGTCCTGAAATGTTACTAAGAGCAGGCCAATCATTGATGGTTACGAAAAGCAAGGCTCGAAGGTCAAATTCCTCTTGTTTGTGCTCGTCCCACACACGTACACCTGGTTCGGCCCACAGCTGTAAAAGTTCGTCAACTAATGGCCTTAGGTACACATCAATGTCGTTGCCGGGTTGCTTTGGACCTTGGATAAGCACTGGCATCATAATGAACTTCCGCTTCATGCACAACCAAGGAGGAAGATTGTAGATACATAGAGTAACGGGCCAGGTGCTGTGACTGCAACTCTGCTCCCCAAAAGGATTCATGCCATCTATACTCAGACCAAACCATAAGTTCCTTGCGTCACCTGCAAATCTCGGGAACTCTCTCTCGATTTTTCTCCACTGCCGACTATCAGCGGGGTGCCTCAACTTATCGTCTTTCATACGATCTTCCATGTGCCATCGCAACAACTTCGCATGATCTTTATTTCTGAACAGACGTGTTAACCGTGGTATTATAGGAGCATACCACATCACCTTGGCAGGAACCCTCTTCCTGGGTGGCTCGCCCTCAATCTCACCAGGGTCATCTTTTCTGATCTTATACCGCAATGCAGTGCATACCGGGCATTTATCCATATTCTCATACTTCTCACCGCGGTAGAGGATGCAGTCATTAGGGCATGCATGTATCTTCTGCACGTCTAATCCTAGAGGGCAGACAAGCTTCTTTGCTTCGTACGTGCTGGCGGGCAATTCGTTCTTTCTTGGAAGCATCTTCTTCATCAGTACCAGCAACTTTTCGAATGACGAGTCAGTCACACCGGTCTCTGCCTTCCACTTCAGCAATTCCAGTGTGCTACCCAGCTTCTTCTGGCCATCTTCACAAGTTGGGTACAACAATTTGTTGTGGTCCTGTAACATCTGCTCGAACTGCAACCTCTCCTTTTCTGTGTCGCAGCCTCGCCATGCTTCAGAAATGACCCGGCCAAGATCATCAGCGGGCTCATTTGGTTCCCGTTCTGCACCCTGATCTTCTTCTTCATTGTCTTCCATTGCGGTATCAGCATACTCAGGGAACATAGATCGGTAGTTGTCATCATCGTTCTCTTCTTCTTCATCGTCGTCTTCCATCATAACCCCTCTTTCTCCGTGCTTGGTCCAAACATTATAGCCCGACATAAAACCGGACCGAAGCAGGTGGCTCTGAATGACTCTTGAGGAAGTGTAATCCTTCTCATTCCGACATTCAACACATGTACAAAACATATAGCCACCACCATGCTTGTTCGCATCGGCCGCATCTCGAAAAGAATGCACGCCTTCTCTGTAAGCAGCGGTGCGTCGATCACCGTACATCCATGGATGGCTCATCTGCGTCATGCAACAGTATATCAAACACAATCACGATCCTAAAAATTAGTACCGCACGGTCTAAACGAGGAAATATAGTTGCTAACCTTTTAGAATAAGTGGAAATAAAGAGGAAGAGGCTTAAGCGTGGCTCGGGCACCTCATATCGTAGTTGTGTTCGGTGAACTGAAGCGGCATCGCTCTAACACACATTTCAACAAACACCTCTAGTGCATCCAAGCAAAAAGGTGAGCTAGCACACACCCACACTCATCCATCCAAGAAAAATGCAAGGAAGAGGGGAGAGAGGGGCTGCGGCCAATATATAGGCAGAGGACTTTAGTCCCGGTTTGAGACACAAACCGGGACTAAAGGGGGCGCACATGCGGGCCGCTCAGCGCATAGCCCTTTAGTCCCGGTTTGTGTCTCAAACCGGGACTAAAGCCTCGTTACGGGCCGGGACTAAATCCTCCCGGGCGGCTGGCGAATTTGGGGCGACGTGGCCGGGCCTTTAGTCCCGGCCCAGATGGAGGCCGGGACTAAAGGGTCTAGGCCAAAGGCCCTTTTTCCATTTGAATGGGGAGCATGTGTGATGAAGCGATAACATACCCATTTGAAGGGCAGTGAAGAAGGTGTAGATTATATCTATGGAGCTATTTACTGCTCTCTCGGCGACTATTCTGTTTCTCCTCCACTTTTAAGGTCTCTACTAGAAAAGTGGGATCCTCATACCAGCACATTCCTATTTGCATGTGGTGAGCGTACCATTACTCTTCTTGACCTGCATCAGATGGCGGGTTTGCCCCTTGACGGTGAGCCTTATGAAGAATTCGTTCCACCGCCGCATGAACTAGAAGATTCCTTGCTTTTATACCCCAAGTTTCTATCTCGTCTCTTAGATATTTGGACCAAGCTTGCTATAGGAAACAAGGTCGGTTTTAAAGATTGGTGCGATTTCTTTCATAATCGTGAGTATGATTGTTTTGTCATAGAGAGCCTAGAAGACGAGCGAATATATACAGCTGCTTTTGTTGCTATTTGGCTATGTCGCTTTGTCGTTGTTGGTGGTGGTCCATATGTTCGCCCTGGGGTATTGGTGATGGCATCATGTATTGCCTTAGAACGTCGCATCTCCTTAGGTCCACCAGCTCTTTGTTCATTGTATTATTCCCTCCGCCTGATCAGCACTCACCCAATTGGACCTTCTTTCAGTCCACTTCATTATAGGATGGATGGGCATATACTTCAAGAAACCCTTTGGGAATAGGGTGAGCACACCAAATTTTCCAACTTCTAGGAATCTGATAGTAAAGCCTCGTATGGTGAATACTATGTTCAGGACACCAAAGCCCTTTACTCCTGAAAAAGCACATATCTTTCTTGAGAATCATCATAATATTTGTTGGAGTCCCTACACGATGATGAGTGAGGACGGTCTGTTCCATCACAAAACAACTTTCTTGATTTCTATCCGTCGAGGCATGCTACCTTGGAGGCGTAGCTCTTTTAACAGTGATGCATTTATAGCTGAACCATATTATCCAGACCGAGTGGCACGACAATTCCGTTTCGACCAAGTCGTACCTTTCTCTCCTCTAGAAAGCTTATACACGGCGGATGAAATTGGGATTGCTCATTCTTTTTGGCTGCATTTACTCTCTATGGAACTGGAGTTCCAGTATTTTCCGAATGATACTCGAGTCACAGATTCTTCCGTGGCATGGGCTCATTGGTGGAAGAATTTTGTGAGACCTTTTGCCCGTATTTCGAACTCTCTTTCTAAGGGTAACATGATTGGGAAAACTCCGTATGATGAGAGGAAGCAAAATAAATATGCGCTGGAGAACCATATCACGGCGCGTCCACTTTCTACCAAGGACTTTCAGATCGTAGAAAGGGTGCCTCAATCCGAAGTTGACCACGTGGTCGAGGAATTTTAGCCTCTTCCACCATGACAACTTTGCCTTTGTCCGCCGCGGAAGCATTATGAACTAGCCCCGGCGTGTTTGGAGCAGGCTTGTATGAGCCTGTCCTTGGTGCTTCATGAAGAACTTTGCTCGATGATGCGCCCACCTTTAGTTTAGAAGGAGTGAGTGATACGTCTCAAACGTATCTATAATTTTTGATGCTCCATGCTTGTTTTTACACCATTTGCCTATTGTTTCGTTACACTTAGTGGCACTTTTATGCATTTTCCGGAACTAACCTATTAACGAGTTGCCACAGTGCCAGTTCCCTGTTTTCTGCTGTTTTTATGTTTCAGAGTGATACACAGGAAATATTCTCGGAATTGGACGAAACAAGTTCTTGAAGTCTTACTTTACCCGGGAGCATCCAGACATCCGAAAGAGAGCCGGAGAGGGGCCAGGGCCTGCCCTCACACTAGGGTGGCATGGCCCAGGCCCTGGCCGCGCCACCCATGTGTGAGGAGCCCCTGGCTGCCCTCTCGCGACGCCCCTTCGCCTATATAAAGCCTCGGGACGGAAAACCCTAAGGGATTCGGCAATTTTCCAGAAATAGTTCCGCAGCTCCGCCGCCGCCACCGACGAATTTCAGGGGACATAAGTCTCTGTTCCGGCACCCTGCCGGGACGGGGAAGTGCCCCCGGAGCCATCTCCATCGGTCTCCATCGCCGTCTCCGCCGTCTCCATCGACCTCACCGCCATCTCCATCAACCTTGCTGTCTCCTATGATGAGGAGGGAGTAGTTCATTCCCGGGGCTGAGGGCTCTACCGGTAGCTATGTGGTTCACCTCTCTCTCCCATGATGTGATCTTTATGTGATCGTGAGCTTTGTATCATGTTGAACAAGTAGATGTTATTATTCAGATATTATGCTACTCCTATGCTTAATTATTATAGTGTACTCTAGTGATGTTATTAAAGTAATCTATCCCTCCTGCCATGGTGTAATGGTGACAGTGCGTGCATCGTGGTGGTACTTGGTTTAGGCTATGATCGTGATCTCTTGTGGATTATGAGAGTAATTATTACTATGATAGTATTGAGTGATCTATTCCTCCTTTCATGGTGTAATGTTGACAGTGTGTGCACCGTGTTAGTACTTGGTCTAAGTTGCAATGATTTCTATCTTGAGTTGTGATCTGATTTGGATGTCTCTATGAGTGGTGTTTGTCAAGTACTTGATGAACTTTAAGGGGTGCTTCTGTAGCCACTACACAATGATTAGTGTTATTCAATAGGAGAGTAATTCAGAGTACCATAGTAGAGAGAAGTTGTTTATTTGTTCAATCATGTTATATTGTTGGGAGTGTGTCCACTAGTGAAAGTATGATCCCTAGGCCTTGTTTCCAAGCTTTGCACACCGTTTACTTGCTGTTTTGTTACATGTTTGCTCGCAGCGATATTTATTTCACATCACGTTTGCTACTTATAATCATCTATACCACTTGTATTTCACTATCTCTTCACCGAACTAGTGCACCTATACATCTGACAAGTGTATTGGGTGTGTTGGGGACACAAGAGACTTTCTGTATCGTAATTGCAGGGTTGTTTGAGAGGGATAGCTTTGACCTCTTCCTCCCTGAGTTCGATAAACCTTGGGTGATCCACTTACGGGAAACTTGCTGCTGTTCTACAAACCTCTGCACTTGGAGGCCCAACAAGTGTCTACAAGAATAGAAGTGCGTAGACATCAAGCTCTTTTCTGGCGCCGTTGCCGGGTAGGTAAGGTAAAAGGTACTCACATTCTTTGGCTACTAAGTCTTTTAGTTGCTGGTGAGTGCTCGGAGTTATTTCCTTTAGATTCTGCAATTACATCTTTTTGTTTCTTGTTTTTATTTTCACTAGTTAGGCTTAATGGAAAATAAAGAGTTCTTTAGTCTTTTTCCTGATTTTAGATTTGAAGAGAAAATTGAAAAACCTTTGGAGCTTATTTCGCATAGCAATGTTATTAGTACGAATGCTTTGAATCCCGTTATTGCTAATGCTATGGAAAAGTCTAAGCTTGGGGAAGCTGGTTTTGTTAAGCATGATATTTTTAGTTCCCCAGCTTTAGTGGAGAAAGTTTGTTCTGATAATATTTTATCTCCCATATGTGATGTTCCTTCTTATGATGATATGTTTGAAGAATATGCTTTGCGAAATAGCTGTTCTTTAGCTTGCGATGATACTAAACCTCTAGTTTATGATGGCTATGATGATGAGTATAATATTTTCAGTTCACCTACTATTGAGGATAAAATTAGTTATGATTACAATATGCCTCCTATTTATGATGATTATGGTGATGAGAATAATTATTCTGTTGAATCTGCTCCTACTACTATTGTTCCTGTGGTGAGTATTAATTCTTTCATGCATGTGGCTCATGATAGGGATGTTTTATATGATAGTTCTATTGTTAGTTCTATTCATGATGCTACTGAAAGTTATTATGAGAGAGTGAAACATGGTTTGATGGATCTCAACAATATTGAGTTTCCCCTCTTTATGTTGCAATTCTTGAAGTTGTACTTGTTTTGCCTTCCTATGCTTTTTGCTTTGCACTTTTATGACTTGTCTCTTTACAAGACTATTTTTCATAGGAAGTGGTTTAGATTTAAATGTGTTCCATACTTGCTTTTTGATGCTCTCTATTGCTTTAAGTTCCTATATGGCGTCTTTGCCTCAAGCTATATGGCGCCCACATGAGCATCTTTGCAAATTACTGCGCCTAGCTCAAGGGCGTTAAAGAAAAGCACTCTTGGGAGATAACCCATTGTTTATTTTCAGTACCTTTTCTTTTATTTGATTCTTGGAAGTTATTACTACTGTAATAACCTCTCCTTATCCTTTTTATTTCGTTTTTGTGCCAAGAGAAGCCTCTAATTTGAGTGAGGTAAAAATTTGGGGATGTTGCTGTCCTGAAACTGTTTTCGGTGCTGCACCGTAAAAATTCGTGAAAATTCTCTGTATACTTTTGGACCTGCGATTTCTTGTGCATATGCCCCAGGTTATATCCAAACTTTCGTTAGTTGAACACTTTTTGATTTGAGCAACAGAAAACCCCTCAAAAATTCGACCTTTGTCAGCTGTTCTGTTTTGACAGATTTCTGCCAATATTTGTGTTTGCCGCTTTATCGCTTTCTTTTTGAGTTCTTTTGATCACGGAAATTTTGGGGAAGTTGCTACAGTAGTATATGCTTAATATTTGGTGGTTTTAGGTTGAAACCTGAAGCAAAAAGGGTTGATTCATTACTATGCTTACACTAATGTTGCTAATAGATTTGTGTTTAGTTTTGTATGAAGGAAGTTTTCAAGTGTAGGGATTGGAGAATGATGAGATGAGTTGAAGAATGGACAAAAGCTCAAGCTTGGGGATGCCCATGCATCACCCCAAGAAATATCCAAGAAGTACAAGCGTCAAAGCTTGGGGATGCCCCTGGGGCACCCCCTTCTTCATCGGCAAAAATCAGGTCACCTTTCAAAACACTATATTTTTATTGCTTTATGCACTATGTGTTTTTCTTGGAGCGTCAGTTGTTTTAGTTTTCAGTATTAGTTTAGTTTAGTTTGCTGCAATAAATGGTTTGATCACATCATGTTTCCTTTGGAGGAGATGAACTCATTTTTCATTTGCCAAGAACACTCTGTTTTTCACTCTTATCGTTTCAATGAGTGTTCCTTTTTCTGCTACTGCTTTTGGTTTTTGTTTTCGCCTTGATTTGTGTTCAGATCTTCTTATATCTTTTCATCAAGGTGTATTTTTGCCTCTGATCTTCATTGGTTTTCATCAAAAGAGGTGTCTTTAAAAATTTCAAATGGTGTTGGAAAAGAGAAAAAGCTTTATGCAAAAAAGTGGTACAAGAAGGAGCTTGTGTAGACTGCGGCCTAGGCTTTTGCATGTCGTGCTTGATGTCTTTTTGATAGTATGCTTAGTGGTTTTGATGTAGCATGACTTGTCTCAAATAACTGAGATTGCTTAATGAGCCTTTGAAAAAATCATGCGTTGTTTTTATTATATGAAAGCATTTATTTGGTTTTCTCCTTTGATGCTTTATTTGGGTTGACTTGGCACATGCTTACACCATGTTGACTACAAAATAAGTCGCCTATAGCCTCTATGATCATTTAGTTTTTGACTTTTGATGCCATCGTATGCTTCTTTTAATGTCGCTTTGTCGCTTTGCATGATTATGGCCATTACTGCTCTCTTAGTTGGTCACTCCCAGTCTTTTGCTAGCCCTCGCCTTGTACTGAGTATGAGCTCTACTCGTGCATCCAACTCCTAAAAGCCAAAGTTTTCCAAAGTGTCCACCATACATACCTACTAGCAATTTGCTATTCCAAGTAAATTTGACTTGCTTTTATTTTCTCTTCAAATTAAACTCTTACCAGTGTTATGCGAAATTCGGTCAGTAAAGCTCTCACGAACCGGAAGGCACACTTTACTTTTTCCTGTTCTTAAAAATTTGACATTGTGGTCTCTTATGTTGAGTTGTTATGCTTGCAAGTTGTAAGTTGGATTCTAGCCCAGCCATGCTGTCATGGGGCAAGCTTTCAACATTGCACTTCTTATTTGAGTTGATATCGTGATCTTTTGTTTATGGATGCCCGCGGTGTGAAATGAATTGGGAATCTTGTGGGGATCATGGAGTTTGTATATGTGTTAGGGAAACGCCGGGCCGCCAATCTAAGCCATGCATAATTCTTGGTGGAAATTTGCAGCATACCCATGGTGAACATTCGACGACGCATCTCACAATAAAAAGCTAAACAAAAGGCAAATAAAAGAGATGTCGAGGTGTTCATTGTCTGCTTGTCCTGTCATTTTGGTGTGGGCTTGTTCCATGTCATCGGGCACGGAGGTACCCCATTGGCGGTTCTCAATGATATGCATATACTTACAATGACAAGAGCCTTGCTTGGGACTCTAAGTAAAGTAGCATGAGGTTTGGGTACTCGTATTCACGGGGCACGAGGTTTTCAACTTATGATTTGTCAAGCATATGCATCATAATTGTTCTCGCATTAACTTTAACCATTCTTTTACTTTTATGTTGAGTCACCACCTTCTTTCTTTATGCACCATTAAGAGAGCATAGTTGTCATTCTTAGTGTGATATGCATTGTCCCAAAGTTCATTGATTGATTCATATTGTTGGTTTCACTTGTTCTCAAATTATTTGTATCTAGTCGCCCTCTTAAAACTTGAAGGTGTTCTATGCATTTATGTTTTGCTCTCTTTGAAGAACAAGCTGAAAACCATTTGTATGTTTTCCTTATGATTTGAATACACGTTTGACTTTCATTGTTTCATTTTCATGATCTTTTTGTTTGTGTACATTTGCATGTTTACAACATGGTTGCTAAGTTCTTATTGTCATGATTATATCTTTCATGCCCATGTTTTAAGTTCTTATGATCCCAGCTCACAACGCTTATATATATGATCAAGATTGTGTAGGTGCATGTCACCTCAAAAATTATTCTTTTGTTATCACTTACCTACTCGAGGACGAGCAGGAGTTAAGCTTGGGGATGCTTGATACGTCTCAAACGTATCTATAATTTTTGATGCTCCATGCTTGTTTTTACACCATTTGCCTATTGTTTCGTTACACTTAGTGGCACTTTTATGCATTTTCCGGAACTAACCTATTAACGAGTTGCCACAGTGCCAGTTCCCTGTTTTCTGCTGTTTTTGTGTTTCAGAGTGATACACAGGAAATATTCTCGGAATTCGACGAAACAAGTTCCTGAAGTCTTACTTTACCCGGGAGCATCCAGACATCCGAAAGAGAGCCGGAGAGGGGCCAGGGCCTGCCCTCACACTAGGGTGGCGCGGCCAGTGAGCGGCACCGCAACCTTGGTCGATGTAGACGAACTTGTTGGAGTAAACGGAGCCGAAACGGAACGTGCCGGCGAAGCTATCTTCAGTGGAGCTGCTCTTTTGGCAAGAACAGGCCACTCTTCAAGTGATGTGTGGTCAAACATCATCGAAACTTCGTGACTTATGGGCTTGATATATGCAGCCTTTGTGAAGCCAGGAGGAACCGAGTTAGAGGACGAAGCTTTGTGCACACTCACGTGTTGTTCATGTGCAGTAGCTTTTGGAGTCTTTGCAACAGTTTGTATAGCAGATTTTGAAGCCTTTGCAGCAGCTCGCATCCTCCTCTTAGCTGATTTGGACATCACAGGAACAAAGCCATCTTTAGGTGCTGATGAAACCTCCTTTTCTTTTTCAGATTCAGCTCGTGACGCAGCTGTAGTCTTCCAGCTCTCACTCACTGCAGCCACAAGCGGACCAATGGGCACATCAACCCACAGGTCGCCAGCGCGGATGGTCACGAACTGCTGGACCTGTCCCTCCATACCTTCATATAAATAAGAAAACCATATATTAGTTTTCTTGCATACATTTCTTTTATGATGTATATTTTTGCATGTACATATATTTTTCATGATGTATTTTTTTTTTGTTTTGCAAAGTCATATGTTGTAATCCTTCGTTGGAATTTCAAAGATGAGGGGAGAAATATGTCCCACCGGGCGTGCCAGAATCTGATGACGGGAAAATGGGGCGACGAAAACACTCGCATCCGCGTCATAGAGACAGATAGAATTTAATTTTAAGTGCGCGAATGTAAATGACAAATATCAAGTATTGCAGTTCATTACTTCCGGAACTCTTACATTTGCATAAAAATTCCGTTAATTACATCTCCGAAGAGAAAACCCCTGATTAAGAATTCCAACATTTCTATTTCTAAGGATTACATCAAATGACTATTACAAAAGATGAAAATAAAATTAAGAAGTCCTCCTCGCCGCCTCGCTGTTGTCGACGCCGTTATACTCGGGGGAGCGTTTTTTACTTGTGCTAGTATGCAGCACAAGAAGCATGCACACATTGGACACTTAATTATTTAATCGGTTCATCATAAACAAATATGTTGTTTGTTTATTTGTAATCTTGTTTTATTTAATTTAGCCGACTGAACAAGTATCCAAAGTTGTATATGCAAATTTGGCCATAAGTCATGCATGCGATTTCTCTATGCGTGCAGCAGTACCCATGGTTAGCTTTTCAAATTTTATTTTAGTACTAGGAGCTGTAGTACTGAATTGATTTGGGGCAGATTGTATTTGGATTGTTTTGGCCATACGCTCATGTGGACGTAAGGGGTATTAATTATGGGCTGATATTTGTTTTCAGCAACAATATGAACTTGACATTTTGGAGCATGATGACTCGTATAAAGGATTTTATTTTATTTACGCTCTAAACTAAATCCACATCTATTTTGAAGGACTGGGATAGCTAGAACATGTTGTACATTTTAAACTGTACCATGATTTTATATTGAGTGGTTTATTATTTAAACCAATCAAATTGGATGATATATGATGCCTATTTCTTAGCATGCAACATATTTAATTTCTACTCATCTTCATTTATTTGACTAGCATGATGAGTATTAATTTTGGCTAGGCATGATTTTATCCTACTTTATCACATAGGTATGCCATATAGGAATTATTTTCAGTTTGGCTTCACTTAAATTACTACTATCATCGTATAGCAATTAATGCCTACGAGAAGCGTAACCAAGATGAAGATTTATTTTCTTCATGTTTGTATTACTACTAGCGACATAAAATGCCACGTAGCGTAACTGAACACGAAGTATATTATGTGATTTTTTGGAGTATGCATATGAATATTTCCCCTCAAGCATAAGATTATGGGGATTTTCTACTTATTTTGGTTTGTATCCTACCAAATGTAATTTCTTCTTTTCATTTTAACTTGGTCGTATCCATTTTGAGGACCGACTCAAGAGAATATTATGGGGTCATTATACTTGTATTATTCTCTAGATTTGTATCCATGTATAGGGACCAAACCAAGGAACGCGGCATATGCGCACGTTTCATCCTGGCATGTATCGCTAATGGGACCGAATCAAGAGAGGAAATATCAAGAACTTTACATGCAAACATGCTCCTTGGCTCGTACCATGATGGCGAACCAAAGATGATAATTTCAGATATGATGAAGCAAGCTCCTTGATTTGTACCGCAATGGCCGAATCAAGGGCATGAGTTTTTGTAGATATGAGAGAGCTCCTTGGTTTGTACCCATGGCGAAACCAAAGGCTAAAAAAGAGGATGAAGATGAATGCCATTTGGTTTGTACGCATGGCCAAACCAAAGGCTAGGAGAGAGCCATGAATCCCACCTTGTCTTGAACAATTGAACGCGTGAGCGCTCCTTCTTCTTCTCTTCTTCTTTGCTAGTGCGTTGGTTGTTTGCTGTGGACTTACCCAGAGGGCTGCCGATGCTCTGTGGTTGATTGGTGATTAGTGATTTTTTTCCTCGATGCAGCGTTGTCTGCTGGTTCTTATATAGGCGGGCGGCGAGGACGTTTCTCGTAGAGGCGCACACGTTCTTAGATCGTGGGAGCGTGGTGCGGTTCTACGCTCCCCTCTATCTCCTTTTCTTTTCTTTTGTTTTATTAATTAATCGTCTGATCATTGGAGTCTTTGAGCAACCTGATATCGTGAACATCGTGGAGAGCTGATCGAGTCCGATTGTAACCTCTACGATACAGCGCTTTGGGCTATTTGAGTGGGCTGCTGTCATGCAGGTGGGCTATGGGCTAGGTGATTAGTCAATAATTCTGTTTTAATGGTGCAGCTTGCCGCTAAATTCATGCAGGCCAATGGGCTAGCTAATTGCTGCATTATTATATGTTAATCATGCGATGGTGCCGCTTAATCCATGCATGATACATATACTAGGCTACGGTGCACGTAACCCTTTTGGTAATATATGGTCCAATAACATCTATATCAACTGGCCTGGGAACTTTAAGTTTATATATGACTAACCAATATTGATTTCTATATGTATTATGAAATTTCTTTTCATGCAATCTTTATGCATATATTTTCAATCATTTTAATATAACTTGATCGTATTTTACAAAGATACCGACACTTCAATCCCGCGATTACATATTTGATATTACTCGCGAGTTGCAATTTTGTGTGTGTTCGTGTTTGGCATATTTTGCTCCGCAAATCATTGTCATCATTTATTTTAACTGATTTCTTTTTTATCTTTTATTTATTTGAATTTACCTCACTATTTTATTATAATGAGATTCTACCGTCCGAAGTAATTTATTGATATCTTCGATGCATTTTTGACACTCATATTTATTTTGGTCAAAATCGATGTGAACATGAAGTTGTTTCCAAACTCATTAAAGAGCGAGACTATGCTCGTGCTAAAGTAAAAATGCTTAAAAAGGAAAAGGTTGAATTTGGTGTTGGTCATGATATACTTGTTAAGGATTTAGAAGATCTTGACAAGGCTCACAAGGCCTTGGAAAGTGAACACTCTATTCTTACCAAGTCACATGAACAACTTCAAATTCAATTGACTAAGAATAATGTGCCTAGTTCTTGTACTTCCACTTGTGATCATGCAAATATTATTGAAGAAAATGCTAGGTTGAAAGATGAGCTTGCCAAGTCCTCCATTCCTATAAGTGAGAAAAACTTGAATGACCTTTTGAGTAAGCAAAAGGCATTCGGTGATAAAACGGGGATTGGCTTTGTCTCAAAGAAGAAGAAGAAGAAAAAGAAGAAGAACAAGAAAAAGAAGGCCAAGCCCGCACAAGCAAAGAAGGATCCTATTGTGGGTGGCAAAGCCACTCATGATGATCATGCGGGAATTGCTAACCCTCACTATG
Source organism: Dactylis glomerata (assembly GCA_007115705.1). Lineage (NCBI taxonomy): Eukaryota > Viridiplantae > Streptophyta > Magnoliopsida > Poales > Poaceae > Dactylis > Dactylis glomerata. Next base: position 6,752,023 of record QXEO01000531.1, on the reverse strand, counting down.
TCTTATTTCGTGATTATTATGGTGATGTCTATGCAAAATATGTTGGTCCAAATGATGGTTATGTTGCTTGGTCTATTTGGGTTCCAAAGACCCTTGTTGCTAACAAAAGAGGACCCATTGAGAAATGTGGACCTAAAACCAAGCAATAATCTCTTGTAGGACTATGCTTCCGGTGGATCAAAATGGGTACTTGATAGTGGATGCACAAGTCATATGACCGAAAGCAAGGAGATTATGACGGAGATGAGGCCTAATGATAACAACATAACCGTCACTTATGGAGACATGTCACAATCCGAGGTATTGGGTCTTGGCAAGGTGGTGGTCGCACCGGATATTTCCCCTGTGGACGTCATGCTTGTTGAGACCCTAGGTTACAATTTACTTTCAGTTCGTGCACTTGGTAAGATGGGCTTTGCCGTCTTCATTGATAATGAAATTGTGGTACTCTTGTGGAGCAAGTCTCTAAAGGTCGCTTTCGTTGGGCACATTGAAAACAACTTGTATGTGGTGGACTTCTCTGGGAAAACCACTACAAGTGCAATGTGTCTATTTGGAAAGGCCGATGTGGGTTGGCTTTGGCATCGCCGACTAGCCCATGTCAATATGAGAACTTTGCAAAGCCTTCACAAGGGTGGCCACATACTCGGACTAAAAGAGAATGTTTCTTTTGCCAAAGATCGTGTTTGTAGGGCTTGCGTTCTAGGAAAACTGCATGATTCTCCCCACCAAAGCAAGACTATCATTTCTTCCAAGAGGATCTTGGAGCTCCTTCATGTGGATATTTTTGGTCCTCCATCTCATGCAAGTCTTGGTGGGAAGAAATATTGTTTGGTGATTATTGATGACTATTCAAGATATACTTGGGTCTACTTCTTCAAGCATAAGAGTGAGACTCAACAAACCGTCATCGACTTTGCCAAGGAAGTTGAACGTCAACATGGGCAAACTATTTTGGCAATTAGAAGTGACAATGGCTCGGAGTTCAAGAACTACACCTTAAATGGGTTTCTTAGTGATGAGGGGATACGTCATCAATATTCCGCTGCATACACCCCTCAACAAAATGGTGTAGCCGAAAGGAAGAACCGGACTCTTATGGATATGGCTAGGTCCATGTTGGCGCAGTTTAAGTCTCCATACAACTTTTGGGCTGAAGCTATCTCTACGGCTTGTCACTCTTCAAACCGGCTCTTCCTCCGCAAAGGCCTAAACAAGACTCCATATGAAATACTCACCGAAAGCAAGCCCAACATCTCCTACTTCCGAGTTTTCGGGTGTAAGTGTTTCTTTCAAAGAAAAGGAGTTCGTTTAGGTAAATTTGATCCGAAAGCAATAGAAGGTATTTTTGTTGGTTATGGGGCCGAATCCCCACACTTATAGAGTCTTCAACAAGTCCACCGGGCGTGTTGAAGAATCTTGTAGTGTGGTATTCGAAGAGAATGATGGCTCCCAAGGGGGCGAGATGTTGTTTCTTGTGATGTAGATGATGAAATACCTCGAGAAGCAATAGGAAGAATGGGCGTGGGATTTTTCCGCCCCATTGAGGGACACTGCTGATCCCTTGTTGATGTGGAGCAGACTGTCCTTGTGCGTGGTGAATAACCAGCCCGTTGGGAACCCCAAGAGGAAGGTATGATGAGTGTAGCAGCAAGTTTTCCCTCAGTTTAAGAAACCAAGGTTTATCGAACAGGAGAGGAGAGACAATGACGACTGAAGGTGATGCGGACTGGCTTAGTGACACTCCAACAAGGGCGCCGTTAACGATACTTGTTGACTCGTCTTCGGCCAGCAGCAACGCGGAACCTGCACACAACACAAACAAATACTTTGTCCCCAACTTGCGATGAGGTTGTCAATCTCACCGGTTTGCTTGAAACAAAGGTTATGAGTGTATCGAGTGGAAAACAATATAGTATGCGAGTAAAGTAAACAGTACGAGTAAAGTAAACAGTGCGAGTAAAGTAAACAGGTGATAGCAATATGATGTAAATAGGACCGGGGTCCACAGTTCACTAGTGGTGTCTCTCCATAGATAAAATAGCACATGCTGGGTAAATAAATTACAGTTGGGCAATTGATAGAATAGAGATAACATGATATGTCAAGAAGATCACTATGAGATTTACTCTGGGCATTACAACAAAATACATAGACCGCCATCCAACTGCATCTATGACTAATAATCCACTCCCGGGGATATCAATCAGAACACCCTAGAAGTATTAAGTTGCGAACAACAGATAATTGCATTAAGCAAAGTGTGTAATGTAAACAAAGCATATGCCCTTGAGCATATGAATGTTGTTTTCTCCCTAGTAGCAACAGCACATCTACCACCTTAGAGGTTTCTGTCACTCCCCCAGGTGAAATAGAGGCATGAACCAACTATCGAGCATAAATACCCCCTCTTGGAGTCACTAGCAACTACTCGGCCAAGATAGCTACTAACAACGGAGAGCATGCAAGATCATAAACAATATAGAGATAACAAAAGATATAATTCAGTACATCAACTTAATCATAAACACCAATATTCATTGGATCCCAACAAACCAAACATGTAGAATTACATAACGGTGATCTCAATCATGTATGGCAGCTCATGAGATCTAAACATGAAGCACATGGTGGAGAAGACAACCATCTAGCTACTGCTATGGACCCATAGTCCAAGGTAGACTACTCACTCATTGCTCCGGAGGCAAGCATGGCGATGAAGAAGACCTCCGGTGGCGATTCCCCTCTCCGGCAGGGTGCCGGGAAGAGCTTCTAGACCCTCCCGATCTTCGGGTCGACGGCGGCGGCGGATCGCGATGTGTTCTGGAAAACTGATCGGGTCCTTAGGTTTTTCTCGTCGGGGGGTCTTTATAGGCGAAGGGGCGATGTCAGAGGAGGGGTCAGGCGGCCACACACGGGGGTGGCGCGGGCCAGGGGCTGGCCGCGCCACCTGTGCGTGTGGGCCCCTGGTCCCTCGCCTCCTACTCTCCTTCGGATCTCTGGAAGCTTCCGGGTAAAATAAGACTTCAGGAACTTGTTTCGTCCAATTCCGAGAATATTTCCTGTGTATCACTCTGGAACACAAAAACAGCAGAAAACAGGAAACTGGCACTGTGGCACTTCGTTAATAGGTTAGTTCCGGAAAATGCATAAAAATGCCACTAAGTGTAACGAAACAATAGGCAAATGGTGTAAAAACAAGCATGGAGCATCAAAAATTATAGATACGTTTGAGACGTATCAAGCATCCCCAAGCTTAACTCCTGCTCGTCCTCGAGTAGGTAAGTGATAACAAAAGAATAATTTTTGAGGTGACATGCACCTACACAATCTTGATCATATATGTAAGCATTGGTGAGCTGGGATCAATAGAACTTAAAACATGGGCATGAAGATATAATTATGACAATAAGAACTTAGCAACCATGTTGTAAACATGCAAATGAACACAAACAAAAGATCATGAAAATGAAACAATGAAAGTCAAACGTGTGTTCAAATCATAAGGAAAAACATACAAAAGGTTTTCAGCTTGTCCTTCAAAGAGAGCAAAACATAAATGCATAGGACACCTTCAAGTTTAAGAGGGTTACTAGATACAAATAATTTAAGAACAAGTGAAACCAACAATATGAATCAATCAATGAACTTTGGGACAATGCATATCACACTAAGAATGACAACTATGCTCTCTTAATGGTGCATAAAGAAAGAAGGTGGTGACTCAACATAAAAGTAAAAGAAAGGCCCTTCGCAGAGGGAAGCAGTGATTGCAAGTTTTATAACCTTCAAAAATTATGGTACTTACCGGCTTTGAGCTCTCATTGCCCCCATCATAAGCATCTTGAATGGTTAAAGTTAATGCGAGAACAATTATGATGCATATGCTTGACAAATCATAAGTTGAAAACCTCGTGCCCCGTGAATACGAGTACCCAAACCTCATGCTACTTTACTTAGAGTCCCAAGTAAGGCTCTTGTCATTGTAAGTATATGCATATCATTGAGAACCGCCAATGGGGTACCTCCGTGCCCGATGACATGGAACAAGCCCACACCAAAATGACAGGACAAGCAGACAATGAACACCTCGACATCTCTTTTATTTGCCTTTTGTTTAGCTTTTTATTGTGAGATGCGTCGTCGAATGTTCACCATGGGTATGCTGCAAATTTCCACCATGAATTATGCATGGCTTAGATTGGCGGCCCGGCGTTTCCCTAACACATATACAAACTCCATGATCCCCACAAGATTCCCAATTCATTTCACACCGCGGGCATCCATAAACAAAAGATCACGATATCAACTCAAATAAAAAGTGCAATGTTGAAAGCTTGCCCCATGACAGCATGGATGGGCTAGAATCCAACTTACAACTTGCAAGCATAACAACTCAACATAAGAGACCACAATGTCAAATTTTTAAGAACAGGAAAAAGTAAAGTGTGCCTTCCGGTTCATGAGAGCTTTACTGACCGAATTTCGCATAACACTGGTAAGAGTTTAATTTGAAGAGAAAATAAAAGCAAGTCAAATTTACTTGGAATAGCAAATTGCTAGTAGGTATGTATGGTGGACACTTTGGAAAACTTTGGCTTTTAGGAGTTGGATGCACGAGTAGAGCTCATACTCAGTACAAGGCGAGGGCTAGCAAAAGACTGGGAGCGACCAACTAAGAGAGCAATAATGGCCATAATCATAAAAAGCGACAAAGTGACATTAAAAGAAGCATAAGATGGCATCAAAAGTCAAAAACTAAATGATCATGAAGGCTATTGGCGACTTTGTGAGAGTCTATCATGTGTGAGCATGCGCCAAGTCAACCCAAATAAAGCATCAAGGAGAAAACCAAAATAATGCTTCCATACAATAAAAACAACGCATGATTTTTTCAAAGGCTCATTAAGCAATCTCAGTTATTTGAGACAAGTCATGCTACAGCAAAACCACTAAGCATACTATCAAAAAGACATCAAGCATGACATGAAAAAGCCTAAGCCGCAGTCTACACAAGCTCCTTCTTGTACCACTATTTTGCACAAAGCTTTTTCTCTTTTCCAACACCATTTGAAATTTTTATAGACACCTCTTTTGATGAAAACCAATAAAGATCAGATGAAAAAATACACCTTGATAAAAAGATATGACAAGATCTGAACGCAAATCAAGGCGAAAACGAAAACCAAAAGCAGTAGCAGAAAAAGAAGAACGCTCGATGAACGATAAGAGTGAAAAACTGAGCGTTCTTTGCAAATGAAAATGAGTACATCTCCTCCAAAGAAAATTTGTTTGGGTCCAACCATTTATTGCAGCAAACAAACAAACTAAACAAACTAAGAAAACTAAAACAACTGACGCTCCAAGAAAAACACATAGTGCATGAAGCAATAAAAATATAGTGTTTTGAAAGGTGACCTGATTTTTGCCGATGAAGAAGGGGTGCCTCGGGGGCATCCCCAAGCTTTGACGCTTGTACTTCTTGGATATTTCTTGGGGTGATGCATGGGCATCCCCAAGCTTGAGCTTTTGTCCATTCTTCAACTCATCTCATCATTCTCCAATCCCTACACTTGAAAACTTCCTTCATACAAAACTAAACACAAATCTATTAGCAACATTAGTGCAAGCATAACATATAATCAATCCTCTATTTGCTTCAGGTTTCAACTCAAAACCACCACATATATAGCAAATACTACTGTAGCAACTTCCCCAAAAGTTCCATGATCAAAAGAACTCAAAAGAAAGCGATAAAGTGGCAAACACAAATATTGGCAGAAATCTGTCAAAACTGAACAGCTGACAAAGGTCGAATTTTTGAGGGATTTTCTGTTGCTCAAATCAAAAAGTGTTCAACTAAGAAAAGTTTGGATATAACCTGGGGCATAAGCACAAGAAATCGCAGGTCCAAAGGATAAACAGAGAATTTTCACGAATTTTTACGGTGCAGCACCGAAAACAGTTTCAGGACAGCAACATCCCCAAATCTTTACCTCACTCAAATTAGAGGCTTCTCTTGGCACAAAAACGAAATAAACAAGATAAGGAGCGGTCATTACAGTAGTAATGACTTCCAAGACTCAAATAAAAGAAAAAGTACTGAAAAGAAAACATTGGGTTATCTCCCAAGAGTGCTTTTCTTTTACGCCTTTGAGCTAGGCGCAGAAAATTGCGAATCAAGTAATAATGAAAGGGGGATCAGGATCCACTATAGGAATATAGAAATGAATACTATACAATTGAGGTTTTGCATATCCCTTGTAGTCACGCTTTGGTACACTATTTTCATCAAAAAGATTTTCAGGACAAATCCAACTAGTATTAGCTACCAAGGCATTATGAATTCCTACAAGCTTACAAAGTATTGGCAATTTAGATTCTTCATTGGGTGTACCAACAATTTCAACAGGCGAGCCAAGCTTATTAAACTTCTTAAAAACTTTCCTAGCCTCAATTGCAACATCTCTAAATTCTATGCGCAAAGTTTCCAAGATAAAAGCTTTCTTTTCAGGATCCTCAATTTCATGAAGCTTAAGGAACATGTATTGCATAAAAGGATTAAGACTAGCAAACCTAGCTTCTAACATGTGAACTAAATGAGCAGAAGCAATTTCATAACTAGGAGCTAGCTCAACCAAAGACTTTTCCTCAACTTCCTTATGCATACTAATGTGATTAAAGAACTCCTCAATGTTACTTTTGCTAATAATCGAACCACTACCTACTGAGAGGTCCTCCAGAACGTACTTAGGGATCAACATGATAAACTAAAGTAAAGAAATAACAACTACCAAGGATTCTAATTTTTTTGGGTTTTTGATAAAAAGCAATGCAGGTAAAATAAATAAAGTAAAGCAAAACAATAAAACAAAGTAAAGAATGTGTGTTCGAAGAACTCCCCTCGCAGAAGTCTTCTCTTCCTCCCCGGCAACGGCGCCAGAAAAAGCTTGCTGATCCCTTGTTGATGTGGAGCAGACTGTCCTTGTGCGTGGTGAATAACCAGCCCGTTGGGAACCCCAAGAGGAAGGTATGATGAGTGTAGCAGCAAGTTTTCCCTCAGTTTAAGAAACCAAGGTTTATCGAACAGGAGAGGAGAGACAATGACGACTGAAGGTGATGCGGACTGGCTTAGTGACACTCCAACAAGGGCGCCGTTAACGATACTTGTTGACTCGTCTTCGGCCAGCAGCAACGCGGAACCTGCACACAACACAAACAAATACTTTGTCCCCAACTTGCGATGAGGTTGTCAATCTCACCGGTTTGCTTGAAACAAAGGTTATGAGTGTATCGAGTGGAAAACAATATAGTATGCGAGTAAAGTAAATAGTACGAGTAAAGTAAACAGTGCGAGTAAAGTAAACAGATGATAGCAATATGATGTAAATAGGACCGGGGTCCACAGTTCACTAGTGGTGTCTCTCCATAGATAAAATAGCACATGCTGGGTAAACAAATTACAGTTGGGCAATTGATAGAATAGAGATAACGTGATATGTCAAGAAGATCACTATGAGATTTACTCTGGGCATTACAACAAAATACATAGACCGCCATCCAACTGCATCTATGACTAATAATCCACTCCCGGGGATATCAATCCGAACACCCTAGAAGTATTAAGTTGCGAACAACAGATAATTGCATTAAGCAAAGTGTGTAATGTAAACAAAGCATATGCCCTTGAGCATATGAATGTTGTTTTCTCCCTAGTAGCAACAGCACATCTACCACCTTAGAGGTTTCTGTCACTCCCCCAGGTGAAATAGAGGCATGAACCCACTATCGAGCATAAATACCCCCTCTTGGAGTCACTAGCAACTACTCGGCCAAGATAGCTACTAACAACGGAGAGCATGCAAGATCATAAACAACATAGAGATAACAAAAGATATAATTCAGTACAACAACTTAATCATAAACACCAATATTCATCGGATCCCAACAAACCAAACATGTAGAATTACATAACGGTGATCTCAATCATGTATGGCAGCTCATGAGATCTAAACATGAAGCACATGGTGGAGAAGACAACCATCTAGCTACCGCTATGGACCCATAGTCCAAGGTAGACTACTCACTCATCGCTCCGGAGGCAAACATGGCGATGAAGAAGACCTCCGGTGGCGATTCCCCTCTCCAGCAGGGTGCTGGGAAGGGCTTCTGGACCCTCCCGATCTTCGGGTCAATGGCGGCGGCGGATCGCGATGTGTTCTGGAAAACTGATCGGGTCCTTAGGTTTTTCTCATCGGGGGGTCTTTATAGGCGAAGGGGCGATGTCAGAGGAGGGGACAGGCGGCCACACACGGGGGTGGCGCGGGCCAGGGGCTGGCCGCGCCACCTGTGCGTGTGGGCCCCTGGTCCCTCGCCTCCTACTCTCCTTCGGATCTCTGGAAGCTTCCGGGTAAAATAAGACTTCAGGAGCTTGTTTCGTCCAATTCCGAGAATATTTCCTGTGTATCACTCTGGAACACAAAAATAGCAGAAAACAGGAAACTGGCACTGTGGCACTTCGTTAATAGGTTAGTTCCGGAAAATGCATAAAAATGCCACTAAGTGTAACGAAACAATAGGCAAATGGTGTAAAAACAAGCATGGAGCATCAAAAATTATAGATACGTTTGAGACGTATCAGACACCTTGTGGCGGACCGAGAAGGACTATGCTCTACTCAAGTGGAGCCTTCATCTTCACAAGCTCAACAAGCCTCTCCCAAGGAAGCAACTAATGCACCAACCGAAGAACAAGACAAGGACCTTCATGAAGAAGAAGGGGCACCACCATCCTCTCCGGTTATCTCAACCGCCCCCAATCCTTCACAAGGCCAAGATCAACCTTCTCATGAAGATAATGATGATCAAGGTCAAGTTAATGGTCAAGACGGGGACCAAAATGATCAAGATGATCAAGTGATCCCTCCAAGATCTAATGAGGAGATCGAAGCCTGTCGCAAGAAGAGAATTGAAAGGGACTTGGAACTTAAAGGTCATACCCTTGAGAGGGTTATTGGAGATCTAAGGAGCAAAGTGTCAACCCGGCGTCAATTGGCACAATTTAGCACTCATCATGCTTATATCTCCATGGTTGAACCCAAGAAAGTATTTGAAGCTCTTGAAGATCCGGATTGGTTGGATGCCATGCATGAAGAACTCAACAACTTCAAGCGCAATAATGTATGGGTGTTAGTAGAGAAACCAAAGGAGTGCCGCAATGTGATTGGCACAAAGTGGATATTCAAGAACAAGCAAGATGAGCATGGAATTGTTGTGAGGAACAAGGCAAGATTGGTTGCTCAAGGTTTCTCCCAAGTTGAAGGAATTGACTTTGGAGAAACTTATGCTCCCGTGGCTCGCCTTGAGTCCATTCGTATCCTTCTTGCATATGCCACTCATCATAATTTTAAGTTGCAACAAATGGATGTTAAAAGTGCTTTTCTAAATGGTCCATTGAAAGAGGAAGTGTATGTTAAGCAACCCCCGGGGTTTGAGGATCTCAACTTCCCGAACCATGTCTACAAACTCCATAAGGCACTCTATGGCCTTAAACAAGCCCCCACGTGCGTGGTACGAGCACCTTAGGGAGTTGTTGTTAGACCGTGGGTTTGAAGTTGGGCAAATCGACCCCACTCTTTTTACTAAGAGGGTCAATGGGGAGCTTTTCGTATGCCAACTATATGTTGATGATATTATTTTTGGCTCTACTAACAAAGCTTTTAATGATGAATTCTCAAAGCTTATGACCGATAGGTTCGAGATGTCTATGATGGGCGAAATGAAGTTCTTTCTTGGTTTTGAAATCAAGCAATTGAAAGAAGGGACTTTCATCAATCAAGCCAAATATGTCCAAGACATGCTCAAGAGGTTCAAGATGAAGTAACTAAATGGGGCCGCCACACCAATGGCCACTAAATGTCATCTTGATCTAGATCCCAATGGTAAAAACGTGGATCAAAAGGTATACCGTTCTATGATCGGTTCGTTGCTTTACATTTGTGCATCTAGACCCGATATTGTGTTGAGTGTAGGTGTGTGTGCAAGGTATCAAGCCGCTCCTAAAGAAAGCCACCTTATGGCGGTTAAGAGAATCTTTCGATATTTGGTTCATACCCCAACTTATGGCCTTTGGTATCCCAAAGGCTCGGATTTCTCTCTTTGTGGCTTCACGGATTCGGATTGGGCCGGTGACAAGGATGATAGGAAATCAACCTCCGGAGCTTGCCAATTTCTTGGTAGGTCTTTGGTGTGTTGGTCTTCTAAGAAGCAAAATTGTATATCTCTCTCCACCGCCGAAGCCGAATACATTGCCGCCGCAAGTGGATGCACTCAATTGTTATGGATGAGGCAAACTTTAAAGGAATACGGTGTCAATTGTGACAAAGTGCCTCTTTTATGTGACAATGAAAGTGCTATCAAGATCGCCTATAATCCGGTGCAACATTCAAGAACCAAGCATATTGAGATCCGGAATCATTTCATTAGAGATCATGTTGCCCGTGGTGATATTGAGCTTGCTTATGTTAGCACCAAGGATCAACTTGCCGATATTTTCATGAAGCCTCTTGATGAAGCAAGATTTGGATATTTGAGGAATGAGCTAAATATCATCGATTCAAGGAGTGTGGCTTGAACATCTTGCAAATACACCTATATTTCAATGCTTGTTTGGTTTAGGTGTGGGCATGGAAATAGGGGGAGTGCGGTCCTAATTAATTGGGCTATCCCTCCCCCCATAATGCCGATAGTAATCATATCATTCTCTTAATATCATTTTTGGTGATATATGAGCTTCAATGACGAGTAGTGGTTATGGACTCAAGATACATCTTCGCGGTCCAATGCCATAACACTCAAACATGGTGGCTTCGGCCACCGACCTCTTCTTTTCGAAGAGCTGATTCCTTGCATATCTTATTTGAGGTCTTGATGTTCTCTCTTGGTGTTGTCTCTTAATTTGATATGGGAAGGCACTTGCATTGGATTTTTCATTGATTTGCTCTTGCAATGTCAAGTGCCGAGAACCACTCCATGTTTGCTCTCTCACCTAAGCCATCCTATCTCAAGACATCTAATCTTTGCACACGAGTTCAAAGTTTTCGTCAAAACAACATCTGTTTTTTAAAAATTTCGAGTTGGTCTGTTTCTGGCTCCCACGCCGGAATATCCGCCCCCCTGGGTGGAATATCCGGGGGGGCGGATTATCCGCCCCCATGGCCGGATAATCCGGCCTAAGTGGCGGCCGAGTATATAAGGGGGGCGGGCTGGGCTGCCCCAGGGCAGTTCCAACCCTAACCCTCCCTGCTCTCTCCTGCCGCCGCCGCTGCCTCTCCGCCGCCGCCGCTGGAGTTCCGGCCATCCCCTTGGCCGGATTTCGCCGGGATTTGACCTCCTCCACCTTTGAAGGGCCTTCACCAAGCCATTTTTGCAATGGATGCGGGTATTGTTCTATCCCTAGGATGTGATTTTGCCCTTGCATATTCTTGGTGTTTTGGCCCTCTAGTTGTTGTTTTTGACTCACTTGAATTATGTTGTATGACTTCCTTCCCCGATCTATCAAATTGTAGGCTACAGCAATTGTTAGGAAAAATTTTCGAGGGGGCCGGATTATCTGCCCCCTGGGCGGAATATCCGGGTGGCCAGATTATCCGCCCCCTGGCCGGATAATCCGGCCTAGGATTGCACTGTTAGAATTTTTTCTCTATTGCTGCCCTCACTTTGATCCTTTGGTGAAGTTTGTTTGTTCATACTACATGATTCTTTGATCCTTTCCGTAACTCGTGTGCATATGTTTATCTCCATGCTCTCCGTGCATATCTCTTTCACAGGTGGTTCGAGTATGCCGAAGCGCAAGCGTCGGCTTGTTCGGAATGAGGAAGGAGTCCTAGTTGATGAGGTTGCTATCCGTCAGCGTCAGAGGGAGGCTGCTAGGAAAGCTGAGAAAGAGAAGGCTGCCAAGGTTCAAGCCCGTCGTCGCAAAGGCAAAGCGACACGTCCTAACTACAAGAGCATGCCCGAGGCCGAGTACATTCTTGTGCGGCGGAACAATTGGTACGCCACACCAAGAGATGAAGATATTGAGGACCGTGGTTTCTGGAATGAAGAGCAGTGGGGCATTTGCCGTGATGTCTATGAGCCTCTCAAGAATCCGTGTCGTCCGATGCATCCTATTGACTTTGATCACCTTCGCAGCAAGACCTATTTTGATGAAGCAGTTTCTGTGGTTGAGAAGTTGGGTTTGATGGGGTTGGCTAACATTCAGTGCAACTATAATCCCGGTCTCATCAAGCAGTTCTATGCTACTCTTGTGATCCTGCCCAATGCTCAGAAGTCTATGAAGTGGATGACCGGCGAGCATGAGTGTACATCGGACTTCTCTACGTTTGCCTCTCTCTTGGGGTATGCGTATAATGGAGACACTCCAGTGGGTCGCCGTATTCACAATCCGGGGACCAAGCCTGACAAGGACAAGCTTTATGACCTCTATGACTCCACAGGTGTTGTGGGCTTCATCAAAGGCCTACATCCTCTTTATGATCAGCTTGTCCGCATTTTCAGAGAGAACATTGCTCCTAGTGGTGGTAACAATGATGCTATTCGGACCTCTCTTGTTGACCTCCTCGCTTTTGCTCATGAGTGTGCTACTTCGACTGACCCTGCTGAGGACTTTACTCTTGATGTGATGGATTTCATCTTCTGTGAGATCAAGGATGCTATCATTCAGAGGAACACCGTGCCTTATGCTCCCTACATTATGCTCCTAATCAAGAATGCCCTTGGAGACTATGACATTCATGATGATAGTGTGGAGCACCAAGTAAAGAAGATGTATGTCAAGAGGTCGAAGCCTTCTGCTCCAGCTGCTGCATATCCAAGCACTTTCATGGCTGATGCGAGGACGAGTGCTTCTACTCGTGATCAGAGGGCTGCTGCGTCTGCTGTGTCCAGGGAGGTGAGGAAGCTAAGTTGGTTTGAGCGGAATGTTCTGTGCATGAAGGTAGAGATCCACCGTGAGAACTACCAGGCCTATGTTGAGAGGAAGAGCTTACAGGACACTCAGCAGCTGATCCTTCACCGTCTCAGTGGTGCTCAGACCGCCGATCCCACACCTACTGCTCCTGTGCCCTATGAAGCTTGGAACACTGATCGCTTCAACTGGGTGGATATGCAGAAGCATCTCTTTGATGCTCCAGATGCTACCACAGGAGAGTCTCATCCAGAGGCTGAGGAGGACTTTGAGGATGAAGATGCTAAAGGAGATGAAGGTGATGAAGGAGATTATGATGCTGAGGACTCCGACGACATCGGTGACTGGGAGGATTGATTCCTCGAGACGTGTAGCATCGCTCTTCTCCCTTTTTGGTGTCTTGATGCCAAAGGGGGAGAAGTAGTTCTATTAGGAGTCTTACGGGATTTGCATGGGTGGAAACACAAGCTTGCGCGCTTATCATTCTTTGGCGCTTGTGTTTCTTCTTATTTTATTTGTCTTAAGTTTGGAACTTTGTGTGGTTGAACTTCGTGTGGTTTATTTGCTACCATGTGGTGTATGAGACTATGTTATATGTTCTATATGTGTCATGTGGATCATTATGTGTTGTTCACTTATGTTTTTATGAGCTCATGGTTATTGGTGAGATGGCTATGGAATTATTGTCCGGTTTCTCGTCATTATCATATACGGAATTCCATATTGATTGAGTTATCCATGAAAAGGTATGCCGCCTACAAACTTAATTGTGTAGATGCACACATCTAGGGGGAGCTTTATATCTTGTTCAAATATTTGTTGTTTGAAATATTCGATCTCTCTTGCAAATCCTAGTGTTGTCATCTAACACCAAAAAGGGGGAGATTGAAAGTGCAAACTTTGTATCCCTCAGGTTTTGTGTGTTAGATAACAACATTAGGAATTTTAAGTGTGTGCTAAGTTGTGTAGGTTTTACAGCTCAAGAATTGTCAGGCCGGATAATCCGGCCAGGGGCCGGATAATCCGCCCCCTCCGAAGAGAGAGGCCAAAACGGCTAAGGACTGGCTCGGCGTCACCTAGTATAGGGGGCCGGATAATCCGGCCAGTGGCCGGATAATCCGCCCCCCCCCCTTCGATGACCCCAAAACGGCTAAGGACTGGCTCGGCGTCACCCAGTATAGGGGGCCGGATAATCCGCCTCCCCTTCGACGGCTTCAGAAATTCGTCTAAGGACCAAAGGCGGCGTCAACCAGATAGGGGGGCGGATAATCCGGCCATACTTTGGCCGGATAATCCGCCCCTCCAAGACAGCAACGGCTACATTTTGGGAGGGGCTATAAATACCCCTCCCCTTCTTCCACCTCAAGCTGCTCGAGCTGTGCAAGAAGAAGACCCCATTTGGAGCCACCAAATTCGCAAGATCTCCTCCCTCAACCCACCAAAGTTCTTGATCTTTGGAGAATCGAAGGAGAAGGCCTTGATCTACATTCTCACCGAAGCGATTTGATTCCCCCTCTCATTTGCTTGAGGGCCCCTTGGGTCTTGGGTTCCCTTGTGTCCCTTGACCTTGATTTGTGTGATTGACATCTTGATACTTGTTGATTGATTGCTTTGTGGTGCTTGGGAGCCTCCAATTCAGTTGTGGAGTTGTGCCCCAAGTTTTGTAAAGGCCGATTCCACCTTGAGGAATCCCTTAGTGGAAAGTGAGCTAGGCCTTTGTGGCGGAAGCTTGCACCGGAGAATAGGGTGAGCCTTTGTGGTATTGGTTAGGCCTTTGTGGCAACCACACCCCTCCAACGTAGACGTACTTCCCCTAAAAAGGAAGGAACTACGGGAATTACATCCGTGTCTCCGTGTGCTCCACTCTCGGTTACTTCTATCCTTTATTGCCTTTACTACTTGTATCTTGCTAAGCTTGCTAGTTGTCATATAGGTAAATTCACCTTAGTTGCATATCTAGAGAATTTACCTTTTGTGTCAAGCCTAAATTGAAAAAGAATTAAAATTTGAGTAGCACCTATTCACCCCCCCCCCTCTAGGTGCCCATACGATCCGTTCAGTAATCAACACCGGGAAAGTTTCCCCTAAGAATTTGACAAGATTCAACTCAAGATGTTACAGCGGGATGGCATGGTGATGGTAGAGATGAAGGTGCTGGTGATGGAGATGATGATGATGATCCCGATGAAGTCCAGCGCGATGGTGATAACGATAGGGACGATCTCCCCTCTCCGAGAAGGAATTTCCCCGGCAGATTTCTCTCTGCCGGAGAGCTTTTCTCTCTCTGGTGTTTTCCACCCCGCAGAGGCGACGGTGTCTATCTCTCAGCCCCCCCTGACTTAGGTTTTTGGGGACGATGAAGTACGCGAAGGGGCGAGACCTGAAGTGGGCCAGGGTGGCCTCACACTAGGGCGGCGCGGCCAGGGGCCAGGCCGCGCCCCCTATGTGTGAGCCTACCCCCTGGCTCCTCTCGACTCCTCCTTCTGGCTTCCTGAGTCTTTTGGTAAAATATAATTTTCTGGTATTTTTCTGGAATTTTCCTGATCTTCCGAAATATGGTGTCTTGACGGTCCTTTTCCAGCAAAATCCTGACTCCGGCAGCAAATTCTCCAACGATCATCAAACATGTAAAAACAGAGGAAACAACATAAGTATCATCTCTAAATATGAAATATATCAATGAATAACAGCAAATTATGATACAAAATAGTGATGCAAAATGGACGTATCATGCCCAGAGTAAATCTGATACGTCCAAAATGTATCTACTTTCCCGAACACTTTTGCTATTGTTTCTCCTCTAATTTGTGTGTTTTGAATACAACTAACACGGACTAATGCTGTTTTCAGCAGAATTGCTCTGGTGTCTCGTTTTTGTGCAGAAATCCAACTTTCAGTAAAAATTCGGAGAAAATTGGCAAAAATCCTATTTCACCAGAAGACCCACGGAGCCTGAAGACGAGACGGAGGGGAGGCATAAGGCCTCCACACACACAGGGGGCGCAGCCCAGCCCTGGCCGCGCCCACCTGTTGTGAGGGCGGCTTGGCCATCTCCTTGACCTCTCCTTCCGCCTACATATACCCCCTGACCTGAAAATATCGGAGAGACGGCGTTTTTCCCAGATAGACTTTCGCTGCGCCGCCGCCATCAGAAACCGCGATTCGGAACCAGAAACTCCGTTTTGGCACCCTGCCGGGACGGGGATTTGGAGAAGATCTTCATCACCATCATCACCAACGTCCCTCCATCGACCATCCATGACTCCCCCATCCATGCGTGAGTAATTCCCCCGCTGTAGGTGAGGGGATGGTAGGGATTGAATGAGATTATTCATATAATTTGATATGAGATTGTCAGGGCATGGTGCCTAGTATCTTTGTAACATCCCAGATTTTACAGATATTGAATTTCTGCTATACATCATGTCATCATTCATATATTCTTGCATTTCAAAAGAGATTTGTCTTGTTTCCATTAAAGTTTCTATTATTCCCTTCTATTCTTTCTATAGCCAATAGGCTAAGTTGTCTTAAAAACATTTTTGGTTTTGGTTTCAAACAAAGAATTAAGTTCCTAAATGCTCTGTAAAGCTACAGGAATTTTTACAAAATTTTCCACATATTTTTAGCTATTTTAAAGACCTAAAAATAGTTTTTAAAACAGTTAAAAGGAAAAAAAGAAGAAAAAAACCGCGGACCGAACTGGGCCAAAACCGGCCCAGCCGGCCGCAGATTCTGCGCGCGTGCGCAGCGCACGCGAGGCCGGGTCCTCCTGTATACCGCTCCAAGAGGCATAACACGCACGCACCGCACACTTATCTTCTTTCTCCTTCTTCCTCCGCACAGTCCGCATAGTCTTCTTCCGCCGCCGCCCTCCACCCACCTCACCGCCGCGTCCTTCTAGGTCCGCGCCACCGCTGGTCCACCGCCACCGGTCCGCACCCCTACCCATCCGAAACCTTGAGATCTTGGCCTCGCCTCCGCCGGTGACGGCGCGGCTAGCCGCGCTGTCCCCGTCTCCGGTGAGGTTTTTGGCCATCCCTCTAGGCCCCTTTTATGGCAGCCTCTTCTTCTCCGGCGCCGGCGACCCCCACCCCACTCCCAAACCCTAAGAATTAGAGCTTGCTCCGAAGCCTCCACCGCGGCGTCGGCGGCTTCGTGGCGCGCCGGTGCTTGCTCCGCCGCCTCCACCGCGGCCAGCCGCGGTGTCGGCGGCTTCGTGGCGCCGCCTCCATCGCCGGTGCTTTGTGAGGAAGACGATGCACCCTCGCACCCCTCGTTAACGGGCCGGCCCACCACGGCACACACGCCTAGAACAGGTGTGCGGCGCGGGCTGGACGCGCCGCATTGAGTGGGGTATAGGTTTTCCCCGCGAGGCCAGCGAGCCAAGCCGCACCAGCAGCAGCGTCCTTGCTCCTTTCCTTTTCTTTGTGTTTTCTTTTTTCTTTTTTTTTTCTTTTTCTGACTGGTGGACCCCTTACGTCATCCCTCACCTCGGGACGGAGAGATCTGCACGAACACGTACTGGAACGGAACCAATCCCTGCAGATTCGGCCGATTTTGTGCGATTCCCGCACGCCTCCCTCTCCTATAAAGACCCAGCGCCCCTCCCTCGTCCGATCTTTTCCGAAAAAGCCCAAAACCCTAGCCGCCACGGAGCTCCGCAACGACCTTGCCGGAAAAGCTCCGGTGAGCACTTGAACCTGCAGCAAATGACCACCCCCAGTCTCCCCTTTACTCCCTCTCGTTCCCCTTGATCTACCGCACCCCCCTCACCTCTTCCTTTCCCCTCGCAGAGCCGCAGTAGAGAGGAATTGCTCGCCGGAGTCTGCACACCGTCGCCGCCTCCATCCGCCGATTGCCACAAAACCGGGACGCCGGAGAGCCTCCGAAGACCGCCACCGTGATCATCGTCGCACGCCGCTCGCTGTCCGCCGTTTCCCCCGCTGCCAAGCTCGCCAAAGATCGTCGCCGGTGATCGCCGCCGTCGAGCCGCCGCTGTCTTCTTTTCCGGTGAGCTCCCAGGAAGATGCAATCCCAGCCGCCGATTACGTTTAGATCTAACGGCTTATAACGCTGATCCGCGCGAAGGGGTATCGGCCAATTAGATCTCGCCACGCCGCGCTGACTTTTCCAATTATTTTCCGAATTTCGTATTTATAGTCAGATTATGTGCGAAACTTGCGAAATTCATATCTTAAGTTTTGTAACTCGGAATTTTGCAAATAATATACCGTTGGATTCAGAAAAATGCGTAGAATCTATTTGTGGCATAAAATAATACTTTTGCATCTGTTTTAGACAGTGAATCACTGCAAGCCTTATTTAAGTGTTTTTGCTATTAAAAATTGTTGTAAAATTTATTTTACAGTAAATCCTTTTGTTTTGGTCTATATGAAAACTCCCAGTACTGTAGCACGTTCAGAATAATTTTAGTATCTTCTATATTACCTTTGTAGCTTTAGTTTGTTTAAATTGTTCATTTTTGTGTGTTGAAAATAAATTAAGCTTTATAAATAAACTCTAAAATTTTGATCATGACATCATGCATATAGTTAAAAATCAGAGAACTTGTTAAGTGACTTTGAGGTGTTTAAATCACATATTGCATGCATATTTTCCTTTCATGAGTGTTATATGATTGATATGTGCTTATGGTGCAATATTTTATGTGTAGATTGTGTTGAGTGCAACGAGTGCCTTTGTGACGAATGCACTAACTCTTCTCCTCACCAAGGCAAGTGTCACCATGTTCCCTTGTCCCACTGAAATTTTTGCCACTTGTAGCTTTTCTAGTAGAAGATGCATGTGTAGGTGTTTTTTATGAATTTCTGTCTTAGCTTGCTAGATTTTATGCTAAGTCCTTTGTCTAGCCTTGCCTAGCTTTGCATCTCCTAGTAGAATTGCTGCTGCTATAGGACTTGTTTCACACTTGTTGTGGGAAGGGTTATCACATATTTTTGGCTAAGTGTTGAAAATCAAGTTTTGGAAAACTAAGAAAACAACTAAGTTAATGAACCACCTGGGTGGATGTGGCTTTGATTGGGTTATGTTGAGTGGTTCCCTGGGGTCATGTCATCGAACCTCTGAACCGCCAGGTGTATCTCACTTGTGGATGGCCAACCAGGAGCAAAGAGATTGGAGACGTTCAAGTCATGAAGCTTCCAGTGCAACCACAAGACATATGGGCTCTGTCTTGGTCAACTAAGCTGCAAGAAATCAAGCCAGGCAGACAGAGGGTGGTAGATGTTGGTAGGATGGAACGCATCCGTTTGGTCTGAGGGAATGCTTCTGAAAGGCCTCTTCTTAGTTTTCACTTGGCCATTTGAGGCAAAATGAGCCTCATGGCAAAATGGGTTAACTAAGTCTTGTGGGAAAAGTGCACCACCTCTGCAGAGTGTTTAGAACTAAGTACTTAGCCGTGTCCCCGGTTACGGACAATTTTGAGTGACATGATGTTGAAGCTGTTCAAGAATCTCCTCACCCCAATTTCTCTAAGTTAAAACTTGATGGGTAAACTTGGGTAGAAAAGGGTCCTTCTGGACAAATTTTTGCTAAGGAAAAAATGAGTTTTACAAAGATAGGGAAAGGCTTGCTTTTGCTAAGTTAAACTCCACCTGGCCAAATAGCATATAAGTGTAGGTGCCATTGAGTCCACCAAAGTGACATCTTGCCAATATATTCAATGTATTGACCCTCTGTGGCTGCAACGTATCATGTTGCAGGTGGCTACTATGAAGATTGAAGATTTCTGCGCCTCGGTCACGAGTCTTCATCCAACACATCTGCCTGCGGAGCCCTTGAAGAAAAGAAGACTTGTAGTTCATTTACTTAGTCATTTTCTAGAGTTGTAATAAGTTTGTGGCTTTGTGCCTTATTGAGTTGTAAAAGACTATGTTATTTGTGGATCAAGCGTTGTAATAAAGACCTTTGTATTCTTGATATTTCATCTTGTAACTGTGTGTGCTAGCAGTCGATCCGGGACTAGCACAAATGAAACACAGGTACGCTACAGATGGTATCAGAGCAAAGTGTTGCCCTTAGGTTCGTGACCCTAGGATTGGACGAAAACCCTTAGGAAAAATTTAGGAGTCGTTCTTGTTTCTCTTTGTTGCTAACACTTAGGAATAGTTTTGACTTCTAAGTTAGAAATCTCTTTAACTCTTGTTCAGCGCTTTTGTTAAGTTTTTCTCTTTTGGCTTACTAACTTGTCAAGTTCCAATGTAAAGATGTCAACCTTCTGCATCACCAAGCCCGACAGTTTTAAGGACTTCAGCTTCGGAAAGCTCCTCATCGACATCGTCACCGCCTTGTCACTGCCTACTGATGTCTACGCACTTCTATTCTTGTAGACACTTGTTGGGCCTCCAAGTGCAGAGGTTTGTAGAACAGCAGCAAGTTTCCCTTAAGTGGATCACCCAAGGTTTATCGAACTCAGGGAGGTTAGAGGTCAAAGCTATCCCTCTCAAGCAACCCTGCAATTACGATACAGAAAGTCTCTTGTGTCCCCAACACACCCAATACACTTGTCAGATGTATAGGTGCACTAGTTCGGCGAAGAAATAGTGAAATACAAGTGGTATAGATGATTATAAGTAGTAACTGTGGTATGAAATAAATATCGCTGCGAGCAAACATGTAACAAAACAGCAAGTAAACGGTGTGCAATGCTTGGAAACAAGGCCTAGGGATCATACTTTCACTAGTGGACACACTCCCAACAATATAACATGAATGAACAAATAAACAACTTCTCTCCACGATGGTACTCTAAATTACTCTCCTATTGAATAACACTAATCATTGCGTAGTGGCTACAGAAGCACCCCTTAAAGTTCATCAAGTACTTGACAAACACCACTCATAGAGACATCCAAATCAGATCACAATTCAAGATAGAAATCATTGCAACTTAGACCAAGTACTAACACGGTGCACACACTGTCAACATTACACCATGAAAGGAGGAATAGATCACTCAATACTATCATAGTAATAATTACTCTCATAATCCACAAGAGATCACGATCATAGCCTAAACCAAGTACCACCACGATGCACGCACTGTCACCGTTACACCATGGCAGGAGGAATAGATTACTTTAATAACATCACTAGAGTACATTATAACAATTAAGCATAGGAGTAGCATAATATCTGAATAATAACATCTACTTGTTCAACATGATACAAAGCTCACGATCACATAAAGATCACATCATGGGAGAGAGAGGTGAACCACATAGCTACCGGTAGAGCCCTCAGCCCTGGGGATGAACTACTCCCTCCTCATCATAGGAGACAGCAAGGTTGATGGAGATGGCGGTGAGGTCGATGGAGACGGCGGAGATAGCGATGGAGATCGATGGAGATGGCTCCGGGGGCACTTCCCCGTCCCGGCAGGGTGCCGGAACAGAGACTTCTGTCCCCCGAAATTTGTCGACGGCGGCGGCGGAGCTACGGAACTGTTCTAGAAATTTCGCCGACTCCCCTAGGGTTTTCCGTCCCGAGGCTTTATATAGGCGATGGGGCGTCGTGAGAGGGCAGCCAGGGGCTCCTCACACATGGGTGGCGTGGCTAGGGCCTGGGCCGCGCCACCCTAGTGTGAGGGCAGGCCCTGGCCCCTCTCCGGCTCTCTTTCGGATGTCTGGATGCTTCCGGGTAAAATAAGACTTCAGGAACTTGTTTCGTCCAATTCCGAGAATATTTCCTGTGTATCACTCTGAAACACAAAAACAGCAGAAAACAGGGAACTGACACTGTGGCAACTCGTTAATAGGTTAGTTCCGGAAAATGCATAAAAGTGCCACTAAGTGTAATGAAACAATAGGCAAATGGTGTAAAAACAAGCATGGAGCATCAAAAATTATAGATACGTTTGAGACGTATCAAGCATCCCCAAGCTTAACTCCTGCTCGTCCTCGAGTAGGTAAGTGATAACAAAAGAAATAATTTTTGAGGTGACATGCACCTACATAATCTTGATCATATATGTAAGCATTTGTGAGCTGGGATCATAAGAACTTAAAACATGGGCATAAAAGATATAATCATGACAATAAGAACTTAGCAACCATGTTGTAA
The DNA here is from genome assembly GCA_007115705.1 of Dactylis glomerata. NCBI lineage: Eukaryota > Viridiplantae > Streptophyta > Magnoliopsida > Poales > Poaceae > Dactylis > Dactylis glomerata. Next base: position 6,729,973 of record QXEO01000531.1, on the reverse strand, counting down.
ACATGCAAATGAACACAAACAAAAGATCATGAAAATGAAACAATGAAAGTCAAACGTGTGTTCAAATCATAAGGAAAAACATACAAATGGTTTTCTGCTTGTCCTTCAAAGAGAGCAAAACATAAATGCATAGGACACCTTCAAGTTTAAGAGGGCGACTAGATACAAATAATTTGAGAACAAGTGAAACCATGATCATGAATCAATCAATGAAAACTTTGGGACAATGCACATTATACTCAGAATGACAACTATGCTCTCTTAATGGTGCATAAAGATAGAAGGTGGTGACTCAACATAAAAGTAAAAGAAAGGCCCTTCGCAGAGGGAAGCAGTGATTAAACATGTGCTAGAGCTTTTCATTTGTAAAACAAAGAGATAAAAATTGGTTTTGAGAGGTGGTTGTCTTTGTCAACGACTGGCAATGGGGTTCTTACTATCTTCCATACAAAAATGAAGCAAGTTTTTGAGAGAGAGAGATTGGCACTTTTGTGCTCTTTTATAAAGCTTGGCACTCCTCCCCACCTTTTTTCCTTTCACAAACCATGGCTAACCGATTCCATCGGGTGCCCACCAACATTCACATTCCATGGAGGAGTGCCTTTTTTCTTTTATTTTTTTTATTTTTTTATTTTTGGAATAAGCAATATGGAAGATAGCAAATCCGACCACTACGTCCCCATGAGCTGAAAACAGTGTCACAAAACGAGAAGTGTTTTGAAGGTTTTTGAAAGGTAGCACATGAAATTTTTACTTTGGAATGGCTTACAAATACCATGCATAGGAATTTATAGTGGACACAATGGCAAACTTGGTTTTTGGGAGTTGGATGCACGAGTAGAGCTCATACTCAGTACAAAATGAGGGCTAGCAAAAGACTGGGAGCGACCAACTAAGAGAGCAATAACGGCCATAATCATGCAAAGCGACAAAGCGACATTAAAAGAAGCATAAGATGGCATCAAAAGTCAAAAACTAAATGATCATAGAGGCTATAGGCAACTTATTTTGTAGTCAACATGGTGTAAGCATGTGCCAAGTCAACCCAAATAAAGCATCAAAGGAGAAAACCAAATAAATGCTTCCAAATAATATAAACAACGCATGATTTTTTCAAAGGCTCATTAAGCAATCTCATTCATTTGAGACAAGTCATGCAACAGCAAAAATCACTAAGCATACTATCAAAAAGACATCAAGCACGACATGCAAAAGCCTAGGCCGCAGTCTACACAAGCTCCTTCTTGTACCACTTTTTTGCATAAAGCTTTTTCTCTTTTCCAACACCATTCAAACTTTTTTAATCCAACTCTTTTGAGGAAAACCAACATGGTCCAGAGGCAAAAATACACCTTGATAAATAAATATAAGAAGATCTGAACGCAAATCAAGGCGAAAACGAAAACCAAAAGCAGTAGCAGAAAAAGAGAACACTCATTGAAACGATAAGAGTGAAAAACAGAGTGTTCTTGGCAAATGAAAAACAGAGTTCATCTCCCTCCAAAAGAAACATGATGTGATCTAACCATTTATTGCAGCAAACTAAACTAAACTAATACTGAAAACGAAAACAACTGACGCTCCAAGAAAAACGCATAGTGCATGAAGCAATAAAAATATAGTGTTTTGAAAGGTGACCTGATTTTTGCCGATGAAGAAGGGGTGCCTCGGGGGCATCCCCAAGCTTTGACGCTTGTACTTCTTGGATATTTCTTGGGGTGATGCATGGGCATCCCCAAGCTTGAGCTTTTGTCTATTCTTCAACTCATCTCATCATTCTCCAATCCCTACACTTGAAAACTTCCTTCATATAAAACTAAACACAAATCTATTAGCAACATTAGTGTAGCATAACATATAATCAACCTCTTTTTGCTTCAGGTTTCAACTCAAAACCACCACATATATAGCATATACTACGGTAGCAACTTCCCCAAAAGTTTCATCATAAAAAGAACTCAAAAGAAAGCGATAAAGTGGCAAACACAAATATTGGCAGAAATTTGTCAAAACTGAACAGCCGAAAAAGGTCGAATTTTTTAGGAGTTTTCTGTTGCTCAAATCAAAAAGTGTTCAACTAACAAAAGTTTGGATATAACCTGGGGCATATGCACAAGAAATCGCAGGTCCAAAAGATATACAGAGAATTTATACGAATTTTTACGGTGCAGCACCGAAAACAGTTTCAGGACAGCAACATCCCCAAATCTTTACCTCACTCAAATTAGAGGCTTCTCTTGGCACAACAATAAAATAAAAAGGATAAGGAGCGGTTATTACAGTAGTAATAACTTCCAAGACTCAAATAAAAGAAAAAGTACTAAAAATAAAACAATGGGTTATCTCCCAAGAGTGCTTTTCTTTAACGCCTTTGAGCTAGGCGCAGTAATTTGCAAAGATGCTCATGTGGGCGCCATATAAGAGCTTGAGGCAAAGGCGCCATATAGGAACTTAAAGCAATAGAGAGCATAAAAAAGCAAATGTGAAAGACATTTATATCTAAACCACTTCCTATGAAAATGAAGGGTTTCGCAGCATAGTAAATAAAAAAATTTCCTACGGAGCGAACAAGAAAGCCAAGATCTAATCTAGGAGATGTAATCAACGAGAGAGGTAGATGAGATCTTTATACCCTTGAAGATATCGCACAGCAGAAACGTTCAACAGAACATGGTTGACGTAGTCGTACTCGCCGTCTCCTCCTCGCGATCCGATCCGATCCTACGCCGCAAGTGGCGGCGCCTTCGAGAGATGCACACGTACGGTGCAGCGACGTCTCCTCCTTCCTTGGTCCAGCAAGTATGGTGGAGAGATATATTGGATCTGCAGCACGACGGCGTGGTGCTTATGGTGGAGAGTTTCTACGGCAGGACTTCGCCTACACGTAGTCGGGAGAGAGAGAGATTGGAGGGCAGCAGTTAGCCGGCGGCTAGGGTTTGGGGGTGGTCACGCCCCAGCCCTCCCCTCCCCTTTAAATAGGTCAAGGGGGGCGGCCAAGGGGGCTGCCTTAGCCTCCAAGTCAAGCCGGTGGCCCCAGGGAGAAAACTTGCCCCCTAAGTTTCCTTTGCCTTGGCCCATAAGAAAACCCTAGGGTTTTGCCCCTGGCCTCATAGGACAAGTGGGCATGGACGACCAGGCCCATGTAGGCATCACCCTTTGGTCCATGTGGACCCTTTGGGGCATGTGGGCCCCACCATGGAGCCCTTCGGAACTTTCTGGAACATTCCGGTACTCTACCGAAAAAGTCCAGAACTTTTCCGAAACCCAAAAACTGCTTTCCATTATATGAATCTTATTCTCCGGACCATTCCGGAACCTCTCGTGATGTCCGTGATCTCATCCGAGACTCCGAACAAAAAACTCAATAACCAATTATCCATTCTATCCTAGCGTCGATGCACGTTAAGTGTGTGACCCTACGGGTTCGAGAATATGCAGACATGATCTTCTATCAATAATCAATAGCGGGATCTGGAAACCCATATTGACTCCCACATATTCATCGATGATCATATCGGATGAACCACGATGCCAGGATTCAATTAATCCCGTATATGTATTCCCTTCATCACGCGATATTTTACTTGCCCGAGATTCGATCGTCGGTATCGCCATACCTAGTTCAATCTCGTTCACAGCAAGTACTTTACTCGTTCCATAATCCGATATCACTTTGTGATTAACTCCTTAACCACATGCTTGCAAGCGGTGTTGATATCGATTACCGAGTGGGCCCGAAGTATATCTCTCCGACTCGGGAGGGACAAATTCCATCTCAATACATACAACCCAACAAGTACTTTTCGGTCACCTGAGAGACACCTTTATGATCACCCTCACATAGGATGACGTTTGATGACCTCAAAGCTTTCTTCCAATACCAGGGAGTTGTATTATCTCATGGTCTAAGGAATACAATACTTGACATAGGAAAAGCTTCGCAAAGATGAACACAATGACACGATCTAATTGCTGTGCTTTATTTGGGTCTGTCCATCACATCATTCTCCTAATGACATGACCTCATTATTAATCGACAACTCATGTCTATGGTTAGGAAACCTTAACCATCATTAATCAATGAGCTAGTCTAGTAGAGGCATACTAGGGACACGGTGTTGTTCATAAACCACACAAGTATTAATGTTTCCGCTTAATACAATTATAGCATGGAGTATAAACATTATCATGAACAAGAAATATGATAATAACAATATTATTATTGCCTCTAGGGCATATTTCCTTCAGAAAAATAGTCTTGTAGAAAAACAAGTCATGAAAGCGCAAAGCAAAAAGCATAGGAAGGCAAAACAAGTACAACTTCAAGAATTGCAACATAAAGAGGGGAAACTCAATATTGTTGAGATCCATCAAACCATGTTTCCCTCTCTCATAGTAACTTTCAGTAGCATCATGAATAGAATTAACAATATAACTATCACATAAAGCATCCCTATCATGAGCCACATGCATAAAAGAATTAATACTCACCACAGGAACAATAGTAGTAGGAGCAGATTTAACAGAATAATTATTCTCATCACCATAATCATCATAAACAGGAGGCATATTGTAATCATAACTAATTTTATCCTCAATAGTAGGTGAACTGAAAATATTATACTCATAATCATAGCCATCATAAACTAGAGGTTTAGTATCACCACAAGCTAGAGAGCAACTATTTCGCAAAGCATATTCTTCAAACATATCATCATAAGAAGGAACATCACATATGGGAGATAAAATATTATCAGAACAAACTTTCTCCACTAAAGCTGGGGAACTAAAAATATCATACTTAACAAAACCAGCTTCCCCAAGCTTAGACTTTTCTATAGCATTATCAACAACGGTGTTCAAAGCATTCATACTAACAACACTATTAGCATGCAAATTAAGCTCCAAAGGTTTTTCAATTTTCTCTTCAAACACTTCATATCTAAACTCAGGAAAAAGACTACAGAACTCTTTGTTTTCCATTAAGCCTAACTAGTGAAAATAAAAACAAGAAACAAAAAGATGTAATTGCAGAATCTAAAGGAAATAACTCCGAGCACTCACACAGGAGGATGCGAGTACCTTTTACCTTACCTCCCCGGCAACGGCGCCATAAAAGAGCTTGATGTCTACGCACTTCTATTCTTGTAGACACTTGTTGGGCCTCCAAGTGCAGAGGTTTGTAGAACAGCAGCAAGTTTCCCTTAAGTGGATCACCCAAGGTTTATCGAACTCAGGGAGGTTAGAGGTCAAAGCTATCCCTCTCAAGTAAACAGTGTGCAATGCTTGGAAACAAGGCCTAGGGATCATACTTTCACTAGTGGACACACTCCCAACAATATAACATGAATGAACAAATAAACAACTTCTCTCCATGATGGTACTCTAAATTACTCTCCTATTGAATAACACTAATCATTGCGTAGTGGCTACAGAAGCACCCCTTAAAGTTCATCAAGTACTTGACAAACACCACTCATAGAGACATCCAAATCAGATCACAATTCAAGATAGAAATCATTGCAACTTAGACCAAGTACTAACACGGTGCACACACTGTCAACATTACACCATGAAAGAGGAATAGATCACTCAATACTATCATAGTAATAATTACTCTCATAATCCACAAGAGATCACGATCATAGCCTAAACCAAGTACCACCACGATGCACGCACTGTCACCGTTACACCATGGCAGGAGGAATAGATTACTTTAATAACATCACTAGAGTATACTATAACAATTAAGCATAGGAGTAGCATAATATCTGAATAATAACATCTACTTGTTCAACATGATACAAAGCTCACGATCACATAAAGATCACATCATGGGAGAGAGAGGTGAACCACATAGCTACCGGTAGAGCCCTCAGCCCCGGGGATGAACTACTCCCTCCTCATCATAGGAGACAGCAAGGTTGATGGAGATGGCGGTGAGGTCGATGGAGATGGCGGAGACGGCGATGGAGATCGATGGAGATGGCTCCGGGGGCACTTCCCCGTCCTGGCAGGGTGCCGGAACAGAGACTTCTGTCCCCCGAAATTTGTCGACAGCGGCGGCGGAGCTACGGAACTGTTCTGGAAATTTCGCCGACTCCCCTAGGGTTTTCCGTCCCGAGGCTTTATATAGGCGAAGGGGCGTCGCAAGAGGGCAGCCAGGGGCTCCTCACACATGGGTGGCGTGGCCAGGGCCTGGGCCGCGCCACCCTAGTGTGAGGGCAGGCCCTGGCCCCTCTCCGGCTCTCTTTCGGATGTCTGGATGCTCCCGGGTAAAATAAGACTTCAGGAACTTGTTTCGTCCAATTCCGAGAATATTTCCTGTGTATCACTCTGAAACACAAAAACAGCAGAAAACAGGGAACTGGCACTGTGGCAACTCGTTAATAGGTTAGTTCCGGAAAATGCATAAAAGTGCCACTAAGTGTAACGAAACAATAGGCAAATGGTGTAAAAACAAGCATGGAGCATCAAAAATTATAGATACGTTTGAGACGTATCACCTACCCCGTTCATCAATGGGAGCGAGATGACCAAGTCTCACAAGAAGGGCGTTTGGGTCATCCACATCACGCAGCTAGGGCGCGAGACAGAGCCGAAGACTGAAAAGATCAAGTTCAAGACCTTCCACACCAGCAAAAAGGCGGGCGCCCATCTCCTCATGCAAGAACTGATAGCACGCCTCTGCGGACGTCACTTCTCCGAGCTTCAGAACCACTACTCCCACTCCTATGGCCGACGCGATGAGGAGGGCGTGGTCATCGGGCTATCTGACAGCGAACAAGACCCTATGCGCACTCACCTCACCGAGTTAGAGTAACTCGTCATGGACGTCGATATTGAGAGGTACAATGAGTTGATTAACAACGACGGGCTACACGCCCAGCTTGCCGAAAAGGACAAACAACACCTGGAGCAGGAACAGAGAATCAAGGAGATGGAGGCAAAGTTTGAGACTCAAGAGAAGAAGCGACAGAGCCAAGAGAAGAGGATCCAAGCCAGGAACAAAGATGTTAGAGAGCTAAAGCAGAAGTTAGAGTGCAATGACTTTGAGCTTGAAGCGGACCACGACTTGATCGAGAAGCTATGCGCCGACAAGAGGGAGCTCCAAGAGAAGGTCGACACCCTAACTAAAGACCTGCAAGACTACAAGAGGCTACTCAAGGAGAATGGCTTTGATGTAGAGGAGGAAGTCGTCATGGAAGAGTAGAGTAGTTAGACAGACTACCACACTTTATCTTTGAGTTTGCGTTTATGCCCGTGACCGCTTGTGGTATGGCATTATACATTGTTTTCCCTTAGACTTAAACGTTTGCGTACCTTCAAACTATTTGTGATCTGCTTATTGCAAGTTTGGTTTATAAGTTCTCCTATGCTTGTGTGTGTTTATGTATGTGTGTTCTTTTAAGGATTGTTTATATGCATATGGGTAGGAAACTTTATTCCTTTAGACTCTATCTCTAAGTCTAACCTCACCTATTTTGAACCCAACAGATGCCTCCTCGTCGCGCTCCAGAGGAACAGATGCAGCAGATGATGGAAGCCCAGGCTCAACTCATGCAAGTCACGACTCAGTTTTTGGCCAACGCCAACAACAATAACAACAACAACAACCCTCCACCACCACCACCCCCTCAGGTTGACATGCTTACAAGGTTCCTAAGGCTACGTCCTGCCAAGTTTTCTCATGCTGCGGAACCACTAGAAGCCATGGATTGGCTCCGTTCTGTCAACAAGGACTTGGCGACAACTGGTTGCACTGATGCTGAAAAGGTCAGGTTTGCAGCTCATCTGTTGGAAGGACCAGCAGCAAGCTGGTGGGACACTTACCAGATCACTCATCCCATCGAAGGAGTGACATGGGACTCGTTCCAGGAAGGATTTCGGGCTGCACACATTTCCTCTGGTGTGATGGGCCTGAAAAAGAAGGAGTTCTGCGATCTCAGATAAAAGTACCGTAGCGTGACTGAGTACATTGATGAGTTTACCAACCTGTCCCGCTATGCACCGGATGACATTGACACCGATGCGAAAAGGAAGGAGAAGTTCCTAGAGGGCCTCAACGACGAATTGTCAATTCCTCTGTCTGTTGCCTATACTCCTACTTTTCAGTCTCTGCTTGACCAAGCTATAACTCTAGAGAGCAAGATGAAGCAGTCTGAAAATAGAAAGAGGAAGCATCATGTTAGCAAGTATCAAGAGCCTGTGCACAAGCAAAGCTATCACAGTGATCATGGGAGCTCTGGATTCCATAAGAATGGAGGAAACCACCACAACCATAATGGTGGAAATGGGCACCAACATCACAAGGGAAATGGCCACCACCATAATGGCCACAGGAATCACAACAATCAAGACTCCACCATGACAAATGGCCACAACAATGGCAATAACAATGGCAGAAACAACAATGTCCCCGAGAAGAGGGATATTAGTCAGGTGGAATGCTTTAAGTGCCACAAGAATGGACACTATGCCAATGATTGCCCTGAGAGGAAGAATGATGAAGGCAACGAGACCAATCAGATAGAAGAAGTTCATGTGAACCACATCAACACTAGAGTCTCTAGTAAGTTTTGATCAACTCCTTCCAACATTAGTACCTTTCAGAGTTGATGCATTATAATCATTCATATCAAGAGTAACCGTGGATCCAGAAGTAAGATATATCCCGTAAAAGTGAGCCCAATTTAAAGGTTATATGGTGAATTTTGGATGCCAAGCAGCAGACCCATGGAAAGTGCAACATGCAGAAGCGACCTAGCAAATTTCCTTTTAAGGGTGGTAGCAGCATAGTTTATCCGAACCTAAACCCATTCTTTCTAGCCTTCTCGAATCTCGAGGACGAGATTTTTTTTAAGGGTGGTAGTCTGTAACATCCCAGATTTTACAGATATTGAATCTCTGCTGTACATCATGTCATCATTCATATATTCTTGCATTTCAAAAGAGATTTGTCTTGTTTCCATTAAAGTTTCTATTATTCCCTTCTATTCTTTCTATAGCCAATAGGCTAAGTTATCTTAAAAACATTTTTGGTTTTGGTTTCAAACAAAGAATTAAGTTCCTAAATGCTCTGTAAAGCTACAGGAATTTTTACAAAAATTTCCATATTTTTTTAGCTGTTTTAGAGACCTAAAAACAGTTTTTAAAACAGTTAAAAGGAAAAAAAAAAGAAAAAAACCGCAGACCGAACTGGGCCGAAACCGGCCCAGCCGGCCGCAGATTCTGCGCGCGTGCGCAGCGCACGCGAGGCCAGCGAGGCAGCGAGCCAAGCCGCACCAGCAGCAGCGTCCTTGCTCCTTTCCTTTTCTTTGTGTTTTCTTTTTGCTTTTTTTTCTTTTTCTGACTGGTGGACCCCTTACGTCATCCCTCACCTCGGGACGGAGAGATCTGCACGAACACGTACTGGAACGGAACCAATCCCTGCAGATTTGGCCAATTTTGTGCGATTCCCGCACGCCTCCCTCTCCTATAAAGACCCAGCGCCCCTCCCTCGTCCGATCTTTTCCGAAAAAGCCCGAAACCCTAGCCGCCACGGAGCTCCGCAACGACCTCGCCGGAAAAGCTCCGGTGAGCACTTGAACCTGCAGCAAACGACCACCCCCAGTCTCCCCTTTACTCCCTCACGTTCCCCTTGATCTACCGCACCCCCCTAACCTCTTCCTTTCCCCTCGCAGAGCCGCAGTAGAGAGGAATTGCTCGCCGGAGTCTGCACACCGTCGCCGCCTCCATCCGCCGATTGCCACAAAACCGGGACGACGGAGAGTCGTCGAATACCACCACCGTGATCACCGTCGCACGACGCTCCCCGTCCGCCGTTTCCCCCGCTGCCAAGCTCGCCGAAGATCGTCGCCGGTGATCGCCGCCGTCGAGCCGCCGCTGTCTTCTTTTCCGGTGAGCTCCCAGGAAGATGCAATCCCAGCCGCCGATTACGTTTAGATCTAACGGCTTATAACGCTGATCTGCGCGAAGAGGTATGGGCCAATTAGATCTCGCCACGTCGCGCTGACTTTTCCAATTATTTTCCAAATTTCGTATTTATAGTCAGATTATGTGCGAAACTTGCGAAATTCATATCTTAAGTTTTGTAACTCGGAATTTTGCAAATAATATACCGTTGGATTCAGAAAAATGCGTAGAATCTATTTGTGGCATAAAATAATACTTTTGCATCTGTTTTATACAGTGAATTACTGCAAGCCTTATTTAAGTGTTTTTGCTATTAAAAATTGTTGTAAAATTTATTTTACAGTAAATCCTTTTGTTTTGGTCTATATGAAAACTCCCAGTACTGTAGCACGTTCAGAATAATTTTAGTATCTTCTATATTACCTTTGTAGCTATAGTTTGTTTAAATTGTTCATTTTTGTGTGTTGAAAATAAATTAAGCTTTATAAATAAACTCTAAAATTTTGATCATGACATCATGTATATAGTTAACAATCAGAGAACTTGTTAAGTGACTTTGAGGTGTTTAAATCACATATTGCATGCATATTTTCCTTTCATGAGTGTTATATGATTGATATGTGCTTATGGTGCAATATTTTATGTGTAGATTGTGTTGAGTGCAACGAGTGCCTTTGTGATGAGTGCACCAACTCTTCTCCTCACCAAGGCAAGTGTCACCATGTTCCCTTGTCCCACTGAAATTTTTGCCACTTGTAGCTTTTCTAGTAGAAGATGCATGTGTAGGTGTTTTTTATGAATTTCTGTCTTAGCTTGCTAGATTTTATGCTAAGTCCTTTGTCTAGCCTTGCCTAGCTTTGCATCTCCTAATAGAATTGTTGCTGCTATAGGACTTGTTTCACACTTGTTGTGAGAAGGGTTATCACATGTTTTTGGCTAAGTGTTGAAAATCAAGTTTTGGAAAACTAAGAAAACAACTAAGTTAATGAACCACCTGGGTGGATGTGGCTTTGATTGGGTTATGTTGAGTGGTTCTCTGGGGTCATGTCGTCGAACCTCTGAACCGCTAGGTGTATCTCACTTGTGGACGGCCACCCAGGAGCAAAGAGATTGGAGACGTTCAAGTCATGAAGCTTCCAGTGCAACCACAAGACATATGGGCTCTTTCTTGGTCAACTAAGCTGGAATAACTCAAGCCAGGTGGACAGAGGGTGGTAGATGTTGGTAGGATGGAACGCGTCCGTTTGGTCTGAGGGAATGCTTCTGAAAGGCCTCGTCTTAGTTTTCACTTGGCCATTTGAGGCAAAATGAGCCTCATGGCAAAATGGGTTAACTAAGTCTTGTGGGAAAAGTGCACCACCTCTGCAGAGTGTTTAGAACTAAGTACTTAGCCGTGTCCCCGGTTACGGACAATTTTGAGTGACATGATGTTGAAGCTGTTCAAGAATCTCCTCACCCCAATTTCTCTAAGTTAAAACTTGATGGGTAAACTTGGGTAGAAAAGGGTCTTTCTGGACAAATTTTTGCTAAGGAAAAATTAAGTTTTACAAAGATAGGGAAAGGCTTGTTTTTGCTAAGTTAAACTCCACCTGGCCAAATAGCATATAAGTGTAGGTGCCATTGAGTCCACCAAAGTGACATATTGCCAATACATTCAATGTATTGACCCTCTGTGGCTGCAACGTATCATGTTGCAGGTGGCTACTATGAAGATTGAAGATTTCTGCGCCTCGGTCACGAGTCTTCATCCAACACATCTGCCTGCGGAGCCCTTGAAGAAAAGAAGACTTGTAGTTCATTTACTTAGTAATAAGTTTGTGGCTTTGTGCCTTATGGAGTTGTAAAAGACTATGTTATTTGTGGATCAAGCGTTGTAATAAAGACCTTTGTATTCTTGATATTTCATCTTGTAACTGTGTGTGCTAGCAGTCGATCCGGGACTAGCACAAATGAAACACAGGTATGCTACAATCTTCTATTAATGCTTATGACTTTGTTGCAACTTGTTGTGCTTAATAATTGTCACTTTGGGCCCGAGTGCCATGATTTCAGATCTGAACATGTTATTATTTCTATGATGATACTTGTTGTTTATGGTCTTACCTATAAGTTGTATACACATATTGTTGTCCAGAACCCGAGGCCCCAAAGTGACAGAAATTGGGATAACCGGAGGGGATGGCTACGATGTGAGGATCACATGTGTTCACCGAGTGTTAATGCTTTGCTGCGGTACTTTATTAAAAGAAGTACCTTAATTACCAGTAGTTTCCCTTGAGGCCCTGCTGCAACAGGCTGGTAGGACAAAAGATGTCGTGCAAGTTTCTCCTTGTGAGCACGTACGACTATTTACGGAACACATGCCTATGATTGTTAGTACTAGGATGCTTTATCATTATTTATCTGCAATTGCCCATGTCTCATTGATTTCATGAATTATCTTATCCATGCAACGCCCGTACATCCATCCCTGTGCCTACAGTATTTGTTCCTACTGTTTACTATTGCTACTATTACCGCTGTTATTTTACTACTGCTGTTACTGTTTCACTACTATCACCACTATAAAACTGTTGCTACTGATAAACCACTGCGAGCAAGACTGTTTCCAGGTGCAGATGAATTGACAACTCATCTGTTAAGGCTTACATATATTCTTTGGCTCCTCTTGTGTCGAATCAATAAATTTGGGCTTTACTTCCCTCAAAAATTGTTGCGATCCCCTATACTTGTGGGTCATCAAGACTATTTTCTGGCGCCGTTGCCGGGGAGCATAGCTTTATTTGTAAGTTCACTTGGTATTCATATTGTTCGCTGCAATCCTTTCATCATGGGTAAACCTCGTGATGGAAAAGTTCCTATATTGCCATCCACTACAAGAAGAGGTACGACTTTGAACACCTCTGTTGCTCTTGATTCGCCATGTGTTATGAGTAAGTTGCTTACACCACCACACGCACACGCTACTGCTACTACTTCTACTGAGTTTGAAAATGCCACTGATAATTTAGATGATGCTTCTACTGTGCTTGATGAGAGTGGTTCACTAGGTTCCTTTTTAGATGCTACAATTGCTAGAGCTAAGTTGGGAAACACCACTGTTACACCTGTTAGTTCACCTGAGTCTAGGGAATGTCCTAGTGATGATTTTGATGATGCTTATATTGAGCTTGATGATGATTTTATTGCTGAAGCTCGTGCTACTCGTGATGCTAAAGCTGTTAAGGAACTTTTAGCGAGACGTGCTGTTAGATATAAATTGTCTCCTGATCCTAGGTTTGCTGCTTCTCCCATAGATATTAGAGACAATGATTATGATTTCTCTTTAGATTTATCTTACATATCTATTGTTGAGAAAACTCCTTTTTGTGGTACTAAAGATGAGAGTGCTATGGAGCACATGAATGAGCTTTCTACTTTGAGTAATTTGTTTTCTGATGATATTAAGCTTCGCACTTACTTTGTTGCTAAGATTTTTCCTTTCTCGTTGAAAGATGCAGCCAAAACTTGGTTTAATAGCTTGACTCCTGGATCTATTCATAGTCCTATTGCTTTGGTTAATGCTTTCTTTCAGAAATATTTTCCTGCTAGTGCTCAACATGCTGCTATGCAGAAAATCTTTGATTTTAAACAGGGAAAAGGAGAGATACTGCCTGAATCTTGGACAAGGTTTTGTTCTTTAATTAGAGCTTTGCCTAAAGAGCCATTGCCTAAAAATGAACTCCTTGATATATTTTATAATGGACTAACTGATGAATCTAAGTCATATTTGGATAGTTGTGCTGGTTGTGTTTTCAGGGAAAGAACTCCGGCTGAAGCTGAAGAATTAATGGCTAAAATAAGCCGGAATCATGATGATTGGACTCTAATTGAGCCAACACCAGCACCAACACCTGCGCCAGTCCCAGAGCCTACGCCTAAGAAGAGAGGGACGATTGAATTAAATGATGAAGTTATGAAGGAAGCTAAGAAATCTCTTAAGGAGAAAGGTATTAAATCCGAAGATGTGAAGAATCTACCTCCTATAGAAGAATTATGTAAGCCAATCCCTCACTCATCTACTATTGAGGTACACTCTCTCCAACGCTTTGATGATAGAGATATTCCTTATTCTAAACCTCCTGATCAATGCTTAGATGAGTTTGATAATTTCATTGTAAAGCAAGAAAATTTTAATAGAATGGTGCAGAATCATTTGTTGGGAAATTCTAGAGCTATTAACAAGTTGCAGGATATTGTGCAGAGAACCTCCAATGATGTGAAGATACTTGTTAAACATTTTCAAATGGTTCAAACTCAAATTGATCAGCTTACCAAGGTGCAAAAAGATTTGCTAGTTAATGCTTCAAGAGAGAAGCAAGCATGTGAAATTCGCACAAGAGGAGGTGCTACCACTCAAGACCCCTTATATCCTGAAGGACATCCTAAGAGGATCGAGCAAGATTCTCAACGCACTTCAAAAGATGATATTCCTTCCAAGAAGAAGAAGAATAGGAAGCATAAAACAACTACAGAATCCTCTGAAGCAGGTAAAGATCCTAACAGTGTTTCTATTTCTGATGCTGAAACTGAACCAGATGATGCTTCCGATAAAGAAGTTGAAGAGGAACCAGAAAAGATTGATAAGAATGCAAAGTACACCAAAGAAGACTTCATTGCCAACAAGCATGGTAATGAGAGAGAACCTTGGGTGCAGAAACCAATGCCTTTTCCTAGTAAGAAACACAAGTCCAAGGAAGAAGAACACTACAACAGGTTTTGTGAATGGATGAGACCTTTATTTTTGCAAATTCCTTTGACTAATGCTATTAGAATGCCTCCTTATGCAAAGTATATGAAAGATATTATTACTAACAAAAGGAAGATTCCTAATGAGGAAATTTCCACTCTACTTGCTAATTATTCTTTTGATGGTAAAGTACCGGAGAAGCTTGGAGATCCAGGTATACCAACTATTCCTTGCTCCATTAAAAATAACTATGTTAGAACTGCTTTATGTGATTTGGGAGCTGGAGTTAGTGTCATGCTTTTTTCTCTTTATAAGAGACTTGATCTAGAAAAATTAGTATCAACTGATATATCTTTGCAGATGGCTGATAAGTCTACTACTATTCCTATTGGTATATGTGAAAATGTTCCTGTTCAAGTTGCTAACAGTTGTTTGATATCAACTGACTTTGTTGTGTTGGAAATGCCTGAAGATGATAATATGTCTATTATTCTTGGAAGACCTTTTCTAAACACTGCAGGTGCTGTTATTAATTGCAATCAAGGAAAAGTAACTTTCAATGTCAATGATAAAGAGTACACGGTTTATTTTCCCAAGAAGATTGATAGGAAGAATGCTCTAAATTCAATCAAGCATGTGGAGACCATTCGAGTTGGTCAAATTATTTGTTCAGAGCGGAAGCCCAAGGAAGAATATAAAATTGTTATGATTGGGACTATGCCTATCAAAGTTGAGGTAACACTAGACAAATGCTCATGCGTTGCTACGATCTCTTAATTTTTTTAAATATAAAGAGAAAAAAAAATTGTAGCATACATGCCATGACCATCTCTATGAAAGTTTTGGACGTCAAGTTTGTCCCTCGCGCCTCCCTGATGCAGCGCCTCTTGTATTTTCTATTATTACGACACTACCGCAAGCACCTGACGATGTTCTCCCTCCTGTCATCGCAAACCTTTCTCTCGTCGCCATGATTATTCGTATTGACCTTGCTCGCCGACTCTATTATCACGCCTATCACCAAATATGCTCCACCATTTATCATAGGCAATTCTTAGTCGGTGAACATCAAATATTAAAAGACACATGTTTCATGTAAGAAACTCCATTTTTCAGATTTGCTCATTCTTCTTACATCCGATGGACCGTTCTAATTTTCTCATTTGGATTCATCATTTGTTCCCTTTTAGTGATGCATTCCTTGGTGGCCTGTTGCCAGCGCTCATAAAACATTTAGGAGATATGTTTCATCTTCTCTCAAATAACTGAAGAAATCAAACATCCACATAGAGATCAAATTAGCTACACCAATTCGTATAACAACACTGCCGAGTTGCATCAATTCTGAAATATCTAGTTGATCAAAGAATTGCGTCGATGGCTCATGGGACATCAAATTACAAAATTCAGTGCTAATTGACTCATACAAGCATACACCACACAATTTCATAGGTGCAGATGTCAAAGCTAGTCTCACACGCAGAGGTACGTGTATATTGTACACGCATACACTACAGATTGCCATCTTTCCATTGCACTCCATCCCACTCTCTCTCATCGGCAGAATGATCTTGAGTAAGCCAAAATCGCTGGCAGCTCCCCATCCACGAACTTTGAAGTCCTCAAAATTGGCTGCAGCTGCTCATGCACGATCTCTAGGCAGTCAAAAAATCGGGAGCTGTTCGGCGTCCCTGTGCCCCCATCTTCCTCGCCAAGAGCCACCTCGGCCCCTCCTCAGGTGCGGCGCCGGCCTTCCTAACTCTTCCCAGGCGTGGTGCCCGCCCCCTCTGCCCCTCCCCGTCCATGTGCTAGGTGGGCGCTGCGCGGGCGTTTCGCCACGAGCAAGCACAGAGGCGAGCAAACTGGAAGCTGCTGAACTGGTCATCAATGGTGGTGTGGAGCATGGCAGCGCGGTCGTTGGCAGCCTTGGTGAACATCTCCCTCCGGCCTCCCCTCCGCGTCCTTCGAGATAGCCACTAACAGCTTCCTCCCATCGCCCCAACGTAGCAAATGTCCCAGCGCAGGCGATGTGTGACGGCACTCCCAGGCTCCTAGCGGCGGCGACGTCACGAAAACCGGGCAAAGCGGAGAGATTGTGCGGTGCAGACTGGTGATACGTCCAATTTGCATCACTATTTTGTATCATAATTTACTGTTATTCATTGATATATTTCATATTTAGATAAGTTACTTATGTTATTTCCTTTGTTTTCACATGTTTGATGATCATCGGAGGAGTTGCTGCCGGAGTCAGGGTTCTGCTGGAAAAAAGACCATCAAGAGACCATATTTTGAAGATCAGGAAAATTCCAGGAAAATACCCAGAAATTATATTTTCCCAGAAGACTCAGGAAGCCAGAAGGGGGAGTCGAGAGGAGCCAGGGGGGCTCCACACGCCAGGGCGGCGCGGGCCCACCCCTGGCCGCGCCAGCCCTGCGTGGGGCCACCCTGGCCCACCTCTGGTCTCGCCCCTCCGCGTACATCATCGTCCCCGAAAACCTAAGTCAAGGGGGGCTCAGAGTTAGACACAGCCGCCTCTGCGGGGTGGAGAACACCAGAGAGAGAAAGCTCTCCGGCAGGGAGAAATCTGCCGGGAAATTCCTTCCCGGAGAGGGGAGATCGTCGCCATCGTCATCACCATCGCACTGGACTTCATCGGGATCATCATCATCATCATCTCCATCACCAGCACCTTCATCTCCACCATGACCACGCCGTCCCGCTGTAACATCTTGAGTTGGATCTTGTTATATTCATAGGGGAAACTTTCCCGGTGTTGATTACTCTTGTAGTTGATGCTATTGGGTGGAACCGTTGAATTAAGGTTTATGTTCAGATTGTTATTTACCATTATTTCACCTCTGATCATGATCCATATGATGTCTTGTGAGTAGTTCGTTTAGTTCTTGAGGACATGGGAGAAGTCAAGATGTTAGTAGTGAATTATTGTTGAGAAATATTTAATGGTTTGATATTGTTGTGGTGCTATTTCACTAGTGGTGTCATGTGAACGTCGACTACATGATACTTCACCATTTATGGGCCTAGTGAGATGCATTGTGTATTTGGCTACCGACTGTGGGGTTGCTGGAGTGACAGAAACCTAAACCTCCGTTGGGAAACCATTGCACCAGGGAGCGTAGGATCCTAGAGTTTAAGGCTGTGGTTAGATTTATCTTAATTACTTTCTTGTATTTGCGGATGCTTGCAAGGGGTATAATCACAAGTGTGTATTTATCCTAGTAAGGGTAGTGCGCTAGCACAGGTTCACCCCCATAACACTTACCAAACCAATGAATACTATTGGCTCTATGAAGCGAAAGCTCTTGACAGAAAACTCCCGTGTGTCCTCGAGAACGTTTGGTTATTATAAGTTACACAACCGGCTTGTCCTTTGCTGAATAAAGGATTGGGCCACTTGCTGCAATTGTTACTACTGTCTTTTATTTACTCGCACTTTATTTACTCGTATTACCAAATACTCCTGAAAACCTGTTTGCTAGTATTTACAGTGATTCCTTGGTCAAAACTGCTCATCAACACCTTCTGCTCCTCGTTGGGTTCGACACTCTTATTTATCGAAAGTACTACGATACACCCCCTATACTTGTGGGTCATCAAGACTATTTTCTGGCGCCGTTGCCGGGGAGTGTAGCGCTATTGAAGAGTGGAATTGGTAAAGGTAACCGTCACTGTGAGTATTGTTTTTATTTTGTCTTTTATTTTACTCTGCTATGGAGAACTCTCCATTTGGTTTCCTATTTGGAAACACATCTACTACTACTGCTGCTGCTGCACATGCGGAGGAACCACCACCGCCACCGCCTGCTGAAATTGATCCTTTTAAAATACCTATGAAAATTGTTGGGCGTATTATGGATAACTGCTATTCAGGAGATGGAACTGTCCATCCGGGGGATCACTTATTATTTATACATGAATTATGCGAGTTGTTCAGATGTGCAGGTATTTCACCAAGCCAGGTTAAGAAGAAATTATTCTCATTATCATTGAAAGGCAGAGCTGAGGAGTGGTATCGACTACTCCAGGATGGTCCATCTATGGCATGGGAGGATATTGTGCCCCTATTTTATTCCAAGTTTTATCCTCCAAGTGAAATTCATAAAGACCGTAATCGGATATATAATTTTTGGCCTCATGATGGAGAGAGTATTGCCCAAGCGTGGGGGAGATTGAAGTTACTAATGCTCAAATGCCCCATTCATGAGCTTCCCAATAATATTGTTATTAATAATTTTTATGCGCGGCTTACTCTTCCTGATAAGGATTATTTGGATGCTTCTTGCTTTGGATCATTTACTCATATGAAAGAAGATGCTAAGTGGAAACTTCTTGACCGTATACAAGAAAATGCTGAAGGATGGGAAAACGACAAAGGTAGGAAGTCAGGTATAAACTATGATTATGAATGCATTAAATCTTTTATGGAGACCGATGACTTTCATGGTGTTAGCGCTGCTTATGGTCTTGATTCTCAAATACTTGCTAATTGTCTTAAGGCCTTTGCCTCTTATATTGATGTTCCAAAGAAAGATTGGAACAAATATCATGCGCCTTACAAAGATTCTATTAGTCATATTCCTGCTGCAGCTACTGAAGTTTGTGCTGTTGATAGCATTGTGCCTGAACCTTATTTTGAGAAGACACCTTTCCCTGCTAAGGTAAAGAAGTATTCTACTTTGGTAAGTGTGTCTAATAAAAGTACTAAGAAAGCTGCAGAGCCTGATGAGCAAATTACTATTAAGTCTCCTGTAGCTATATTGAAGGATCTTGTTACTAAAGATGTAGGGGATGAATATATTCTTTTTTGTGAAGATGCTTCTAACATTCTTTCACATCCAAAAAAACATAGGAAAACAAGTGTTCCTGTTATTTCTGTCAGGATTGGAGATCATTGTTATTATGGTTTATGTGATATTGGTGCTAGTGCAAGTGCTATTCCCTTAGAGCTTTACAAAGAAATCATGCACGAGATTGGCGCTTGTGAACTTGAAGATATTGATGTGGTTGTTCAGCTTGCTAATAGAGAGACTGTGTGGCCTCTTGGTATTGTTCGAGATGTGGAAGTTCTATGCGGTAAGACTAAATACCCTACTGATTTTCTAGTACTTGGTAAGGAAGCTAGCAAAACTTGTCCTATTATTTTTGGTAGACCCTTTTTGAACACTTGTGGCGCCGTGATAGACTGTAAGAAGGAGAATTTTTTTACTAAGTTTAATGGAGAGTCTTATGAGTTTAATTTTTCCAAGTTTGCTAAGACTTCTTATGAAAATGACACGCCTAATGAAAATTTTCGAGTTGAACAGCTTGCTTCTATTGCTCTTGCTCCTAATAATGCCTTGCAGCAATTCATGGAAGATCACGAAAGTGATGTTTTTAGCAAGGAAAGAGAAGAGATTGACGATATTCTCCTTCGTCAACCACCATTACTCAAGCATAATCTACCTGTGGAGGATCTTGGTACCACTTTGCCGCCTAAAGAAGATCCTGTGTTTGAATTAAAGCCTTTGCCTGATGACCTCAAATATGCTTATATTGATGATAAGAAAATATATCCTGTTATTATTAGTTCTAAACTTTCAGGAAGGGAAGAAGAAAGATTATTGGAGATATTGAGGAAACACCGAGGAGCTATGGGATATACTCTGGATGATTTAAAAGGGATTTCTCCCACTTTATGTCAGCATGCCATTAATATGGAGAAAGATGCGAAGCCAGTTGTGGAGCATCAACGCCGCCTAATTCCGAAGATGAAGGATGTGGTAAGAAATGAGGTATTAAAACTCCTTGATGCTGGTATTATTTATCCTATTGCTGATAGTAGATGGGTTAGTCCTGTTCATTGTGTTCCTAAGAAAGGAGGTATGACTGTTGTGCCTAATGAGAATAACGAGCTTATTCCTCAAAGGGTAGTTGTTGGTTATAGAATGTGCATTGATTATAGGAAGGTAAACAAGGTTACTAAGAAAGATCATTACCCTTTACCGTTTATAGATCAAATGCTAGAAAGGTTGTCTAAGAAGACTCATTTTTGTTTCCTTGATGGTTATTCCGGTTTTTCTCAAATTGCTGTTAAGAAGGATGATCAAGAGAAAACCACTTTTACTTGCCCTTATGGAACTTATGCTTATAGACGTATGCCGTTTGGTTTATGCAATGCTCCTGCTACTTTTCAAAGATGCATGTCTGCTATTTTTCATGGCTTTTGTGAAGAAATTGTGGAGGTCTTCATGGACGATTTCTCCGTCTATGGAACTTCTTTTGATAATTGTTTGCACAACCTTGATAAAGTTTTGCAGAGGTGCGAAGAAACTAACCTTGTTCTTAACTGGGAGAAATGCCACTTTATGGTAAATGAAGGAATTGTCCTTGGACATAAAATTTCCGAAAGAGGTATTGAAGTTGACAGAGCAAAAGTGGAGGCGATTGAGAAAATGCCTTGTCCAAGAGATGTTAAAGGTATTCGTAGTATTCTTGGTCATGCTGGTTTCTATAGGAGGTTTATTAAAGATTTCTCTAAGATTTCAAAGCCTCTTACCAATCTTCTTCAAAAGGATGTACCATTTGTCTTTGATGATGATTGTAAGGAAGCTTTTGAAACTCTTAAGAAGGCTTTAACTACTGCTCCTATTGTTCAACCACCTGATTGGAATTTACCTTTTGAAATTATGTGTGATGCTAGTGATTTCGCTGTTGGTGCTGTTCTTGGACAGCGCGTTGATAATAAGTTGAATGTTATTCATTATGCTAGTAAGACTCTTGATACTGCTCAGAAGAATTATGCTACTACTGAGAAAGAGTTTCTTGCTGTTGTTTTTGCTTGTGATAACTTTAGATCTTACATTGTTGATTCTAAAGTTACTATCCATACTGATCACGCTGCTATTAGATATCTCATGACTAAGAAGGATGCTAAGCCTAGGCTTATTAGATGGGTATTGCTTTTACAAGAGTTTGATTTGCATATCGTAGATAGGAAAGGTGCTGAAAATCCTATGGCTGACAACTTGTCTAGATTGGAAAATATTTCTTTTGATCCTATACCTGTTAATGATAGTTTTCCAAATGAACAGTTGGCTGCAATTAATGTAACTTCACGAGACCTTCCATGGTATGCTGATTATGCTAACTTTATTGTTTCCAAGTATTTGCCTCCGACCTTTACAGCTCAGCAAAGAAGAAAATTCTTCTATGATTTGAGGCATTATTTTTGGGATGACCCACATTTATATAAAGAAGGAGTTGATGGTATCATGAGAAGATGCGTACCGGAATATGAACAACAAGAGATATTAAGGAAAGTCCATAGCAGTGCTTATGGAGGGCATCATGCTAGAGATAGAACCGCGCAGAAGGTTCTACAATCAGGTTTTTATTGGCCAACCCTCTTTAAGGATGCCAGAAGGTATGTTTTATCTTGTGATGAATGTCAAAGAGTTGGAAATATTTCTAGACGCAATGAGATGCCTATGAATTACACTCTTGTTATTGAACCGTTTGATTGTTGGGGATTTGACTTTATGGGTCCTTTTCCTCCTTCAAAAGGCTATACCCATATACTTGTTGCTGTTGATTATGTTACTAAATGGGTAGAAGCCATACCTACAAAGAGTGCCGATGGTGAGACCTCGTTAAAAATGCTTAAGGATGTTATCTTTCCTAGGTTCGGAGTGCCTAGATATCTTATGACTGACGGAGGTTCTCATTTTATTCACGGTAGTTTTAGAAAAACTCTTGCTAAGTATGATGTCAATCATAGAATTGCTTCTGCTTATCATCCCCAAACTAGTGGGCAGGTAGAGCTTTCAAATAGGGAGATCAAGTCTATCTTGCAGAAGACTGTTAATAAATCTAGGAAAAACTGGGCTAGTAAGTTAAACGACGCTTTATGGGCTTATAGAACTGCTTATAAGAATCCCATGGGTATGTCCCCTTATAAGATGGTTTACGGAAAAGCGTGTCACTTGCCCTTAGAATTAGAACACAAAGCTTTTTGGGCAGTGAGAGAGCTTAACAGAGATTTTAAACTAGCCGGTAAGAAAAGGTTGTTAGATTTGAGTTCTCTAGATGAGTGGAGAAACGAAGCGTATGAGAATGCCAGACTTTTCAAAGAGAAAGTCAAGCAATGGCATGATAAGAGAATTCTTAAGAGAGAGTTTCATGTTGGTGAGAAAGTTCTTTTGTATAGGTCCCGTCTCAGATTTTTTGCAGGAAAATTACTCTCTAAATGGGAAGGACCATATGTTATTGTGGAAGTGTACCGCTCAGGTGCTATTAAGATTGCTTCATTGAAAGATGATTCTACACAAGTGGTGAATGGGCAAAGACTCAAGCATTATATTTCTGGAGATTCTTATAATGAAGATGTTGATGTTATTGAAACAGTTTCTCCGGAAGAATTTATCCAAGACAAACTGCAGGAACCTGCAGAGTTCGCTTTCGAATAGGTAACCGTTCTAGTCAGAAAAGTTTCGCGAAAAGTTCTTCTTTTAATATTTTTGCTGTTTTTACTAAATATGAAAAATCAGGAGACGAAAAAGGGCAGGAAAAAGAGTCCGTGTGTGTCCCACACACGGGTGGCGCGGGCCCACCCCTGGCCGCGCCACCCCTGTGTGAGAACACACCGGAACTCGTTTCCGTCCCGGTTTCCTCCTGTGACTTCGTTTCGATGTATAATTTTCGCCTATTTAACCCCCCGGAGTCCCCGAGGTCTGTATATCGTTTTCTCGTCGTGTTTTTTTTCGAGCTGTTTCTGTCAGGAATTGCCCTCGGCTTTGAAGTTATAATGTCTTCGTCTGGTTCATCCAAAGAGAACCCTCCTGCGGATTCCATCAATCCGTATATGAGGGAGCTGAAGATGCATCTGAAGGAGTTGTCACTCAAGGATGGGGAGTTGCAGATTAAGGATGTTCAAGGACCCAAGGGAGAAGGGAGTCTCGAAGCAAGGATGGAAGCACTGGAACAGGAAGTTTTCAAATACAGGAAGATGGCGGAACGCAAGGTGGACATTATCTATAGGATTAATCAAGAGCTTGTCACCAAGTACAAGAAAGAGACTACAGAGCTTTGGAAGGATGTCCTCTCACTCCAAGAGACCACTAGCCAATTACAAGCACAACTCTACGACGTGCACAACCAAAATTGTGAGTATGAAGCTAGATTTCAACAAATGAGTGCTGCTGCAAGTTTCAGGATTTTGGAGACCAAGACATCCTTCTTTGATGGAGGACCTCTGCCTTGGAAGTACGACAACGATGAAGTCCCACCGCCACCACCAAAGGAGTAATTCATCATCGGTTTAGGCATCCCCTTGGCTTGGTCCAAGCTTGGGGGAGTGCCGCGGTATCACATCATTACCTTTTGCTCATTTACCTTTCAAGTAGAGTCATATCATGAATAGAGAAGTTATCATATAGAATAGTTTACAGTTGGAAGTATCCTCCTTAGTTAGTTATCTATGTATCCCTTGGTGTGAGTTGCGGTAATGAAATATTAATGAGAAGTTTTATCGTTTACTTTTCGCACACTTTATGTTAGTCTGCAATCTCTCTTGTATGACTAGTCTTGTTGATTGGTATTGGTATCACATTGGGAGCATGAGTAGATTTAGTTGGTTTTGGCAAACCTAGCTTGGTCAGTAGCAACTTTACCTTGAAGTTTGAGTAGAAAATAATAAAGAAGTGCTTGCAGTTTCATCACTTCAGTTTTCCCTTATGTTTGGCTTATAAGCATTGTTATTCTTAAAGTTAAAATCATTGTACTTTCAAGGGAGTTTGCATGATTGTTCTTATTATATGTATGTTTGTTTGTTTCATGCAACTCTTATGCTTGCTACCCAACCTTGCTAGCCAAA
The DNA here is from genome assembly GCA_007115705.1 of Dactylis glomerata. NCBI lineage: Eukaryota > Viridiplantae > Streptophyta > Magnoliopsida > Poales > Poaceae > Dactylis > Dactylis glomerata. The sequence goes on along the minus strand of QXEO01000531.1, from coordinate 6,705,455 downwards.
AACCTGTACTGAGAGGGAATACTTCTCGTGCATCCATATCCCAAAAGCCAAGTTATTTCCAAAGAGTCCACTATAAATTCCTATGCATGGTATTTCAAGCCATTCCAAGTAAATTTTCATGTGCTACCTTTCAAAAACCTTCAAACACTTCTCATTTTGTGCCACTGTTTTTAGCTCATGAGGACGTAGTGGATGGGTTTGTTATCTTCCATACTAAATTAAGTACCCTTCGACTAGGCAGCTTCATCTGCTCGTCATTAATTTTGCAAGGGAGCTGGTTAGACCATTATAATCTCAAAAAGAAAAAGAAAGAAAAAGGCACTCCTCCAATGGAATGTGAAAGTTGGTTGGCACCCGATGGAATCGGTTAGCCATGGTTTGAGAAAGGAAAAAGGTGGGGAGGAGTGCAAAGCTATAAAAGAGCACTAAAGTGCCAATTAATCAAACATCTCGGAACCGCTCTCACTTGTTTAGTATGGAAGATATCAAGAACTCCGTTGCTAGTCGTTGACAAAAGCAATCACCTCTCAAAATAACTTTTACCTCTGTTTTACAAATGAAAAGCTCTAGCACATGTTTAATCCCTGCTTGCCTCTGCGAAGGGCCTATCTTTTACTTTTATGTTGAGTCAACCTATTTCCCTCTGTCTCAAGCAAGCATTTGAGTTGTTATGTTTCACTCATCCATATGTTGATCCGTTTAATCATGTCTATTATCTTCCTTGTTTTGTATAATGCTTTTGTCTGAAGGAATATATCTTTGAAAGCTTTCTTTGAATGCAAAAGTTTACTTTGTTGAGCATATAGTCTTTGCTATATTAGCTCTGTTTTAAAAGGCTCCGTTTTAAAAGAGAGAATAGTTTGTTCTCCACCCTTCGACCAAGAACTAAGGTTTGCCATTGCCAATTATAATTTACCTTGTGCATCTTTACATGTGATTCCCTTTTACCTATTGCAAGTCTACATCTTATAAAGGGAAGTTGTTGTCTATTATAATTTGTGCCTTAGTGAATGTGATGCTTCTTGTCCGTATTTTGATTATCGACACTTCACTCCATAAACCTGTGGTCATGTTTACCGAGTTTAGTTTTCGCTTGGGGACAAGCGAGGTCTAAGCTTGGGGGGGTTGATACCTCCAATTTGCATCACTATTTTGTATCATAATTTACTGTTATTCATTGATATATTTCATATTTAGATAAGTTACTTATGTTATTTCCTTTGTTTTCACATGTTTGATGATCATCGGAGGAGTTGCTGCCGGAGTCAGGGTTCTGCTGGAAAAAGGACAATCAAGAGACCATATTTTGAAGATCAGGAAAATTCCAGGAAAATACCCAGAAATTATATTTTCCCAGAAGACTCAGGAAGCCAGAAGGGGGAGTCGAGAGGAGCCAGGGGGGCTCCACACGCCAGGGCGGCGCGGGCCCACCCCTGGCCGCGCCAGCCCTGCGTGGGGCCACCCTGGCCCACCTCTGGTCTCGCCCCTCCGCGTACATCATCGTCCCCGAAAACCTAAGTCAAGGGGGGAGGGGGCTCAGAGTTAGACACAGCCGCCTCTGCGGGGCGGAGAACACCAGAGAGAGAAAGCTCTCCGGCAGGGAGAAATCTGCCGGGGAAATTCCTTCCCGGAGAGGGGAGATCGTCGCCATCGTCATCACCATCGCACTGGACTTCATCGGGATCATCATCATCATCATCTCCATCACCAGCACCTTCATCTCCACCATCACCACGCCGTCCCGCTGTAACATCTTGAGTTGGATCTTGTTATATTCATAGGGGAAACTTTCCCGGTGTTGATTACTCTTGTAGTTGATGCTATTGGGTGGAACCGTTGAATTAAGGTTTATGTTCAGATTGTTATTTACCATTATTTCACCTCCGATCATGATCCATATGATGTCTTGTGAGTAGTTCGTTTAGTTCTTGAGGACATGGGAGAAGTCAAGATGTTAGTAGTGAATTATTGTTGAGAAATATTTAATGGTTTGATATTGTTGTGGTGCTATTTCACTAGTGGTGTCATGTGAACGTCGACTACATGATACTTCACCATTTATGGGCCTAGTGAGATGCATTGTGTATTTGGCTACCGACTGTGGGGTTGCTGGAGTGACAGAAACCTAAACCTCCGTTGGGAAACCATTGCACCAGGGAGCGTAGGATCCTAGAGTTTAAGGCTGTGGTTAGATTTATCTTAATTACTTTCTTGTATTTGCGGATGCTTGCAAGGGGTATAATCACAAGTGTGTATTTATCCTAGTAAGGGTAGTGCGCTAGCACAGGTTCACCCCCATAACACTTACCAAACCAATGAATACTATTGGCTCTATGAAGCGAAAGCTCTTGACAGAAAACTCCCGTGTGTCCTCGAGAACGTTTGGTTATTATAAGTACACAACCAGCTTGTCCTTTGCTGAATAAAGGATTGGGCCACTTGCTGCAATTGTTACTACTGTCTTTTATTTACTCGCACTTTATTTACTCGTATTACCAAATACTCCTGAAAACCTGTTTGCTAGTATTTAAAGTGATTCCTTGGTCAAAACTGCTCATCAACACCTTCTGCTCCTCGTTGGGTTCGACACTCTTATTTATCGAAAGTACTACGATACACCCCCTATACTTGTGGGTCATCAACTGGTGGGTGCTCCATGGGGGGATAAGGTGTACGAGGACTAAAGTCCTGAAGGGATAAGATGTCAGCGGTTGCATGCGTGATGGGTTGTTGAGAAAAAAAGTAAGTAGTTTGGATGGAGGAAGAATAGCATGCGAATTGAGCGGGCGGGACGGAAGTTCATTGCATGCTGGTTGTTAGGAGCTGCCTTGGCTGTTTGCATCAATCTTTTTTTTAACTTATTAGTGGTATTGGTGGGTAATTTGATGTCTTATCTGAGGGCAAAATCGGAAACTGAAAGTGTGACACCGAAAACCGCTTTTCGCTTTAATAGTAAAGATAAGCATTTAGTGAAATGCAAAGTTTTGGCTCATATAAAGTTAGTTTGGTAACAAGACTTGATCAACCTTGTTAACAAAGTGATTTGATATAAACGAAACTTCGTTTTCACCGCATCTACCCCACCTCACTTATATTTACTTGTTCAGTTTTATTCCTTTAGTTTAGTTACATGATTAAGAGTATCTCAGAGCTGCTGCATACTTGAGTTTGATTTGCTTGCAATCATTCCACTGTCATTTTTCCGAGTTTTATCCTTTTATCGTTTTTCTGAAAAATCCTCGAAAATAAAGTTTCTTGAAAAATTCCAGAAAAATCTTTATAAATTTTTATGTCAAAAGTGGGACAGAGAGGCACTTGGGAGACACCAGGAGGGGCTGCCACGCCACCACACACACAGGGGGCGCGGCCCAGCCCTGGCCGCGCCCACCTGCTGTGAGGGGGGCCCACCTGGCTTCTCACTTATCTCTTCCTCCCCAGCTCTTTCTCTCTCCTGAAAACAATGACACACCCAGCTCAAACCCGTTGACGAGGGGTTAACTCGACAAATGTCCTAGATGAAGGACTTAGGATCGGGGAGATAGGGTGTCGGATGAACTCGAAGGTAAAATCAGTCAAACACGGTGGCTATGAAAGTAAACGTGGGTGTAGAACCTGGCTTGCTTTCAATCTGGCCTACACCATCCCCTCCTGGCCCCTATATATAGGTGGCCAGGTCTCGAGGATCGGGTAGGTTCCGATACAAATTACAATATCGACATACGGTAAGAACTCGTATTTCGACTAGCATTACAATTGGGCCTAGCTTAACAGGCCTCAGGGGTACTCAACTGACGGGCTCTATTATCTATACCCTTGTCACCCGTGTTCTTGCTGTTCTTCATCGCGATTTTTCGATCTCCTTGCTCAGCCCATCATTTCTGCTGAAATTTGGAGCAATTGTTCTCCGGTATGTGACTCCTCCGCTTGTCCAAGTAGAATTTCTTTTGGTGAAGTATTTATTGAGTATTTTAGCATTGTAGGTGGCAGGATAAATGAGTATGCATGCTTGTTCTATTGCTTAGAAATGTTATTTTGATACATGTTAGCTCTCTAGTAACTCACTATAGTAGTTTCCTACATTTGCTTGTCTCAAAATCACTTTTTATGAGGTCTGTTAAAAATTTCAGAAATGGAGGAGAATGCATATCAACTCTCTCAACGTGAACTAGAAGTGCAAGAAGTCATGAGAGTTCACCGTGAAGAGAGGGTCTTTCCCTCAAACTATCCATGCTCAGAGTTTATGAATGCTGCTGGAATCCTGCAGGACTTCCAAACTTTAATCTCTAATGCAGGATTAGAGCATTTTATTGATGGTGAACCTCCTCAATATGTTAAACTAACAATGTCTGTGGTGCAGGATTTCAGATTTAGTTGGTCCACTTCTAACCCCATGGTTCATTATAAAATCTATAACAAATCTGTGGACTTGCCTCTTGATGTTTTCTGTACAGCTATTAGAGTACCACAGTGGGGATTGATACGTCTCCAATGTATCTATAATTTTTGATGCTCCATGCTTGTTTTTACACCATTTGCCTACTGTTTTGTTACACTTCGTGGCACTTTTATGTATTTTCCGGAACTAACCTATTAACAAGTCGCCACAGTGCCAGTTTCCTGTTTTCTGCTGTTTTTGTGTTTCAGAAGTGATACACAGGAAATATTCTCGGAATTGGACGAAACAAGTTCCTGAAGTCTTATTTTACCCGGAAGCTTCCAGAGATCCGAAGGAGAGTAGGAGGGGGGCCACCAAGGCCCCACACGCAGGGCTGGCGCGGCCAGGGCCTGGGCCGCGCTACCCTCGCGTGAGAGCTCCTGGCCCCTCCTCTGACATCGCCCCTTCGCCTATAAAGACCCCCCGACGGGAAAAACCTAAGTACCCGATCACTTTTCCAGAACACATCGCGATCCGCCGCCGCCATCGACCCGAAGATCGGGAGGGTCCAGAAGCTCTTCCCGGCACCCTGCCGGAGAGGGGAATCGCCACCGGAGGTCTTCTTCATCGCCATGCTTGCCTCCGGAGCGATGAGTGAGTAGTCTACCTTGGACTATGGGTCCATAGCAGTAGCTAGATGGTTGTCTTCTCCACCATGTGCTTCATGTTTAGATCTCATGAGCTGCCCTACATGATTGAGATCACCGTTATGTAATTCTACAAGTTTGGTTTGTTGGGATCCGATGGATATTGGTGTTTATGATTGAGTTGTTGTACTGAATATTATCTTTTGTTATCTCTATGTTGTTTATGATCTTGCATGCTCTCCGTTGTTAGTAGCTATCTTGGCCGAGTAGTTGCTAGTGACTCCAAGAGGGGGTATTTATGCTCGATAGTGGGTTCATGCCTCTATTTAACCTGGGGGAGTGACAGAAACCTCTAAGGTTGTAGATGTGCTGTTGCTACTAGGGAAAAAACAACATTCATATGCTCAAGGGCATATGCTTTGTTTACATTACACATTTTGCTTAATGCAATTATCTGTTGTTCGCAACTTAATACTTGTGGAGTTCTCGGATTGATTCACCACAAGTGGATTATTAGTCATAGATGCAGTTGGATGGCGGTCTATGTATTTTGTTGTAATGCCCAGAGTAAATCTCATAGTGATCTTCTTGACATATCACGTTTATCTTTATTCTATCAATTGCCCAACTGTAATTTGTTTACCCAACATGTGTTATTTATCTTATGGAGAGACACCACTAGTGAACTGTGGACCCCAGTCCTATTTCCATCATATTGCTATCACCTATTTACTTTACTCGCACTGTTTACTTTACTCGCATACTTTTACTGTTTTCCACTCGATACGCTCATAACCTTTGTTTCAAGCAAACCCGTGAGATTGACAACCTCATCGCAAGTTGGGAACGAAGTATTTGGTTGTGTTGTGTGCACGTTCCACGTTGCTTCTGGCCGAAGACGATTCAACAAGAATCGTTAAACGATGCCCTTGTTGGAGTGTTACTAAGCCAGTCCGCATCACCTTCAGTCGTTTGTCTCTCCTCTCCAAGAACGATTAAACCTTGGTTTCTTAACTGAGGGAAAACTAGCTGCTATACTCATCATACCTTCCTCTTGGGGTTCCCAACGGGCTGGTTATTCACCATGCACAAGGACCGTCTGCTACACGTCAACTTGGCACCAGCAGCCTCTTTTCTAGCGTCGTTGCCGGGGAGGAAGTAGAAGACTTCTGCGAGGGGAGTTTTCGCACGCACATCCTTTACTTTGTTTTATAGTTTTGCTTTATTTATTTTTACTTGCATTGTTTTATATCAAAAAACCCAAAAAAAATTAGTTCCTACTATAGTTGTTATTTTTGTTGGTCTGTTATTGTCTTGCTTTATCATGGTTTATATCAATGGTGGGTTTCTTTGAAACTAAATCTTTTTGGCAAGGTGGGTTCACGGAAGAGCAGCAAAATTATTATGATGAACACCGCTTGTCACAAAAAGGGAAACACTTATGGGAACAAATCAATAGATTATATATCATTGCTAGAAATGTGTGCTCTACTTATAATGTTACTTATTGCTTTGATGAATCTTGTTGCTGTAGGAGGTATAAACACCTCCCTTTTCAATGTGAGTTTAATGATGATGTTACCATATCTTCTTATATTAATGGAAATTATGACCTTTATGATGTGGAACAAATTGAAGAATTTATTGCTTGGAAGGGTGCATTTGAACTTGCTTATTTGCTTCAAAATACTGATGATGTACCTTATAAATATGAGGTTTATGATATACTCACATTTTGCTTTGATAATTACAAGGAAGAAAATGGCTATATTCTTAAATATCTTAATAGATGCTCTCCAACGGAAGAGACTAATGCCTTGAAGGAGCCTATGGAAGAAGAAATGGATGAAACTGGAAGCTCATTAGATAAAAAAGAGGAGGAGAGTGATGATCAAGAGGAGGAAGAATGGAGTTACCCATGTGTACCTCCCAATAAGAGTAACTCTCTAACTAATACCTGAATTGATCGCCCTCCATGCTTAACAAAAGAGGGTGAGTGTGATATTTATATTGTTGAGTTTGATGCTACTGAAAATTATTATGAGAGAGGAAAATATGGTTGTTGGAATTCTCATGTTACTAAAAAACCTCTTTTTATATTGAAAGTTCTAAAGTTGCTCTTGTTTTATCTACCCATACTTGTTACTATGTGTTTCTTTGATTTATTTTCTTACAAGATTCCTATGCATAGGAAGTGGGTTAGACTTAAATGTGTTTTATATTTGCTCCTTGATGCTCTCTTTTGCTTCAATTCATATTTCTTATGTGAGCATCTTCTCAAATTACTTGATTCGCAATTTTCTGCGCCTAGATGGATGATGATGCATGACGTCACGATGAAGCGAAAAAGAAAATAACAAGCAATTATATTATTGGGTATTTTTCCGGGTCGTTACAATCGACACCACTAACAAGGGATCTCGCCCCGAGATCCACGTTCGTGTAGGGGGAAAGAGTTGGTGAAACTATCGAGTCTTCGCGCTTCATGTTGACCTTCCCGGACCTTAACGTGGATCTATTTTTCTCGACACCACTAACAAGAGGTTTCTTCTCGATACCACCAATAAAGGATTCTTGCTCATGTTGATGACGATGAACTTCCGAAGTGCGGACCTATTAGGTTAAAGGCAAGAGATCGTCCACCCACGCAGGAACCTAAACTTGAAGAAGTAGGTAAGAGAGAGGACTCAAAACTCACATAGGTAAGAGGAGAGAAGCACAAAGGTAAGGAGTAAAATGCAGAGCTACTCAGATCTATCAAACTCATTTTTAGCAAAATAGTTTTAACACTAGACACAACAACGTCCGTTGGCAAGGTTATCCTACAGGCAGACTGGACCCGTGGGTATCGACAAAACCTGGGCTCTGATACCACTTGTAGCGCCCCAAAACCGGCACCTTGCAGATTATAGCGATCATGCCACAATCTACATGATGTCGCTTTGGAAACGCACCACCAAGCGCCTCGTGCACGTTGCAGCGTGCACATGATGTGGGTGGAATCGAGTAGCAACAGTTACACAAGTTCACGATGGAACCCACAAAAGAATATATAATATAACCACGAAGACTCCACGAGTCAAAATCTCCAAATATACAATACAAAGATCCAAATCATACATAAAGCAAATTAGTATCCGAGTACGGACAAGAATACAAGTGGGCCTAAGAGGCCTGAAGATAAACGATGGCGTCCAAACCCTGCCCAGGCCAAGCCGGAAGGGTAACCTTGCTAACATCGTCGCTCCCATACCTGTCAAAATCGCCGGGCCAATGGTTGCCGAACAAAGAGGGAGAAAGAGAAAAAGGAAAAAAAAAGAGGGTGAGTACCGAGGCACGTACTCGCGAGACTGGAATTCAGCTGTGCTCGCCTACGGGCTGTATGGTGGACTTAGCGGCAACAAAAGAATCATACTACAGGGACAGACTACAACTTTCGTCTAAATAGAATAAGATAAGAGAGCGCATAAAAGTAACCAACTAGAAACTAACACCAAACATAACCCAGCCGATGAATCACCTCCTCATGACCAAACGAAGAAGCAAGTATCAAAGACACTCACACGGTTACCAAGTTTTATTGCAGGTTTATTATTGTGGTGGTGCTAGCTTACTACACAAGTTTATTGGTATAGAAATAGTAGGTGCAAGTTGTTCTATGATCGAGTAGTACAGCTCCAAGTCGTCCATAACCGCGGACACGGCTTTTCGAAAAGATTTAACCCTGCAGGGGTGCCCAAATGTACCCAAACGCACGATCACCCCTTGATGCCTACGATTAGCACACTTCCAAAGGTGTGCCGGCAGGAGGTCACGACTTGCACTCTCCTTCACTATAAACAAGTCCAGGAAGCCACCTAACTAAGTTTAACCCGTATCGAGAGTCCGGCCGAATCTCCGAACGGACTTAGCTGTTTGCGCCGGCGCTGCATAATGGGCTGGAACCTCGCTCTGGGGAGGGTGCCCACCTGCAGTTGTCCCGCACCTACACAAGCGTGCAGAAACAAAGGGGTTACAAGGCACTCTTGGGCCTCCCCCAAAGTAAATTGGACCATAAGAAACAAGAGCTGCACGCCCGATAAGAACCAAGTGGAAACACCGCGAACTAGTTGTGGCCACTGGACAAGTATGTAGATTCTGGCAGTGTCAAGGGGAGGCCCAGAAGCATACCCACGTATGGTTAGAGTGCTCAGTCTTAGAATAGTTCATGCGATCTCGGGGTCCTAGGGGACACAAGTGAGCCATCGTAAAACTGGCAAAATGACTCACCGATGCCTCTGCTTAATTCAATTTTAAGTATTAACAATAAAGTAAGCCATGATTATTTCCAACAACATATATCCATAAAGTAGAGCATGTGATAACTTTCCCAACCCGACAAGATAACACCTCTTGAAACAACCTGAACATGCCTACGACTCGCAAGGCCAACTCAAACAACAAGCACACGGGTAATAGGATGTATGGAAGGTTCTATGGCTTTGCTTTGGATAAACATGTGGATAGGACACGGGACTCGAACAAAGCATCGTGACACAAGGCTAGAATATAGAGCTAGCAAGAGCAAAAGTATTAAATGGGTAGAGAGAAAAGGGCTCGCCTGAAAAGATGGTCGAAGAACACCCAAAGAACTTGTCGTTGCTCAGATCACCATGAAAGCGTCCTATTCGCAAAGAAGCAAATCACTACAACAAACAACGAATGCACAACTTACTACTACGGCAAAAGAATCGGCATGATCATGTGAATGCATGCATGACATGGCAATTATGATGCAATGCAATGTATCAAAATTAAACGGAATCGGAATCCCGACACACACATATGGTTCAAGTTGTTTTACTACATGACAATATTAAATGTTGATTAGCATGGCAAAGACAAGATATGTGTGAGCTATACAAAATTAAATGAAGTGGGGTAACCATATTTGGTAATACCCAAATACTCCATATGTTATGTATTAAGTGAGATGCAAAATTACCATGTCACTACATGATGCGAGATGCAACCAGGGATATGAATAGCATATTTAGATTCTATGCATTCTTCTGAACAACTTTCATATAAAATACTTTTTATTTCGAGTTACGGATTAAAAGATATGACTTAAACAAAATTTGCATAATTGCAGGGATTTCAGAAAACAGAAAAAAAAGAAAAAAAACTAGGAAGGCTGAATCTTGTTCCGGACTTGGGCCGGAGTGGCGACGGATAGAAACTGTCGCACGCTAGCGATGGGATGCTCCGGGCGGATCTGGGCTGAGGCCCAATAGCAGTGCAGATCTGAACAAAAAGATGGGCATTAATTCAGCAGTGGCCAGGATTCGAACCAATGATCTGTGATATCAAAGGAAAAGAACCAACCAGTTGATCTGGAGCGGGGTTGTGACCAGAAGGACGCGCGACACTTTTTAACCAGATCTCAAGCGAGATTTTGCACAGATAAAAAAAGACGGGATGGAGTTTAGTTGCTTCCGCGGGGGATTGAACTCGCATCTGTAGGGATGGAACGGAGGGAGCAGACCAACTCGCCTGCAGAAAGATCTTGCATACAATCTGAATCTCGGTCTCAACATCTGACAGAAAATCACACAGTTTGCACACATCAGCAGCCATGGCGGAGGCGGCCTCAAGGAGGACGGATCTACAGTTGCAGCATCGGAAATAGATGGGGAAGAAGGGGAATAGACAGAGGAGCTCACTGGGAGGTCAGAGACATGCTCGGGGAGGCCGGAGGAGGACCTGAGGGGCCGGATTTCGCCGGCGACCTAACGGGAAGAAGAGGGCCATGCCTTCTATTGCGGGCGGATTGCGTCGATTCTTCGCATGGAGACCATCCTGGCGGCAAGGCGAACTCGATGGCGAGCTTGGCTTGTTGAGGGAGAGCTCCAACGTATGGCGCCATGGCGAGGTGGTGCTCGGTGGTTCTCTCGGTTGCAGACGAGAAGGAATAGCAAGAGGGAAAAAGAGAAACGGCGGCGGAGGAACTGGGAGGAAGGCTAGGGTTTTGCCAGGGACTTGGTGGGGATTAAAAGGGAGGAGAGAAAGGAATCACGCTATCTGCGTGGTCCTTGGCGTGGCCATGAGAGATGAGGATCACGCCTCCTGCGTGACTGGCTGCAAGGGGGAAAAGGAGGTCACGCTCTCCTCGTGACCAAAGCAGGAAGACGCCAAGAAGTGCGGTTGGACTGCAGATGGAAACGACTTTGAGAAAGCCGACGGGCCTGAAATGCTGGGAGCTCTCTCTCTCCCTCCAAACTTTTTCTAAATTTGTTTTCAGATTAAGAAAAGAAGAGATGTAGGTTCAGGAAGGATTTGAATATGAGTTGAAACATTTTAGACTTCAAAACCTTTATCAGATTTCCAAGAAGTTTTCAAACCAAAAACAAGTATAATTTTAGGGTGTGGTTTAATTTGAAATAAGAAAAGAGAGGGGAGGGATTATAATAAAAGTATTCGAGCATATATTGAAATAGAGTTTAATCCAAACAATGTTTGGTTAAAAAAAAAACAAGCAAAGTTATAGATGGATGATGATGCATGACGTCACGATGAAGGAAAAAAGAAAATAACAAGCAATTCTATTATTGGGTATTTTTCCGGGTCGTTACAGAAATGAATTGGGAATCTTGTGGGGATCATGGAGTTTGTATATGTGTTAGGGAAACGCCGGGCCGCTAATCTAAGCCATGCATAATTCATGGTGGAAATTTGCAGCATACCCATGGTGAACATTCGACGACGCATCTCACAATAAAAAGCTAAACAAATGGCAAATAAAAGAGATATCGAGGTGTTCATTGTCTGCTTGTCCTGTCATTTTAGTGTGGGCTTGTTCCATGTCATCGGGCACGGAGGTACCCCATTGGCGGTTCTCAATGATATGCATATACTTACAATGACAAGAGCCTTGCTTGGGACTCTAAGTAAAGTAGCATGAGGTTTGGATACTCGTATTCATGGGGCACGAGGTTTTCAACTTATGATTTGTCAAGCATATGCATCATAATTGTTCTCGCATTAACTTTAACCATTCAAGATGCTTATGATGGGGGCAATGAGAGCTCAAAGCCGGTAAGTACCATAATTTTTGAAGGTTATAAAACTTGCAATCACTGCTTCCCTCTGCGAAGGGCCTTTCTTCTACTTTTATGTTGAGTCACCACCTTCTATCTTTATGCACCATTAAGAGAGCATAGTTGTCATTCTGAGTATAATGTGCATTGTCCCAAAGTTTTCATTGATTGATTCATGATCATGGTTTCACTTGTTCTCAAATTATTTGTATCTAGTCGCCCTCTTAAACTTGAAGGTGTCCTATGCATTTATGTTTTGCTCTCTTTGAAGGACAAGTAGAAAACCATTTGTATGTTTTTCCTTATGATTTGAACACACGTTTGACTTTCATTGTTTCATTTTCATGATCTTTTGTTTGTGTTCATTTGCATGTTTACAACATGGTTGCTAAGTTCTTATTGTCAAGATTATATCTTTCATGCCCATGTTTTAAGTTCTTATGATCCCAGCTCACAAATGCTTACATATATGATCAAGATTGTGTAGGTGCATGTCACCTCAAAAATTATTCTTTTGTTATCACTTACCTACTCGAGGACGAGCAGGAGTTAAGCTTGGGGATGCTTGATACGTCTCCAACGTATCTATAATTTTTGATGCTCCATGCTTGTTTTTACACCATTTGCCTACTGTTTCGTTACACTTCGTGGCACTTTTATGCATTTTCCGGAACTAACCTATTAACAAGTCGCCACAGTGCCAGTTCCCTGTTTTCTGCTGTTTTTGTGTTTCAGAAGTGATACACAGGAAATATTCTCGGAATTGGACGAAACAAGTTCCTGAAGTCTTATTTTACCCGGAAGCTTCCAGAGATCCGAAGGAGAGTAGGAGGGGGGCCACCAGGGCCCCACACGCAGGGCTGGCGTGGCCAGGGCCTGGGCCGCGCCACCCTCGCGTGAGAGCGCCTGGCCCCTCCTCTGACATCGCCCCTTTGCCTATAAAGACCACCCGACGGGAAAAACCTAAGTACCCGATCACTTTTCCAGAACACATCGCGATCCGCCGCCGCCGTCGACCCGAAGATCGGGAGGGTCCAGAAGCTCTTCCCGGCACCCTGCCGGAGAGGGGAATCGCCACCGGAGGTCTTCTTCATCACCATGCTTGCCTCCGGAGTGATGAGTGAGTAGTCTACCTTGGACTATGGGTCCATAGCAGTAGCTAGATGGTTGTCTTCTCCATCATGTGCTTCATGTTTAGATCTCATGAGCTGCCCTACATGATTGAGATCACCGTTATGTAATTCTACATGTTTGGTTTGTTGGGATCCGATGAATATTGGTGTTTATGATTGAGTTGCTGTACTGAATATTATCTTTTGTTATCTCTATGTTGTTTATGATCTTGCATGCTCTCCGTTGTTAGTAGCTATCTTGGCCGAGTAGTTGCTAGTGACTCCAAGAGGGGGTATTTATGCTCGATAGTGGGTTCATGCCTCTATTTAACCTGGGGGAGTGACAGAAACCTCTAAGGTTGTAGATGTGCTGTTGCTACTAGGGAGAAAACAACATTCATATGCTCAAGGGCATATGCTTTGTTTACATTACACACTTTGCTTAATGCAATTATCTGTTGTTCGCAACTTAATACTTGTGGAGTTCTCGGATTGATTCACCACAAGTGGATTATTAGTCATAGATGCAGTTGGATGGCGGTCTATGTATTTTGTTGTAATGCCCAGAGTAAATCTCATAGTGATCTTCTTGACATATCACGTTTATCTTTATTCTATCAATTGCCCAACTGTAATTTGTTTACCCAGCATGTGTTATTTATCTTATGGAGAGACACCACTAGTGAACTGTGGACCCCGGTCCTATTTCCATCATATTGCTATCACCTGTTTACTTTACTCGCACTGTTTACTTTACTCGCATACTTTTACTATTTTCCACTCGATACGCTCATAACCTTTGTTTCAAGCAAACCGGTGAGATTGACAACCTCATCGCAAGTTGGGAACGAAGTATTTGGTTGTGTTGTGTGCAGGTTCCACGTTGCTTCTAGCCGAAGACGAGTCAATAAGAATCGTTAAACGACGCCCTTGTTAGAGTGTTACTAAGCCAGTCCGCATCACCTTCAGTCGTTTGTCTCTCCTCTCCAAGAACGATTAAACCTTGGTTTCTTAACTGAGGGAAAACTAGCTGCTATACTCATCATACCTTCCTCTTGGGGTTCCCAACGGGCTGGTTATTCACCACGCACAAGGACCGTCTGCTACGCGTCAACTTGGCACCAGCAGGGATCGCTCGAGAAGATAAGGGGACAGCCTAGGCCATTGTTGGAACTATATGAGGAGATTTGTCAAGGAAGAAGCTTCACAGGAGAGGGTGGTAAAATTTGAAATATTCATTTCCCATCCATTCGATATTTTGCCTTCTTTATCACCAAATGTGTTCTTGCTAGGAAAGCTGCAAGTAAATTATCTCTCCATGATCTAGCTTTTATTGCTGCTGCTTTGAGACGTGATAGGACATACCATTTGGGTGCCTTAATAGCTTTCCGTCTTGATGTTAACCGAGAGAAAGGGGGAATCTGTGGAGGACTTATAGTTTCATGCCTGTTAGCTTTGCATGGTGTAGTGCCTCATTTTCTAGATCTACAGTTCCCCGAGGAGAAACTTGATCTTAATTCTATGATTCATCATAAGTTTGTTTCTCCTCCTGCTAGCTTGATTAATTTAACTTTTCAGCTAACCTTTTTCAAGAAGTCTACCTGGAAGGTAGTGAAGACTGATCGATCAGTCCGTTTGCCTGCACCTCTTTTGTTTAACCTTGATCGCAGGAATGGATGGTCGCTCACAGAGGATGAGCTCGATGCGTATGTAGAGGAGCACCCGCCGCCTGTGCGCTATGAGGAGGGCGCCGAGGAGTTGGGCCAGCCCTCCAACATTGCGAATTTCCCATATGAGCAGCCTTATTATGATTATGCACCATTAGCTTCATCTTCACGAGAGCCGGGGTACGATTACACCCATGATGACCCACCAGCCTAGAGCAACTACCAGGGCTGGAATTGATCTCGACTTAGGCCAAAAGCCTAAGCTTGGGGGAAGGTACGCCGACGATTCACTCATCTACATATCATATTTTGTCGGTCCTATGTATATCCATGTTTCGTTTTCTTTATTGTTCTCATTATTGTTTCTACTTTCCAAAACACAAAAAGACCAAAAATATTTCTGTTGTTTCTCTTTGTTTGCCTTTTTAGCTTTCTACCTTTGGTTTGCTTTACTTGCTACTTTCGGTTTGATATTTCAAAAATCCAAAAATATTTTGCTTTGTTTGGTATTTCCTTCTGTTCTTGTTTCAAAAATCGAAAACCCCAAAAATATTTGTTGTTCTTCTTTGGTTTTGTAAAGTTTGTTGCAGAGTTCAGTCTCCCGTTACTCCATTGGAGCTTGGTATTCACTTCATATTATTTAAGCCACACAAGTGAAGAGCAATAATGACGACATATGACAATCCGAGATATGGTAAGAGGCTGGTATGAACTCTATTTGTTTTCATTTTTGTACATATACTCATCTATGTGGACATGCTTAGTCGGTTCATGTAAGGTATATGTTATCTAATGGATGCTTTGTAGTTCTTGCTCTCATATGATTAGTTCCAATTTACTAATAGTTTGTAGCATGTCATGTAGATGCTTGCATGCATTGTTTTATTCATAATATGGTATGTTATTGTGGTATCCTCCTCTGAAAGTTTCATTTGAATCCACTTGGCACATGATCAAGCATGCATATGACTGAACAAAAAGTCAATTAAGCCTCGATGATTTACTTTGCCTCAGAGTTCTTGTATCATTTTTATGCCTATATTAATTTTGTTTTGTCGCAAGCATGATTATGACAGCTATTGCTCTCTCGATTGTCGCTTCCCAGTCTTTTGCTAGCCTTCACTTGTACTGAGAGGGAATACTTCTCGTGCATCCAATCACCAAAAACCAAGTCTACCAAAGAGTCCACTATAAATTCCTATGCATGGTATTTGCAAGCCATTCCAAGTAAATTTTCATATGCTACCTTTCAAAACTTTCAACTACTTCTCATTTTTGTGCCACTGTTTTTAGCTCATGAGGACGTAGTGGTCGGAATTGCTATCTTCCATATTAAATTAAGTACCCCTCGACTAGGCAGCTTCATCTGCTCGTCATTAATTTTGCAAGGGAGCTGGTCAGACCATTATAATCTAATTCTAAAAAGAAAGAAAAAAGGCACTCCTCCATGGTATGTGAAAGTTGGTGGGCACCCGATGGAATCGGTTAGCCATGGTTTGAGAAAGGAAAAAAGGTGGGGAGGAGTGCCAAAGCTTTATAAAACAGCACCAATGTGCCAAAATTTCAAAGAACTCAGAACCACTCTCACTTGTTTATTATGGAAGATAGCAAGTCCCCAATGCCAGTCGTTGACGTGAAACAACCACCTCTCAAAATAAATTTTTATCTCTGTTTTACAAATGAAAAGCTCTAGCACATGTTAAATCACTGCTTCCCTCTACGAAGGGCCATTCTTTTACTTTTATGTTGAGTCATCATCTTCTAACTTTAAAGCACTTCTTGAGAGCATAGCTGTTATTCTTAGTGTAATGTGCTTGTCCCAGAACACGGTTAATTGTGGTATAACTTTGATGCTTGTATCTTTGATATTTTTACTTCTAGTATTCCTTTGGACTTCAGAGGTGCCTCAGCATTTATGTTTTGCTCCACAAATAAAGGCAAGCTGGATACCACTCTTCCATATTGTCGGTGTTCTGGATACCGGGGTATCCCGGTCCACCTGCTCCTGGGCCCCTTCAACGGCCCAACTTCGGCCCAGGGGAGGAACAACGACCAAAGCTCAGCGGAGAAGACCCTCATGAGGAGGCGCCTCATGAGGAGAATGACGGCTAAACAACTAAGGACCAGAAGACCTCCTCACGAGCTGTTCCTCGTGAGGGGAAGGACCACATCCACGTCAGCTCGGCACGTTTCCGTGATGAGCAAGAAGATAAGGGCAGAAGACTGCATACCGTCCACGCTACCCCCGACAAGGAGGAGACCAACTTTCGCTGTGTCTGCATAAAGCTGCACAGTGGTTGTTGGCCACCCCCCTAAAAATAGGGTGGACGGTGCAGGGCGCCAGAGGAGGATGTCAGCTTCCTCCACCCACTCCTGTGGACCGGCGCCACCACTCTACGAAGACTACATCCACGGAAGACCCACGTCGACAGCTGTCCTCCCTCCTTGGCCATGTGTGGCAACCCCTTCCCCAAGAAGATAAGGGGAAGGAGGACCAAGGCGCTATAAAAGGAAGGGAGGCCACCCCTTAGAGGGGATCCAATCTTCTTCTCCGGGCTCCTAGCTAGGCTAAGTTGGTTCTTCTACCTCCGGCCAGTTAGAGCTCTGTAACCAAGACCTTGTACTCCTCGCGAGGTATCGCATCGCAATACAAGAAGGAAGGAAGCAGGGGCTTTACCTCACCACGAGGGCCCTGAACCTGGGTAAAGCTCGGCGTCTCCCTGATATGTCTCCGACGTATCTATAATTTTTGATGCTCCATGCTTGTTTTTACACCATTTGCCTACTGCTTCGTTACACTTCGTGGCACTTTTATGCATTTTCCGGAACTAACCTATTAACAAGTCGCCACAGTGCCAGTTCCCTATTTTCTGCTATTTTTGTGTTTCAGAAGTGATACACAGGAAATATTCTTAGAATTGGACGAAACAAGTTCCTGAAGTCTTATTTTCCCCGGAAGCTTCCAGAGATCCGAAGAGGAGACGGAGTGGGGCCACGAGGTGGCCACACACCAGGGCGGCGCGGCCTAGGCCCTGGCCACGCCCCTACGTGTGAGACCACCTCGGTCCACTCCTGACGATGCCCCTTCGCCTATAAAGACCCCCCGACGGATAAAACCTAAGTACCCGATCACTTTTCCAGAACACATCACGATCCACCGCCGCCGTCGACCCGAAGATCGGGAGGGTCCAGAAGCTCTTCCCGGCACCCTGCCGGAGAGGGGAATCGCCATCGGAGGTCTTCTTCATTGCCATGCTTGCCTCCGAAGCGATGAGTGAGTAGTCTACCTTGGACTATGGGTCCATAGCAGTAGCTAGATGGTTGTCTCCTCCACCATGTGCTTCATGTTTAGATCTCATGAGCTGCCCTACATGATTGAGATCACCGTTATGTAATTCTACATGTTTGGTTTGTTGGGATCCGATGAATATTGGTGTTATGATTGAGTTGTTATACTGAAATATATCTTTTGTTATCTCTATGTTGTTTATGATCTTGCATGCTCTCCGTTGTTAGTAGCTATCTTGGCCGAGTAGTTGCTAGTGACTCCAAGAGGGGGTATTTATGCTCGATAGTGGGTTCATGCCTCTATTTAATCTGGGGGAGTGACAGAAACCTCTAAGGTTGTAGATGTGTTGTTGCTACTAGGGAGAAAACAAAATTCATATGCTCGAGGGCATATGCTTTGTTTACATTACACACTTTGCTTAATGCAATTATCTGTTGTTTGCAACTTAATACTTGTGGAGTTCTCGGATTGATTCGCCACAAGTGGATTATTAGTCATAGATGCAGTTGGATGGCGGTCTATGTATTTTGTTGTAATGCCCAGAGTAAATCGCATAGTGATCTTCTTGACATATCACGTTTATCTTTATTCTATCAATTGCCCAACTGTAATTTGTTTACCCAGCATGTGCTATTTATCTTATGGAGAGACACCACTAGTGAACTGTGGACCCCGGTCCTATTTCCATCATATTGCTATCACCTGTTTACTTTACTCGCACTGTTTACTTTACTCGCATACTTCTACTGTTTTCCACTCGATACGCTCATAACCTTTGTTTCAAGCAAACCGGTGAGATTGACAACCTCATCGCAAGTTGGGAATAAAGTACTTGGTTGTGTGTGTGCAGGTTCCACGTTGCAGCTAGCAAAGCAAAGCTTGGACGAGGCGCCATATATAAATTGTCCGAAGCTATCGCTAAGCCAGTCTGCATCACCTTCAGTCGTATTGTCTGCTCTTCTCCTGATCGACATACCTTGGTTTCTTAACTGAGGGAAAACTTGCTGCTATCTTCATCAAACCTTCTCTTGGGGTTTCCAACTGGACGGTTATTTACTTCATCAACTCGGTAGCATCAAGCTCTTTCTGGCGCCATTGCCGGGGAAGAGTGGAAGACCTCTGCAAGGGGAGTTTTTCGCACACACATCCTTTACTTTGTTTTAAGTTTTGCTTTACTTTATTTTTACTTGCATCGTTTTATATAAAAAACCCCAAAAAAATTAGAATCCTTGGTAGTTGTTTTTACTTGTCTACTTTTAGTTTTGCTGAAATGGCTACTCCTGAAAACACCAAGTTGTGTGACTTTACTAGCACGAACAATAGTGATTTTATCTGCACTCCTATTGCACCACCTGCTCCTGCTGCAAATTTTTATGAGATTAATCCTGCTTTATTGAACCTTGTTATGAAAGAGCAATTTTCTGGTGCTAGTACTGAAGATGCTGCAGCTCATCTCAACAATTTTGTTGAGCTATGTGAGATGCAGAAATATAAGGATGTAGAAAGTGATATTATTAAGCTCAAGTTGTTTCCTTTTTCTTTGAGAGGAAAAGCTAAAGATTGGTTGTTGTCTTTGACTAAGAATAGTATTGATTCATGGACTAAGTGTAAGGATGCTTTTATTGGTAGATACTATCCTCCTGCTAAGATCATAGCTTTGCGTAGCAATATTATGAAGTTTACTCAGTTTGATAATGAACATGTTGCTCAAGCTTGGGAAAGAATGAAATCTATGATAAAGAATTGCCCCACTCATGGACTGACTACTTGGATGATTGTCCAAACTTTTTATGCAGGACTGAATTTTTCTTCGAGGAACCTACTTGATTGAGCTGCTGGAGGCACTTTTATGTCCCTTACCTTGGGCGCCGCAACAAAGCTACTCGACAACATGATGATAAATTATTTCGAATGGCACACCGAGAGAGCTCCACAAGGTAAGAAGGTAAATTCTGTTGAGGAAACCTCTTCCTTGAGTGATAAGATTGATACCATTATGGCTATGCTTGTTAATGATAGAACTCATGTTGATCCTAATAATGTTCCTTTAGCCTCTTTGGTTGCTCAAGAAGAGCATGTTGATGTGAATTTCATTAGAAACAATAATTTTAACAACAATGCTTATAGGAACAATTTTGCTAGTAACAATTATAGGCCGTATCCTTTTACCAATGGTAATAGTTAGGGTAATTCTTATGGTAATTCCTACAACACCTCTAGGGCCACGCCCTGTGAACTTGAAGTCATGCTCAAAGACTTCATGGTAAAACAATCTGCTTTTAACAAGTCTATTAAGGAAAAGTTAGGCAAAATTGATATTCTTGCTTCTAAAGTTGATAGCCTTGCTCATGATGTTGAACTTCTGAAATGAAAAGTGTTGCCTAATGATGTGAAAGAGAACAATGTTTTTGCTACTGCTAATGCTATCCAAGTTGGAATTGATGAAAATCTTAGATTGTTAGCAGAATTGCATGCTAGATGGGAAAGAGAGGATGAGATTGCTAGGAATTTGAAAGTTTGTACTATTACTACCTCTAATGATGTTGCTCCTAATGCTAGCAATCCTCTTACTTTGATTGGTGTAGAGAAAACTCCCACTCCTTGTGTTAAAAAGCCTAAAACTGCCAAAACTTTTTCTCAAAAGAGTGCTGAAATTTTTCGGAGTGTAGGAGATGATAGCTTTATTTCCTTTAATGATTTTCATGTTGATGGCTGCAATATATCTGAAGTTATTTTTTCTTGCAAAATCTTGCTTTGACTCCCAATGCTAGTTCTCTAAATATTGCTTTTACTAAGCATATTACCAATGCTCTCATGAAAATTAGGGATGAAAAGTTGCAGCAAAAAGCTTCTGTTCCCAAGAAGTTAGAAGATGGTTGGGAACCCATCATTGATATGCATGTTAATGGTTTTGATTGCCATGCTTTATGTGATCTAGGTGCTAGTATTTCTATCATGCCTAGAAAAATTTATGACATGCTTGATTTACCACCTCTTGAAAAATGTTATTATGATGTTCCTATTGCTAATGTTGCTAAGAAGAAACCTTTGGGAAGGATTAATGGTGTTCTTATTGTGGTTAACAATAACCTTGTTCCCATTGATTTTCTCGTTATAGACGTTGAATGCCATGCTTCATGTCCTATTATTTTGGGAAGACCCTTTCTTCGAACTGTAGGTGCCATCATTGATATGAGGGAAGGCACTATAAAATATCAATTCCCACTAAAGAAAGGTATGGAACACTTCCCTAGGAAAAGAAAGAAATTACTTTTTGACTCTATTCTTAGAGCAAATTATGAGCTTGATGCTTCATCACTTGATGTTACTTGATTCGCAATTTTCTACGCCTAGCTCAAAGGCGTTAAAGAAAAGCACTCTTCGGAGATAACCCAATGTTTTATTTCTAGTACGTTTTCTTTTATTTGAGTCTTGGAAGTCATTATTACTGTAATGACCGCTCCTTATCCTTTTTATTTTATTGTTGTGCCAAGAGAAGCCTCTAATTCGAGTGAGGTAAAGATTTGGGGATGTTGCGGTCCTGAAACTGTTTTCGGTGCTGCACCGTAAACATTCGTATAAATTCTCTGTATATCTTTTGGACCTCCGATTTCTTGTGCATATGCCCCAGGTTATATCCAAACTTTCATTAGTTGAACACTTTTTGATTTGAGCAACACAAAACCCTTCAAAAATTCGACCTTTGTCAGCTGTTCTGTTTTGACAGATTTCTGCCACTATTTGTTTTTGCCACTTTATCGCTTTCTTTTTGAGTTCTTTTGATCATGGAACTTTTGGGGAAGTTGCTACAGTAGTATATACTTTATATGTGGTGGTTTTGGGTTGAAACCTGAAGCAAAAAGAGGTTGATTATATGTTATGGTTGCACTAATGTTGCTAATAGAATTGTGTTTAGTTTTGTATGAAGTAAGTTTTCAAGTGTAGGGATTGGAGAATGATGAGATGAGTTGAAGAATGGACAAAAGCTCAATCTTGGGGATGCCCATGCATCACCCCAAGAAATATCCAAGAAGTACAAGCGTCAAAGCTTGGGGATGCCCCCGAGGCACCCCTTCTTCATCGGCAAAAATTAGGTCACCTTTCAAAACACTATATTTTTATTGCTTCATGCACTATGTGTTTTTCTTGGAGCGTCAGTTGTTTTAGTTTTCTTAGTTAGTTTAGTTTTGTTTGCTGCAATAAATGGTTGGACCCCAACAAATTTCCTTTGGAGGAGATGTACTCGTTTTCATTTGCCAAGAACACTCCGTTTTTCATTCTTACAATTTCACCGAGTGTTCTTCTTTTTCTGCTACTGCTTTTAGTTTTCGTTTTCGCCTTGATTTGCATTCAGACCTTGTCATATCTTTTCATCAAGGTGTATTTTTGCCTCTGATTTTTATTGGTTTTCATCAAAAGAGGTGTCTCTAAAAATTTCAAATGGTGTTGGAAAAGAGAAAAAGCTTTATGCAAAAAAGTGGTACAAGAAGGAGCTTGTGTAGACTGCGGCTTAGGCTTTTTCATGTCGTGCTTGATGTCTTTTTGATAGTATGCTTAGTGATTTTGCTGTAGCATGACTTGTCTCAAATAACTGAGATTGCTTAATGAGCCTTTGAAAAAATCATGCGTTATTTTTATTGTATGGAAGCATTATTTTGGTTTTCTCCTTGATGCTTTATTTGGGTTGACTTGGCGCATGCTCACACATGTTAGACTCTTACAAAGACGCCAATAGCCTCTATGATCATTTAGTTTTTGACTTTTGATGCCATCTTATGCTTCTTTTAATGTCGCTTTGTCGCTTTGCATGATTATAGCCATTATTGCTCTCTTAGTTGGTCGCTCCCAGTCTTTTGCTAGCCCTCGCCTTGTACTGAGTATGAGCTCTACTCGTGCATCCAACTCCTAAAAGCCAAAGTTTTCCAAAGTGTCCACCATACATACCTACTAGCAATTTGCTATTCCAAGTAAATTTGACTTGCTTTTATCTTCTCTTCAAATTAAACTCTTACCAGTGTTATGCGAAAATTGGTCAGTAAAGCTCTCACGAACCGGAAGGCACACTATACTTTTTCATGTTCTTAAAAATTTGACATTGTGGTCTCTTATGTTGAGTTGTTATGCTTGCAAGTTGTAAGTTGGATTCTAGCCCATCCATGCTGTCATGGGGCAAGCTTTCAACATTGCACTTCTTATTTGAGTTGATATCGTGATCTTTTGTTTATGGATGCCCGCGGTGTGAAATGAATTGGGAATCTTGTGGGGATCATGGAGTTTGTATATGTGTTAGGGAAATGCCTGTGCCGCCAATCTAAGCCATGCATAATTCATGGTGGAAATTTGCAGCATACCCATGGTGGACATTCGATGACGCATCTCACAATAAAAAGCTAAACAAATGGCAAATAAAAGAGATGTCGAGGTGTTCATTGTCTGCTTGTCCTGTCATTTTGATGTGGGCTTGTTCCATGTCATCGGGCACGGAGGTACCCCGTTGGCAGTTTTCGATGATAAATATATACTTACAATGACAAGAGCCTTGCTTGGGACTCTAAGTTGAGTAGCATGAGGTTTGGGTACTCGTATTCACGGGGCACGAGGTTTACGACTTATGATTTGTCAAGCATATGCATCATAATTGTTCTCGCATTAACTCTAACCATTCAAGATGCTTATGATGGGGGCAATGAGAGCTCAAAGCGGGTAAGTAACATAATTTTTGAAGGTCTATAAAACTTGCAATCACTGCTTCCCTCTGCGAAGGGCCTTTCTTTTATTTTTTTGTTGAGTCACCACCTTCTTTCTTTATGCACCATAAGAGAGCAAAGTTGTCATTCTTAGTATAATGTGCATTGTCCCAAAGTTTTTATTGATTGATTCATATTATTGGTTTCAATTGTTCTCAAATTATTTGTATCTAGTCGCCCTCTTAAACTTGAAGGTGTCCTATGCATTTATGTTTTGCTCTCCATGAAGGACAAGCTGAAAACCATTTGTATGTTTTTCCTTATGATTTGAACACACGTTTGACTTTCATTGTTTCATTTTCATGATCTTTTGTTTGTGTTCATTTTCATGTTTACAACATGGTTGCTAAGTTCTTATTGTCAAGATTATATCTTCATGCCCATGTTTTAAGTTCTTATGATCCCAGCTCACAAATGCTTACATATATGATCAAGATTGTGTAGGTGCATGTCACCTCAAAAATTATTCTTTTGTTATCACTTACCTACTCGAGGACGAGCAGGAGTTAAGCTTGGGGATGCTTGATACGTCTCCGACGTATCTATAATTTTTGATGCTCCATGCTTGTTTTTACACCATTTGCCTACTGTTTCATTACACTTCGTGGCACTTTTATGCATTTTCTGGAACTAACCTATTAACAAGTTGCCACAGTGCCAGTTCCCTGTTTTCTGCTGTTTTTGTGTTTCAGAAGTGATACACAAGAAATATTCTCAGAATTGGACAAAACAAGTTCCTGAAGTCTTAACTTTCCCGGAAGCTTCCAGAGATCCGAAGAGGAGACGGAGTGGGGCCATGAGGTGGCCACACACCAGGGCGGCGTGGCCCAGGCCCTGGCCGTGCCCCCTACGTGTGAGACTGCCTCGGTCCACTCCTGACGATGCCCCTTCGCCTATAAAGACCCCCCGACAGAAAAAACCTAAGTACCCGATCACTTTTCCAGAACACATCGCGATCCGCCGCCGCCGTCGACCCAAAGATCGGGAGGGTCCAGAAGCTCTTCCCGGCACCCTGCCGGAGAGGGGAATCGCCACCGGAGGTCTTCTTCATCGCCATGCTTGCCTCTGGAGCAATGAGTGAGTAGTCTACCTTGGACTATGGGTCCATAGCAGTAGCTAGATGGTTGTCTCCTCCACCATGTGCTTCATGTTTAGATCTCATGAGCTGTCCTACATGAGTGAGATCACCGTTATGTAATTCTACATGTTTGGTTTGTTGGGATCCGATGAATATTGGTGTTATGATTGAGTTGCTATACTGAAATATATCTTTTGTTATCTCTATGTTGTTTATGATCTTGCATGCTCTTCGTTGTTAGGAGCTATCTTGGCCGAGTAGTTGCTAGTGACTCCAAGAGGGGGTATTTATGCTCGATAGTGGGTTCATGCCTCTATTTAATCTGGGGGAGTGACAGAAACCTCTAAGGTTGTAGATGTGCTGTTGCTACTAGGGAGAAAACAACATTCATATGCTCGAGGGCATATGCTTTGTTTACATTACACACTTTGCTTAATGCAATTATCTGTTGTTCACAACTTAATACTTGTGGAGTTCTCAGATTGATTCACCACAAGTGGATTATTAGTCATAGATGCAGTTGGATGGCAGTCTATGTATTTTGTTGTAATGCCCAGAGTAAATCGCATAGTGATCTTCTTGACATATCACGTTTATCTTTATTCTATCAATTGCCCAACTGTAATTTGTTTACCCAGCATGTGCTATTTATCTTATGGAGAGACACCACTAGTGAACTGTGGACCCCGGTCCTATTTCCATCATATTGCTATCACTTGTTTACTTTACTCGCACTGTTTACTTTACTCGCATACTTCTACTGTTTTCCACTCGATACACTCATAACCTTTGTTTCAAGCAAACCGGTGAGATTGACAACCTCATCGCAAGTTGGGAACAAAGTACTTGGTTGTGTGTTTGCAGGTTCCACGTTGCAGCTAGCAAAGCAAAGCTTGGACGAGGCACCATATATAAATTGTTCGAAGCTGTCGCTAAGCCAGTCCGCATCACCTTCAGTCATATTGTCTGCTCTTCTCCTGATCGACATACCTTGGTTTCTTAACTGAGCGAAAACTTGCTGCTATCTTCATCAAACCTTCTCTTGGGGTTTCCAACTGGCTGGTTATTTACTTCATCAACTCGGTAGCATCACTCCCTCTCTGCAGTGCGTTGTGCGTTCGACGTCTCGAGGCTTCCGTCACCGTGTTTCATTGCGATCCAAGATCTCACACGTTCAGCCCCCTGCGTTCAAATTTTTGGGTCCGTCGCGTGGTACCCCGTGTTCTTGCGACACGAAATCCATCGACATTTGGTACGCCAGGTAGGGGGCTGTGGTGTGTTCTCTTCAAGATCTGCTTCGACATGGGTGACGATCGTCATCACCGTCTTCGCCTTCGTGCCGTCTACGCGTGCCATCGCCGGGCACGTCTTCAAGTCCTTGATGGCCTGGAGGCCATTGGAGAGGGTGAGCCGGAGGTCGGCGACCCCGGCTTCGGGGGCTTCACGACGCTCGCCGGGACCCTTCGTCGCGCGACGTGGCCGCCTCGCTTCATGCCGGATATTGGTGCGCGTTACGACGGGACCTCCGATCCCGTGGAGTTCTTGCAGCAGTACGCGGCCAGTATTCGGGCGGCGGGAGGCGTTGGGCGTGTCATGGCCAACTGGTTCATGATGGCTATGAAAGGAGAGCCTCGCCGGTGGCTCTGCAGGCTTCCCCCAAGGTCCATTTCATCCTGGAGGGACCTCTGCGAGCGCTTCCTCGACAGGTACGTATCCCTGGGACCTGAGCCAGAGGGCGCGTAGGCCTACGCCGTCCTCGGTGGCCCCGTCCCCAGGTGCACGAAGACTGGGCTGGGGGGCTCAAGGGTCGCCACCCCCTCGCCCTCGGCTGAGGAAAGGGGATCTTCAGCTCCGCAAGGAACAAAAGTGTAACGGCAGACTTCGCTTGTTATCAAGCTTTTCTAATCCGCATAACTATTTGGAATTTTTGAGTCTTGGCTTCGTGCAAGCCAGTGAATTTGGTTGAATCGCGGCCTAACGCGAACATGAGTTTTCGCTCGTCTGCCGTTCGAGAAAGAGCCGGAGCACGGTGTCCGCGCTGGGGCCTTCGCCCGGAAAACAGCAGGCCTGCAAAACCCAGAACGGATCGAGCTCTGACTAGGGAAGGGACCCGCTACAGTCACCTCATACGGTCCATGGTGCTCTCTCCTCTCGAGTGACACTCGAATGAAGGCGCGTGAGCGTGCAAGAACTGCGCAGTTGGTGTAAATCTTACGAACTTCTGGCTATCCCTGTCTACAACCTTGCGTTTCTTCTCCTGGAATTGCCTTTGTTGTGTTTGAACGCCAGGGGGGCTGCAGGGAGATAGTCCTGTATGCCATCATAGTCACCTCTTGAGCACCAGTGCCCACTAGCCTTGCACCACGAGCTGCATACTAAGCGTTAGGTTGCTGTCCCACTCAGAGACTGGCCCCCGAACGGCGTAGAACACCCTCCAGGCAAAGGCAAAGCAAGGACAAACTCACAAGGGTGCAAACAAGGATAACTTGGTGAACAGACGCCTTAAGTACGATTACAAATTAAAAAGGGCCCAGTAGGGCAATGTCTGACGGTCACCAAGTGTGCAGCTGCTACAGATACTTCAGGAGAACATCAGGAGGGAGAGCTCACTGGGCGTTCTCCTTGGAGCCCTCGTCGTCGCCTGTGCCGTGGCTGGAGCCTGAGGAGGTCTCTCCGCTAGACCCCGTCGCGTCGTCGCCGTCGGCCTCTCCAGCTTCCTTACCACCGGACTCCCCGGAGCTCGTGGTGCCGTCGCTGGAAGAGCTCTCCTGGCCCGCGGCTGCGGACGTTCCTGGGCGGGCGTAGATGGCCTGCAGTCATCGCAGGGCTATCTCCAGCCGGGCCGCCCTGGCTACCGCCGCGCGATCAGGAGTCCCGGGCGGTGGTGGCTCCCTCCTCTGCAGGATGTCCTCCAGGTTAAGGTCAGGGTGTAGGCGCTGGAGGTTGGAGAAGATCCGCGTCCCTGCCAGCCCCAGGAGCTCTCGGCACTCCGCGTCGATGAGTTCCAAGACCTTGGCCGAAGCATCATCCAGCTGTTCAGCCAGCTGGCTGAAGAAGAGGATGATTGACCCGTCGTCCTCGGGGACGGTGGGCAGGTTCAACCCGTGGATGCCCAGGCGGTGCGCCGCCTCCATGACGCGGGCTGAGAACTCGCGGAACATCTGCACGCGCTGCCTGCGCAGGATGCGTGCTTCGGCTTCGGAATCCCTGGCCTCCTGGAGCTCTCGAGAGATCTCCACGATCTGCTGGACCATCGCCGAGCTCTCCTCCTCCAGCCGCCCCACGTCTCCTTGGAGCGTGCGGATCGTGGCGTCGGCTTCGGCCAGGGCGCGCTCGGCGCCTCGGCGCACCTCGTGCGCCTCCTTCAGCTCGGCCTCCAGGTCGCGGATCTTCCGCTCTAGGGTATCGCGCATTTGCTTGTACCTGGCCAGGGCAGTGTCGGTCTTGGAGCGGAAGTCGGCGCGGCACGACTCGATGTACTCGGTGCACCTCCGCTCGAACTCCTGCTCCATGGCGACCCGCCGCTGGATCAGCATTCGGTCCATGCGCCCCTGGAGGGAGGCCTCGCGCTGCTGCAGCTCTTCGCGGTGTCGAGCCAGGTCGGTGTTGGTCTGGTTGACCAACTCCTCCCTGCTCTCGAGGGCCTCCCGCTCCCTGTTGAGCCAGTCTTCAAGGGCGTGGAGCTGCTCTTCTCGGCTGCGCAGCTGCCGTTCGCTGGCGCGAACTTCAGTCTCTCGCACGGCAAGCCCAGCCTCCTGCAGGCTCAGGCTCTCCGCGCGGGAGTCCGCGCTCTCCTCGCGGGCGTGAAGGAGGGCCTTGCGGTCCTCGGCTTCCTCCAGCCTCTGCCTTGCGTTGGCAAGGAGGTCGTCGGCGTTGGCTCTGGCTTGGTCCAGGAGAAGCTGAGCCGCCTGCTTCACCTCTTCTCCAGCCAGGGCTGGGTTGGGAGGCCCAACGGTGGTGGGGAGCCTCTGGCGTGCCTCGGAGATGATCTCCATGGCCTTGTGCTGCGCCCTAGCCAGGACCTCCCTCGCCGACTCCCTCGCGTTTGCCAGGACTTCTTCGACCTCCTCGGCCACGCTGGCGCAGATCTCCTCCGCCTCTTTCCTTGCCTGCTCGCGGCGCTCGGCCGCGCGCTGGTCTAGGAGGCGGCACCTCTCCGTGGCCTAGTTCAGGAGGGCCCAGCCCTTGTTGAGGCGCGCTTCGTTAGCGGCGCGCGCCTTGGCGACCCCGCTCCGGAGAACGCCGTTCATGGCCGTGAGCACCCCCGTCCATGCGTCGTCTGCATCGACGTGGGGTTCCGCGGTGATCCTCGGCGGCCTCCCAAAGATCTCCGGCAGGGGCGGCGATGAGGCTCTGGAGGGCCCCAGCTCTGTGGAGGTCGCCCCCCTTTCGCCGCTCGCCGAGGGGGCTGTCCTTGCTCCAGTCGGTGCGGCTGGTGTGGCCAGAGGTGCCTCCGGGGTGCCTGTGGCACTGGCTGTCATGGGGGCAGTAGGCGCTGCCCCCGTGGTCTCTGGTGTCCCTCCTGCGCTGGGAGGCTCGGTCGTGCCGGGAGCCGGCGTGGCTCCCGTGGCGGATGGCGCGTCTGCAGATGCACGATCTTCTTCTTCTCCGGTGGCGTGTGGCGGCGTCGCCAGTGTAGCAGTGGACGTTGGGTCAGGGCCCAGCGTGGTCTGGCTGGTCTTCCTCTTCTTCCTCCTCTTCTTCTCCTCTTTCTTCTCCTCGGCATCCCTGGGAAGGAGGAAGGGGGAGGGAGTTAGGAAAAAAGGTAAGCCAAGAGTAAAGGATTTTTGCAGGAATACTCACGAGGCGTCGCGCTCCACCCACCCCCTCTTGGTCGGAAGGGCTGAGGCCGGTGGTGGGGGCGCAGAGGGCTCGCCGGCCGGCTTCTTGCCGTGGGAAGTCCCTGCCTCAGGACGCTAGCTGGCGCGCTCGTCGTTGAACTTGGAGCGGCGCTCAGCCTCCAGGCGGGCGTGGTGCTCCTCCTCCTCCAGGCCTCGCGAGGAGGATGCGTCAGCGTCTCCTCCGGTGGGCTGATCGGGCTGGGTGGATTCGTCGTCGGAGGAGTCCGAGAGTACCACGGTACCCTCGGGGCGCCTCCGGCAGGCCAGCCGCTCGCCAGATTCAGCACCGTCGTCGTCAAGATCTCCGGAACCCGAGGGCCCCGCCCCTCGCGCCATCGAGTTCTGTTCTGAGCTGGCCGCCGATGCGCTCAGAAGAGGGCTGGGCACGACGCCGTCGGCGAGGAACAGGCCCCAGGCATTGAACTTCAGGATCCCCGCCGTGACGCGGCTGGTCTCCCGAGTGCCCAGATTGTAGATCGGCAGGGCGGTGCGCGGAATGGTGGGGATGGCGGCAGAAGAGAAGAAAGCTCAGATTACCTCCTCCCGAGCGTCGGCGTTGAGCTCGCTGACGTGAAGCCAGAGGTCGTCTCCGGCCCTGTGTCTCCAAATCTCCCGGTGGTGGTCTTGCAGGGGGGCGATGCGTCGGGTGACGAACTCTACCCCGACCATGGTTCCCGTGACGCCGGCCTTCCGGAGATCTTGGATTCGCGGGTGGAGCATCTTCAGGGCTTCCTCAGAAAGGGCCTCGCTGGCCCAGGTGGTGAGCTTGGTGGGAGGCACTCCGGTGACAAGGAAGAGCTCGGATTCTTCCAGGATGTCAACGAAAAGCCAGCAGCTCCAGAAGTCTTCAACTTTCTTCATCCACTTCAAGTCGATGAAGTTGCCCTCCATCCCGGCGGTGGCGATGAAGGAGACACAGCCGGCGCTCTGGTTCAGCCCAGAAGACCGAAGGGAGAAGAGGCGGCGGAAGTACGCCACCGACGGCTTGATGCCGATCCACGCCTCACAGGCGTAGGCGAAGACCGCCAGCAGGGTGACGGACTTGGGGTGCAGGTGGATGGCCTGGATCTCGTAGGTCTCCAGGATCGTCAGGAAGAAGGGGGAGAACGGCGGCACCAGGCCGGCGAAGATGGAGAAGAGGAAGAAGGGATGCGCCATCGTGGGCAGAGTGTCCCGCGGCGCGCGGCCGTGCCAGATGCGAGTGGTGCCCTACTCGCTGTTCTTGCTCCCGACCATCTCTCGGACGGTCTGGAGCTCACGGCTGCTCTTGATGCGGGAGTCGAGCAGGGGCGCCGCCTCAGAAGACCTCGCTGCTCCAGTGGCCCTGCGCGGTGCCATGGCTCTGGGCGGGGGCGAGTTGCAGTGGGAGGATCGAAGGCTAAGAGGATTTGGATTCGCAAGTTCTTCGGAAAGGGGAAGCGGCGGCGGCGATGTGCTGTGAAGGAGAAGGAGGAGCCTTCTCTGCTAAGCTTTAAAGGGGGCGGCTAGGGCGCGGTTTCCGAAACGTCGCCCTTGATGTGACGGTTCGAAAAACGCCCGTTACTCCACCCACTACGCACGATCTCCATGCCGCTTCGTCTCGCCAACTGCAGGGGCGCCACGCGTCTGCTGCCTCTGCATCTTCACATGGTCCTCTGACCGCACGGTTGACGCGTGCCGTTGGAGGGCCAAGCAGCTTCTAGGGGCCCTTGGCCCTTCGCTCCCTCAGGAGGGCGCGTTCGTGGGCCAGGCTCCCGGGGGCTACTGTCGGTGTTCTGGATACCGGGGTATCCCGGTCCACCTGCTCCTGGGCCCCTTCAATGGCCCAACTTCGGCCCAGGGGAGGAACGACGACCAAAGCTCAGCGGAGAAGACCCTCATGAGGAGGCGCCTCATGAGGAGAACGATGGCTAAACGACTAAGGACCAGAAGACCTCCTCACGAGCTGTTCCTCGCGAGGGGAAGGACCACATCCACATCAGCTCGGCACGTTTCCGTGCTGAGCAAGAAGATAAGGGCAGAAGACTGCGTACCGTCCACGCTACCCCCGATAGGGAGGAGACCAACTTTCGCCGTGTCTGCATAAAGCTGCACAGTGGTTGTTGGCCACCCCCCTAAAAATAGGGTGGACGGTGCAGGGCGCCAGAGGAGGACGTCAGCTTCCTACACCCACTCCTATGGACCGGCGCCACCACTCTACGAAGACTACGTCCACGGAAGACCCACGTCGACAGCTGTCCTCCCTCCTTGGTCGTGTGTGGCAACCCCTTCCCCAAGAAGATAAGGGGAAGGAGGACCAAGGCGCTATAAATGGAAGGGAGGCCACCCCTTAGAGGGGATCCAATCTTCTTCTCCGGGCTCCTAGCTAGGCTAAGTTGGTTCCTCTACCTCCGGCCAGTTAGAGCTCTGTAACCAAGACCTTGTACTCCTCGCGATGTATCGTGTCGCAATACAAGAAGGTAGGAAGTAGGGGCTTTACCTCACCACGAGGGCCCTAAACCTGGGTAAAGCTCGGCGTCTCCCTCTCTGAAGTGCATTGTGCGTTCGACGTCTCGAGGCTTCCGTCACCGTGTTTCGTTGCGATCCAAGATCTCACACGTTCAGCCCCCTGCGTTCGAATCTTTGGGTCCGTCGCGTGGTACCCCGTGTTCTTGCGACATGAAATCCATCAACACATATCATTTATGCATATTACAATCTTGTAGCTTCTTATGTTCATGTTACTTGTTATTAGTGCATTGGCACTCTTTCATAGCTTGCTTGACTATGAGGTGACATTAGTTGCATATTTCTTATTATGAATTGCTTGAGTACTTGATCATATAGTGAGTATATATACATCATATAAAGCAAATGTGTTCGTGAAAGTTTCTTTTATCGCTCTCAGTTGTTAACTGAATTGCTTGAGGACAAGCAAATAGCTAAGCTTGGGGGGAGTTGATACGTCCAAAACGTATCTACTTTTCCGAACACTTTTGCTATTGTTTCTCCTTTAATTTATGTGTTTTGAATACAACTAACACGGACTAATGCTGTTTTCAGCCGAATTGCTCTGGTGTCTCGTTTTTGTGCAGAAATCCAACTTTCAGTAAAAATTCAGGAAAAATTGGCAAAAATCCTATTTCACCAGAAGACCCACGGAGCCAGAAGACGAGACGGAGGGGAGGCACGAGGCCTCCACACACACAGGGGGCGCGGCCCAGCCCTGGCTGTGCCCACCTGTTGTGAGGGCGGCTCGGCCGTCTCCTCGACCTCTCCTTCCGCCTACATATACCCCCTGACCTAAAAATATCGGAGAGACGGCATTTTTCCCAGATAGACTTCCGTTGCGCCGCCGCCATCAGAAACCGCGATTCGAAACCAGAAACTCCGTTCTGGCACCCTGTCGGGACGGGGATTTGGAGGAGATCTTCATCACCATCATCACCGACGTCCCTCCATCGACCATCCATGACTCCCCCATCCATGTGTGAGTAATTCCCCCGCTGTAGGTGAGGGGATGGTAGGGATTGGATGAGATTGTTCATGTAATTTGATATGAGATTGTTAGGGCATGGTGACTAGTATCTTCTATTAGTGCTTATGACTTTGTTGCAACTTGTTGTGCTTAATGCTTGTCACTTTGGGCCCGAGTGCCATGATTTCAGATCTGAACATGTTATTATTTCTATGATGATACTTGTTGTTTATGGTCTTACCTACAAGTTGTATACACATATTGTTGTTCGGAACCTGAGGCCCCAAAGTGACAGAAATTGGGATAACCGGAGGGGATGGCTACGATGTGAGGATCACATGTGTTCACCGAGTGTTAATGCTTTGCTCCGGTACTTTATTAAAATGAGTACCTTAATTACCAGTAGTTTCCCTTGAGGCCCTGCTGCAACAGGCTGGTAGGACAAAAGATGTCGTGCAAGTTTCTCCTTGTGAGCACGTACGACTATTTACGGAACACATGCCTATGATTGTTAGTACTAGGATGCTTTATCATTATTTATCTGTAATTGCCCATGTCTCATTGATTTCATGAATTATCTTATCCATGCAACGCCCGTACATCCATCCCCGTGCATATAGTATTTGTTTCTACTGTTTACTATTGCTACTATTACCGCTGTTATTTTACTACTGCTGCTACTGTTTCACTACTATCACCACTATAAAACTGTTGCTACTGATAAACCACTGCGAGCAAGACTGTTTCCAGGTGCAGCTGAATTGATAACTCATCTGTTAAGGCTTACATATATTCTTTGGCTCCCCTTGTGTCGAATCAATAAATTTGGGCTTTACTTCCCTCGAAGACTGTTGCGATCCCCTATACTTGTGGGTCATCAAAATCTCATAGTGATCCTCTCGACATATGCACGTTGTCTTTATTCTATCAATTGCCCAACTGTAATTTGTTTACCCAACATGTATTATTTTATCTTATGGAGAGACACCACTAGTGAACTGTGGACCCCGGTCCTATTTCCTTTATATTGCTATCACCTGTTTACTTTACTCGCATACTATTATCACTTTCCACTCGATACGTTCATACCCTTTGTTTCAAGCAAACCGGTGAGATTGACAACCTCATCGTAAGTTGGAAACAAAGTATTTGGTTGTGTTGTGTGCAGGTTCCACGTTGCCGCTCGCAAAACAAAGCTTGGACGAGGCACCCTATAAATTGTCCGGAGCTGTCGCGAAGCTAGCGGGCATCACCTTCGGTCGTTTGTCTCTCTCATACTTGATTGATAAGCTTGGTTTCATAACTGAGGGAAAACTTACTGCTATATTCATCAAACCTTCTCTTGGGGTTTCCAACTGACCGGTCCTTTTTACTTCATCATCAAACGCCAACAAGTTTTCTGGCACCATCATCACCGCGCCATCAGTAGCCTAGGCCTCTATATACTTGGTGAGACTACTCCTAAGAGTAAACCTCGAAGCCTTCTCTCTTTTTAGGTATGTATCTTTCCTGAAATTAACAGGGAATGGCAGCCAAATGATACTTTCAAGGTTCCATTCCCTTGAAATGTGCAAGAAGTTGTAGAATGTCTCTGAAAGCCGGACAAGGAAAAAAATTACAGATCTGGCAGCAGTTTTGGATCTGTTAATACTAAAACTCCTTGGTAGGCATTGCAATGAATCAAAATAACAATGTACACGCAATAATGCTAAACCTAACGGACTGCAAGTGCTACGGAAACTCCTACAGAGGGACGTGCCCTCAACTGATTGGCTGAGGTTTGATCCCTTGTGTGGAAAATCGGATCACGTTCTCAATCCTGCCCTGCGTGATGTGAGTCCGTAAGTAAATTTTGTAAAACTGGTTCGTAGGTGTAGCATTGTTGATGTACACACATAACATGTACTGAGTACTGAGTACTGACTCATAAATAATGTATTGAAGGAAATAATAAATCGATGAAGTGGTAAAAAGTTGCATGCATGCAGGATGCTAGGAACTAAAAACGTAAATATATTATCGGCTCGGAAATGTACAAGAAATAAGGACTCGATGGAAGGAATCAGCACTTAACCCATGACTACCAACTAGTACTACTCATCATTCATCAAGAAATAAGCTCTTACAAGGCTATATTTAATCTTTAATTTCAACAATAAAATCTTTTGACAAAATTGCTCTAAGAATACCCATGACCAAAGTCATGAGTTAATGCATGATGGGGAGAAAATAACAAAATTCTAGAAGCTCCTAGCCAGCATCTCCTGGAACCTCCTGAAGGACGCCTGCTTCTCCAGCATGAACCTCTCATGGCACCTGGCAATAAACCTCTCGGCGAGCCTGTCAATGTCATTGCAGCAGGCAACCTCCTCCTGCACTCCGTCCTCCCCGGGCCACTCGAGATACCGGCCGGCGATCATCGGCGGCAGCTGCTCGGCGGGGATCACCGCGTTCCACGACGAGTCGTAGTAGTACGCCACGCTGCCCTCGCCGCCGCCGGACTCTGTCGGCGATGACCACGACGGCACGGCTCCGTCAGGGAGCAGGTTGAGGAATTGCGTCGGGGTGGCACTGCCGTCACCGCCGCCGACGTAGCAGCACGGTTCCTTGCCCTTCTTCGTGACCTTGGTCGTCGACCTTCTCCTCAGCTTGGAGGCGACGAGGCCAGTCTTGGCGTGGAGAAAACAGAGGAGCGCTGACCTTGCGCCGGCGAGGGCTCCCACGAGGCGGCCTGCGTGCCTGATGACGAAGGCGTGGGCGAGATGCCTGGCCTTGAGGACGGCCTCCGTTGACGCCTTGACCTTGAGGTTGCCGGTGGAGGTAGGAGAGACAGCTGGGAGAGGAGACTTGACGTTGAGTAGGTGATCCATGGAGCTGATGCTGATTAGCTATTGCAGTGCAGCTACCATGGCTTCTCAAGCCGGTGGCCTGCCCTCTCGACACATATATGTGCTAGCTATTGGACTTACTGGGGTCCATATCCACACAAAAGCTCTCGTCTAATTGGTTTGGAAGAAAGTTTGGTCTTAATTTCAAGAAGCGTTTTCCCACTGAGATCGATCCTCTGTGATTTTGTGGTAATGCAGAGATATAGTGTTCCAAATGAGAAACAGTTGAAGGAAAGTGGGTAGTAATTTGGCTAGGCGGTCAATAGTGCAGGTAAAATGAATTTTGTTTAGCTTTGTTGCTGTAGTTGTTGTTTCATGCCATCCAACGCAGGCGCTAAAACTACCGGCCAAATCATGAGATTCTCATGGCTGATGTATTTTAATTTTTGTGTTGATTCGATTTCAAGTGAGGCGGGAAATAAAAGCGCATGTCATGCACGCATTAGCTTTTCTTTACCTTCTGTCATCTTTCCTTCCCTCCCTCGGTCCTCATTCCTCAACAGCTTTTTCTTTCTGTTTGGTCATACAAAATCAGGGGGATTCTGCTTGTCTGTTTGAATAAAAGCAACCAGAGCACTAGCTTTTCCCTCCAACTAAGAAGAAATTAAAGGGAGATTGCACAGGACTAGTAGAGTGTGTCCCAGTAGGGACACAAGAAGTTTCTTTTTTTAACACGGAAAAGAAGCTTCTTATATTCAAGTCCAGCAGATCCAGGTTCAGTGCGTTTTGACAAAAGAGAAATTTCACTAAGAAGCAATATATGTTTTCTCGTTTCAAAATGGGAGATTACCCGGCATCCGCATCAAAGAGACGCGTACAACCTTTATTTGTTTCATTTATATAAAGACCGATAATTTTTTTTACATCCATCATACAAAGTGAAGCGGTCAAAAGAAGGTGACAAAGCACCACCAACGAGCACAACGATGGAGGATCAAACAGGACTTGTGCTCTGGCCACCGCCATCACGGACTCCTTGCATAAATCTAGAGATAGCACCTTACGCGCATGCTCCAAAAGTCGCATCTGTCACTTCCCTTCAACCAATTTCTAGGATTTAGAATGAAGCAAAGACCCTCGTCAGGCCTGCCATCGACGTCGCCACGATGACAGACGACGCCACCGCCCTAAGCTCATACCATCATAGCGCATCCGCCATCGAGGATTCACTATGCCATGCCACCAAGACCCAACGTTGTTGGCGCGGTAGATGCCAGGCCGCACCACCATCTGCCATTGGTCCCACAAACCAGGTCCAATTCCCACACATTGGCCCCAAGGAGGCGAACGATGCTAGGCGTCGCCAACATCCAACCTAGAATACTAGGTCTACGGTTTCCCCTTGAATGATTTTGGGTAGGAGCACAAACTACGTCGCTGACGCCTTTAGCAAGGTTACAAAGCCCACAGAAGACGCCTTTGACAGCCGTAGCACCGATAATTTAGTGCACCGATAATTTTTTTTACATCCGATCATACAAAGTGAAGCGGTCAAAAGAAGGTGACAAAGCACCACCAACCAGCACAACGATGGAGGATCAAACGAGCCTTGTGCTCTGGCCACAACCATCACATACTCCTCGCATAAATCTATAGATAGCACCTTACGCGCAGGCTCCGGAAGTCGCATATATCACTTCCCGTCAACCAATTTCCAGGATGTAGAATGAAGCAAAGATCCTCGTCAGCCTGCCATCGACATCCCCACGACGACAGACAATGCCACCACCCTGAGTTCATACCATCATAGCGCACCCGCGGGGATCCGCTGCGCCATGCCACCAAGACCCACCATTCACTAGTAGGGAAAAGCCTACCGCCGGCGCACCAAAATTGCTTACCGCCGGCGAATTGCAACTCGCCAGCGACACCAATGCCGGCGGTAATGCATTATCCCTGGCGCATTGCAAATTCGCTAGCGATAACTGCACCTACTGCCGGCGCATAGCAACATTCACCAGGGGTAACACGGAATAACTGTTCTATGCGCTAGCAAAAATAATTACAGGAGCAAAAAAATAAAATTTTATACATCAGATAAACAACAGATATACAACACATAATACACAGAATAACAGCAGCAAAACAAGGAATTATGTTTACAAGTGATCAAGACTCCAATATTACAAACAAGTCTCTAATATTACAAACAAGTCTCCAATATTACACACAAGTGTTCAAGACTCCAATATTCACAAGTTGCACCAATTCTCGATCCGGACTTACAAGTTTTGTTCGGGAGAGTACACAAAGTAGCTAAACAAGGAACACATAGAAAATAAAGACAGTGGCGGCGGTGAGCATCATCACGAGGAAGGTGGTCATCCGGCTCCTCTCCATCTCCCTCGTCCTCTCTCGCGCTAGATAGTTGGCATATCTAGTTTGCGCCTCCGCCAAAGTATTGTATCCCTTGTAGCTGTTGCCGCTGAAATGGTGTACCTGCCTCCTACATTCTTCCCAGTCGTCGTAGACTCCGGGAACCTTGCCCTTGTACACGACATACCACGTCATCTACACATAAGGAAAAAGTTAGTGGTTAAGTAAT
Source organism: Dactylis glomerata (assembly GCA_007115705.1). Taxonomy (NCBI): domain Eukaryota; kingdom Viridiplantae; phylum Streptophyta; class Magnoliopsida; order Poales; family Poaceae; genus Dactylis; species Dactylis glomerata. The sequence goes on along the minus strand of QXEO01000531.1, from coordinate 6,666,751 downwards.
GAAGCATGAAAGTTGTGCAATAAATACGGTTTATAAACTAACTCTAAGTTTTAGGTTTTGGCGGGAAGGGATGGATTCCGTCGAGCGTGTTGAATGTCCTCGTGTCATAGCACAACTCTAAGCGGGTCTGGATTTCTGAATTTGGCAGTGGTGTGAAGCCGGCGTGGAACAAGCCACCCTTCTTGGTCACATCCCTCAAAATGATCGAGCAAATGGTCCGTTGAATGGCACAGAACTCAGCTCGCACTTGTGCATCGGTGGCGTTCGCCATGTCTATGCTAGCTTTTCGGAGTCTTTCTGGCACCAAGAGGTCTTGTTCTGTTTTGATGATGTCCCTCATATGTAGGATGGCGTACCAGGCCTCCAGCCCACTATCTGGCTCAGCCTGCTTGTGACAGCAAAACTCGGTTTGGTGGAAGAGGGTGAAGCATCCTCGTACTTTTTTCTGCTTTTTGAGGGGGCGGTCGGCCTTAGCGACGAAGCTGTTGAAGGATTTATCAAGAACACCCTTAATCTCGGTGTAGTCCTTGCGATTCACACTCCCCGAGTCCAGGTAAACCACTCCCGATTCATATGGGTGAACGAGGAGGAGGGTACAGTGAATTCCTCTGCGCAAAACAACAAGTGATCCTTAGATAAATAAAATTTACGGAAGAATTAATGTACCAACGGGTAGCGAAGGACTACTTACTCGGGGAAGTAGGGCATGAGAAAGCAGTCCTTATCCTTGTTGGCTACCATGAAATCCTCGATGTACTTCGAGACAATCGCCCGATTCCCAGGGGCGCCGAGAAATAGCTCATCGATGTAGAAGGGGTCCATTATCATGTGCCTCCCTCTCCTCTCTACGATGATATCGTGCGCCATGCTGAGCGATATCAGGTGGATAGACTAAGCTTTTGTCCATCCGGAACATGTGCAAGAGCCTGAAGATGTCTTCGAATCTAATAAAGAAAAGATCCCCTGGGTACCCATCCACAAAGCCCACATTGGTGGGCACCTTGACCACATGTACCGGGTACCCGGGATTTTTCTCTCTGAGAAGTTGGTCCTCCAGATACATGATGCTGTCATGCGCGTCCTTGATGCTGCCCCCCATATCTTTGAGAATCTCACTCGGCAGCATCGGTGAACCAAGATAATGCATCTTCCTCCAAGGGGTCGACAACCTGTCGAGAACCCGAGCCGTTGGGCGCACAGAGGTAGAGGCCGCTTCACCTTTCTTCTTCCGCTTCCTCTCCTTCTTTTTGTTGCAGAAGGGAGTGCCTTTTTGTTGCATCTCCTCCTTCGTTAGAACGAAGAGTGTCTTCGGCGAAATCATAGATTGCGGCGGCACGGTGAAGGCGGCAGCTTGTTCCTCTGGCATTTCCTGAGAACTGAACATCAGCTTCTTCGCCAGAGGACCACGGCCTTGATCGGATACATGTCGAGGACCATCGTTGACCTCCAAATCAGCGATAAAAGTATCGATGGGAGCCTAGTCAATATCCATTGCGCCATCGTGCTCGGGAGGATCATAAGCGGGTGGAGTGTCGGGCCTTTCTTCCCTTGCCTCCGGCACAGAGGGCGGAGCGACCTTGCCTTGGCTCGGCGCCGCCGATGCAACCGGTGGAGTGACCCTTTCTTGGTTTGCCTCCGACCTTAAGGCGGTGTTCAGCTGAATCAGGGCTTTCGGCCATAGCAAGATGTGGTTCTTGAGTTGTCCCATCTTCAGCTCGCTTTCGGCATCCGCTGGTTGGTTAGGAGGATACAAGTCATGGCAGAATGGCAACACATGTGCCACCTGAACCTGGTGCACGCTATCGGGCATAGGGTTGCCGTGGTACTGCCGGCTGAGTGGCATCACGATGTTTCCCTTCGCTACGTCCTTGAACTGGTTGTCTAGTTTCAGTAGCAAGGTGCATTGTGTTGAGCTCTCCTGCAGAAATACAACACGTATTTCAATAGAGAGTGGCGGCGATGAAGTAATTGACTGCTTGCAGAGGAGGCTTAATTTATTACCGTGAGGGCGTCGAGCTCAGCAAGCGTCGACGGACCGGCGGGCGTGCAAGTGATGGAGGGGCTGCTAGCCGACACGGCCGGCGAGTCCTCCGTACGGCCAGCACCTGTGTTGCTGCCCTCCGAAGTCACCGTTGCAGCGTGTGAATCATGTTGTGGTTCACTTTGAGCCCGCGGCGCCTCTTTGTCCGAGTTGCTGGCGCCTAAGCTCAGCAACGGTAACGGCCCCATTTGGCCTCCCGCGATATAAGCGGCGATCCTCTGGGCGAGGTCGGGCATGATTTCGTTGACCTTCACAATAGTTTTCTCCTCGACCCTCCTTTCCATGTTTGTTTCCAAGTCCGCGATCTTTCTCTTGAGGGCCTCCATCTCTGAAGTGTCCTGGCTCTTCTTCGCCTGTCGTGACTCCTTGGTGCTAGGCTCAGCCAAGCCATAGGCGGAGTGCTTGTGACCTGGTCCGGCGCCGGTGACACGGCCTAAGTGCGGCCTCTTCAACGGCGGCTGCTCCTATGTGATGTTTATGCCCCTTACGTAAGGATTGTCCCACAGGACTTTGCTTGTCGACGTCTGGGACGAGGAGCCGGCGGATTCAGCTGCTTGTATTTGTGCTTGCTGCAGAAGAGACAACATGAACAATTTTAGAATTATGTGCTACTAGCTTGCAATGGACTTAACAATCTTGTAAATTTCTTACCACTACTTTCTCGATCTCCGCCACCTTCGGGTCCGTGCGCAAAACTACACCCTGCACCACCTTGGGGTCCGTGATGAGTTTCCTGGTTTCCGTTTCTTTACGGTACCGGGACCTAACAAATGCCCTGAACAGCGGGTCCGCATACCTTTCGTAGGGGTTCTCGATGCCCTGCTCTATGTATGCCTGGTCCTCCTTGTCCCATTTTGGCTTCTTGCCGTCATAACCACGGCAACCGAGACGGTGGTGCCCAATGTTCTTCTCCGCGAGGTCCTTCCCCCATTTGCTTTGCGCCTTGGTGAACTCATTGGCTTCATTCGCAAGGAAGACCTTGAAGTCCTCTTCTATCATCCGCGGAAAGTGGCGATGGACCTCTTCGAAAGGCTCATGATCAGCAATCATTTCCCTCAGCATAGTTTTATAACTGCTAAGGTGTTTGGTGAACCTTGTGAGGACATATCTGTTCACAATATTCTTCTTCAGATCCTAGTTTCTGTACTCCGGAGGGAACTCGTACCATGCATGCAGCCTCAAGATTAGCTGGACGCGCAGATGGCCCTTACTTCGGAGGTTCGTCTCATTGACGTTGACGACGTCATGAAGGATTGCTGCCAGCTGGAGGCCGTACCCCTTCGCGAATTTTGCTGGCTCCTTTGGAATACCACTAGCGGGGTCAACCAATGTGAATGTGTCCCGCTGGGCGGCGACAAGGTTTGGGCGCCGTTTCTTCCGAACTCTTATGTTTGCCTGGCTAGATGTCTCGGAGCCACCCGCGCCGGCGCCACTATCAGTGGTTTCCTGGTCGACCCTCCTCTCATAGTCATCACCAGCTTCGGCATCGTCATCAGCATCATCATCGTCGTCACTAGGCAAATATTCAGCATCTTCCTGCTGCGACTCCAGGGCCATGAGCCTGTAGTGCTCTTCCATATCTAGTTGTCGAGAAGACGACCCGCCGATGTCGTCGTCGATGTTCTGGTTTCCAGAAGATAACATGGCTACACAAGAGATAAGAGTTTTTAGACAAGAGACAAGAGATAGTGACACAATTTTTCATGGCAAAAATTCGGCATAACCTTCGCTAAAAATGGTCATGCCGAAGTGCCAGAAATTCGCTGGAACGGAAGTTAATCAACATTCCGGCGAAACATTGGCACTCAATGTACCTGCACAACATACACATAGACAAAAATTCCTTTGGCAAAAAATGATCCCAGTACACTTCACAGCCATGTTCCCAGTACACTTCATAGCCATGTTCCCAGTACACACAAATAATGCCCAGAATAGAATCAGTAATAACAGAACACATGTCTTGCAATTATATTCACATGTGCTAATGAATTAAAATAACAGAAGAAGAAATGGCCCAACATGTTTGAGAATGAAAGACAAACAGAAAGTTAACATAAACTTTGGGATCCTCTACATCACACAAGACACTGAAAACCTAGCTAAACAAAGCCCCATCTGTTGCACTATGTGGGGTAAAAATCACAACCATAAATTATAAGTAGCTTGTATCGGCTAGCAGCAGCAACTAGTACAAAATTATAAGGAAATCAAGACATGGTGTGTTGCCATTTGCTAATACAAAATTAATTTTCAAGTATCGGCTAGCAGCAGCAACTAGTACTCAAACCAGAAGGATCTTAACAGAGAGGCTGAATAGCAACTAGTAGCAGCAACTAGCAACTAATACAAAATTAATTTTTAAATCAAGCCCTAACAGAGAGGCTGAATAGCAACTAGCAGCAGCAACTAGCAAATAATCCTAACTAAACTATCAATTAATTAAAAGTTGAGTAAGTTGACACTTTTGAGTAGGTTGAGATGGTTTATTGCTGCACATTGATTTCAGCAAAGCATGACAAAAGAAATTTAGACACTCTTTCAATGTTACAGAGCAAAATGTAATCTAGCTGTATTTAGAAAATGCACCTTTAAGTAGGAGAAGAACCAGCAACCAAAAGAAGCCATCATTCTCTAGTTCAAAAAATCAGGCACTCTTTCAATGTTACAGAGCAAAATGTTGTATCCAATTAATTTAGTAAATATTGTGCAAGCACATCAATCTACTATACAAGCACAACCAAGCTACAAGCACAATAATTAGTAGAAAGAGCACAAGACTAAGTAGCAGAATGAATTCTGTGTACATGGAACATTGAGTTTAATCTTTAATCTGAAACCATTCATGTGTAATTGATTAGCATAGCCTTTTCAAAATTAATCAGCGCAGCATAAGCTAATGGCGTTGGCAAATAAATCACAAGCTCATCAAGAAAGCTTGCTCTTCTTGGACTACTTTGAGAACCAGATACTATTGGCTGCATTCAGAACTTCTAGAACAGTAACCATCTACTGTCTTTTTTAATTTTTTTGGTCCAATGTGTAGTGCTAGGGTCTTTACTCAATTGGTCAAAAGAACTAGGAAAAACAAGATGATAATGTTAGGACAGTGCATGTAGACTGTCTTATGATCTCCTTCCTTAATCTTGGTGCATGAGCAATTTAGCATAATCCTTGGGAACATTATAAACTTATATTTGGTGAGGTAACTAATTGTCATCTCATATTTAATTTTTATGTATGGTTGACATTTGGTTCAGAAGCCCCAAAGAGGTTCTGTTCTCCTCCCCTTTCCTTTTTAAGCATACATGAGAGCCACATCAACTCATAAGAATCTAACACATGGAGTAACAGATAAATGTATAGACACAAAACTGTGAGCATGAATTCCTTCACAGATCAACGTTTGATTTAAATATTCTGCCAGCCAACACAAAATACACATCTAAATCAACAGGCTCACAGCCCTGTTCCATTACACTTAAATGAAACAGAGTTTGTCACAAACTCACAACCGTTTGAGCTCCAGCATTACTCATAGAATGCTACTTGTACCACCAAGAGAACAGAAACATAGAATGCTACTTGTACCACCGTTTGAGCTAGAATACACATGCACGCAGATTACAGCAAGATTCCAACAGACTGGCAAGCAGAGAGGTTGACCAAGGAGAAACAGAATGGTCCTCCCCGTGGCCAGATTATTTCCATCTACCCATTATTCACTGGCCATGGCGAACTAGCTAATCCCATTCGTCTCCATCGAAGAAATGGAGCACGCAGCAGAGACGGAGAGAACTAGTGCTGCTGCTGCTGGTCCGAGAGCATCATCATTGGGGCGCGAGGTGGAGAGGGGAAAGAATGCCAGTGAAGGGAGCAGGCGTACCTTGTCGTCGGGAAGACGGGGAAGATGGGGAAGTGGTGCGTCCTCCCACCTGTGTCGCTGCATACCTCGTGGGGGCGCGGCCGGTGGCGGCTCCGGCTTTGGCTTCAGCGGCGGGGAGGAGCTAGCAGGCGGCGTGGAGGGAGATTCGGTGAGCGAGCGAGCGAACGGCGACGAGCGGTGAGCGGCGAGCGGTGCAGTTAGAGGGGAAAGCTAGGGTTTTGAATGGGGATTGATCTAGGAGGGAGAGGGTCGAACGAACAGGTATACGGCGTCACTTTACCCCTGGCAAATTTCGGGCCTAGATTCGCCAGGGATAAACTGACAGCGGGACCCACCAGAACCTTACCCCTGGCGAATACAGCCTCAGATTCGCCAGGGATAAACTGACTTGCGGCACCCACCGGAACCATACCCCTGGCGAATTACAGCACAGATTCGCCAGGGATAAAGTAACAATGTTTTTTCTTTTTGCTTTGTTTTTTCTATTTCTTTGTTTTTTCTTACGCTTTGTTTTTCTTTTTGCTTTGTTTTTTCTGTTTCTTTGTGTTTTCTTTTCTTTTGCTTTGTTTTGTAAACTTATACATGCATCATTATATTAAGACAAGGAAAATATAATATATGAGCATAAGACAAAGAAAATATAATCATATGTGTTGTAAACTTATACATCATTAATTGTAGATCGATACATATCATTAGCGTTTACATGCATCACGCTCATCTTCATCTCAGCGAATTGCCTTTCTTGGTCGTCGTTGTTGAATACTTGACCCCCATATCGTGACTTCTTCTTGTGTACGAAACACCTGTCCTAGGTAGCGTGGTCCTGCTTCTTCTTTTGGTGTATGTTGCATCGTCTTCATCGGATTCTTCCATCATTGGGTCTCCTACGAGGCCGTCGAAGTCTTGCTCGTCGGCGACTCCATCCATTCCGATGAGGGCCCTTTTTCCACTCCTTACAACAACATGACTAGGCCTCGATGGGTCGGTTACGAAGAAGCAGTGCTCCACATGCCTAGCCAGTACCCATGGCTCATTTTGCGCGGTAGGGTTCTTGGTCTTGGATTTGTTGGCTTCGGGCATACACATAGTGGTGAAATATTCGTCTTCTTTTGTGATGTTTGTAGCCCATCTGACACGGAACATCGGAAGCTTCTCACCGATGTAGTCGAGCTCCCAGATTTCCTCGATCTTTCTGTAGTATCTTTTTTTCTCTTCACCCGTGTAAGCCACCATCGTTACAGACGAGTTCTGATAATCGCCTCCTTTGTCTCTTTCCTCCGTGTAGAATGTGTACCCGTTGATATCGTATGCTTGATAAGTCATGAGGTTGGGCACGGGTCCATATGACAAGGCGAGTAACATTTTGTCGCTCTCAGAGGTCATTGGCGGGGGATTGGCATCGATCTGGTCTTTGAACCAGCATGCGAAAGAGAAGTTGTGTGCTCTAAATATCTCTTCTTCCATCATCGGCTTGCGTGCACTATTCTTGATCATGGTTTTGTGCTCTTCCACCCAAGGTTCGAGATCTTCAATGTGTTGTAGCGCTACTAAGTGGGCCCTGTTGAAGTCGGCTCTCCGACCATAGCAGTCCACATCCATTGCCCTCTTGCCAGTGTTGTGGCCTACTCCCTCAAACCTGCCAAGGTGCTTATTTGTGGGCAAACCAACCGGTGTGTTCTCCTCATTTAGATAGTTCTTGCAGAAAAAGATGCACTTTTCGGTGAGAAAGCCCTGGACGATGCTTTCATCTGGATGTGCCCTGTTACGAACATATGCTTTGATGATCCCGTTCATTCTTTCTAGGGATTTCTATTTTCGTGCCCTCGGGTCCTTAGTTGTGCTCAGTTTTTCCTAGCCGCTTAGTTTTTAATCAGTTTTGCCCAAGCCCTTGTCTGAAACTCTCACAAGGAGCTCGGACGGGAGGAATCCCGTTAAGTTGACCGTTGGTTGGTGCTGGCAAGTGGGGCCGCTGTTGGTGCCCCGCAGTGGACACGCCTCCACTTATCCAGATCATCGTGGGACCCGCAACTTGTCCACGTTAGCGCGCCGGACCCACAGCTTACCCAGGTGCCCGTTGCAAAATGGGAGCCCGAGCCAGCCCCGCGCCTGTGCCCGTGTCCGTGCCATTGCTTCCCCCTTCTTTCCCCGCGCCCCATTGTTCTTCTTCTCCGCTAGCGGCAACCCGTCTCCGGCAGGCGGGTGATGTCTAGTTTCTCTTCGACCTCCCGTTCTTCATGGCCGTAGTATGGACCCGTGCCTTTGACAAGATGCCCTGACTGCCCACGCCAAGAGCCTCTGAAGCGGTCGATCTGTAAGACGAACGACAACGGCAACCGTGGACGTGAGTTCCTTGCATGCGAGAGCTTGCCATATAGAGAGGGGGATAAGGTTAGATCTCGCTCCAATTGCTCTGTTTTCTCTCAATTTTCTTGTTATTCCCTCGAATTTGGGATTTAGGGTTCATGTTGTTGTTTTCAGATCCTGAAGAAATGCAGGTATTTCGAGTGGATCGATGTGTACGTTCAGAGGCTTAAATTGCAGGAATCAATTGGCGGTATTGGGGAGCGCAATTTGGGAGGGGGTACTTGCTGTAGAGAATGCGGCGGAGAGAGGGGCCATCCCGATTATGCCTAATGCTCCCAATGCAGAACTGGTGGAAGTGAAGGGAGAACTGAAGAAAATGAACAAGCAGTTAAAGTAGCTGATCGAGTTAAAGAAGCAAGCTAATCTGATGGCTGGTTGTTTTTTTTTTGTTGTATAATTGCGATCGGATTCTTATCATTGCTCGTCAAGCGCTAGACGTTGTTACAAGGGATCCCTTGTTACAAATCCATTATTCAGTTACATGTACTTGTAGTTATTTTCAAAGTTAGTGTGTGCATTCACCAAAATTACCAAAAAAAATAAGTGTTAGGGAATATAGGAATGCTAAAGATAGTTGATAATTGTTAGAGGGGTGACAAATAATGCATTCAACGAAATCCCACAAATATGTATGTCTCATCTTTATACCAAAATTATACCACTTTTGGGACGTTTCAAATAACCAAAACTATATCCCAAACTATATTCCCTAAAAGAAAAGGAATGCTAAAGAAAGTTGATAATTGTTAGAGGGGTGATAAATAATCCATTCACCGAAATCCCACAAATATGCCAAATATGTATGTCTCATGTTTCTACCAAAATTATACCATTTTTGGGCCGTTTCAAATTGCCAAAACTATATTCCCTAAACTAAAAGGAATGCTAAAGATAGTTGATAATTGTTAGAGGGGTGATAAATAATTCATTCACCGAAATGCCCCAAATATGCCAAACATGTATGTCTCATGTTTCTACCAAAATTATACCACTTTTGGGCCGTTTCAAATTACGAAAACTATATTCCCTAAAAGAAAAGGAATGCTAAAGATAGTTGATAATTGTTAGAGGGATGATAAATATGTATGTCTCATATTTCTACCAAAATTATACCACTTTTTGGCCATTTCAAATTACCAAAACTAAATTCCTTAAAAGAAAAGGAATGCTAAAGATAGTTAATAATTGTTAGGGGGGTGATAAATATGTATGTCTCTTGTTTACCACTTTTTAGTTTAACATTTTTAAATCGTGGAAAATAATATATAAATAGAGGGAATATAGTTACGTGGCAAAATAATCCATAAATGCACACGGATCGACTCCACCAACCGTTGATCCACCGACAGACAGAGAGAGAGAGGGGTGGCCACGAAGAGAGAGAGAGGGGTGGCCACGAAGAGACGGATAGGGGTATACTGCCCGTTAGATCAGTGGATCAACGGTTGGTGGAGTCGATCCGTGTGACAACTGCTCAACTAATCAGGATAAGTTTGGGTTTCTGTGAGCATTTGTGACAGTACTTGAGGGCAAAACTGAGTAGTACTAAGAATCCAAGGGCACGTAAATAGTAAATAGACTAAGGGATTCAAACAAAATAATTACAAAATAAAAAATGCGTGTTTTGTACAATATAATTCATATTGGGCTACATCAAATTATTTGCAATTCAAATATACATGAGTGTGACAATTATGGCCTCATTTAGACAAACTATGTTTTGGGGAAGATGTTTTGCAAAGGGGTTTGAGTGGAAAACCATGCATCTTCATAGCTACTAGTGATTATGAGAAGTGGCAATTTGTGGTAAAACATGATTTATCTATGTTTGTTAAGGTGGCAGGTTGCGTAGGAAGACTCCATGAGTAGGTGCCACTATGTTTTTATTTTTTTGGATTTTTTTGCGCATGAAATGACTCAATTAGCTATGTTAATCTCATTTGTTGACTCTCTGTTGACCAGCTACTTGAGGGTAGAACTGAGTATATTGCACTTGCCAGTCTAAGTACTCGAGGGGAAAACTGAGTACATATAAAATTTATGTATAAGGCCCGAGGGTAGAACTGAGTACACCAAACGTCGAAGGGTTAGCCTCGTGTCGCGGTGCATGCTGCAGCCATGCATAGCGGACGCGTGTTGCGGTACACCAAACGCCACCTTCGTCTTTATAGAGCCCCTCTTTCTCTCTCTCGACGCTTGCCCACTCTCTCATTCTCACTGCAACCGCCTCTCCTGTCCCATCATCTTCTCCACTTCCCGTCAAAAAAAAACCCTAAGAAAAAACCCCGGCGATGGAGAAGCATGAGATGCCCATTGCCGACGTAGCCGCCGACGCATCGGCCGCCGGCGCATCGGCCGCCGCCCCCGTCCAGGCCCCCATCGCTGCTTCCGACGTAGGCGCCGGCGCATCAGCCGCCGGCGCAATGGCCGCCGCCCCCGTCCAGGCCCCCATCCAGGCACCCGTTCAGGCACCCGTCGAGGCTCCCGTCGATTGGGACCTGTACGAAGACCCGTACGAACCAGTGCCGTACGTCGTGCCGGCGAACCCCTACGACACCAGCATCGTCGATGACTACCCAGAGGTAACCCTTTGTTCCCTTGTTCTTATGCCATTTCAATCCTTTTGTGTTAGATCTAGCATTATTAGGGTTCGTCTGTTCCTACTTCAATCCTTTTATGATAGATCTAGCGTTATTAGGGTTAGTCTGTTCCTAGTTCAATCCTTTTATGATAGATCTAGCGTTATTATGATAGATCTAGCATTATTAGTGTTTGTGATTTGCTTTTGTTTAAGATTCGGTTAACTTATGTGAGTAATCAATCCCATCCGGTTAATTTGTGCCGATGATGATGAATATTTGGGCACAAATTGATTCAGGGTTTGGTCTGTGAACAATTGGTGTGTACAAATTTGTTGTGCATGATCTTTGGTTCACTGACCCAAATCCTGGATATAAGTGTGTCCAATGTAACTGAGGCTTCTTTTTTTCGTTCCCATATTATCATGCATGATCTTTTGTTCACTCTCTGTTCCATCATCGCTGCAATTGACTCCGTGTTTTTCGATCTTTGGTGCTACGTGACAGGTGCAGAGCAGCGACGTCGACAGCGACGACGAGTCCTTCCACACCAAGACTCATCACGTCCTCAGGAGGCTGCAGTCCTGCCATTACAATCGCCACTTTGCTCGAGGCGTTTACAGGTGCCCCTTCTGCAACAGGAGGCTCTGCGCCACCGACTTCAATTGCCTGGTGAACCATGCCGAATCTCTTGGCAGTGCCCCTGGCGGCGCTAGAGTTGGAACGACCGTGAACGTGTATGCGTTCATGGCCAAACACAAAGCACTTGGGATTCACCTGCGCAGCCTCCAAGCTTAATCCCATATAAAATGTAGCTTATGTTGGATCTAGGGATCGGTAGTACTGTTGGATCTGTCCTGAATATATATATATATATATATATATATATATGCTATGTTGGCTGCTGTATGCAGCTTATCCTATATTTTCTCGATTTATTATGCTGCTGTGAATTTATTCTCCACTAGCTTCTAGATTTGCTACTAGATTTGTTAACATATTGGGCAAAAAATGAGGACCAAAAGGCAACAATCATTAAACAAAGACAAAAATAGAAGCTTCTCTAGATTTGATACTAATTTGGTGAAAAGAGAAAGAACTGTTACAGAGAGAGAGGGGAAAAAGGCGCTCTGAAAAATGCCAATTTGGGCCGAGAGAGACAAAACCGAGCTCTCACGCACAACCAAACGCGGTCTCGTCCTGTCCCACGCGGTCTCGTTCTACCAGCCCCACGCAACGCGGCCCCACACGACGCGGCCCCACACGTCAGCACAGAACGGTCAACTAAACGGCAACCCTCCCGTCCGAGCGTCTGCGAGGGGTTTCAAACTAGAGCGAGGGGAAAACTGAGGAAAAGTTAAGCGGCTGGGGAAAACTGAGTACAACTAACGACCCAGGGGCACGAAAATAGAAATTCCTTCTTTCTAATGCCATCATGTTGTGCAAGAATGCAGGCCCGAGATCCTCGATATTATCCACTATATGGACAAGCAGATGGACCATGATGTCAAAGAATGCGGGCGGGAAGTACATCTCAAGCTCGTTTATGATGGTGACGATCTCTTCCTGCAGCCTCCCTAGTTTCTTCACGCTTATCGACTTTTGAGTGATGACGTCGAAAAAGTGACGGAGCCCAGTAATTGTTTGACGGACGTGCGGTTCCATTATCCCTCAGATTGCTTCCGGAAGTATCTGCGTCATCATGACGTGACAGTCATGAGACTTCATCCCGCTGAAGATTTTTTTGTTTGGGTCCAGGTATCTGCTTATGAGCCCTGCGTAGCCTAAAGGAAATCTGACTCCCAGGAGGCACTTGAATATCTGGTCTAGCTCATTGGGACTTAGAGTGAAGCAGGAGGGGATGAGGCTGCATGATTTGCCCTTGCTGATCTCCTCCGCCGGCGGTAAGTGAAGCTCTTTCCTTATATTTAGGGCCATGAGGTCATTTCTCACTTTCGGCCCATCTTTGGTCCTATCCGGCATGTTGAACAGAGTGCCGAGCGCACACATTCTTCGTGATGTGCATGACATCAAGGCAATGAGGCGTACCGAGGATCTTCCAGTAGGGCAAGTCCCAAAACACGGACCTCCTTTTCCATACACCCATGAGCAGTTCCACTTTAGCCTTGTTCTTCTTCTCACCTCGCTTTGCTTCTTTATTATCTTTCCCGGTGGAGGGCAATTTTTCCAATCTTTCAACAAAATATCGATCTCTACGCCGCTCCTCTTAGGTGGAGGTCCTTCGAGCTCATATTTACCGTTGAAAAGATCTCCACGCCTTCTCCAGGGATCGTTCTTGGGTAACCACATTCGATTCCTCATGTAGACGGTTTTCAAAGATCCGAGATCCTTACCCAGCTGTAGAAATGGCGTCAATTCCATGCACCTCACACAAGCCTTGTGTCCGTGGCACACCTGGCATGCAATATATTCGTATCCAAGATAGTCCTGCACCGTCGTGAGCAGCGCGACTTTGAGATAGAAAGTTTCTTCCTTGTGGGCGTCCCATGTTTCTACCCCTTCCTCCCACAAGGTGTCTAGCTCTTCCTTCAACAACTCGAGATACAGGTTGATATCGCTCCCTGGCTATGTCGGCCTTTGAATTAGCATACTCATGTGTATGTACTTCTTCTTCAGGCACAGCCAAGGGGGAATGTTGTACATCCATACAAACATCGTGCTTGCTGCTCTGGTTCCCAAACGGATTGAGTCCATCGGTGCTCGCACCAAGCCTGATGTTCCTTGGATCTCTCCTGAATTCTTCGTAGTACTCCTCGTCTAATGCTCTCCACTGGCTTGCATCCGAAGGGTGCGTCAGCACTGGCTCTTCAACCCATTTTGGATCAAGCAACACCGCCGCCTTTCTATCTGTGTGCCAGAGCATGAGCTTTGCTTCCTTGGGGTCCGTGAAGTACCGCTGCAGACGGTGCCTTAATGGGAAGTACCACACAACTTTTTGAGGAGCCTTCTTGGTCCCTCTCTTGTACCGATCAAATTCGCACACTGGGCATGTGGTCTCGTCCGCGTGCTCATTCCGATAAATTATGCATTCATTGACGCAGGCGTGGTATTTTGTGTGCGGCAAATCGAGAGGGCACATGATTTTCTTGGCCTCATTTAGACTACTGGCACACGTGTTATCTTTAGGAAAGCGCTTCTTCAGCCATCGGAAGAGGTCATCCACGCTCGAGTCGGACCATCCATGTCTTGCCTTCATCTCCAGAAGATCGAGAGCTACTCTCAAGCGGTTCTCCTCCGGCTCGCGACCAGGTGCGTCGTACAATGGAGTTCTCGAGTCTATCTCCAATTGCGCCAGCTTAGATTTCCATCTATCGCCAGCTCTGGCACCAGTCGATATGTTGTTCATAATAAGTTCTTGAAAGTGAGGGTCCCGCATGGCTGCGGTTAGCGGGGTACTCTTGTCCTTGACTTCTATATTTTCCACTTCTTCTTCATCGTCGTGGGCGGCATCCTCTTTGTCATCTTCATTGCCGTCTTCCTCATTTTCTGATCTCGCCGCCCCATCTTGGTCATGATTATCATCTTGGTTATCATCACCCATCCACTGGGTCTGGTCCTCCATGAAACTATACCTAAGCAGGTGCTCCTTCACCGTGCCTGAAGAGGGGGTGAACATGGACCCTAGTTTGCATCTTCGGCACGAACACCTTATATACATGTTGTTATTTCGATGCATCTCGGCCGTCGCGCATTGCACGTATCTATCCACATCGCTTTCTCTCATCGTGAACACCATTGTTGCCTGTTACAACAAGAGAATTGATTAGAATGATCGTCTCGGTTATCACGGAAAATTTCGGTATGACCTTCCCTAAAAAGGTCACGTGGAGAGCCAGAAATTCCCCAGAATGGAAGTCAATCAACATTCCGGCAAAACATCGGCAACTCATTCTCATGCCATCATGTCTTTCTCTCTTGTTATGAACGTACCTATTAGACCGGTACGTATATTGACGCGTCAACCGTTACTATGAAGTTCTAGATCTAGATCTAGATCTACAAGCATGCATGTATTTGGGAGAGATCTAATTTGGTAGAGGGTGAATGCATGTGGGTAGGAAGAGATTGACTAAGATACATCAAATATTGTTGGTTAAAATAGCTAAATTGGGAGGAGGGAAGGGGGAAATGAGTTTGGAGGTGGTTTGGCTCGAGTTGCAATAAGTGAGGGGGGGGGGAGATGGGTGGTGGTGGTGGTAGGTGGAGAGTTTGGCTGGAAATATCCCAGGTTATCCCTGGCGCATAAGCTTATATGCGTCAAGGATAATTCCCTTTATCGCCGGCGCATAGCCACTAATTCGCCGGGGATAAACTTTATCGTCGGCGCATAACAAGCCCATTCGCCAGGGGTAAAAATCACCCTGGAAGGGGTGGCCCCAGCCCACCTTATCCCTGGCGCAGACAACATATATTCGCCGGCGGTAAGTCGTCTATTCCCGGCGCATAAGGGCTATATGCGTCGGGGATAAATATTCCTATGTGTCTTGCCTGCCTTGGGGGCCCCCCCACCCATACCGCTGGCGAATAAATGGGCTATGCGCCGGCGATAACTGTTTATCGTCGGTGAACAGTGGGCTATGCGCCAGGGGTAATATTACCACTGGCGAGTAACTTCTTGGTGCGCCGGCGATAAGCCTGCCGGCTATAAGCAATTCTCTACTAGTGATTGTGGGCGCGGTAGATGCCACGCCGCACCACCATCTGCCACTGGTCCCACAAACAAGGTCCAATTCCCACACATTGGCCCCAAGGAGGAGAACGACGCTAGGCGTCGCCAACGTCCAACCTAGAATACTAGGTCTAGGGTTTCCCCTTGAATGATTTTGGGTAGGAGCACAAACTGCGTCGCTGACGCCTTCAACAAGGTTACAAAGCCCACAGAAGACGCGACGCCTTCAACAAGGTTACAAAGCCCACATAAGACGCCTTTGATGGCTCCACCAGAGCACCGATAATTTAGTGCACCCACCTTGGTCCGGACTGGCTTGTCCACCTAGCCGCCACGACCATCGGCAACCAGATTGTTGACATGTTGATGCATAACTCCACGACCTGCCAGCAAAGAAGGGCCAGCACGAGCGGAGATCAGTCACATTCACACCACACAAAGGCGACGACCAACGCCACACCCTCTCCCGTCCACCAGAACTGGCTACACCTGTCCAGGACAAAGCCGCCACTAGTATCGTGGGTATAACCCGTTGGGTACCCACTATTAATTGGTATAACAGGTGCAGCCTAGCGGGAGGCTCACATGATGTTGTTGAGATTGGTGGCTAGGAAGCTTCTTAAGCAACGACTCGATAAGCTGAACCCACACATCATATTGACTTGGAGTACAAGAAAGAACAACACTTGTAAACCCTAGCCTAACTAGTTGCATATATAAAACCAGACAGGAACATGCCTTGAGAGAGACCATATAACCGACCCTAATCATTCATCTATAGATATTTGTCATGATCACTTCACGTCAATTGGCGTCCACCTTGGGGCAAGCGACGACTGGAATCATCATATGGGCGATCCCTCACCATCGACAACGGCCAGAGATTGTATCTGGTGATTCTTCCTATTTTGTTGGATCAACTTTGCAGTGGACGGATTGCTGACTTAGCTTCGTTACGGCCAAGCTGACACGAGGCACCGATCACGCGCGAGCCATCGCCAAGGCGACCGTGGTGTTCTTCAACGGGGCTCGGTGGCCTCGGCAGCAAACGCCACCAAGCGCACACGCGCATTAATCAACCGGGACAGGTCCTGCCTATGGATGCATAGATCGGCCACGCACCATGCACCGAGAGAATTCGACAGTTTGATGAACAAGAATTGTCCCAGACCAACTAAGTTACAAGATAGACATCAGGCTGATAGGTGACGCCCTACCGGATAAATTCCCAGGGAGCAAGAAAAAAAAAGCTATCCGATCAGATAGGCTCAATCACATGTTCAGAAAAGAAAAGCAATTTAAGCACGGTTGTTGTTTCCCTCATGACAGGGATAAGAGACGAGCTCACACGTCTCGAACAGATATTACACTTTTGCTTCAGTAGAACACAAACGCACCCCCCCCACCCTCTCAGTCGCGGGGATGGTTCAACGATACCCCTTCGTAACTAAGGGCACGATGGTCCTTCCATATTTTTTGTCGCATACTGATGTTTACACACGTTTCTGTTCTTGTAGACAGTGTTGGGCCTCCAAGTGCAGATGTTTGTAGAGCAGCAGCAAGTTTCCCTTAAGTGGATCACCCAAGGTTTATCGAACTCAGGGAAGAAGAGGTCAAAGTTATCCCTCTCAAGCAACTCTGCAATTACGATACAGAAAATCTCTTGTGTCCCCAACACACCCAATACACTTGTCAGATGTATAAGTGCACTAGTTCGGCGAAGAGATAGTGAAATACAAGTAATAGTGATGATTATCAGTAGTAAATGTAATTTGAAATAAATATCGCTGCAAGCAAACATGTAACAAAACTGAAAGGAAACGGTGTGCAATGCTTGGAAACAAGGCCTAGGGATCATACTTTCACTAGTGGACACACTCTTAACAAATATAACATAATTGAACCAATATATACTATCATCAATATGCAACTCAAACAATTCTCCAATGGAAAATGAACACTAATCATGCGTAAGGCTACGAAGCACTCCTCAAAGTCCGTATGTACCCAAACTAGATTGTCCCACACTATCACCGTGAACGCACTAGATGGTTCCAACAAACACCAATAATTCATAGAGACATTAACCAAAAAGATACACATGATGCGCACAGTAGTCACCTTCACACCATGATACAAGGTATCTCCGGAGATTACAAATATAATAAGCACGGGAGTAGCATAATATCTGAATAATAACATCTACCAATTCAACTAGATACAAAGCTCATGATCACATAAAGATCACATCATGGGAGAGAGAGGTGAACCACATAGCTACCGGTAGAGCCCTCAGCCCCGGGGGAGAACTACTCCCTCCTTATCATAGGAGACAGCAAGGTTGATGGAGATGGCGGTGAGGTCGATGGAGACGGCGATAGAGACCAATGGAGATGGCTCCGGGGGCACTTCCCCATCCCGGCAGGGTGCCAGAATAGAGACTTCTGTCCCCTGAAATTTGTCTTCGACGGCGGCGGCGCTGCGGAACTGTTCAGGAAATTTCGCCGATTGTTTTAGGGTTTTCCGTCGGGAGGCTTTTTATAGGCGAAATGGGCGTCGTCAGGAGGCGACCAGGGTGGTCACACAATAGGTGGGCGCGGCCAGGGGCTGGGCCGTGCCCCCTTGTTGTGTGGGCAGCCCCTGGCCCCCCTCCGGCTCTCGTTCGATCTTCGGTCCTCTTCCAGAAAAAATAGGAGTTCTGGAACTTGTTTCGTCCAATTCCGAGAATATTTCCTGTGTAGCATTTCTGAAACATAAAAACAGCAGAAAACAGGAAACTGACACTGTGGTATCTTGTTAGTAGGTTAGTTCCGGAAATCGCATAAAAACACCATGAAGTGTAACGAAACACAAGACAAATGGTGTAAAAACAAGCATGGAGCATCAAAAATTATAGATACGTTTGAGACGTATCACATACCCGCAGCCCTATATAACCCGACATGGCCCATTTTTCTTGTACAAAAATACTTATATGTATTATACTTGCACGGTAGAGGAGGGGAAGCGGCGCCTCGGGAAAAAAATTAAAAAGAAAATAGAGCAGAATCGCCGGTCATATTTATATCCCCAGGACTAGAAAAATCCGCTCAGATCTCACTTCCTCCTCCAAAAGAGGAAAACTCACATGTTATGGTTTCTTACGTAGCTTGCGGGCGCCGTAGGCTAGAAGAGTAGAGGTGGGTAGATGACCGAGAGGGAGACAAAGGAGGCGATGGCGAGCACGGCACTGGGAGCCGCCGTGGCCGATGCGGCAAAGGAGGCGACGGTGAACACGGCATCGGAGCCGTCGCGACCGATGCGGCCGACGCCGGAGCTTCTTCGACCTCATCCGCTGCGGTGAAGGTAACCGCTACCGTGTCCTTGTCCGTGTCGGCGGTCACAGAGACCGCGAAGAACACGGAGGCAGCCGAGTCTGAAGGGCGTGACGAGGAGCAGGCGCCTATGCTGGATCCGGCCGCTAAGGGCAGCGACTCCTATGAGGTAAGTGCTGCTTTTACTGTTGGTGATTTCGGGGGCGGTGTGCATGGCACATAGCTATGCAGATTTTATTTTGTTGTCTTATGATTACATAGATATGGTGATTTGGGGGTGGCGTGCATGGCATGTGGCTATGAACAATTTGTTTGTTAATTTTCTTGTTATTATGCATACATGGAAATACTGCTAGGATCTTGGATTGTGTTGACCTTAGGAGATTTTTTTAGTATTTGCTAGTGTATGAAATTGCTAGTATGTGAAATTTCTAGGTTTAGATTGCTAACAAATATATTGATTGAACATCAGATAGTAAAACACGGATGTCTGTTTGACCACGACACCTTTCTCCTATACAACCGGAGTGAATAATTGTCTCACTGTTGCATGTCTTTATTTTTACTACGAAAACTACTTTGTATAGTCTAAACTTGTACATGTGTGTGTATATCTTGGTTGCTTACTTTATTCAAGGAAGGATATGTGTCTAACTTGGTTCTGTAGTATGCATGGGTATTAGCTTTTTAAGAAATTTACAGATTGCATTTTATGTGGTATCCTGGTTAATGTTTTGGTTTATCTTGGTTGCAATGTATGCACTTAATTATTGGATGTTTAGCATATTTAGCACTTTCACCTTCTCTCTCTACTATAAACTTGTATGTTTGACTCTGTTCTTGGAAGCATGATATAATATCCATTTATATATATGTGAATTTTGTGTTGTTTATATAAGAAATTTTTGTCTTTTATGATATTGAGTTTGTGTAATTTTTTCTGTGAGATTTTGGTGTTGTTATTTCATCATATTTATATTGTGTTAAAATTAAAGATCTTGTCCTTCTTAATCTAATGAATATTCATAATTAATTCCAACATTCCAGATATATAAAATTCCCAAATGATGAGAAACAATTTGTCTTAATTCATTACTTCATTTTGACAAAAAGATTAATTAATCTCTGTAATTAATCCTAGGTATAAGAGTAATCATTTGGTGGTGTCTACTGCCCTTGAATGATTTTGCATAAGATCTCTCATTTCATATACGCATTTAATTATGAATTGCTTTCGAGCTATAAGAAATAATAACATGAGAGATATTATGGAACATAGGGATTTTTTTAATTTTATTGTGGTTGAATTGTTTGATATTATGATCAGCTAAAGATGAACCATATATATCATATTTCTATTGATTATAATTTTTTTACATGGACCACATGTTTTCCCTTGGGCCTATATGTTTTATTCTATTGGAAATTGTAAATTCTAGTATCCATCTAGGATGTTTTCTTAATTAATCCCATGACATGGTCAAATGAGTTCCACCACTACTTAGCTAGTACTTCTTGATGGGTTCGTATCATGGAAAACAAAAAAATTTCCTACGCATGAATACAAAACTAGCCAAGATTATCTATGCGATGGTAGCAATGAGTAACTCACCCTCGAAGACCAGAAGCGAGATTTATGTTCCCGCACAAACATTGTCGGTGAAGTGAAGGTGTACACGTGGCGATCTCAAGATCGGGTAATCAAGGCATCACAAACCGGCGGCGCCTCCGTGCTCGATCACACATACGGTTCGTCAACATCCTCTACGCCCTCCGTCCAGCGGGGCATCAGAAGAAGATATCCACCAAAAACTCCTACTCCACTTCTTCTAAGTGTTTAGACTCGAACTAATTTGCGGTAGAGCTTCGGTAAGCAATGGCAATGGTGGAGCAACAAGATATGGGAAGGAAGAAGGCACAAGTGTAAAGGAAGAAGGAGAGAGTGCCACCCTTATATAGGAGAGGAGGGGGTGCGCCGGCCCCAAGAGGTTCCACCTCCTCTTCATCATGGTGGTAACCCCCTCATCAAATGAGTAACCCCCTCTCTAATTCCTTTTTTTATTTTTATATGACATTCATACCAATTAAAATCACACTTATGGAATTAATAAATCATTTTTATTTATTTAATATTTGTTAATTAAATCAATTAACAAACATTAAAAATTACTCTTGAGTCATTTCAATATTCCGAAACAGTTTCGGTGCATTTCCAAAACAACCCCTGTGTTGTACAATAATTCAGTCGGAGTTCCATATCCACTCAAAATGCGTCAGCGAACCTTAAGTGTATCACCCTACGGTTCGTGAATAACATGGATATGATTGAGACTCCTCTCCGATCAATAATCATCAGTGGGATCTGGAAATCCATGACAACCCCACTTACTCAATGATGAATCTAGTGATCGTGTGAACTATTAACGTTGTAGTCAATTCATTTTGTCTTGCAATATATTACTTGTCTGAGATCCGATCATTTGGTATCAACCATACCTAGTTAGATCTCGTTCCCGACAAGCACTCTTTACTCGTTTCGTGATAAGGCATTCTTGTGACCTAGTCATATGCTTGCAAGCTGTATCAATGCAATATCACTGAGAGGGCCCATAGTATATCTTTCCGTCATCGGATTAGACAAATTCTACTCTTGATCCATGAGCCTCAACTAATATTTCAGAGTATCCAAATCAACCTTTATATTCACCCTGTTATGGAGTGACGTTTGATATCATAAAAGTACCCTTCTCATTTCAGTGATTGACATGATCTCATGGTCTAAGGATTAGAACTACTTTGTATGAGTTTGATATAGCAATGAAACTTGATGACTTGATCGTATTGCTATTCTTACTATGGGTGTGAGTATTCATCACATCATTCTCCTAATGACATGACCCCGTTATTAACAACATCCAATGTTCATGATCAGGAAACCTTGATCATCGGTTAAATGACGAGCTAGTTAAAAGAGAGGCTTTACTAGGAACTTTTTAGTTGTTTATTACACATACAAATATTAATGTTTTCGATTAATACAATTCTAGCATGAGAAATAAACATCTATTATAAACACAGAATAATATAATAACCACTTTATTATTGCCTCTTGGGCATATTCCTTTCACTCTGACAACAATTATGAATTTGAGCAAGCTTTTGATAGCTACCAATGTCAGGCTAGGAAAAAATGCAAACAAATATGCTTGAGTATTTTGATCACTTGCATGCTGAAATTGAGCTCCCCAATGACCCCTTGGACTCGTCGGACTTGTCGGACTCCGATGATGACTTCAATGACCCCTACGCCCCTAGGAACCCAACACCATCTCGGAAGGACTAGCTGAGTTCAGCCCAAACACAAATCTCTTGCATTATGCTTTATCTTAATTTGAATGCACTATCTAAGAACTAACCCATCTTCCTTTTTGTAGTTTAAATCCAAGGAGTATGATATAGAAGTCGAGCCATGGAATGTTAGATCATTCACGAGGAAGGCTGAGGAGAAGTTGTGGACTCGGGGCATGGATCTTTACCTGACTGACAAAGGGCGTTACAAATGCACTTTCCACCCAGTCAAGCCTGGGGATGGACTCAGGTAGTCGTTGGTCATGCATGTTAAGGACCTCGCTACGCGTGATAAGGATCTGCGTGTTCGAGCAGAGCATCGAGCCCTCCTGAATGTCCTTAATTTAATTTATACTAATTTTTATACTTTATTTATATATCATGGTACAATCTCAATGGGTATTAATTTCTATTGGTTGTTGTCTTAGTTAACCACAAAAATGTTTCTACATTTATTTATAGTGTTCTTGTTATAGACTCCATCCGTTCCGAATTATAAGATGTTCTGGCCTTTTTCAGAATGATATGTATCTAGACGCACCTTTGTGTGTCCGTTCACACATTTTAGTATGTATCTAGTGAACATTAAAATAACTAAAACATCTTATATTTTGAAACAAATGTAGTAGTTGTAATGTATATCAATTAAGAAAATGTGATGTGATAAATAACTATATGCTATAAAAAAATCTCCTTGAATTTATAATTACCTAAATTATATAGTGTGCGTATATTTTTTGTCTACATATATGCACTTTTTGTGTTCATGCAAATTTTGATAACCTTAAATATTATGGTAGGGATCTCTAAAATGTATGGTCGAACAAATATCTTAATAGGTTTCTGGTGGGTGCTATTAGTTGAACATATTTAAATATAGTTGTAAATTTAATTGAATTGTCAATAAATATGTCTTGCAAGTTGGGTTCAACAGTAAGTTAAGAACAAATGTGTGCTCTACAATTTCTAGCAAAATATCATCAATTGTTCACCGGCGTACATACGATTTGATCATTTTACATGTCTTTATGCAATCCACTTCCTACCATTTGAACTATGGAAGAGCACCGACCAATTTGTCAAATAAAAGGCTATTACAATATTAACATAGTTATTAGTAAAACATGAAGAACATCCACTAAAAATGATTGGCAACCTAACTAAAACCTGTCGTAGCCGATTCTATTTGTTTCTTCCTATTTGGTACACACTATTAGTATGTTAGTATGTGGCGTGGACTTCTCCTACACTCATTACTAATCATGTTTGACTGAACACCACCATCCAACGATTATCTAGCTTTAGGAGATTGTTCTTCCTCAAAAACTACATCATTAAGGTCTTCCTCACGGAGGCCTAGTTACCGCATCATAGATTCCGAATCCTTTTGACATGTCATACCAGACACAGAGCCCTTGTCTTTAGGTGCCATCTTGACATGCTTCCCTTTTCCGTCAAAAACCTAAGCTCTTCCCGCTCCACCACCAAGGATGGGCAACATTTATAGACTGCCCCCTTAATCAACCCGAGCAACGCCGGCAGTGAGAAAGAAATGCTCAAAGCAGCTACGACGGCGAGAGGAGATAAACCCTAGAGCGGAAAAAAACATAGACGGCCCAATGGATGCTGTTGTTGATTTGTTGGAGTTGGTGTCGTTTCTAGCAGGCCTGGGAATAAGGTCGACCCCAAAATGACGGGCCCAATAGCCCACAGTTAAGACGCTCTACCTAAACTCAAACAAACCTCCACACGCTGGGACACGATTCCTAAACCGAGAAGGGCTCGCACTCATATACGACACGCACAATATTAGCCAGCATCAACAGCCCAGCCCCCCCTCCAAACTTCCGCCACGCCGAGAGCGGACGAACAACCCGGAGGAGAAGCGAGACCGAGCGAGCAAGCGGAAGGAACCGCGAGGAGAAGGTCAACAGGTTGGTGCGGTAACCCTAACCCGTCTTCCGAGATTCGTCGCGAGAGCTTTTTGACCGCGATTTCGCCCGCGGTTTCTCCCTTCTCCGTGTTTTCTGCCCCCAAATCGGTGGCGATTTCGTCGGCGCCGGTCCACGGAGATCGGGGTTATCGGTGAGACGCGGAGAATACGGATTTAGCGGCCGTCGACTGCGATCGATTTGAACGCGACGAATGCTCTTTTTCCTTCTCGTTCTCAGGCGATTGTTGCATCATAAGGAGAATATTTTGCTGAATATTCCCGTAACGAGAATATTTTGTTCGAATATTCCCGTGAGGAGATTATTACTGCCGAGTGCTTTCGTTTGCGTGATGTAATCTGTTCGAATCTGTGAATCCATGCCTCGCGCGCGGTCTGGAAGGGATTATTGAGGTTTCGCGTAGAATCTGTCACGCGATGGGTTCCATGTAAAATTTCCCCTTCTGTTAATTCTACGCATCCGCTCTAGATATCTGCAGCGATTTGTGGAGTGGCGGTGTAGGAGAGATTCGCTGCCACCGATTTTGTACCCTTGAAGCTAATTCGGATATAGCAACCGTGAGTGTGGTGACGAACTGCCGAGGGTACCGTATTTGTGATCATGCTCGACGACATAATAAACCTTCTAGAGTTTGCATTTTGGCTAACATCTAAAACGTGAATTTGGATGTTCATGTTTGGTGTACTGGTAGAGAATATGCACAAACTGAACTGTTATGGACTTTTCAGCATTGTTCATGTAAATCATTTTCGCTGAGGCATTTACGTCGTCATGTTCTGTATACAGTATACTGCAAGAGTCATTTTGTGATCAGTATGTGAAGTATTCATGTCGTATGAATGCTGTCCTTCCCTCCTGCAACTTAGGTTCCAGAATTTTATTTTGTAGGATAAAATGAATACAATAGTCACTGTCAAACTCAGAGAACTGGTACCATACTCTCAGCATTTTATTTTTTAAACCTATTAGTTTAACATATCTCTGGATTACACTATCACAATGATTGGTCTTAAGTGAATGTGTCTACAATCATGTAGCTCAAGGTAATATTGTTTCATGTTGATGTCATTGTTTTGTTAACCTTGTTCTTAATTTATTTAATTTAGTGTGTTTGCTTGTGCATTGTAATTTTCATCAATTACACATCTTGACTTGTTGCACTTCTTCTGGATTTTTCTGGTTTTCAAGGAGCATGGAGGGTTCCAGTATGAGAGATCTGGTAAATGAGGAACTCGTCTTGAATACAAGCAAGGCTGCAGGCATTGGTTTAGCTGCTGGCAGTGTTTGGGGTGCACTGGTTTCTATGCTGCGTGATGGACCGCAGGTTGGCAGTAATGTGAAGTATCCTGAGCTCGTTAGAACTGGCAAGGTGGTTGGACATTATGCAGGACACCTTGCAGCTCTTGGAGCTACATATGTATGTGTAGAGCAGGCTCTTGAAAGGTACAGGATGAAGAAGGACTACATTAATGGTGCTGTAGCTGGTTTTGCTGCTGGTGCAACTGTTCTGGGTTTCAGAGGTAATCATCAAGTTGTTATGCCTGGCATGAAATTTCTAACTCAGTTATATACGAACATCCTTCTGGACCAGTTTTCCTTTCTTCCCAAAATCCGTAGCTGTGAGTTGTCCATGCATATAACTTTGATTGTATGAATATTCTTGAGTAGTAAAAAGTAGAACCAACATTTAGCACTTTGTAGTCCTGTCTATGATAACTGTTCTTGGTTCTATATTACTGGTTCATGCCATAAATTTCTTATCACACATTCACACTAGTTTTGCTGGTGCAGCGGTAGTAAAAGTATGTAGGCTGGGCTAGCCTCAGTTCGTTGGGGCAGGTTTAACTCCTTCTATGACTTGTATTTGGGTTTTCTTGCTTAATTATCAAAACATTTAGTTCCTCCAATATGTCTTTCTGTTATTTTGTAGTCAAAGTTTGGAAATTAGACACAGTAAGTAATATCATGCTGCAAAGGTCATTTTAGAACAAGATCTGCTGTTTTTCTGCAGACTGCAAATCACGGCAGGTAGGATTTACAGGAGAATCTTGGCTGGTTAGAACCTTAAAGTAGCAAACTTACGATATTGACGTTGACATGGTAGAAGTTACAGTGTGAAACATTAGGGCATGCTTTACTGCTAGACTTGACATGGTTACACTTTGTCACTTTGATGTCCCTTCCTTCGTATAGTATATCGTGTTATCTTGGGTATCTTTGGGAGAATGTCCTCTTCGATATAAGCTTAGCTTGTTCAGAGTAGCATTTACTTTAAAATCACTAACAATTATCATCCTTGTATTCACAGGCCGGAGATTCCCAACCGCCATCGCGTCAGGTTCTGCGCTTGCTCTGACTTCTGTGCTCCTGGATGTGACTGGAATGAGAACTACTGAGGAAGAAGAAAACGTCCACCACTAAGTCATCATATTGTTCTGAACGGATGTACCTACAACTTAATTCAAAGCAGTTCATTTTTCTGTTCCAGGCATGCAACACCAGAGGAGTTTCTCTTGAATGTAGTCTGTTCATAGTAGAGGTAGTAAGGGATTAATGGTAGTTTGTCCCGATCTAAGTTTCATGTTTGCAAAGTACGTTCTGCATTTTTTCTGTGCTTCAGTAACCGCTGAAGGTCACAGTGTAATTGGAGGCCGTGGTTGAGATTGTTCAAATCCAATCTTGTCATCCCATATTGTGACTTGGCTGTTTGAATACGACATTGTTCTCCACTTCTGTGGTGGATGCTTACTTTCATCAGTGTTATTATGACCTAAGGTGCTGAGGCCCTGTTGATTTCCAGTTGGCTTTTCTCCCTTTCAGTAACAATCTATTACTAGCGAGTTGCGAAGAGGCCCATACATAGATGTTGTTTGTGCATCCTTCGTAACCCTCCATCCAAAGGGTTGTTGATGTTCACTCCTGAACACTACTGCACCCGAAATACATATGTTCTTATGCATGTCATGCTTCATGTTTAACAAAGTTTGCTTCCATTCACCCACATACAAATGAATTAATCCCCAACCGTTTATAGAAGGATTATTCCCCTGTTTTTGTGACAGTGAACTATTCCCATAGCTTGTTTTCGGAACTGAATTTTCCCCTAGTTTTTTAGTGAAGTGCCACTCCTGCCAAATTCCAGGCATCAGCATCAACCAAACTGGCACAGAAACTGCGTATACCATTGGGCTAATGGGCCCCCAACCACTCCCTCTCCACCATGGATCCGACGTGGCACGAGTCCATTGGAGCCCTGGATATCCTCCCTCTCCTCTTGCAAGCAAATCCATTGCCTTCCCCTTGAGAACCCATTTCTTCTCCAAGAGAACAAAAATTCTGACAAAAAAGGAAAAGAAATTCAAGAAGGGAGAATGGCAGTTCTTGGTCTATCTACTGCCTTCTCTCCCCCCAGGTGAGCAACAAATTATCCTTCTTTCTCTCTGCCCATTGTCAGTCTAGCTCTGTTCTGAGCAACAAATTCACTCTGTTCCAGAGGTTCTTGGATAGCCGTAAGGCTGAGGCATGGCGCCGCAGGGAGGAGCAGCGGCAGCCTGTCCCTGAGGCGGTCCGCCGCCGCCGCCGTGGCCGTCCGCGCGGAGGTGAGCTTCGTGTCCGGCGACGAGGCGAAGCGGCTGGTGGCGGAGGAGGGCTACGCGGTGCTGGACATCCGTGACAAGAGGCAGTACGAGCGTGCGCACGTCAGGGGCTCCGCGCACGTCCCGTTCTACATCGAGAACGAAGACAACGACATTGGTACTGCGTGCTGCTGTGCTTTGGTGCAGAGCTTAACACTCTTCTGTTCGTGCGTTTTGCACCTTTGCTTGACGGAAATGTGCGTGTGTCGTTTCCGTCAGGGACGATCATCAAGCGGCAGGCGCACAACAACTTCGCCGGCCTGTTCTACGGCCTTGCGTTCACCAAGCCCAACAAGGACTTCACCAAGATGGTGAAGAGCAAGTTCTCGCCGGAGAGCAAGCTGCTGGTCGTCTGCCAGGAAGGCCTCAGGTAATTCTTCAGTTAACAAGTCCCAGTCACCAAGGATGTTAGTTCAGGAAAAAATATAACTTATTTTCACGTGCACCTACTTCGCTGGAAGTACTAACATTAGCATTGTTAGTAGAATTTAATTTTGAGTGATTCAGCGTCAGAAGCTAACTTCGCCTCTGTTTATTGGTGCATGTTTGCCGCAGGTCAACAGCGGCCGCAGATGCATTGGAGCGAGAAGGCTTCCAGAACCTGGCATGCATCACCTCAGGTCTCCAGACATTGAAACCAGGTATCAGCAGCAACAGTCTAATTCCTTTTTATACTTTGCAGAAGAATGCAATTGCGGTGTAAACGTATCATCATGTTTCGCAGGAACCTTCGAGTCTGTCGGAGAATTCGAGTTGCAGAACGCGGGGAAAGCCGGCCTTGTGGTCGTCCAGGGGAAGATCTCCAGAATTCTTGGCGCTGTCTTGATAAGTAAGATCAAGTCAACTTTGCTATCTCTGAATAATAACAATTAATAGTGATGTGTGCTTCAGGCTTCAGCTAATGACCATCATCTTGTTCATACATGCAGCCTTGTTACTGTTCATAACAGTGTTCCCGGACCAGGCTCAGCAGCTCTTCGACTTGGCTGGCATCAAATTGTGATTAGAACTGCTGCTCCTGGGAGTTCATATTTTTCATTTTCAGGTATGCCATTTCTTCATGATTTCATACTGGAAATTGTCCTGTGACAAATACTAATTGTGAGTACTGACTTAGCTTAATGGCGCAAAACCAACAATATCTTACTTATCTTAGTATCTTACTTATTTGTCTGTTTGTTCCATTTTTCTTCAGGCTAAAATGTATCAGTAGGTGGATCTGGTGAGATCTCTTCAGACTGAAAAGGATGTTAATTAGGCTCCACAGATAATGTGTAGGGATTTTTTGAAAATTCTACGATGTATTTGGGCTCGAATAAGTTGTTTTCCACTACACCTTCTCATGTTTCAGTTGTAGTTTTATCCGAAAATTGTGTATTGTTTCAACTTTCAAGTAAAGTAAAGCTTTCCTGTAAAAAAAAATAAAGTAAAACTTGTGTTGAACTCGTGAAATCTGAATTACTCTCTTCGTTCTAAAATATAAGATATTTTAGTCGATCATTGTATGAAAAGAGAGAGTAAATGCTAGGCCTCCATTTCTCTGTAGAGGTAGAGGTCTGCTTACTGACCCCCATGTCGCGCGGCTGCGCGCTGCAGCTGCTCTCGCACCCGTCGCTCACGGCGGCGCAGCTCCGGCAGCTCCATGCCCACCTGCTCACCACCACGACGCACCTCGCCGACCGCTTCTTCCCCAACAGCCTCCTCCGGGAGGCCTCCTCCCCTCGCCGCGCCCTCGCCCTCTTCCCGCGCCTCCGCCGCATCCTCCCCGCCTTCCTCCCCAACAACTACACCTTCTCCTTCCTCCTCACCGCCGCAGCCGCCGCCACCGCCGTCCCTGCTCCCCCGCCTTCCGAGCGGCGGCTGGTCTGCTCGCTGCACGCGCTCGCCGTCGCGCTCGGGTGGGACGCGCACCTCTACGTCTCCAACGGCCTCATCCACGCCTACGCCGCCCGCGGCCACCTCGCCTCCGCGCGCCGCGTCTTCGACGGCGCCGGCAGCAGCAGGGACGCCTGCTCCTGGACCTCGCTCCTCACCGCCTACGCCAGGGCCGGGGAACTCGACGAAGCGCGCGCCCTGTTCGACGGAATGCCGCACAGGACCCCCGTCGCCTGGAGCGCGATGCTCAGCGCCTACGTCGGCGCGGGCGGCTTCGCGGACGCGCTCGAGGTGTTCGACGGGATGCTCCGAGCCCGCGTCCGGCCCAACCGGGCGGCCGTCGTCGGCGCGCTGGCTGCGTGCGGCGCGCTCGGGGCGCTGGAGCAGGGGCGGTGGGTGCACGCCCTCGTCGCTGCTCCCCCCATGAGTGGCAAGATGGACGGGGTGGTGGCCACCGCGCTGGTGGACATGTACGCCAAATGCGGGAGCCTGGACGCGGCGGCGCAGGTGTTCGAGGCCATGCCGGAGCGCGAGCGGGACGTGTTCGCCTACACGGCCATGATCTCGGGGATGTCGGACGACGGCCGCTGCGGGGAGGCCGTGGAGCTGTTCCGGCGGATGCAGGACCGAGGGGTGCGCCCCAACGAGGTCACCTTCATCTGCGTGCTCAGCGCGTGCGCCCGCGCCGGCGGTGGGCTCGTCGGCGTCGCCAAGGAGATATTCGGAACCATGGCCGCCGTCCACGGCGTGGAGCCCGGCGTGGAGCACTACGGGAGCATGGTGGACGTGCTTGGCCGCGCGGGGCTGCTGGACGAGGCCGTGGCCCTGGCGCGGGCGATGCCGATGAGGCCCGACTCGTACGTTCTGGGCGCGCTGCTGAACGCGTGCAGCAGGGTGCACGGCGGCGACGTGGAGCTCGGGAAGGAGCTGGTGGAGTGGCTGGCGGAGCTGGGCCTCGACCACAGCGGCGTCCACGTGCAGCTGTCCAACATGTACGCCGGCTCCGGCAAGTGGGAGGACGTTGTGAGGGTCCGGACGGCCATGGAGGAGAAGAAGGTGACCAAGGTGCCCGGGTGCAGCATGGTCGAGGTGGACGGCGTGGCCTGCGAGTTTGTCGCCGGTGACCGCTCGCTTGATCCGTGGATCACGGCCGTCGTTAGGGAGCTAGATGGGCAGCTCAGGCTACTCGGCCATGACTATGGTTACCTTGAAGAGCTTCTCGCATAGACAATTCTTTAGGCACCGTTCCAAGTTGGTGTGTCCTCTTTACACGTAGCAAACATCACGCGTGGACGTCTTGGAGGCCGGCCATGGTCGGCGTGGCTGACCATAGTCATGGAGGCCGGCCATGGTCCTTTGCAGCGACTGACTTGTCTTGGAGACCGGCCATGGTCGGCGTGGCTGACGCTGTGTGTGCCTGATGCGCCGGTTCTGATGGAGTGGTCGGAGACTCGGAGGTGGCCCTACTGGCTTCCGTCGCCCCATCCGGCTGGTTCCCAGGCAAGCTTGGCTGCCTCCAGCTGCTGATTTTCCAAGATGCTGGTCTTGTTTGTTACGAGGATCTGACAAGAGCCGTCAAAGGAGCTGCTTCTCATGGAATATTTCCTCTCCCTTGGTCCCTGCAGTCAAGCGTCTGTTTCCCTGAAGGACAGAGACGGCATCTAGCAGATGGCCACCTTGCAGAACATCAACGAGAAAGGTTTGCTGATGATTTCCGATAAGTGGTATGCTAAGCTCAGTCTACTTCATGTTTTGATCTCTAGAAATTCTAGATGTTAGCTTCTGGCCTGTTGTTTTTGCTGCTCGTTGCTGGGAAACATCAGACTTGGAACAACCTTTTTAATGTTTTTATTTTAAACGGAGGCAAAAGTTTTGTCTCTATCGATTAATTAAGGAGAATTTTACAAGAAGATAGCAAGACCGCTAAACCCCAAATATAAATGGCTACTCTTATCCCCGCAAGCACTCAAAGACGGGTCTCAACATTAATTTTATCGACAATTACGAAAGAGGGAGAATGCTTATTGCGAAAGACCCTAGAATTGTGCTTGTTCCAAAGGCGAGCCTCAACCTTCTTAATGTGAACTTGTGGAGTCCGGTTAATACCACTGCTACAGATTTGCTAGACATTTATGTTCACACGCAACAAATAAGATTCAAGGGCAGCAAATCTTGTTTTCAAGATTCTGCGGCTTCAAATTGATCTTAACGCAGATGTTCCCATAATTCTGAAGTTGATCTTCACAGCTATCATGGCCAGAATTACTGCAACTCATGAGCGGCATTTTCTTGGTTGCTTTAGTTACACTTGCTTGCCACTGTTACGTGATCGCCATGTTGAAGATGCAGTCTCAGGCTCTCAGCTGTTCGGGCTGTGTCACTGAAGATAGACGGCAACTCCTATGTTGTTGTCACAATCTTCACTCTCAGGTGTCACACCATGAGATTCAGACTACGAATTTAGTGTAATTTGATACAAAGGAAGAATGTCTTGAGGAAGAAGAAGAACAGGAGAGGGGAAAGTAGCAACGCTACAGTACAAATCAGTCATGCCTTTTCCTCCCCATTTCGCAATTACATAGGCTGAGTGCCTCATCTTGCTGGACACAGCCAGATTGGACCCAGCTGGGCTAGTTTGGGCTTCAGTTTGGTCTTCACTTGCTAAGGGCCGGCCCAGGTCCGTGACATTTCCCCCGTCTTGTTTGCCTGCTTGTCCCCAAGCAGGAGCGTTGGGGTAATCATCCAGTAGTTGGTGCTTGTTCTCCCATGTTAACCATGATGAAGGCAGAGAAGACCACTGCACAAGAACAAGTGTAATAGAAGTGGTCCCTGCTTGAAGCTGTTTGGAATCCAGCACTGCAATTGGAACAATTTCATTAGTTAGAGAGACAAATTGAAGTGGAAGATCTTGTTCAGCCGTAGTGTTGGAAGGTAAAGCTGGCTTCAACAAGGACACGTGCACAACTGGATGTATTAGACTGCCAGGGGGCAACTCCAGCTTGTAAGCAACAGCTCCCACACGCTTCAACACAGTGAATGGCCCAAAATATTTATAGCTCAACTTCTGATTTGATCGCCGTGCAACTGAAGTTTGCACATAAGGTTGTAATTTTAGATATACTTTATCGCCCACGTTGAAGGTTCTTTCCACCCTTTTCTTGTCAGCTTGGCTCTTCATGCGTTGTTGAGCTCGCAACAAATGTTGCTGAATCAACTTTGTCATGTCTTGTTTCTCTTTCAACCATTGCTCTAGATCAGGCATAGTGGTAGAGGCACCATCTTGTAAGCCAAAGTGTTTGGGTTTATAGCCGTACAATACCTCAAATGGAGATTTCTATAATGCTGAGTGAAATGTCGTATTGTACCAGTATTCAGCCAAAGCTACCCATTTTGACCATTTTGTTGGACAAGCCTGAGTCATGCATCTTAAATAGGTTTCCAAACATTGATTCAGCCTTTCCGTCTGTCCATCTGTTTGCGGGTGATAACTTGAGCTCATGTTAAGAGTTGTATCAGTCAACTTGAATAGTTGTTGCCAGAAGTTGCTTGTGAATACCTTGTCACGATCTGAGATGATAATTTTGGGAAGGCCGTGTAGCTTGTACACATGGTCGACGAACAACTGAGCCACACTCATAGCAGTATACGGATGCGATAGGGGAATGAAATGACCATACTTTGTAAATTTATCTATGATGACAAGAATAGTGTCAAATTTGGAAGATTTTGGTAGGCCTTCAATGAAGTCAAGACTAATGATATCCCAAGCCTTGGCAGGAATCGGTAGAGGTTGTAGTAACCCTGGTGTGCGAGTGTGTTCTGGCTTTGCCTGTTGGCAAGTAGTGCAAGCTGTAATATAGTCCTTTACATCCTTTTTAAGGTTCGGCCAAGCAAACAGGGCCTTGACCTTCTGGTATGTAGCAGTAATGCCACTATGGCCACCAATCCCACTAGCATGAAGTGCTAACATGATGGCCTGTTTAGCCTCTTGGTGATTACCCAACCAGATTCTGCCATTGTACTTAATGACTCCTGCGTGCAAGGAATATCCATTATCATTCGGGCTTCGGATGCTGAGTTCTGTGAGTAGTTTCTTTGCCTCAGGATCATCAAGGTAACTTTCCACTACAATTTCCAACCACTTAGGTGTACTGACTGATAAGGCTGCACAATCAGAATGTTGATATTTGCGTGAGAGAGCATCAGCTGCAGCATTTGCTGTGCCCTGCTTATATTTGACTTGATATTGCAATCCAAGTAGTTTACAAAAAGCTTTGTGCTGAATGTTGTTAGTTAACTGTTGCTCTTCCAAGTGGATCAAGCTTTTATGATCGGTGTAAATTACAAATGGGAGATGCTGCAAATAGGACTTCCATTTTTCCACAGCCATAATGAGAGCTAAGCACTCCTTTTCATATGTTGAGTAAGCTTGGGTGCGAGGACTCAATGACTTGCTGAGATAAGCTACTGGATGACCATTTTGTGATAAGACAGCACCGATTCCCACACCAGAAGCATCTGTATGAATAGCAAATGGTTTGTTAAAGTCGGGCAAGGCAAGGACCGGGGCTTCAATTAATGCATGCTTCAATGCTAAGAAGGCATCATTCACCACGGAAGTCCAGATAAACGGAGTGTTCTTCTTTAGAAGTTCAGTGAGAGGTTTACTGATTGTCCCGTAATTCTGAATAAATTTTCTGTAATAGCCCGATAATCCCAAAAATCCTCTCAACTGCTTGACATTGGTAGGCTGCGACCAATCTTGCACTGCTCGGACTTTTGCTGGATCAGTAGCCACACCCGCATCACTTATGACATGGCCCAAGTATTCAAGTTTTGGTTGTGCAAATGAACATTTACTGCTTTTCACAAACAACTTGTTTTCTTCGAGTATTTTGAATACTTCTTGAAGATGAAGTTTATGCTGCTGTAATGATGGGCTATATATCAATATATCGTCCATAAACACCAACACATTCTTTCGGAGTAGATGAGCAAACAAACTGTTCATTGCATTTTGGAATGTAGCTGGGGCGTTGGTGAGTCCAAATGGCATGACCTTGAACTCCCAATGGCCGTGGTGTGTTTTAAACGTTGTTTTGTACTCTTCTCCTTCCACCAATCTGATTTGGTGATAGCCAGAGCGTAGATCCAATTTTGTGAACCATTTAGATCCTGATAGCTCATCCAACAACTCATCAACTATAGGCAGGGGATATTTGTTTTTCATGGTCACCGCATTGAGATGACGATAGTCGATACAGAGGCGCCAACCTCCATCCTTCTTTTTCACCAAAATTACGGGTGATGCATAGGGACTGCTACTAACTTGCACAATTCCTCTGCGAACCATGTCCTGAATCTGCCTCTCAATCTCATCTTTCTGCGTAGGGGAATACCGATATGGTTTCTTGTGAAAAGGAACAACTCCAGGAATCAATTGAATTTGATGATCATAATTCCGATGCGGAGGTAGTTCTGTTGGCTCCTTAAACAGGCTAGCATATTTATCAATGACAGATTGTATTTGATGAGGAATTGGTTCAGGTGATGATTCCTTGGAAGTCATGGACAATTGCACTAGTTGAGCAACAGCGTCTTCGCGTAGCAATTTCTTAAGTTGCTTGCCAGTAACACGAGGACAGTGTGTTGTGTTGTCCTTTACGCCACGCAAGGTGATACACTTGCCCATATGCTTAAATCGCATAGTCTTGCGGCGCCAATCCACCCACATTTTGCCTCTGTTTTGCGCCTCCAGCCACTCCATGCCGAGTACCATATCATAGCACCCTAATTTTAAAAGTCGCACTTCATTTTCAAATTTCTCATTTTGCACGCCCCATTTCAATGCAGATATGCCTTGAGTACTTCGCATTTTAGTACCATTAGCAATAGTAACTACAGCAGGAGGTAAATCAACAATATCACACTGCAAGGAAGTGGCCAGCTCTTCACTAATAAAGTTACTAGAACTCCCAGAATCAATCAGAATCAATACTTGACGTTTCCCAATGAATCCAAGCAGTCGCATTGTACGCTTTGGTTGAGTGCCAGAGGTAGCAGCAGATGACAAATGCATAGAGAGAAATTGCTCCTCATCTGGTTCACTTTCAGCATCACTGGTAATAGATGGTGTTGGTTGCTCATCTTGTTGCTCCAGTTGTAAGACTTCACAAAGCTCTTCCATTACTGCCAATGGAATATTTTTAGGACATTTATGCCCTGGGACGAATGGACCTCCACATTTAAAACATTCCCCTTTTGCTTTGCGCTGAGCTCGCAGAGTATCAAACTTGCTTGTTAGAGGAGAAATATTACTGTCCTTGTTTTTACTTGTAATAGCCTCTGCAGGATGAACTCCCATAATGCCTTTCCCAGCTGTATTATGCCATCTCTTTGGGGTATAAGAATTCTTGCGATCATCAGCCAATTGTGTTTCCTGCAGTTGAGCGAGAGAAATAGCGGCATCAACTGTTCTAGGTTTATGCAGTATGATAGCAGATCTAATGTCCTTCCGAAGACCTTTGATAAACTTGGTGACAAAGAAAGTATCATCAAGGGCAGAGTTATGGCTCAAAAGCTGATGCATGATTGTTTCAAATTCTTTGCAGTAGGTTGCGACATCACTGGTTTGGCGAATGTTTAAGG
Organism: Dactylis glomerata; assembly: GCA_007115705.1. Lineage (NCBI taxonomy): Eukaryota > Viridiplantae > Streptophyta > Magnoliopsida > Poales > Poaceae > Dactylis > Dactylis glomerata. The sequence goes on along the minus strand of QXEO01000531.1, from coordinate 6,630,416 downwards.
CTTGGTTCATATTTGTATAATAAAGGTCCTTGCCAAACTTATGACACACAGCGACACACAAAGCGACCCAGTTATCTATGTCATGATGAGCTTCATAGGTTTGTAACCATAACGCCGCATTACCAACAAAATGCAGTGTGGCATAATCAACTTGCAAGTCAGCTGGAACATGAAACATGTGAAAGTACTTCTCGCATTTCTCTTTCCAGATTTTGGGGGTTGTACCATCAAATTTAGGGAAATTTGTTTTAGGTAAACGAAAAGTATAATTCTGGTCTCTATCATTCCTATCATACTGAGATGGAGTATGAGCATGAATGTTAGTAGGATGCCTAGAGGTACCAGACTGAAACTGATATTGAGGTTCAGTTAACGCACCGTTGGCCAGGACATGCTCGCGAGCAATGCCCTGGTGCTCAAGTGCAGTGCCGTGCCCACCTGGGCCAGGGATTTTTGGTGCAGCCATAGATGAAGAACCTTCAAGATGTTGAAGGCGTGTGCCCAATCCCTCAAGAGAATTTTCCACATGCGTAAGGGAGACTAACATGCGATCTTGTGTAGCTGAAATTTTTTCTGTAGCAACTCGCAGGTCTCGGCATTCTCGGGTAGTCTTGTCGATAGCCTCAATAGCTTTGTTGGCTGTAATGACAGCCTTGTCCGCCAGTGCTGCTACTTGTTCAGTCCGCTCCGACGCCTTGGTGATGCCAGCTAGTAGAGATTGTATCTGCTTCTCCACATCGGCCACCGTATGCGAGGTAGCCGCTGCTTGTTCTTCAACAATTTCCATGCGGGCAGTCAGGGTCGGAGCACGAGCTCCTCCTCTCGCCGTGATGCTGCACCTTGGTCTACCGCCGCCGGGAGTCAACGAGTACTAAGGACGCCCTTTTCCTCTATCAATCGACTCCGATTCGCCTTCCACTCCACGCCGACTCGATCGATTGACAGGGATTTTACCACCCACGCCTAAGAATACGTGAGCAACCTTCAATCGCCACCGAATCCGTGGTCGACAGATCCCGACACCTCAAACGCCGCCACCGGCGCTGCGTCTGGACGCTGCAGCCACCACGTCGCCGCCGCGAGAAGCTAGGAAGAGTGGGGATTCTACGGGAGATCCCAACCCAAACCTCCTACAACTCGATTCGCCTCCAGAACTCGACGATATTTGAGAAAAAAAATCGCCAGTTGTTGATCCCTTTCCTCTTTTTTTTTTGGAATTGATCCGAAGATCGCTGGTTCTGATACCAAATGTCACAATCTTCACTCTCAGGTGTCACACCATGAGATTCAGACTACGAATTTAGTGTAATTTGATACAAAGGAAGAATGTCTTGAGGAAGAAGAAGAACAGGAGAGGGGAAAGTAGCAACGCTACAGTACAAATCAGTCATGCCTTTTCCTCCCCATTTCGCAATTACATAGGCTCAGTGCCTCATCTTGCTGGACACAGCCAGATTGGACCCAGCTGGGCTAGTTTGGGCTTCAGTTTGGTCTTCACTTGCTAAGGGCCGGCCCAGGTCCGTGACAGTTGTTGATCCCTATATTTAACAGCAAGAACGCTTTGAGTTGTAGCTCAATGAAAGTTATTCGATATCTATAGCTCAACTCCTCCTCCCATTTCATACCATCGCATCCACATCCGCCGCATCGTGCACCCACGGAGCTGATCCACTACGAACTGGAGCAGGGGCATGGGCATGCCTCTCCACCGCGGCCCTTGACAAACCGGTGCAGGAGAATGCCAATTGCTCTCCATGGGGCCCTCTCCCTGCTCCGCCATCTCGCTGTCGTCGCTAGGACGTCGCTGTTAGGAATAGACAGTTTGTATTCCCTGGGGGCCAAAGGCCACAATATATAGTTACATGTACAGGTGATAATATGCAGGAAAACCCCCTAACAGGTGGGGAAATACACATATACAAATATACATCTAACACCCCCCCCCCCTCAAACTCATGGTGGATCCACAACACTGAGTTTGGAGAGTAAGAAGTCATGCTGCGCTCTAGTTTGTGCCTTTGTAAAGAAATCCGCCAACTGCAAATCTGAAGGCACATACTGAAGCGCAACAACCTGAGCCTGCACCTGAGCACGTGTATAAAAAGCATCAACACCAATATGCTTGGTAAGCTCATGCTTGACCGGATCACGTGCAATACTGATAGCACCTGTACTGTCAGACAAAAGTGGAGTGGGTGTCGTAACAGAGACCCCAAAATCTGCAAGCAACCACCGTAACCATGTCACCTCAGCAATCAACAAGGCCATAGCTCGCAACTCAGCCTCTACACTCGAACGGGAAACTGCAACCTGTTTCTTCGTCTTCCAAGCAACAAGCGAACCACCAAGAAACACACAGTAAGCAGAAAGTGAACGACGATCCGAAGGATCACTCGCCCAAGTAGCATCCGAGTAGCACTGGAGCTGGAGAGAGCTGGAACGAGGAAAGAAAAGGCGACGAGTAATCGTGCCACGAAGATAACGAAGAACACGGAGGAGATGACTATAGTGGACAGTGGTAGGAGCTGAGACAAACTGACTCAGAATATGAACAGGATAAGATATATCAGGACGAGTGACAGCAAGATAAACAAGACTCCCAACAAGATGGCGATAACGCGTCGGATCAGGAAGAGGATCACCATCAGTAGGACGAAGCTTAACATTAAGCTCCATAGGAGTCTCAACTGTGCGCTCATCCCCAAGAGCAGCACGAGCAAGAAGATCCTGAATATACTTTTCCTGAGAGATAGAAAAGCCATCAGAAGTGGAAGAGACCTCGATCCCAAGAAAATAGCGGAGAGGACCAAGATCGGTCATAAGAAACTGCTCACGAAGACGAGCCTTAACAAAGGCAATATACTCAGGATCATCACCAGTAATGATCATATCATCAACATAGAGAAGAAGAAGAGTGCGTCCACGAGGAGAAGTGTGGACGAACAGCGCTGGATCATGAGCACTGGGACAGAAACCAGCAGCAGTCACCACAGAGGCAAAACGCTCAAACCAGGCACGAGGGGCCTGTTTCAGGCCATAAAGAGAACGCCGAAGGCGACAGATCATCCCATCAGGGACAGAATACCCGGGAGGAGGCTGCATGTAAACCTCCTCACTCAACTCGCCATTAAGAAAAGCGTTCTGAACATCAAGCTGAGACACAGACCAGTGTCGAACAGAAGCGACAGCAAGAAGAGTACGCACAGTGGTCATATGAGCCACAGGGGCAAAAGTCTCATCATAGTCACGGCCGTGCTCCTGCTGAAAACCACGAGCCACAAGACGCGCTTTGTAGCGCTCAAGAGATCCATCAGAGCGGGTCTTAATTTTATAGACCCACTTACACGTGATGGGACGAACACCGGGAGGGGGAGAGACAAGATCCCAGGTGCCAGTGCGCTCAAGCGCAGCAATCTCCTCAGCCATAGCAAGCTGCCATTCAGGATGACGCTCATCATCCCGATAAGAAGTCGGCTCGGAGGCAACAGAAAGACCGTACTGACTAGGAGAGTAACGGTCGGGAGCACGACGTGGACGAGTCGCCGGAAGAGGAGAGGGAAGCTCGTCAGAAGAAGAAGACATATCAGAAGAAGAAGAAGAAGAAGAAGAAGAAGAAGAAGGGACATCAGGAGGAGAATCTGGAACATGAGTGCGACAAGAATAATGAAAGGGAAAAGGAGACAACGGTGAGGTGGGCGGAGGATCAGAAGAAAGAGGAGAACTAGGTGGGGAGGAGGACAACGGAGTCGAAGAGGATGGCGCCGGGGACGAAGAGGGCGCATCAGAACGAGGTCCAGGAGGAGGGACAATAGGGACAGAAGGAGGTGCATCAGGAAACAGAAGAAAGGAGATATCATCCACCGGGTAGGTACCAGAGGTGGGGCGAGGGTAGAAGGGACGCGTCTCATCAAACGTGACGTCACGAGAGATGTGCATCCGACGACCAACAGGGTCCCAACAGCGATAGCCCTTATGCTCATCACTGTAGCCGAGAAAAACACACTCAACAGACTGAGCGGTCAGTTTGGTGCGTTCACGAGGAGGGAGAAGAACATAGCAAACGCAACCAAACGAACGAAGAGCCGAGTAGTCTGGAGACCCACCAGAGAGACGCTCGAGAGGGATGCCACCCTGGAGGGCAGCAGAGGGCTGGATGTTAATGAGGTAAGTCGATGTAGCGACAGCCTCAGCCCAGAAATGCGGCGGAAGAGAAGAAGCAATCATCATAGCACGGGTGGTCTCAAGAATATGACGATGCTTACGCTCGGCGACACCATTTTGAGCATGCGCACCGGGACAAGAAAACTGAGCAAGGGTGCCCTGCTCAGCAAGAACACCACGCAGGTGCTGAGAGATATACTCACCAGCAGAATCAGCACGGAACACACGAATGGGCGAGGAATACTGAGTGCGGACCATGGCCGCAAAGCGCTGATAAATGGAAAGCACCTCACTGCGAGAGCGCATGAAATATATCCAAGTGTGACGAGAAAAGTCATCTATAAAGAGAACATAGTAGCGATGACCTCCTTTCGACGAGAAGGGAGCTGGACCCCAAACATCAGAGTGAACAAGATCAAAAGGACGCTCGGACACAGACTCACTGTGAGGATACGGTAGCTGAATCTGCTTACCAAGGCGACAGCCTTGACAATCCAAAGAAGCGTTTCCGGAGACAGACCCCAGAACACCACGATGAACTAAAGACGAGAGTCGAGAACCACATAAATGTCCAAGACGATGATGCCACTGCTGAAAAGAGCTAGTAGCGACGGCTACAGATGCCGAGGAACTGGCGATGGTGGCATCAGAAGGAAGACGAAGCCAGTGAAGCTCCCAGAGGCCATCATGGCGGCGGGGGCCAGCACCAAGCATAGTGCCGGTGCGACGATCCTGAACAGAACAGGAATCAAAGTCGAGAGTGATGCTACAACGAGAGTCGACGATCTGACTACCAGAAAAGAGTTGCATGTTAAGTTGAGGAACATGCGCAACAGAAGGAACATGAAACGAGGAAGTACTAAGAATGCCTCGACTAATGACTGGGTGGGGGGTACCATCGGCAGTAAGAACACGAACAGGAGGATCGACAGGTCGAACAGAATGCAACAAGGAAGAATCAGGAGTCATATGAAAAGAAGCTCCAGTATCAAGAAGCCATGGAGATGTACCTGGAGAAGGAGGAGGTGGTCGCTCAATGCCAGAAAACTCAGTCGCAGAACCAGCAGAACCTGTCGGTGAAGAATCCCAAGCAGCAAGCAGACATCGAAGCTGCGCTATCTCATGCGCAGAAAGGGGCACGACTGGAGAGGTCGAGATACAATCAGGTGCCGACGAGGAGCTGTCACCCACACACACAGAGGCCGCCAAAGGTGACGACGGAGAGCAACACGCCGATGAAGACAGAGTCGACGAAGGACGGTCACAGCCGCCTGAAGAAGCCGCAAGAGTCGATGTCGAGCGGCGAGCCGACATAGACGGGGTCGGCGAAGCGTGGCCATAACCACGTGAAGAGGCCGCGAAAAATGATGTAGAGCGGCAGGCCGACGTAGACGAAGTCGGCGAAGGGCGGCCATAGCCGCGTGAAGAGGCCGCGAAAGTCGGTGTAGAGCGGCAAACCGATGGAGACGGAGTCGGCAAAGCGCGGCCATAACCACGTGAAGAGGCCGCGAAAGTCGATGTAGAGCGGCAGGTCGACGTAGACAGAGTCGGTGAAGAGCAACAAGGCAGCGGAGACGAGGTCGGATAACCACAGGAAGAATCCGCGAGGACCGACGTAGAGTGGCGCGCCGACAAAGATGAAGTCGACGGGCAAGGGCCAAGTAACGAAGGAAGACCCGAGCGCACGATGGGAGCATCGGAAGAAACAGCATCAAGAGACGGAGACAACATCGTGTTTTTTTTTACACGATCTGAAACTGAGACTCAGCAGTCAACGTTGCAGAGCTGTAAGCGGATGGCGGCCAAATTGGAGGCAGCAAGGCTGCAAGACGCCGCCTAAGAGTCGGGGGCGGCCAATTCCGACCGTTGGGAACCAATTCCGGCCGGCGGCGACCAAGTCCGGCGGAGATCGGGCGGGGCCAAGTGGCGGCCAGAGCAGGGACGGAGGCGGGCGGCGCTCGAGCGAGCGATTCCTGGTCGTGGACGGGAGCGGGAGGTGGGCGCTCGGGCCAGCAGGAGGCGGCTCGATCCGGGGTAGGAGGAGATCGGGCCGGGCGGCACGGCTGCGAGGAGAGGAACCGGGCGGCACGTGGTGGCCGGGCGGATCCAATCGACGAGCAGGAGACGACCGGACGGGGGCGGTCGAACCGGGCAGAGGCGGCAGCGGCCGGGCGGGCGCGGGCGGGCGAATCGGGGACGGCCGCGGTCGAATCGGGGATGGGCGCGGGCGGGCCGGCCGGACTGCCGGAGGAGGAGAGCAGAGCTCGCCGGCGGCGAGAGGAGGAGGCGGCGGCGGTCGGACGCGGCGGCGAAGAGCCGGGGCGGGCGACGGCTGCGGCGACGAGAGAAAAAAGAGCTAAACTTAATGCTCTGATACCATGTTAGGAATAGACAGTTTGTATTCCCTGGGGGCCAAAGGCCACAATATATAGTTATATGTACAGGTGATAATATGCAGGAAAACCCCCTAACAGGTGGGGAAATACACATATACAAATATACATCTAACAGTCGCCGCCATTCACTCAGTTAGGGTTCTCAGCGGCATGGTCGTCGCCGACGGTGGCGGCGGGAGAGGGGGGAGGGCGGCGAGGCGACGGCCTGTGGCGTGCTCTATGCGTGAAGCGGCGGGGGCGGTGGGAAATGAGGGTAGGTGGGGAATTGGGGGAATATGGTGGAAAAGTGGTGGGAAGAAGTCGATGTCTATGGCAAGCAGGCCTGGGCGTCGGATACGAGCTGCCGCGAGATGCCGGCACTCCCGAAGTCCCGATAGGGTCCTGCCGCGCAGGGACCGGCATGGGAGCACTGGCTCATTTATTAGACTCGCACTTACGCCGGCGGCCTTTTGGGGCCGCGGGTGTGGCCACGTTTTCGACTCCGAGTCTAAATACCGCGCCAACACAATTTTGGGAGTCGTTTGGGACCGCCGGTGGAGATGTTGTTAGCTTAAGGACGACCTTTTATAAAATAAGAAGACTATTTTCTCATTGTATCACATGTGCTCTTTTAGCAATATAATTTTTTCCAAAATTTAATTAATTGTATTAATTGCTAGAGATAACTATCAGAGATAATGTATTGTACGGAATTTATTGTTTCTCTAACGTTGTACTGGTACATGCCAATATCTATTTTTTCCCTATAATTTTGAGGGTTTTTTCGCTAAGCTCCTCCCACTCCGGACGCGCCGCCACCTGCTCCTACGCGACGACGCAAGAGGGAGGACTACCGCTCGCTGGCTGCTGGCGCCCGCGCCCACCGGCGACGAGTCACCGGCCCGCCCGCCCGCTCCCCCCTGCCCGCGAAGTGCACGCTGAAGCGCCCCCGCCGTTGCCGGCGACGGGCCTCAGCGCGAGCGCACCCCCGCGACCTCGAGCCCCAGGTCTCCAGTGCCTGTGACCTCGAGCTCCACGCGCTGCGACACTGAGAGTGAGTTCTTCCCTTTCCATTCCCCTTCCCGATTCTGTTGCATTCTTGACGCTTTTCTGTTGGGATCCAGAGCTAGTAATGATTGAATCATACTGCTTTCGGTTGGGAGTACATCTTTTGTTGATATTTTTGCCACTAGCACTAGGTATTATTACGATTGTGGTGTCAGGATTCAGGAATGTGCAGTGTTGTTATTCTCAGGAATGTTAAATCAGTTCAAGTTGTTGAGAGTTGAGACTCAATTGAAAAAATGTTTGTCGATCATCTCAAATGGTACAGATATTAATCAACTCACGCCGCTGCTCGGTAATTTACAGAGCTGCTCTGATCTGTTCATGATATTGTGATAATAGCTTGCAGCACTACTCAAATTTTATGTAATTATTTATCAAAGAGGTCAGGTGTTCTGCCTGTACACTTGTATCATGATCAATTACATCATAAGTGTTTTCCATGCTTTTATCCAGTACATGGCCAACAAAACAACTACAAGACAATTTACTGCTTTCATATTTTTAATATGCACTATTGTTTATTCTAAAATATTTTCCTAGAAAATGCATTTTTTTTACTCAATCGGTTCTTCAACTATGATTAAATCCGTCACTCTACGGTATGCTAAACAGTTAAAGCCTTTGTTAAGTAGTACTTATTATCTGTTTGTTTATGCACTGCCATTTTGATGTCATAGCTGTTTTGATGTAAGTCCTCGATAGGTGTACCCACAGTTCATGCCCAAAGTAGTTGAATCTAACCATGCTTCAATTATGGTTTGCACCAGCGGATTTCACAATGTGTTCAGGTTTATTTAATTGCCGTCAGTTGGTAGATGAGATTTCATACCTAAGTAGGTTTCAGTCTTAAGAAACGAAGTTTGATATTTCAGTTGTGTTGCATAACCAGCAAATTGTTGCATGCCTAATATTGTATTCCTTTTTAATTTCATGTAAGCTCTACTATAACGTATTCTCATTTCATTTAGTTGTGACGCTTGTTTATTTCTGTAGCCGTTTCTATCTACTTTATAACTAGGTTAAGGTACAGTTAACTTGAATTGATTATATGTTTTCACGAAATTGTTCTGCTTAGTTATATTTTGTTTTCTGTTCTAATCTGGTTCTTTTATTCTTGTGGGTATTCCTGTTGAGTTTTCCTCTATATTACAATATATTTGATTATTGTACCTCTTATATAAATTCTATGACAGGTTCTGTCTTGGTAGTCGGCCGGCGCACTGAAGAAATGGCAAAGGCATTCTACTATATAGTGGCCGCAGCCTTGCTATGCTCCACCACCATCTTCTCCGCTCCCATGCATTTCCTCACACATGCATCTTCCCTATCGTACGAGACGTACATCGTGCTCGTCGAGCCACCTCCACAAGCTGATACCATGGATGATGATGCACGCAACAGTTGGTACGCATCTTTTCTCCCTAGCAACCTAACCGACTCCGGTACACCACGCATGGTCTCCACTTACCATTGGGCATTGCACGGCTTTGCTGCCTTGTTAACCGAGGCTGAGCTCGACGTCATGTCCAAAAAGCCTGGCTTTCGCCGGGTTTTCCCAAATGGATTGATTGGCCTAGATTGGGACATTGAAGAACAGAATTGGATGGAGCCAGAGTGAGACGAGGAACATACAACAAGATTGTAGGGCTCCCAAGGGTGGTGATTGATAATAATAATAAGTTGATCTGGTTTCAAGTAAAGAATTGAACGGGCTATATATTGTCTTGCTGTCAATTTTCGCATGTGAATTGAATCTGTCTTGCAAGTTAAAATTACGACGCCGCCGCTCGCCAGGGATGCAGGTGGATTGGGAAATGGGCCAACCACCAACCAGTTGCATGACCCATACGTAATTTTTGTGTTGGGTTGGTAGTTTTGGCACGAGCCATCAGAGCGCCTGACTGACCCGACGGGTCCTCTGTGCCGCTGCTGCTGTAGGCGCTAGCAGCCTCCACACTCGCGAGTCACTCCATATGACTAAGAATCTAAGGACGTGTTTGGTAACTGTCCCATACTGTTTTCAGGTCGAGTTTTTATATTTAGTTAGAGAGACATCCTTTTTATATGTCAAGATCATGCTACAAGTTCTTGTTTTAAAACTGTGAAGCAGAGTTACTCCTCCTGGCAGCAGTTTTGTTTATATGTGTGAATACCGCACCAAACCAAACAGCCGTTTGGGACCTCAATTCAAAACAGTGCCAAACCAAACAAAGTACGTAATCAGAAAGAATTGTCAGAATCGGAGGTTTCTGATACAGCCACCTGAAAACAATACGGGACAGTTACCAAACACGTCCTAAGAGCAATAAGATAGACTGACGTCTAGAAGTTTCAAGAAAATACAAGAAGCATCACAAGGAGATCTAAACTGTCAAGGGATAGAGTTCAGATGAAGTTGTACTAGCTTATTGACAACCTTTACTGACCGGAAGGAGTATCTCTACCAATAAAATGGCAATGCGACCGGTGATACGTACGTCGCGGTTATTTTACACTTAAGCCCCTCATCTTTTTGGAAATCAACCTGAAGTCCACATGACCTTATCCACCAGACCTCACCCTCCTCTCTCTCCTCCGTCGGCGGCTATCCACAGAGACCCCACCCTTCTCTCTCTCCTCCGTTGGCGGCTACCCACAGGAGGCGGCCGACTGCTTGATGGCCTCCTCATCTAGCCAGGCCAAGCCGTGGCAGTGACAGGACTTCAAGATGGCCACCGGAGGTCGTCAGCACCGCGCCGTGCTCGGGGCTGGTCCTTCGATCCGGGAAGCCACGAGGCAGTAAGCGGTGGCAGAGACCGGACTTTAAATAACTGATACTACAGTAGATGCTACGATAATTGTTGTACTACATCAATTAATCCATTAGTTTACTGATATTGCGATCTGCGGACTAGAGGCCATGGCGGGGCCTCCGCCAAGCTTCCATGGACCTCACTGGTTCATTCCTCCCGACTAGAAAACAAATCACCAATCATGCCCATTCCGAGCGATGCGCCACCAAGCGGCAGCGGCATCGTCGCCCGGACGGGGCTGATGGGGCGCGAGCTCGATTGATCTGGCCCTCGGGAGACTTGCAGAGGTAACGGAGGGAGAGATGAGAGATTGAAGCATGGCCGTGAGACAGGGAGATTTGGAGGAAGTCCTCTTCACTTTTTTGTTTGTTTTTGCTGTTGTCCAAGGAGCTTCTCCTCCCTGCTCCTGTTGCTTCCTGGAAGCATTCCTGCTCATTGTCGATGAAGGTTTGGTCACGCTGGACTCCCAGCTGCAGCGCCACCTCCGCTGGAATGGCAAATTGTGCATAAGCTGCAGCGCCATCTCCGCTCCAATGGCAGATTGGGCATAAGCAGTCAATTCACGATGGATTTGCCCCTTCTAATTTTGTGTGTGGATCTCAGACCATAGTGCTCAATGTAAATGGACCAAGTAGCACCGAATGCAAATTGACCAAAAGAGGAACAATAAGATGTTGCTGTGACCTGAGCGGATCGACATGGTAGTTCAAAAAATCATCATCAAACGCTGACTAGCTTCAGGACAACATTGAGAACAAAAAACTGAGGACATCTGTCTTCACCCAACAATTTATACTTACATGATGTAGAGAATAATGGAAGATTGGATTATGAGGGTATCAAACATGATGATATTATTTTAACTTTCGTACCAGTGTGTAACTACTGTATTCATATCAGCATAAGCATCAAAGGAGAAAAGAAATAATGAGATAAAATATCTGCTTCTAAAGCGGTGAGAAGCTGAGAACCAAACACGTGGACGATTGAAAGCATCGCTATTAGCCAGCAATTAAGCTGGAAGTAGAGGTACTGTTCCTTGTTCCTGAAGGCACTTCTGAATTTGAGGCTATTCCCCTTTGACAACTACTCCATGTTTGTATTGCACGGGTTGGCTTCATTCAAGTATTCTGCATGTACCATTTTTTAAGCTTAGTTCTGCACGTATCTAATCCTAAAAAAAAGGTGAGCTCTAATTCATTCTTTAAAGTATTGTAGTTCACTCTGCCTAGCATAGTTGCTCAGATGTACTTCTATCACACTGAGATATTTGAGATTACATGATTGACAAGCTTTTTTCTGTTATTATTGCTTAGCTGAATTAACATTGTTTCTTAGATGTGTTTACATGATATTTTGGTATTTATGAAAAAAACACAATATCAGGTAAGGGAGGGAAAAATGAAATTAAATATACAAGAAATTGGAATATCTCTGTTGGTTGATTATGAGCAAGAATGGCGGAGATATGCGCTGGTGGAAGGTAGGGGTGATGACGCGCAGGTGGAAAGTGATCATGCACATCGGAAGCTCTCTTGAGGGTTGGCGGGGCTGTCGAACAAGCTGATAAGGTTAAAATTCAACCCGTAGCAAAGCATGGACGAATGTGCTATCTAAACTATATTAATTATCTACAGGTACAGGTGATGGATGCCTGGCGGTACGTCGTCTTCACCCCACCCCCGCGCAATGAAAAAAAAGGCTAACTATACGTACGTCCTTAGCGGGAGCGCCTATACGCCGCCTTCAGCGGCACCAGGAAGCGTCACCGCGTACACCTGACGAATAATGGGCTCGGCCCATGTTATTTTCTTCGACCTGATTTGCGTTTATTAGTCTGGTTCAACTCGTGTCGGCGTGTTCTATTTCTGCTCTTCACGGTACGTACGTGTACGTGACCTATGCACTAAATTACGGGGCGAAGGAACCATGCATGTTGTTCGATCTGTTCACCTGCACCTACGCTAGCTGCCGCGGTGGAACCTTTGTCAAAATCTGAACAAAAAATAGTTTCTAAAAATCGAAATTTGAAAAAAATCAAAATCTGAAAAAAATAGTTTTCAAAATCTGAACAAAAAATGTTTTAAAACATCGAAATTTGAAAAATTCAAAATCTGAGCAAAAAATAGTTTTCAAAATTTCGAAATCTCAAAGTTGGAGCAAAAAATAGTTTTCAAAAATCTGAACAAAAAAGTTTTTAAAACTCAAATTTTGAAAAAATTCAAAATCTGAGCAAAAATAGTTTTCAAAAAATCGAAATCTCAAACTTTGAGCAAAAAAAAGTTTTAAAAATTCAAAATCTGGAAAAAATAGTTTTCAAAAATCTGAACAATTTTTTTTAAGAAATCGTAATTTGAAAAATTCAAAAAAAACCCTCAAAATTTGAAGAAAATTCAAATTTGAACAAAATTAAATCTTAAAATTTGAAAAAATCTCAAATCTAATTTAAACAATTTGAAAATCTCAAAAATTTAACAAATTTCGAAATCTCAAAATTTTCACAAATTTCAAAATTGGTTCAGATCTAAAATGAAATAAGAAAGTTAGAGCAAAGAAGAAATAATGAAAAAGGAAAAAGAAGAAAGAGAACACGTTTGCATCAAAAAACGCACTATGGGCCTGGCCCAGAAAACCGACCATGGGTAAAATATGTACGCGGTGCGGTGATAGGCACCGCAGAAGGCGGTGTATAGGTTTTGGGTCCTTAGCCCCCCGCACTAACGAAAAAAAGGCTATGAAACACCACGAGCCCACCACGAGTCCATGATCCGTTCGAGCCCACCACGATCCCCTCGACCTCCAGCCACCGAACCCTTCGTCTCTGTCGGCCGCCTCCTCGACCCCCCGCTCCGCCGCCGGGGTCTCCGTCGCCGACCCAACCCTGTGAGGCCCTAGCTCCTTCCCGCAGCACCACCACCATGCCCCGGCGCTGCCTCCTCGATCTCCACCGTGCCCCCTGCCAATTCCTTCGGTACCGTCTCACAACCGCCGGTCAGCCCGGGTCAGTCCATGGCAACCGCCGGTCAGCTCCGTGCGCGGCAACTGCCGATCGTGGAGGTCATGGTACTACCACCCTCGAGCCAGTACGAACTCCTCAAAACTCCCTCTCCATTCTCCCTCTCGCCTCCCGTCAGTTCTCTCAAATCCGGCGACACGACCAGGACCAGCTGCTGCCGCCGCCGGGATACCTCCGAGCGCATACCAGCTGCTGCCGCCACCATGCTGTTGCCGCTGGGATACCTCCGAGGGCAGAACCCGTCCGACGCCGCCGGCAGTCCATCTTGCTCCCACCCCACCAGGGCGTGAACAGGTGATCTTCATCCTCACGGCGGAGGAACCTTGGTCCATGATGGCGCAGGTAACCATTTGTTCGTTATCTCTTCGGTATCCTCACTTCTCCCATGTATACTCTTATCCAGCGTGCCACGTTCTCTTGGAGGGGAGGAAGGAAGAGAGTTCACAATGGACATTTGCTCGTCATGGCCATGCCCATGGAGGAAGGGAGAGCCACCAGCAGTGGAGGGGTGTTTAATTGGGGGCGACCTTGATTGGAGGTTTCCGGAGCCGGGGGTCACCGCTGGCAGCCATCTTTCACTCCTCCCTCCACTTCATCCTCTGGGGGCCGCTTGGGCGCCAGAAGGTCCGCGGGATTGCGACTTGATCAATGGAAATCGATGCCCTCGCTGATGGATGCTTTTGGGACTGGGCTAGATCGGTAATCAGTACATATTTTCTCCAGAACAGTTTATTTGCACACCTTCCCGATGGCAACTCACCCGCGCCGCCACGAGCCTCTGTCCGACTCGCCTCACCGCCGTGTGCGCCCTTGGTCACCGATGTTGAATCACCTGTGCCGCCCTACACTTCTGTCGACTTGCCACTGGAGGCTAAATCATCCGGCATCGGCGCCCAGTCACTCACGTTCCTCTGCAGGCTCCGCCACACTGGATGCACGTACCGGCTGTTAATTACATACGCCTATTTCCATTGACGATTACCAACTGCTGGTCTGGAAGTTTGAATTCTCACTTGCAACAGACGATTGCTACAAACATATGTAAACACACTTCGAGGGATTTGTAGTAATTGGATTTAGTAGGGATCACACTATATTGAGAAATTGAATTGAGAAGGAATTTAAATAAGATGAAGGGATTTCGCGTTCTTCGAACCATCTATACATTAGTTGCAACATATTTGCAGTATAGTTTTACATTCTTGTTGCACATTGCAATGGTGATCGATTTCTTTCAGAATTCTGCACTGGATATAACTGACGGTCCTGGCTCACCATTGATTCCGGGAATTAATTTGTGATGTGTTCTTTGGTCAGGACATACTGGTGTGGTGATGCGCCAAGAGAATTAAGGGGAAAGAGGAGGGAGCACCGTGAGCAGCAGAAAGGACAGTTTCTGTTTTGGCCTCCCCATGATGCGGGATGAGGGTGATTGCTGAGCTAAATTTTTAGTTTTTGTTAGCTGCTTCCCTGCTTCAAGTGTCTACAGACTAGATGAAGTTTCTTCCTCATAAACTGCATGCAAGATGAAGCTAAATATCAAATCACTTTCACCATGAGGTTTTGTTCGCCTTTCTGGTCAACATCCTTGTAGAAGATCATTAATTTGTTGGAACCAGTAGTTGTCTGATTAGAAGTAATTATTAGATTTCTATTGGAAAATAATGATGAGATTTCTTTTGGGGATGGAGGGGAGCAAATAAACTCCTATCCTTTATAAGTAACGTAAAGTTCATGTCTGTACATTTCTATAATTTGTTTTCATTTTTAGGTATTCTCTTTTTGTGATGTGAACCTCATGTCTGTATATCTCTGTAGGGGCCTGATGGAAGAAAGAAAGCTCACAGCCTTGTTTTCGGTGTTGTGCAGTCATATAGTAGTCCTGTAACAAGAGGATAGTAACACGGTAGAACAGTAGGTTATGCTATCAAGATTACAAAATAGATGATTTATTCTGCATATTAAAACTACTGCCATGATCATGAATGTTCTTATTTTTTAAATTTCCTCTGTTTTCGTTTATTAGTGAACATACAGTGTGATTTTCCATAATGAGAACATGTCACTTGAAAATAATTCAGTATAAGCAGTATAATTGGATAAAGATATTCTAAAATTTAGTAAAAAATATGAATCTAAGTAGGCAACAGGCTACCCTTTTGAGCAGACTTTCTATTTCTTTTACCAGATATGAACTGCTAATGTGTCATGAACTCATGCTGATGGTAGTGGTGTTTGATTTGCAGATACATAAATTTCAACAAGGACATGGAATAATTCATTATCCACTTGTCATATCATTAACACTGGACTTTTGATTGCTTACATTTTGCCGTCATCCAGGCTCCCTTTAAATGAGGAGGAAAGTGTTAACAGAAAATGCCCCTTTTCTTCAATGCCTCATTAACTGATATATATATATATATATATATAACCATTGTTTGATCCACTCTTGATTACATTGTACTCTTACTTTTAGAAATAATTCTCAATTTTCCCAGGTTTTTAGTGCAAAACACAACCATCTTATGTGTCCAGAACATCCTTACCATGGCATGCCGAGATGTTTGAATTTAAAACAATTCAGCTAACTGACTCATGTTTGTTATTATCGGTGTCTATTGTTATTAGCAGCAACAATTGTTCATTCTTTGTGTGACCTTTTTTCTTACACCAGAAAAAAGATGTGAGCTTTGCGTGGGTGGCGCAACAGGTTTCTCGAGCCAGAGAAGGTTGTAGAAGTATTAGAGCATGAGCACAACTGATTGTATATAGCTGTCGTGGAATTTAGTACCAATAATAATTGCCAAAGTTTTCGTGAACTCATTACAAGCTTATTGAACTACTTTGCAATCAGAGCTGGTAATCAAACACTTGAGTGGATGGGAGGGTAGCGGAGCTGAAGACAAAGCCAGATGCAAAGTGTTCATCCCTCCTGTGGACTTGTAGTGTTGTTGGTATAATAAACGAGATTCTATGTTATGCATGATCAAGACAAAGCCAGATGGAGGCTCTAGCATGCGGTCCTCAATTCCTATTGTACATATTTTCTATGCTATCCCGGCAGATTTAAGTTTTCAATATCTCAGGTGTTTGTTTAGACAACTGTTATTTCCGACCTATCATCATAGGTACTGCTATGAATTTTATTTTTTAAAGCGATGTTCAAGTTATTTTTACTATAATAGACTAAGGGAACAATATTTGACACAACTCCGGCTAAATAACGTGTCGTTGTCTTGAAAACTGGTCTGTAGTTACCAAAAAGTGCATTGACTGTATTTTGTCCATTAACAACGTGAACTGAATGGTCATATACGTTTGGTCTTCCACAGAACTGGACCTTTTTAAGAAAACAAAGGGGACACAAGAACAAGAGAAAATAATTAAGAAAAATATCGAGAATCTAGAAAAAATGTAAGTCAAAAAAGAATTGAGAGAATAGTAAGAAAAATTTACAAATTCACATACAACCAAAATTAGGATTTTTATTGAATTTATTGCTTTTCAGTTGCCCTAGATTTTTTGTAAACCTGTGGATTTACTGGTATGGATAATCTCCTTCTAATAGTTCAGGAAACCAAATTTAAATTGTTTCTGATACTTATTTGTACAAATTGTAACTTCATGTAGGATCCAACAACATAAAACGGAGGCAGTGTGAAATAATTGTGACACTTTATATTGATTAGAAAGTTTTCTTGATAATCAATATAAACTTTCAAGTACATTACGTTTACACGTGCGACCAACAAAGCTCCGTGGCAACGCACGGGCAATCAACTAGTATATGTCAAGGTTTAAATTAGGACGTTGCTTACATTCAGGACGGTCGGTGAATAGTCAAATTTGGTGGGCTGTACCGAACGAGCGCCTATAACACGCCTGACACGTGCGCTACTTGGTTTCGCCCGTGCAGACTATAGTGTTGGGCCTGGCTCATCACATGCATCGCCGTTTCGTGACAGGACTATTTAAACGGTACAAATATTTCTGTTAGCGACTCCTTTTTCCGCGTCTTTCCCCTGAAGTGCCTACTGCGGAAGAAAGTACGAATCAATTTGGAGTAGATTAGCTTATCTTTTTTGTGTGATTTTGAGTATGAAGAATTTTACATTCAACTAATTTGTTAGAAAATACGAGATCATTTATGAAAGAAAGAAAAAATTCAAAACATATGTCAAAAACTGTGTCACTGCATAGTACATACACGTATAAAAGTATAGAAATCCATCCGGAGTCGGTGCTACCTTGGTTTCTTAAATATAGTTTGCTGAGAGATATCTACCACATTTTTGCTTTGAGAAATGGATTGACCTTTGGAGATGGTGCCCTTTTTTTTAACATTGCCGAGGAAACAAAAGAAAACAGATATAGTTTCATCCACCCATTTTTTTTGAGAATACGCCATGGAAGGTATATCAATCATATAGAAGAAAGACCAAGACGGCCGATACAACGTTAAGCGAAAGCCCGACACAATGCCAAGAAGGCTACACCGATACAAACACAACGCCACATCGCTTACAACACAACCCACTACAACCAAACATAGGGGAGTCTCCTTGCATCACCTCCTGCCACCGCGAGGAGGCAATACACCGAGCTCCTGGACCGCGCCACAATGAAAGGAGGAGACGTTAAGACCGACTTCACCTCTCGGATGGCACAACCAACGCACTGCCCACCCTTGAGAGCCTAAGAGTCGGCGAGTGAGCAGCGGGATCGGCCCACCCGAGAGGAGACGCTGACTGAAGAACCGCCAATGATGTACATTGCGCCCCGAAAGCCCATGCTCACAGCAGATGCCAACCTGGACTCTGTCTTGCCGCTTCGGGGACTCCATGAACAACCTAGACAACGCCTCCAAGGAGGGGACGACAACGTGGTGCCACCGTTGTCCAATCCGGCAATCTGAATCTAGGGTTTCCTCTAGCGCTCGAGGTGGGATAGCACGGGAAGTGCCATGACAACGCCCCCAAGGAGGTTACGGCGCCTGCAGGCGTCGCCGTCATCAGCTTAAAGCAGGGCTTTCGCATCGGCACATCTGTTAGCCTGAAATCCGGCGAAAAGGGGCAGTCTTGAGCCAACCCTTGGCTGCACTGTTGACGAGAGAAGAGCTCGATGCCGGCGTAGGAGATGTGCTGACCGCCGTTCCATCTCCACCAACGGACGGATTGGACGGTGGAGGTCCAGCTATCAGCTTGTCAATGTTAGATAACTGGGGCGCAGGATTGCAAGGCTATCATTCATATCAATATTGTTGTAATGCTTACAATTTGATTATTTTGTGAAGAAACAAATCTTCACCAACGAAGTAAAATAAGTGCTGCCTGTGTGCACTCATTCAGAAATGATGGTAAACAACAGCTGCTTCATATGAACAGCGGGTTTGACAATGAAAATTCTTCCATATGCTGGTATTATACAAAAAAATTGTTTCATGCCAGAGTGAAATTGCATCAAAGGCCTTTTAAACTTTGTTACATAATCTATTCTCGGAGTTCCCCTCCGTCTACAGGCGTGTCGCCAAGATATTGTTGCCTCTAGTTCTTGGCAAAAGCCAGTCGACTTGTGACCATGCAAGCTTCAAAACGTTCAGCCATTTTTCTTGTGAAGAGGATATATTAATATAATATAAAAAAGATACCGATGTCATCTATCGAGATATCGTCTAATTAATTGATTATCCGGGAGTACTAGGAATTCTAGCAAAGGAACTCATAGATTGATTTAGGAATAAAATTGATCGGTCGCTTAATTTGCCCTTGGTCGTAGCACGGACCGTTGATGCTTGAAAGAGTTGAGCGGTGGGAGATAGCAAAGAGGCAAAGAAAGCTAGATGCATCCTTCCGACGGATCGGAGCTAGCACACAACGCTAAAGATTCATATCCAAAATTGATTCTACTAATTGGCCGGCAAAGTTATACTGCCGAGAAGAGAATGTAGGCACACATGCAATATTTCTTATTGTAGAACCACTGGCATGCATGTTGTTTGGCCGGAGAGCTGACATACGCCACAAACCGAACGGCACAGGCAGAGCCAGTACATTATAATTTCATTTGGACGGATCAAGTAATCATAAATTCATAATCAGTCGAACTGGACGATTGACCTGTAGACGGCCTTGGGCACCCAGTCGGCGGGGATGACCTGGTCGGCGACGAGCGTCTTGCCGGACTCGTTGGTGATGCGCAGCGAGAAGGGGCCCTGCATGGGGTACGGCGTGTCCATCCGCCAGATGGAGCCCCACGACTCCTTCATCGGCTCCCACTGCCCCGTCGGCGCCATCCGCATCCCGTCCTCGTCCTCTCCGGCGGCGGCAGCGGCCGGCCGCGACTCCATGAGGTCCAACTGCACCACGTCGCCGTCGCCATCCTCGTACTCCACCAGGATCGCCAGGTAGTTCGGGTTCGACCCCTCCTCCACGTGGAACGTCACCGTCAGGCCAGGGTACTCGCACGGCACCCTGCACATTCGTTCAAGTAAGTCGTCTTGTAGTTAAATCGATCTCCATCTAGCTTTTGTTTGTAGTGTGCGCATGCAGAAGCGTCGCAGAGTAACAACCGACGGTGGAGATCGATGTATGTGAGTATGTCATGCAGTGATGCTGTGATGGTCTAGCGGTGGAGGTAAGATGATGACGGTGACCGGCACGGCAGTACATGTAGGTGTTGTGGAGCTACCTCCTGAACTGCATGTCGATGATGCCGGCGTGGCGGAGCTGGTCGTTCTGGCCTGGCATCGCCATGGCGCCGAACGCCGTGCCGCTGAGGTCGAAGTGGTAGCGGGAGACCGGGTCGTAGTTCATGTCCGTGATGATCACCGTCTCCGGCACGCCGGAGCACGCCGGGTTGTTCTGAGCAGTGCACCGTATCTGCATATGTTTTTTTCCATCGCCACAGCGATCCAAGATCAGTTACAGCTTAATTACAGCAGGCTGTAGAGATTGCTGCTCGGATATGCTAGTGTAATTGCAATGAATGTAGTGGATTAATGGAGTACGTACCTGGTAGCATGAGCCGCATCCCTTGCCGTCCTTGAACAGCGGCTGGTTGCCGCAGGATGTCATGGAGGAGAAGGGGGGCAGATTGACGTTCTTGAAACCGCAGGCGCCGCCGTTGTCGTCGGGCCCGGCGCCGTAGGGCGCGCCGTACCAGGTGGCCTTGGCGTCCAGCCAGTCGCCCATGTCGGCATTGGTGCCGTTGGCGGTAGGACTGGGCGCGGCAGGACTAGGGGCCAAGGAGGGTGGTGGGGTGGTGGGAGGGGTCGCGCTGGGCGGAGAAGAAGGAGGAGGGGCGCAGCAGCCATGGACGGCCAGGAGGGAGAAAAGTAGAGCAGCCGCAACGGCAGCGGACAAGGGTGCCATCGCTAGCTACGTGGCTGAATTGGTCTTATTCCTGATGAGGTGCCCACTGACTGCGCTGGGTATTTATAGGAAAGAATTTCTTTTTTGACACTATCTTAAAATTGCTTTCCCTATTTGGTTTTAGAAATTATTATTTTTCTAATTTGATAATCGAACTTTATTTCTTTCCTATAATGACACGTCATTATAGGATAAAATTTAGTTGTCAAATTAAGAAGAAAATATTTTTTAGGGCTAAAAAGGAAAGACAATTTTAAAACAGTGTCAAAAAAATTCTCTATACTTATAGGGCGCAATTGGTAGGTCGCATCCCTTTTTTGGCTTTGTGGACGCACACGCTAGCGGGGCTGGATCACACCGTACAGGCCAAAACCCAACTTAGGGGTTTCGTTTGGTGGCCTAGGTCGCATCGAGAGAGCCAAAAGACCCAGGTTGATTGGTACCATGCACGATAGCAAAATCGCCTGAACTGGATTCAGGATCATCTGTTTGGTTCATGCTGCGCGGGTTATCTGGTCACCTCTTCTCTTCGGTGGTGAGATTAACATAGCACACCACCATGACACTACCTCATAACACACAACGAGAAACAATTGAATTACGGCCATATAAACCGGACCCTAGCTACATACGAATATAAGCTATTAAGTTAAGTACTACTAGTTTAGCATGTCAGCAGCATGGCATGCATTCGAACCCTAGCAACTTACGAATGACAGTTCAACATTACAGACCGGGGAACAGTTCAACAATGGCGGCCTAAGGGGTGCAAACCTCATAATTCTTGCTTCAATGTCAACCGTAGAAGACATTATTTCTATGCATCCACATTGGCTAAGCCCAGTCGTTCCTCTTGTTCTTCCAAGCCTGGGTGTCGCCCTGCTCAACACCATGTCCAGTCTCCACATCATCAGGAGTAATTTCAGCCTCGTCTAGGACATAGTCATTCTCGTCCCAGCCCAGGATCTAGTTATGCAGGATGCAACAAGCAAGAACAAGCTTTACTTGAGTGGGGAAAGTGTGGAATGGTTTCTGATCAAAGATTTTGAACCTAATTTTCAATGCAGCAAAAGCCCTCTCGATGGTCACCCTCAGGCTAGAGTTTCTACGGTTGAACAACTCCTTTGCATTTTGTGGTCTATTCCTCGGAGAGAACTCGTTCAGATGATACCAGGTTTTCCTGAAGGGGGAGATTCCTTGCCGACAAGCGTAACCTGCATCTCCAAAGTAGAACTTGCCTTCAGGGAGTTGAATGCCATCAGGTCTGTTCAGGCTGTCATTTAGAATACTTGCATCATGGGCTGATCCTTCCCAACCAGCAAGAACATAAGTGAACTTGAGATCGAAATCCACAGCAGCTAGTATGTTTTGGCTGGTGTACATGCCTCTGTATGCTGCTGATTGGGATTTCGGCACTCTAGCAGTGACATGAGTACCATCAATTTCCCCAATGCATTCTATCATGTTAAGAACAGACAGAGAGTCAAGCTTTTGTGCATTGGAGAGTTCAAAAATATTATGCAAATGAAAATTCCAGCTCACCTTGAAGTATGGGTACCATCTCTTGTTGTGTCGTATCTTGCTTGTTGTTTCACTAGATGAGGCTTGATCATTTCTTGCCTAAGCTTCCCAATTGCATAAAGGACTTTGTTGAAATAGCGAGATATAGTCTCTACAGATCTTCTAAAGGTGTTGTGCATAACTCTGAACCTCTGGTTATGACCGACAACATGAAGAAACATAGCAACTTGCTCTTCCACACAGGTGTGGATGCTATCATGCAGCAGTCCTCTCTTCCTAAAACTCTTGACTAGTTTATAGAATGGGGTTGTTCTCATCCTAAGCAACTGAACAACCTCTACATCATTCTTGTTGTAGATGTAGTTATGATTGGCAATCCTCTCTTTATCTCGTTCAAGCATCGGACGATAACTCACTCGTGGATACACAGCTCTCATGACTAACCTTTTGTGGAGGAGGAGGATCGGATTCAAGCCTGAATCACAGCTACTAGTGCTACTGCCTGGTGGATCTGGCTCATCTGGTCGCCCTAAGCAAATAGATCTAAAATGAGTGTTTGCTAAATCTACTGACATGGCTAACCAGTAACTACAGGGACAAAAGGGTTTGGAGGGCATGGTGATGTACCTCCGCAATTTGAGACTGCCACTTTGGATTTTGAGGACAAGGTCGGAGTTGAAGAAGACCTCCACCATGCCCCTGCTGGAGATGGAGTAGATTTATGGAACCACCGCCGTCGCTACCGCCGGTGTCGACTGGTATGGGGGATGTTATGTTGGGAGGTGTACCTAAAAGAGGAGAGGTGACACTACTATCCCACAAAACCCAGCCGCCGATTTTGGTTTCTCCTGCGTTCTCGAGGGGGCCTCTCGCGCAAACGCTGTTCCCACTTTTTGCACGGCTGCCGCCTGCACCCGGGGAAACGACCGTTTCGGGAGTATCCAGCTGGCCTGGGCTGGAGGTGCTTTCCGCAGCGTGCCAGCAACAACGCATGCCACGACAGGGCATCCAATCAGCTGACTTTTGCATCCCAGGGGCCTGTTTTGAGGGGATGCGACCTACCAATCGCACCCATAGTGTCGAGCATGGCATGATTGGTTGCGTAGAGAAGGAGTTGCAGATGGAGACAGGTCACAAGGGACGAGGAACCGTGATTGTTAATATGATTGCATAATATTATTATTTTCAAAACTAGGAGAGCTTTTTTTTAACGGTAACCAGAATATATGCATGCAGGCCCATATCACAAGGGTGTGGAGAATGTGCAATGGCACAAGCCATCACAGCGCCTGACTGTCCCGACGGGTCCTCCGTGGGGCTGCTGTAGGCACTAGCAGCCTACACACTTGCAAATTAGTCGACATGACTAAGGTCCTATTCGAATGTCAGCTGCTCCGCCAACTCCTCGATTCCACGTGGAGCGTCGTGGAGATCGGGGCAGCTCCGTGAAACTGAACTGCGGCTCCCTCCGCTCTGCTCCTCTGGCGCTATGAAGTTGAAGTGTTCGGCTCTGCTCCGAGAGCTCGGCTGCGGAGTTGGGGTGGAACCAAGCAGGTCCTAAGAATACAAGAACAACAAGATAGGCTGATGTCTAGAAGTTTAATGAAGATACATGAAGCATCACGAGGAGATCTAAACCATCGTAGTGGGAGTATAAGATGTAGAGTTCTAGTCTACCTAACTTGTATACTTATTTTAAAATTCTCTCTTAGTCGTAGTGGGAGTGAAGCAATGATTGCGACTTGATTTGAAGTCTCGTGCTTTTGTTCTATTCTACTCCATGTCATCATCCACTGTGTTAGGACTGGTCTGACACCTAGGATGGTGCATGCGTCCCCTTCAGGTGCCTCTCTTCTCTTCCCTCCCACAGTCACAGTGGAAGTGGTGTGGACGCAGGTGACAACGCGGACGCGGTTGACTGGAATTCTTCAGTTGCTGTAGATATTTGTTCTTGATATCGATGTCGAGGTAGCCGGTCGTGATGCAGTCGTGGTCGAGGTTGTCATGGTCATTGTAGCCACTAGAATCGGAGGCACACAAAAATGCGCAATGTGGTGAAGGGTTTCGAAGCATAGTAAATCAAAAAATTTCTTACGCAACGAACAAGAAAGCCAAGATCTAATCTAGGAGATGTAATCAACGAGAGAGGTAGATGAGATCTTCATACCCTTGAAGATTCGCACAGCGGAAACGTTCAAGAGAACGTGGTTGACGTAGTCGTACTCGTCGTCTCCTCCTCGCGATCCGATCCGATCCTACGCCGCAAGTGGCGGCGCCTCCGAGAGTTGCACACGTGCGGTGCAGCGACGTCTCCTCCTTCCTTGGTCCAGCAAGTATGGTGGAGAGATAGATTGGATCAGCAGCACGACGGCGTGGTGCTTATGGTGGAGAGTTTCTGCGGCAGGGCTTCGCCTACGCGCAGTCGCGAGAGAGAGAGACGGAGGGCAGCAGTTGGCGGCTAGGGTTTGGGTTAGGGGGTGTAGAGGGCTGCGCCCTTGCCCCCTATATATAGAGGGGTGGCCGGTCAGCTTGGCCTCTCCCCAAACCCTAGGGCGCCGACTTGGAGTAGGAAGAGTGGGGGGCAAGTTTCCCCCCTTCCTTCTTTGAAGACTCCCTTAGGGTTTCCCCTTGGGCTGGCCGGCTGGGCCTTAGGGGCCTTGTGCGCCTGGCCCAGGGCGGCCAGGGCACTTCCCCTTAGGCCCACGCAGGCCTCCGTCAAGTGGGCCCACGTTGGTCCCACTCCGGAACCTTCTAGAACCTTCCGGTACAATACCGATAAACTCCGAAACCTTTCCGGAATCCAAAAACTGCTTTCCTTTATATGAATCTTATTCTCCGGACCATTCCGGAACCTCTCGTGACGTCCTGGATCTCATCCGAGACTCCGAACTAAAACTCATAAACCAATTATCCATTCTATCCTAGCATCGATACACGTTAAGTGTGTGACCCTACGGGTTCGAGAATATGTAGACATGATCTTCTATCAATAATCAACAGCGGGATCTGGAAACCCATATTGACTCCCACATATTCATCGATGATCATATCGAATGAACCACGATGTCAGGATTCAATTAATCCCGTATATGTATTCCCTTCGTCACACGATATTTTACTCGCCCGAGATTTGATCGTCGGTATCACCATACCTAGTTCAATCTCGTTCACAACAAGTACTTTACTCGTTCCGTAATCCGATATCACTTTGTGATTAACTCCTTAACCACATGCTTGCAAGCGGTGTTGATATCGATTACCGAGTGGGCCCAAAGTATATCTCTCCGACTTGGGAGGAACAAATTCCATCTCGATACATACAACCCAACAAGTACTTTCCGATCACCTGAGAGACACCTTTATTATCACCCTCACATAGGATGACGTTTGATGACTTCAAAGCTTTCTTCCGATACTAGGGAGTTGTATTATCTCATGGTCTAAGGAATACAATACTTGACATAGGAAAAGCTTCGCAAAGATGAACACGATGACACGATCTAATTGCTCTGCTTTATTTGGGTCTGTCCATCACACCATTCTCCTAATGATATGACCTCATTATTAATTGACAACTCATGTCTATGGTTAGGAAACCTTAACCATCATTAATCAATGAGCTAGTCTAGTAGAGGCATACTAGGGACACGGTGTTGTTCATAAACCATACAAGTATTAATGTTTCCGCTTAATACAATTATAGCATGGAATATAAACATTATCATGAACAAGAAATATGATAATAACAATATTATTATTGCCTCTAGGGCATATTTCCTTCAGTCTCCCACTTGCACTAGAGTCAATAATCTAGTCAATACTTGCGCATTCAACACCTATGGCATTCCGGTGTTACTCATACGCGTTGCACGTGGTAAACCTTATCTACGGATCTGACACTTTCAGGTCCGTTTGTATTTGCATATCTTTTGCGTCATCACGCATTACTCATCTTGACATGAGATGGCATTGTAAAAACTTGGTCTTCTGGTGAGACCTTTGTATCTTGGCCGAGACTATGTTGTCACTATTGTCATACAATAGAACTACATAGTACTAGCACACTTAGAAAAATAGCGATATCCACCGTGCGTCGAAATACTCATTGGTCCGCACACATCGGTATGTATGATTTCCAATAAGCCCGTTGCTCACTCCATTATTTCGGAGAACGGGTTTTTGATCATCTTGCCCATGAGGCATGGCTTGCATGTGTCAAATGATTCAAAATCAAGAGACTCCAAAAGTCCATCAGAATGGAGTTTCTTTATGCATTTTATGCCAATATGACCTAGACGACAGTGCCATAAATAAGTTGGATTATCACTATCCACTTCGCATCTTTTATGCCGCTTCTTAAAACGATTATATACTTAGCCCTCGTTGCAGTGTCCACCACAATATTAACATTGGAACTCATCCAAGTCATCATGGAACTTTCTTCCATCTTATTGTGCCACCTTCTAATCTCAAAACAAATAGCTTAAAAAATTGAGATAAAATTTTACTTGTATGTGTGACAAAGCCAATGTAACTCATTGCAATGAACCATTTGTCACTTCTGCATACAGAACATATTCTTACTTCTTCGAAAGTGCATAAGAATATCTTTTACTATTGTCCAACGATCATCATATGAATGCTATAACCTTTAGAGCATTGGACACATCTGGATCTACATATCATGGTATACAAGATTGATAAAATCATTCTTGTGGTTTTACTCATCAAGTGTCAAAACAATTGATTCTTGCTCCAACCTCTTCCATGCAACAAGAACCGTTCTTATTGTTTCCATATTGAATAAATTCAATATTTCATCTATGTACTCTGGCAAATATTAGTGCCTCAATCTATCTGCATAGACATTGATGCTTAATATTCTGGTTTTACCTAAGTCTTTCATTAGAAATCTAATTTTAGTGAAAACTTCACAAATATCAAGAAAAACACATAATTTCCAATGAACGATATGTCATCTACATAAAGCATTAGAAATATGTCTTAGCGCTCCCACTTACTTTCTTGTAAATACAAGCATCTTCAAATATCTTGATGAAATTAACACTTTAACATTTTCATCATTGAAGATTCCAACTTCGCTATGCTTACTTCTACCATAGAAGTTTGCATACATATCTAGCAACCTTTGAATCAACAAAACCCATTGGGTCGTGTCAGGTACACGTCCTTGGTGTGCATTCCGGTAGAGGAACGTTGTTTTGTTTATTCAACTAACATATCTCTATATGTAATTGTTGCTAGAATAATTCATATGACGAAGTCAGGGCCCATCATCGCTTCTTTGTATATTGTTGGTTACTATTATCTAATAATAGCTCATCCTCAAATCTTGCTATTTGATTACGACCAACTTGGTTAAATAGGAACTTCGATGCCGTGACTACAACATATTGTAGACGCGTGAGCTATGAATGCAGTTGCCGCTTCCAGAACATATTCTGGTGCTGCGCTACTCTGATCATCTTGCTCAGATTCAATAATCTCATCAAGTTCTATCTTCCTCCCACTTAAACCTTTCGCGAAAAACTCCTTCATAAGAAGTTCACTTCTTTCAGTGACAATCACCTTTAATTGGGTTTATGGCAGAAGAAACACCCATCGACATTCTTTGGGATAACCTACAAAGACATACTAATCCAATTTTGGTTGTAAACATTTTACACATATGTCTTGCATACCAAAATTCAAGAAAAGACAACTATAATTTGTATGGTGTCATTTCGGTAGATTATGATGGCACTCTATTCAGTGAAAAACGGTAGTCTCTAAAGCATAATCCACAAATTATATTGGTAGTTTATTTCATTATTGATCTAACCATGTCAAACAAGGTTTGATTACATCCATCGAAAACTCCATACTTCTATGGTGTTTATCACGATGCAAGTTTGTGGAACAATTCCTCTAACTCTTAGATGTTTGCTAAACTTGTAACTCAAATATTCTTCTTGATGATCTAATCACACAACTTGAATATTCTTGTTACAACAATTTTCACTTCATAAATTGAACAATTTCAATTGTTTCATACTTCTATCTCATCAAGTAGATATACCATACATCTATTCGAGTCATTGATGAAATAGAAAATACACCATGATCGACTTCACACCATGGACTATATACATCAACATGTATGATCTCCATTTAGTTAGTCACTTGTTCTGTCCATGGCCTATGAACGGAGTTTAATCATCTTTAGGAAAAGTCTCACAAGCGTCAATCAATTCAAAATCAAATGACTCGAAAATCTATCAATATAGAATTTCTTTCATGTTTTGTTTCCAATATGACTTAAACGGCGGTGTCATATATAAGTGAAATTCATTTTGTCTTGCGACCTTTAGCATCAGTGTTATAAATGTCTATTTCACCAACAAGATAATAATAATCTATCCATCGATTATGGAAGACGGTAATAATTTGAACAACCATTGCTCTCATAATACCAGAACAAAATAACAATTATTAAGTTCATGAAATATCTTGAAGGCTAGCTTTGATGTCGACGAGAAGCACAATAACACTTTTATTTGTATCTCGACATGCATCATTACCATATTCTTTTACTAGTTACTTAGGCCATTGTACTTCTTGTATTGTGTTGCTTTGTATGACATTTCATACCAACAAATCAGTATCGAATACCCAAGAATTACATTGTTAACGAGCAAAAGAATTCATCTATAACACGTATATCATTTATATACCTGAGCTGGACAATTCCAGTCTTTTCCCTTTTCTACCAAATAATTTTGCAGATTCTATTTAGCATTTCCTCCCTTTTAGAAGAATCTATCGACATCAATAGTGGCGTCAATCATTTGACACATGGTCCAAAGGATTTTTAGTCAAATACTAATAGCCTTGGATTTTGCACTTTGAAGTGGATCGCCATCATCATATGATTGGTATTCTTCCAGATTCCATTCTTTAGTATTCTTTTGGTATAGCAAAACAATTTAGCTGATACCTTTTCATTCGTCCTATCATGACATCTTTCATGATGAAACTACTATAGCTTATAAGGATGAATGCAAGTATAATATTAGTTCCCAAACTTTTGGGTGATCGGGACGCCTAGCATCTTCAATCTTCGCATATAGTCATACAATATGAGCATATGTTCTTTTACTAAATTATACTTCATCATTTTGCAAACAATCAAAGTCTTTAGATATCAAATATCTTTCACTTCTTATTTGTTTCTGAAACAATTCTTTCAGCTCGATGATCATTTTGATTCTCAAACAATTTTGAAGATCAATTTATCATGAAGGCAAACATATGATCTTTAGATACTAAACTTGAATCATTTGCTCTTAGATTAATACAATTTATTAAATCGTATGGAGCAAGCAAGGTTTGCTAAAGTTTGCAATAGGACTTAATCTTTAGTCTTGATATTCCAACTAAACGGCACTAGACCGAAAAGTGATTATCCAG
This sequence comes from Dactylis glomerata, assembly GCA_007115705.1. Classification (NCBI taxonomy): domain Eukaryota; kingdom Viridiplantae; phylum Streptophyta; class Magnoliopsida; order Poales; family Poaceae; genus Dactylis; species Dactylis glomerata. The sequence goes on along the minus strand of QXEO01000531.1, from coordinate 6,600,640 downwards.
AATTCTATAGTACTTTTAACTCAATTAAGCTAAGTGTCGGTGGGAAACGGTGCCAAAGACTACAACGACTTATGCAAATACACTAAGATTTAGTTCATGATAATTAGTTCAAGTTAATCAAATTACTAATGAACTCCCACTAAATTCAACATCCCTCAAAGTTGTTTAGTGAAGCATGATCCAAATTCACTACACCGAGACCGATCATCACGTGAATGATGTAGTTTTAATGGTGAACATCAACATGTTGATCATATCATCCATATGACTCATGCTTGACCTTTCGGTCCGTGTGTTCCGAGGCCATGTCTGTACATGCTAGGCTCGTCAAGTCAAACCCAAGTATTTCCGCATGTGCAAAACTGGCTTGCACCCGTTGTATGTGAACGTAGAGTTTATAGCACCCGATCATCACGAGATGCTTGAAATCGACGAACTTTCGCAACGGCGCATACGAGGGGAGAACACAATTTTATCTTGATCTTTAAGTGAGGAATCATCTTATAATGCTACCGTCGCGATCTAAGCATAATAAGATACATAAAAGGATAAACATCACATGCATATAATTTTATGTGACATGGTATAGCCAATCTCCGCGCCATGATCTCCATCTTGTGCGTGCCGGCATGATCTCCATCACTCCACCATGATTGCCTCCACCACGAATAGCAACTACAACTATTGCTAACTACTTAGCGATAAAGTAAAGCTATTACATGGCGTATAAGAAGTTGACACGCAGGTCATACACAATTATAAAGACAACCATATGGCTCCTGCCGGTTGTGAACTCATCGACATGCAAGTCGTGAAAGATTACAAAACATGATCATCGCATACATCTCAATTCATACACATCATGTCTTGGGCCATACCATATCACAAAACACTCCCTGCAAAAACAAGTTAGACGCCTCTACTTTGTTGTTGCATGTTTTACGTGGCTTATGGGAGTAGCAAGTTAAGAACGATTCTTACCTACGGAAAGCCACAACGGTGATATTATGGTTGCTAACATCCGATGTAAGTCCCATGACTACTATAGTGAGAGAAACTGGCATCCACCAGCCGCATGTGTGGAACAAGCCACACGTCAAGTGCGGAGCCGGTCTCGCGAACGCGGTCGCGTAAAGTTGGCCTGGACCGCTTCGATCTCACTATACCGCGCCATAAGAAATACACAACAAGAAGTTTGCAACAGAAAACATCAACGCCCGCAACAAGCATGTTGCGTTCTACTCGTGAAACACATCTACGCATAAACCTGGCTCTGATACCACTGAAGGGTTTCGAAGCATAGTAAATCAAAAATTTTCTTACGCAACGAACAAGAAAGCCAAGATCTAATCTAGGAGATGTAATCAACGAGAGAGGTAGATGAGATCTTCATACCCTTGAAGATTCGCACAGCGGAAACGTTCAAGAGAACGTGGTTGACGTAGTCGTACTCGCCGTCTCCTCCTCGCGATCCGATCCGATCCTACGCCGCAAGTGGCGGCGCCTCCGAGAGTTGCACACGTGCGGTGCAGCGACGTCTCCTCCTTCCTTGGTCCAGCAAGTATGGTGGAGAGATAGATTGGATCAGCAGCACGACGGCGTGGTGCTTATGGTGGAGAGTTTCTGCGGCAGGGCTTCGCCTACGCGCAGTCGCGAGAGAGAGAGAGGGAGGGTAGCAGTTGGCGGCTAGGGTTTGGGTTAGGGGGTGTAGAGGGCTGCGCCCTTGCCCCCCTATATATAGAGGGGTGGCCGGTCAGCTTGGCCTCTCCCCAAACCCTAGGGCGCCGACTTGGAGTAGGAAGAGTGGGGGGCAAGTTTCCCCCCCTTCCTTCTTTGAAGACTCCCTTAGGGTTTCCCCTTGGGCTGGCCGGCTGGGCCTTAGGGGCCTTGTGCGCCTGGCCCAGGGCGGCCAGGGCACTTCCCCTTAGGCCCACGCAGGCCTCCGTCAAGTGGGCCCACGTTGGTCCCACTCCGGAACCTTCTAGAACCTTCCGGTACAATACCGATAAACTCCGAAACCTTTCCGGAATCCAAAAACTGCTTTCCTTTATATGAATCTTATTCTCCGGACCATTCCGGAACCTCTCGTGACGTCCTGGATCTCATCCGAGACTCCGAACTAAAACTCATAAACCAATTATCCATTCTATCCTAGCATCGATACACGTTAAGTGTGTGACCCTACGGGTTCGAGAATATGTAGACATGATCTTCTATCAATAATCAACAGCGGGATCTGGAAACCCATATTGACTCCCACATATTCATCGATGATCATATCGAATGAACCACAATGTCAGGATTCAATTAATCCCGTATATGTATTCCCTTCGTCACACGATATTTTACTCGCCCGAGATTTGATCGTCGGTATCACCATACCTAGTTCAATCTCGTTCACAGCAAGTACTTTACTCGTTCCGTAATCTGATATCACTTTGTGATTAACTCCTTAACCACATGCTTGCAAGCGGTGTTGATATCGATTACCGAGTGGGCCTGAAGTATATCTCTCCGACTTGGGAGGAACAAATTCCATCTCGATACATACAACCCAACAAGTACTTTCCGATCACCTGAGAGACACCTTTATTATCACCCTCACATAGGATGACGTTTGATGACTTCAAAGCTTTCTTCCGATACTAGGGAGTTGTATTATCTCATGGTCTAAGGAATACAATACTTGACATAGGAAAAGCTTCGCAAAGATGAACACGATGACACGATCTAATTGCTCTGCTTTATTTGGGTCTATCCATCACACCATTCTCCTAATGATATGACCTCATTATTAATTGACAACTCATGTCTATGGTTAGGAAACCTTAACCATCATTAATCAATGAGCTAGTCTATTAGAGGCATACTAGGGACACGGTGTTGTTCATAAACCATACAAGTATTAATGTTTCCGCTTAATACAATTATAGCATGGAATATAAACATTATCATGAACAAGAAATATGATAATAACAATATTATTATTGCCTCTAGGGAATATTTCCTTCATGTGGGTCATAGGATAGTTTTTATGCGGCAGCGGCAGAGATCTACGGTGGCGGCAGGGGTCTTGGATTTTTGTGCGGCGGCGACGGGTTTTTGTACGGCGACAGAAGCGATGTGCGGTAGCAGTGGGTTTTTATATTTGTTTTGATAAAGGGAATATATTAATATTGAGAGATATCAATTACACCAAGCCTCTACAACAACACAATACCCTAATAGCAGTACGGATGCACACAGCCAAAAAAGCGAAAAAGAAACTAAGAAAACAAAAGACCCGCTACGGTATTCCAGCCCTAGCAGCAATAATACATCCACCACCAAGGCAACACCTGAACTCCAAGCTCTCCAAAAGCAACACCTCCAAGAAGTGAACAGTGCACAAGTGCCGTCATCGCCCGATCAAAGATCTTAGGTTTTCACCTTGAAGATAATCCCTGCTCTCAAAACAATGCCTTCAACAAGGCCATTGCCAGACACAACAAATTAAAGCCAGATCTTAAATTTTCATTCTGAAAGGTTGATGTGCGTAGCATTAGCTATCAGTTGGGAACCCCAAGAGGAAGGTATGATGAGCACAGCAGCAAGTTTTTCCTCAGTAAGAAACCAAGGTTTAATCGACCAGTAGGAGAAAGAAACAACTTCTGAAGGTTGTTGCTAGCTGACTTTGGCAACGGCTCCAGAGAACTTGTTTATGGTGCCTGTCTGGGGCATAGCTTTGGCGCCAGCAGCAACGTAGAACCTGCACACAACACAACCAAGATACTTTGCCCCAACTTGCAGTGAGGTTGTCAATCTCACTGGTTTGCTGAAAACAAAGGATTAAACGTATTGTGTGGAAAATAATATTTGTTTGCAGTAAGTAAATAAATAATGCTTGCGGAAAATAAATAGTGATTGCAGTAGAAGGTAATATAAATGTAAAAGAATGGACCGGGGTCCACAGTTCACTAGAGCTGTCTCTCCATACAGATAAATAACATGCTGGGTAAACAAATTACAGTTGGGCAATTGACAAAATAAAGAATGCATAACAATGCATGTACATGTCATGAATATCACTATGAGATTCACTTGGGCATTATAACATAATACATAGACCATAATCCAACTACATCTATGACTAATAATCCACCCGCAGGATATCATCCGAACAACCCTTGGGTATTAAGTTGCAAGCAACAAATTATTGCCTTAAGCAAAGTGTATAATGTAAACAATACAAATGTCCTTGAACAAGAGATTGTTGTTTTCTCCCTAGTAGCAACAGAACATCTAGAACCTTAGAAGTTATTGTCACTCTCCCAGATTACTAGAGGCATAAATCCACTATTGAGCATAAATACACCCTCTTGGAGTCACTAGCATCTACTCGGCCAAGATATCTACTAGCAACGGAGAGCATGCAAGATCATAAATAACATGGATATGATAAATTAACAATCAACTTGACATAGTACTCAATATTCATCGGATCCCAACAAACATAACATGTAGAATTACATAACGATAATCTTGATCATGATAAGCAGCTCACAAGATCTAGACATGAAGCACATGGAGGAGAAGACAACCATCTAGCTACCGCTGTGGATGCATAGTCCAAGGTAGACTACTCACGCATCACTCCGGAGGCTGGCATGGTGATGAAGAAGGCCTCTGGTGATGATTCCCCTCTCCGCCAGGGTGCCAAGAAGAGCTTCTGGACCCTCCCGATCTCGGGACGATGATGTCGGCGGCTTACAGTATGTTTCGTGAAAAGTGTTCACCCCTTAGGGTTTTCTCGTCGAAGGGAATTTATAGGCGGAAGGGCGATATCAGGGGGTGGACTAGGGGTCCACACCACCTAGTGGCGCGGCCAGGGGTGGCCCGCGCCACCCTATGGTGTGGCTACCCTCTGGCCCCCCTCCGTCTCTCCTTTGGACTCCGTCTTTGTGTCAGGTAAATAGGAACTTCGGCTTTCATTTCGTCTAATTCCGAGAATATTTCCTGTGTAATTTTTCTGAAACACAAAAATAGCAAAAAACAAGGAACTGACACTATGGCATCTCGTTAATAGGTTAGTTCCAGAAAATGCATAAAAATGCCACAAAGTGTAAACAAAACACAAAGCAATTGGCGTAAAACAAGCATGGAGCATCAAAAATTATATATACATTTATGACGTATCAAGCATCCCCAAGCTTAACTCCTGCTCGTTCTCGAGTAGGTAAGTGATAACAAAACAATAATTTTTGAGGTGACATGCACCAACACAATCTTGATCAACTTAAAATAAAGCATTGCATGCTGAGATCAAAGTACTCTAAACATGGGCATAAAAGATATAATTCTAACCATAGAACTTAGCAACCATGTTACAACATGAAAAGAAACACAAACAAAATATCATGAGTAATAATGCATTGAAAGGTGTATGTTTGTTTGAAGCATATAAAAAACATAGCAAAGTGGTATTCAGCTTGTTCCTCATGGAGTAGCAAAACATAAATGCATAGGACACCTTCAAAGTTCAAAAGGGTGACTAGATACAAATAATTTGAGAACAAGCAATACATAATCATGAATCAATCAATAATAAATTTGGGACCATGCACATTATACTCAGAATGACAACTATGCTCTCTTAATTGGTGCATAAAGGTAGAAGATGAAGACTCAACATAAAAGTAAAAGAAAAGCCCTTCGCAGAGGGAAGCAGGGATTTAACATGTGCTAGAGCTTTTCATTTGTAAAACAGAGATAAAAATTGTTTTGAGAGGTGGTTGTTCTTGTCAACGACTGGCAACGGGGTTCTTGCTATCTTCCATACTAAACAAGTTGAGAGCGGTTTCGAGTTCTTTGAAAAATTGGCACATACATGCTCTTTTATAAAATTTGGCACTGCTCTCCACTTTTCCTTTCACAAACCATGGCTAACCGAATCATTTGGGTGCCCACCAACTTTCACATACCATGGAGGAGTGCCTTTTTAAAGGGTTTTGCAGCATAGTAAATCAAAAAAATTCCTACAGATGCGAACAAGAAAGCCAAGATCTAATCTAGGAGATGTAATCAACGAGAGATATAGATGAGATCTTCATACCCATGAAGAAATTGCACAGCGGAAACGTTCAACAGAACGTGGATAATGTAGTCGTACTAGCCGTCTCCTTCTCGCGATCCGATCCGATCCAATGCCGCAAGTGGCGACGCCTCCGAGAGATGCACACGTACAACGCACCAACGACTCCGCCTTCCCGGTCCAGCGAGATATGGTGGAGTTGTAGATGGGATTGATAGCATGACGGCGTGGTGTCTATGGTGGAGAGTTTTCGCCGACAGGGCTTCGCCTGTTTGAGTGGTGGAAGAAAAACGGAGAAAGGAGGCTTCAAAAAGCGGGCAGCGGCTCCGCGAGAATTTTGGTCACAGCGCCCCCGTTCGTTCTGCCCTTTTATAGCCGTCTCGCGCGAGGTTTCATAAACCTAATGTGCTATGCACGTTGGCTTTGCACCGCCGCCGCATGAAATCGATCGATCAGATCGATCGTCTCCGCGATCGAGCGTGCGTGCAGTGACACTGCGGCCTGGCCTGGCCGATGCGGCCCATCGGCACATGGCCCAGCCGGGCCTGCTAGAGCCCGCAACGTGCCCAGCAGCCCAAGGCCGGCTTGGCCTTTTTCCCGCTAGCGAGCAGGAGGAGCGGACGGCCAGGCGAGCCAGCGATCGCTGGCCTCGTCAAGCCAGTCGGTCCTGGCCGCTGGCGCTAGCTCCCTCCTTTTTCCTTTTTTTTCTTTTCCTTTATTTATTTCTGCTAAATAAATATTAGTTAATATCTATTAATTCATACAATTAATAAATACTAATATTTCCACCCGGAACAATTCTGAATTCTCCGAAACGCTTTCACATATATCCCAAGACTACCCTAGCGCTGATGCACGTTAAGTGTGTAAGCCTACGGGTTCGAGAATACGCGGACACGATCTCCATCAATAATCAATAGCGGGATCTGGAAATCCATATTGACTCCCACACACTCAACGATGATCATATCGGATGAACCACGATGTCAGGATTCAATCAATCCCGTATATGTATTCCCTGTGTCTCGCGATATTTTACTCACCCAAGATTCGATCGTTAGTATCGACATATCTAGTTCAATCTCATTCACAGCAAGTACTTTACTCATTCTGTAATCCGATATTACTTTGTGATTAACTCCTTAACCACGTGCTTGCAAGCGTTGTTGATATCGATTACCAAGTGGGCCCAAAGTATATCTCTCCGACTCGGGAGGGACAAATTCCATCTTGATACATGCAACCCAACAAGTACTTTCTGATCACCTGAGAGACACCTTTATGATCACCCTTTCATAGGATGATGTTTGATAACCTCAAAGCTCTCTTCCGGCACTAGGAAGTTGCATTATCTCATGGTCTAAGGAATACAATACTTGACATAGGAAAAAGCTTCGCAAAGATGAACACAATGACACGATCTAATTGTTGTGCTTTATTTAGGTCTGTCCATCACATCATTCTCCTAATGACATGATCTCATTATTAATTGACAACTCATGTCTATGGTTAGGAAACCTTAACCATCATTAATCAATGAGTTAGTCCATAGAGGCGTACTAGGGACACGGTGTTGTTCATAAACCACACAAGTATTAAAGTTTCCGCTTAATATAATTCTAGCATGGAATATAAACATTATCATGAACAAAAATTATAATAATAACATCTTTATTATTGCCTCTAGGGCATAATTCCAACACTTTTCTTTTTCTTTTTTTAGAGGTTACAATGGTCTGACCAGCTCTCTTGCAAAATTAATGATGAGCAGATCAAGCATGCAAGTCGAGTGGTACTTAATTCAATATGGAAGATAGCAAACCCGACCACTATGTCCTCATGAGCTAAGAATAGTGTCACAAAATGAGAAGTATTTAAAGGTTTTGAAAGGTAGCACATGAAAATTTACTTGGAATGGTTCGAAATACCATGCATAGGAATTTATAGTGGACTCTTTGGAAAAACTTTGGCTTTTGGAGTTGGATGCATGAGAAGTATTCCCTCTCAGTATAGGTGAAGGCTAGCAAAAGACTGGGAACGACCAACTAAGAGAGCAATAACAACCATAATCATGCATAGCGACAAAATATTATTAACCAAAGCATAAAGTGGTATCACAAGTCAAAAACCAAATGATCATAGAGGCTTGAGACGACTGGTTTAAAGTCAAACATGGTGTAAGCATGCGCCAAGTCAACCCAAATAAAGCATCAAAGGAGAATACCATAAAAATAGTCTTCTATAAGATAAAAACAACGCATGATTCTTTCAAAGGCACATTAAGCACTCTCAGTTATTTGAGACAAGTCATGCTACAATAATAACAACTAAGCATATAAATTAAATAATACCAAGCATGACATGATAAAGTCTAAGCAACAGTCTAAATAAGCTCCCTTTTTGCATCACTATAAGCATGAAACAATTTACTCTTTTCCAACACCAATCAACCTTTTTGAAACAACTCTTAAAGATGAAAATCAACAAAGACCAGAGGTCTAAACACACCTAGCTACAAAGAACTATCAAGTTCTGAACAAGAATGAAGGCGAAAAACAAAAGCTAAATGCAGTACTAGAAAAAGAGAACACTCGTTGAACGATAAAAGTGAAAACTAGAGTGTTCTAGGCAATAAAAACGGAGTGTGTTTTCTCCAAAAGAAACATGTTGGGGTCCAACCATTTATTGCAGCAAACAAAACAAAATAAAACTAAAATCAAAAATAAAGACGCTCCAAGAAAAACACATAGCATATGAAGCAATAAAAATATAGTATCTTGAAAGATGACCTGATATTTTTGTTGATGAAGAAGAGGTGCCATGGGGCATCCCCAAGTTTTAACGCTTGTACTTCTTGGATATTTCTTGGGGTGACATGGGCATCCCCAAGCTTGAGCTTTTGTCCATACTTCATCTCATCTCATCATTCTCCTTTCCCTACACTTGAAAACTTCCTTCATACAAAACTTCACACAATTCTCATTAGCAACATTAGTTTATGCAAGATAGTAAATCCACTTTTGGTTCAGTTTCAACTCAAGCACAACACATATTAACACATAATCTACTGTAGCAACTTCCTCAAAAGTTCCGTGATCAAAAGAACTCAAAAAGAAAGAGATCAAGAGGCAAGTGCAAATAGTGGCAGAAATCTGTCAAAATAGAACAGCTGGTAAAGATCAATTTTTTTGAAAATCTTATGTTGCTCCAATCGAAAAGTGCAAAACTAATGAAATTTAGATAATAACCTGGGACATGTGCACAAGAAATCGCAGATCAAAATGACGTTATGGGAATTTTCACGAATTTTTATGGTGAAGAACAGAAATCTGTTTCAGGACATCAACTTCCCCAAATCGTACCTTATTTCAGGAGGTTGCTCTTGGCACAAAAACGAAATAAAAATGATAAGGAGAGATCATTATAGTACTAATAACTTCTAAGACTCAAAAAAAAGTACTTAAAAGAAAATATTGGGTTATCTCCCAAGAGTGCTTTTCTTTAACGCCTTTGAGCTAGGCGCAGAAAGTGAGAATCAAGTATTTTCGAATGAAGAAGCATCAACATCATAATTTGCTCTAAGAATAGAATCAAAAGGTAACTTCTTTCTCTTTCTAGGGAAGTGTTCCATACCTTTCTTGAGTGGGAATTGATATTTAATGGTGCCTTCTTTCATATCAATAATAGCACCAACAGTTCTAAGAAAAGGACTTCCCAAAATAATAGGACAAGAAGCATTGCATTCAATATCCAAAACAAGGAAATCAATGGAAACAAGGTTATTGTTAACCATAATAAGAACATCATTAATCCTTTCCAAAGGTTTCTTCTTAGCAACATCAGCAAGAGGAACATCAAAATAACAATTTTCTAATGGTGGTAATCCAAGCATATCATAAATCTTTCTAGGCATAACAGAAATACTTGCACCAAGATCACATAAAACATTACAATCAAAATCATTCACATTCATCTTAATGATGGGCTCCCAACCATCTGCTAACTTTCTAGGAATAGAAACTTTTCGTTTCAACTTATTCTCTCTAATTTGCATGAAAGCACTAGTAATATGTTTTGTAAAAGTCATATTCATAGAACTAGCATTAGGACTTCTAGCAAGCTTTTGCAAGAACAAAATTACTTCAAAAATATTGAAACCATCAACATCAAAATCATTACTATCAAAAGTAGTAGAACTATCGTCTCCCATACTCCGATTTTTTTAGCTCTTTTATTACAAAAAGTTTCTGTAGTTTTAGGCAATTTTGCACAAGGAGTAGGGGTTTTCTCTATACCAATCGAAGTAGGAGGTTTGCTTGCATTTGAAACAAAATCACTAGTGGTGGTAATAGTATAAACTTTAGTCATATTTCTAGCAATCTCATCTTCTCTTTCCCACCTAGCATGCAATTCTGCTGACATCCTAACATTATTATCAATCTTAACTTGAATGGCATTCAAAGTCTTGCTTTCTTTCACATCATGAGGCAAAACCTTTAACTTCAGAAGTTCAACATCAAGAGCAAGGCTATCAACTTTAGAAGCAAGAACATCAATTTTACCAAACTTTTCCTCAACAGACTTATTAAAAGCAGTTTGCTTACTAATGAAGTCCCTAAGCATGACTTCAAGATCAGAGGGCGCGCTCCTATTGTTGTTGGAGGAATTACCATAAGAATTACCATAACCATTACCATTAGTAGAAGGATACGGCCTATAATTGTTGCTACCAAAATTATTCCTATAAGCATTGTTGTTGAAATTATTATTTCTAATGAAGTTCACATCAACATGCTCTTCTTGAGCAACAAAAGATGCTAAACGAACATTATTAGGATCAACATGAGTTCTATCATTAACAAGCATAGCCATAATGGTATCAATCTTATCAGATGAGCAGCAGCATCATCAGTATTAACACCAAAAAATTGCTCTTTCATAACAAGATTCAACAAAGCAGTTTAATTTCATAAAAAATTGCCTCATGAGCAGGCAGCGCAATAGGAGTGCAGATGAAATCATTTTTGTTTGTGCTAGTAAAGTCACACAACTTGGTGGTCTCAGGAGTACTCATTCTAGCAAGACTAAAACAGATAAACAAAAATAACAACTATAAAAGGAACTAATTTTTTGTATTTTTGATAAAAAGATGCAAACAAAAATAAAGTAAAGAAAATAATCAAAACAATAACAAAGTAAAAAGATTGGAAGTGAGAGACTCCCCTTGCAGAAATCCTCTTTCTCCCCGGCAACGGCGCCAGAAAAGAGCTTTAAGTGCGTAGCGTTAGCTATCAGTTGGGAACCCCCAAGAGGAAGGTATGATGAGCACAGCATCAAGTTTTCCTCAGTAAGAAACCAAGGTTTAATCGACCAGTAGGAGAAAGAAACAACTTCCGAAGGATGTTGCTAGCTGACTTTGGCAACGGCTCCAGAGAACTTATTTATGGCGCCTGTCTGGGGCGTAGCTTCGGCGCCAGCAGCAACGTGGAACCTGCACACAACACAACCAAGATACTTTGCCCCAACTTGCAGTGAGGTCGTCAATGTCACTGGTTTGCTGAAAACAAAGGATTAAACGTATCGTGTGGAAAATAATATTTGTTTGTAGTAAGTACATAAATAATGTTTGCGGAAAGTAAACGGTGCTTGCAGTAGAAGGTAATGTAAATGTAAAAGAATGGACCGGGGTCCATAGTTCACTAGAGTCTCCATAAAGATAAATAACATGCTGGGTAAACAAATTACAGTTGGGTAATTGACAAAATAAAGAATGCATAACAATGCATGTACATGTCATAAAGATCACTATGAGATTCACTTAGGAATTACAATATAATACATAGACATCTATGACTAATAATCTACCCGCAGGATATCATCCGAATAACCCTTGGGTATTAAATTGCAAGCAACAGATTATTGCCTTAAGCAAAATGTGTAATGTAAACAATATAAATGTCATTGAACAAGAGATTGTTGTTTTGTCTCTCGTAGCAACAGCACATCTAGAACCTTAGAAGTTATTGTCACTCTCCCAGATTACTAGAGGCATGAACCCACTATCGAGCATAAATACACCCTCTTGGAGTCACTAGCATCTACTCGGCCAAGATATCTACTAGCAACAGAGAGCATGAAAGATCATAAATAACATAAACATGATAAATCAACAATCAACTTGACATAGTACTCAATATTCATCGGATCCCAACAACCACAGCATGTAGAATTACATAACGATGATCTTGATCATGATAGGCAGCTCACAAGATCTAGACATGAAGCACATGGAGGAGAAGACAACCATCTTGCTACTGCTATGGACCCATAGTCTAAGGTAGACTACTCACGCACCACTCCAGAGGCTGGCATGGTGATAAAGAAGGCCTCCGGTGATGATTCTCCTCTCCGGCAGGGTGCCGGGAAGAGCTTCTGGACCCTCCCGATCTCGGGACGATGATGACGGCGGCTTGCATTATGTTTCATGAAAAGTGTTCGTCCCTTAGGGTTTTCCCGTCAAAGGGAATTTATAGGCGGAAGGACGATGTCAGGGGGTGGACCAGGGGTCCACACCACCTAGTGGGGCGGCCAGGGGGTGGCCCGCACCACCCTATGGTGCGGCTACCCTCTGCCCCCCCCCCTCCGTCTCTCCTTTGGACTCCGTCTTCGTGTCAAGTAAATAGGAACTTCGGCTTTCGTTTTGTCCAATTCCGAGAATATTTTCTGTATAACTTTTCTGAAACACAAAAATAGCAAAAACAGGGAACTGACACTATGACATCTCGTTAATAGGTTAGTTCCAGAAAATGCATAAAAAATGTCACGAAGTGTAAACAAAACACAAAGCAATTGGTGTAAAACAGGCATGGAGCATCAAAAATTATAGATACGTTTACGACGTATCAAAGTTAAGACTTTGAACTTTCAGTTGTGTTGCGGCCCCCACTTGCATACTGCTGCTGCGAAATGCAGAACACCACGCAAGTCCCTCAACAATGCAAAGACATGAACCTCCATTGCTAGTCCTCCAATCCGGTCTTCATGGATATTCTATGCCTTTGACTTCACCATGAACCAAATGTCACCTGACGGCAACAAAGAACATAGCTTCACGCCGCTCCCTCGAGAACCAAACAGTCGGATTAAAAGCATGGGTGTGCACGAACGAATACCACATGATCCAGCAAATTCTAGGCATAGGGTGCACTAGTACATTCACCAGCGGAGCCTTTCGAAACTCACCACTACGGCCAGATCAAGAAGGACTGGCCTCAGGAAGGTCTCCATCTCCGCACAAGAGGAACCCTAGGTCAGCCACCTTTATTAGGCAGTACGGCTAGCCCCCATGCAAACGCCCGACGGTCGACCTCATCGGTGGAAGAGGAGGCCACCACCAACCACAACCCACCGATGAGTCATCCGACGCCTTCCCCAACACCAAAGCATGAGCCGCCGGAAGGGAGGGGTGCAGATTACCCATCGGCCACCACCAAGCATGACCGCACCGCTGTAGACACCGGATCCGCAGCCATCAGGGTCATCCCCGCCGTCGGCCGCATCGCTAGGACATCACCCGGCCGCCACAGTCCTTTCCAAGGCAACCGAGGGTGACGCGCCGCAGTCCCGCCGCCCGAGGCCGCGCCCCAGATCCCGCCCTGGACTGCACCATGCCGACCCCCCGACCAGCCCCGCAACCGGCTGGTGATCAGCACCGTCGATCTAGCGCCTCCTCTGCCGCCGCCCAAAGCATCACTGGCTTTGCCCGCGCGTGCGCGTCGGCGGCAGGGAGGACGGAGATCGGAGGAGGGGGAGGAAGAGACAGCGGTGCTATGGTTTACCACCCGAGCCACCCATCGCGGGGGGCGACGCGGGGGTAGTCACATCCTTTTTGTTGATGCGGAGTCTAATGTCCGGCGGGTTTTTATATGGCGGCGGAACCTTTCTGGCCGGAGGAAGTTTATCTCTAGGTTAAATTAGGACACTGAGTACGTTGAGGGCGGTCGGTGGATAGGCAAATACAGTGGGCTGTTCCGAGGTAGCGCCTATAACACGCTGACACCTGAGCTACTCGGTTTCGCTCGTGCAAACTATAGTGTTGGGCCTGCCCCATCGCATGTATTGCTGTTTCACTGTTTTGCGATGGGACTATTTAAATGGTATAATTTTGATACTAATATATAATATTTATCAAAAATTTAAATGGTACAAATATTTCTGTTAGCGACTTCTTTTTTAGTGTCTTTTTCCCTTGAAATGCGTACCACGAAAAAAGTACGAATCAATCTGGAGTAGATCAGCTTATCTATTTAGTGTGATTTCGAGTTTGCAGAATTTTACATTCGACTAGTTTGTTGGAAAATACGAGATCATTTGTGAAAGGAAGAAAAATTCCAAATATATGTCCGTGAAAAGAGCTCTTTTACGGTAATTGGCATGGTACCGTGGTACCGTCCGGTACCGTCAAATATAATTTATCGTGACCGTTGATTAAAACAGCTGATGACTTCTTCGAAAAATGTACAATGATTCGATTCAGCGCAGCCCGTCCGATATAACGCACATCCCAGTCGATACAAGTGATCAGAAAAAAAGAAAACACATCGCCCGCATCTTTCTCTCCCCACGTCCCGACGCCAGGGCGCCGCCGCCGCCGGAAGACCACCACAGGCGACGTCCGTGATTCCAATCCCTGTCCCCTGACTCTAAGGACCGGCTCCCTCCCAAACCCCCTCGCTCGTTGACCTCCGAGGAACCCTAATCGAGGTGCGACAAGGTGTCGGGGAGCGGCAGGCGGCCTCGGTGGCGGCGTGGTCGCTGGGTTGCGCGGAGGCCGACTAGGCGTCGGGGAGCGGCAGGTGGCCTCGGTGGCGGCGTGGCCGACGCCGCTCGGCACCCTCACTCACCTGGTCCGCAGCGAGGACTGCGAGCGCCAGGCGGCCTCGGTGGAAGCGGGGTCGGCGGTTTGGGTGGAGGCAATACCTGAGAACATCTCCTCCGCGGCCCAGGCCGCTAGAACGCCGACGCTCTCCTCTCCGCGGGATCAGAGCTGCCAGCCTCAACAACAGGATCGGAGTGGGCGGCTACCGCTGTCCTGGCCCGCGGGATCGGACGACTGACTGCCTCAAGGTGAGCCTAGTGTTTCTGTTAGAACTTCTTGGTCGTCTGTCAGTTCAGTGTCTGAACACGTAAGAGGCACATTCAGTTAACGTTTGCAATTGCTGTCAGCTATATATATGATGGAAAGGTTTTATCTTAATGTATGTGTATTTCCTATTTAGTTGATCGTGGAACAAATCAAAACTAGCACCTGGTTTTTATCGTGCTGTTTATCTAATGTGTTGTACAAGGTCGGCTATGATGTCGTATGTTTGTGTGTTATTGTCAACTTTCTTCAGACAGAGAGCATATTCTTGTAGTGTTGATTGACTGTTAATTGCTGGTAAAAGTTGTAATGTGTGATGGTTGATACACCTCGAATAATAACGGGTTTGATAGGGCGTCGAACAACGGATTAAGATATTACTGTCCGACTTACCTTCAGATATTACAGCTAGTAGATTCTTCTTATGCCAATTCTTGCACCACTTCGATACTTCTGATCCCCTTTGAACTGTCATGTGTACATGATGCTAGATTCATGAACCTATACTGAAGCTCAATCTTATATGAATCATATTTTCTTATTATATGTTATGCAATGTTTACTACCAGTTATGCAATAAACTTAGTTTGAGTAGGGAATTCTGGTAGTTTGAGATGCTTGAAGTATATGTATTTTTGTTTCTATGGTGTGTAATGTCGAACAGGGACTGTAAATGGTGATACATGGTTGCTTAACTGACGATCAGTTTTCACATATGTGGGGAGTAGCACGTTGGGGTTGGGGATGAGTGAAAAAACTCTAATAAACTCTAATGATAAGGGAAATAGCCGAGAAGAGACCTGCCTGAATCTTGCATGTGTCAGCAACAGTTCCACTGCTTCTGCTGTACTAGATTGTTGTTGCTACTGATGTGTGGTAGTGGTCAGGGTTAACTAGTACTGCTCGTCATTTAAATCATTGATCAATCACCTATAATATCCATGTCTTAATTTTTTGGCTATATCCTTTTATTGTGATAAAACTTCTGATTGTGTATTTGTATTTGATATGCAGGAAGATATGGCCGATGTGAGTGACGAGTCTAAGAAGGAGTACCGTGACATCGTCAGCAAGACTTTTAGTAGCGAGGATGACGGATACAAATTCTACAACAGATATGCTCTTGAGAAAGGATTTAGTGTGCGAAGAAACTATGTTGAGTGGGATGGAGCCAACAAGGAGATAGTTCTGAGGAAGCTTGTCTGTAGTCGCGAAGGTCATCGTGAAGAGAAGCACATGAAGAGGAAAAGAGAAGATATGAAGAGGAGGCCACGGAATATCACCCGTGTTGGGTGTAAAGCCAAACTAGTCATCGCAAGAGTCGAGGAAACAGGGCTGTGGTATGTGAAGGATTTCGTCCATGAACACACCCATCCTCTGGCCCCACCGGACCTTGCTTGTCTCTTGCGTTCACACAGAGGAATCACAGACGAGATGAAAGCATACATTATAGAGATGGAAACTTCTGGTATCCGAAAACACAAAATCATGGATGTACTGCGCATGCAGCACGGTGGATTTGATAAGGTTGGATGCACGACGAGGGACATCTATAATTTTTGCCATCTCTACAAGCAGGAAACAATCGCCGCCGGTGATGCTCAAACGGTTATCCGTCACATGACGGCACGGCAAGAGAGAGATCCTGGTTTTTTCTTCAAGTACCTGGTTGATGAAGATGACCATCTCAAGGGATTGTTCTGGTCTGATAGTCAGTCCCGGCGTGACTACGAGGCTTTTGGTGATGTTGTTGTTTTTGATAGCACTTACAGGACGAACAAGTACAATCTTCCGTTTGTGCCATTTGTTGGGTTGAATCACCACCGCAGCACAGTTATATTTGGTTGTGGTATTATTTCTCATGAGACAACCGAGGCTTACGAGTGGATGTTGATGACCTTTACTACTGCCATGTCCCAGAAGCATCCGATATCCGTGATCACCGATGGGGACCTTGCAATGCAGAGAGCAATCAGGGTGATATGGCCTGGCTCGAACCATAGGCTTTGTGTATGGCACATTCAGCAGAACATTGTACGCCATCTGAGTGATGACGCGGTTAAGGAAGAATTTAGAGCTTTCATATATGACTCCTCTTCCATTCAAGAGCATGAGAGAAAATGGTTAGATTTCTTAGAAAGGAATAAAGTAACAAGTGAGGAGTCGTGGCTGCATCAGATGTATCAGATGAGGAAGCTGTGGTGTGCTCCATATCTGGTGGGACGCTGTTTCTTAGGATTGAGCAGTAATCAGCGGAGTGAGAGCCTGAACTCGGTGCTGCATACGCATCTACATTCGCAGATGACATTGTTTAAAATGGCAGAGCACTTTGAGCGTTGTCTTTCAACACGACGCTTGAACGAGGCGGTCCTAGACGTAGTGGCCTTGCAGACCGTCCCATTTACAGCGGGGGATGCTTCAAGTCTTGAGAAACATGTTGCAATGGTTTTCACGCCTAATATGTTTCAGTTGGTCAGATGGAGCATAGACGCTGTGAGCAAATGCTTTATCAGCGGGATTCTAGATGGAGACGGTTTGACTGTGTTTGTTGTTGCTAAGAATAATAGAAGAGATAAGAAGTTTGAAGTGCGCCATGAGGAGGTAGATGGTTCTTTGAACAGGATCAGTTGTTCTTGCCGTAAGCTAGAATGCGTAGGCACACCATGTTCCCACATATTTTTTGTGTTGGGAACATTACAAGTGAAGCAACTGCCCAAGTGCTGTGTTCCCGCAAGGTGGACCATGAACGCAAAGTGTGGATACCCTCCGAGCAGAAAGAACGAAATATACGACTATTCGATAAGCCTGGAGCGTTACCATGAGTTACGGAATTTAAGTCACGCTGCATGTTTCAAGGCATGCCAATCTAACGAGGCGTATCAGCGTCTGATGGTGGTTATGAATGCACAAGCTGACAGCAAGGAATCAACTAGTGGTCACAAAGAACACATTAGCTTTGGCCCGGTGCTGCCACAAACGGTGCAACTTGATTCAGATTTGGAAAAGGTTCTGGATCCCATGCGGCCGAGGTGCACCCAAGAAAAGGCTGCAGGCAAAGATGAAGAAGCAAAGATCAAAGGGGAAATGTAGCTATTGCAGTGAGCCGGGTCACAATAGGCGTACATGCAAAAAGTTGATAGAGGTAGGGAACCTGTCCAAATTTACTTTTTGTGCACGTGCATTACTCATTAATATGGTCCATGTCATTAATTATATTTTATGTTGTGTAGGCTTTTGTTACCATTTATGTGCTGGATCCCTGAGCGCACCTCCCAGCGCGCTCGCCGCCGGCGGCGGCGTGTGCGCGGCCGAGTCGTTCGCGTGTGCGGTTGCGGTGGTGGCTGGTGGCGGCGTCGGGTGGGGCGCCGGCCCAGCGGTGGCGAACGGAATCGCCGCTGGACGCTGGCCCTATCAGCCTATCCTCTGTTCAAGTCGCCGCTGGGCGCTGGTCGCCTAATTCAAGGATGATAACAGATAGTAATACATTACAGAAAGTAAAAGCGAATAATATTGCAGAAATTCAAGGATGATAAGTATTTAGTTTCTGATATGAATAAACTAATAAACCACGTTTTGCGGGATAAAAAGTAAATATTACTAAGCAAACCAGTTTGTCTCAACCGAGCAAATAAAAGACTAAAACTAGTAGCCTACTGAATAAGCTCTCATCTAATTCTCTCTATCGTGTGGGCTGACTAATTCATTCTTGGCGATGACCTATCTTCGTTGAAGCAACTCGGACCAACATCCAGCCACCTCGGGCCATCATCCCAGCATGGTTCGTAGGGCTCCTGGCCAAAAGCATAGAAAGGTATTAAGGTAATCATAAAAACGTAGGCAAAAACTTGCTACGATATGTTGAAGCTTGCAGTATAAGCACCTCTCCACTCATGTCATTGTCACTGTCATACACGGAAGGACAATTAGTCACAATGTACAAGTCACACTTCTTTGTCCCTTCATGTGCTCGCATTATTTGATGACTGAGAATTTCACGCAGGTAACATTAAATTTCATTTGCAATCCTGAATTTTGTATGCCATCAGCACTATCCTAACATTTACGTCCATATCAAATTTAGGCACAAGTAAATATTTTTAGATTCAAAGTATGTTCAAGGCTGCTGCGTTCCAATTGCAACCGGCTTCAAAAAGAATCCTACAAGAATCCTATAACGGTTAGTGCTACAGAACATGCTATTAATTTTATCTATTTCCTACCTTTCACGATTGCAACTAACGCACTACTTTATGTTGTACAGAAAGAGGACTACGAAGCCAGCACAGCAAAGGAAAATAATGGTGCAGAAGACGACGTCGTAGAAATTAGCAATCCTGCCGTTGCCCAGAAAGCCAACCAAGACGACGGTGCGAAAAAAAGCCAACCTGGTGTTGCTGAGAAAACCAGGCGGAAACGTGGACGTCCGAGAAAGATACCGGCTGACGCTCATATTGATACAATTAAAGAACAATTTGCTACCGAGAATATTGCTGCAAAGGTCGGTTCAAAACGCATACGCAAACCAGCAGCTCCAAAGATGAGCCCATACAAGTCACCATGAGTTATAGTTCTAGACCTGTAAACCTAATTGAGTGCTGTGATGTGCACTCTGTCAGCAACATTTACTTTGCTACTGCTGCCTATTTAAAGAAAATACCAAGTCATACTGAACTTTTGTGTGTTTATCATCATAAATGAGTTGCATACCTGTCAGCAACATTTCCTCTGCTACTGCTGTACTAGGTTGTCGTTGTTTTTTCACAAGACTGCGTGCACAAGAATCGTATTATGCCTTATATTCCTGGACTTTGGAGGTTCTGAACCACATAGCTGAACTGAAACTGCTACTCTAGTTACAACATCAAGCTTATATTGCATGCAGTGACTACGCCGTATACAAACGTGCTTAGCATTAGTGGTACTTTCTTTCGGTCTTAGCAATGCGTATAGCTCGATCTATAGGCAGTTTGGTCAGAGGGCAAATTCAATTAAAGGAATCTCCTGCTTATCAAAGACATGTAGCCCTATAAAGTCATGATCCATGGTCTTTTTCACTAATCTGAGTACTATTCGATGCTTGCAAGTTCTAGTTTTGATGGCATGATCACATGGTTACATGAGTGCCACCTGTTCATGGAAAGAAGAGTCCATGCTTTTGTTGCTTCAACTGTAAATAATTTTGCCTTCAACAGTTTCTTTCTTCACACTTGAACTTGATCAAACAAGGAGGACTCTAACTACATATGCTTTGTCGTCGATGGGAGAAACGTGCAGCGCGACCAGACTGGTGACCAAATTACATAAAAAATCACCTAGTGCATACTGAAATCTTTCTCTAACCTTACTGAAACTAGCTGCCATATATCTAGCCCATATTATGCATACCTTGTTATGAAGCACCATCATGGATTTCGTAGCGGACTAGGTCGAGCGCCTGCTTCGGATCAACGAAATCAACCTTCTCCATCGGAACTCTGTCCGGGGTCATCGACATGGAACAAGTTCAGAGAAGTCAATAATTTGCAGATAGGATTCACGAAAATGGGAAAGAACGAGAGGAGGAAGACCACCTTACCGCCGATGTTACCGGAGATGTGAAGCTCCGCCGCATCCGCCCGCTCTTCATCACCTAGCTCCGGCGGCCGCCTCCATCTTGAGCGCTACAGCTTCCCTGCCGTCAAAGCACCCAAACTTAAAACGCCGACGCCCCTCCACCTTCCCCTCCTATCGTCGGTGTCCGGCTCCGCCGTGCCACCCTAAATCCGCCGATGCGTGGGCAAGCGGAAGGAGGCGCTCGGGAGCTGCGGGAGCGCGCACCTGTGCACGGCGGGAGAGCGCAGCTCGGGCGCAGCAGTGGAGATGTGTCGGCGAGGGAGGCGCGGCGCTGTGAGGCGCAGCAGGGCGCGGTGCCGCCGACCGGCTCCGTCGTGCCACCCCGACAGCCTAGCGGTGGTCGCCGGGGAGAGAACGGGGCCACTCCCCGGAGGCACCTCCTCCCTCTCCTAGCGCCAGCGGCCGGATCCTTCGTGCAGCCCCAACATCCAAGCGGGTGTCGCCGGGGAGAGAAGAAAGGGGATCGCCGCCATTAGCCACTGTGGATTCGGAAGAGAGTGAGCGTTGAGGTTTTTTTTTGAGACCGAGTGAGAGTTGAGTTGTGGAGAGGACAGCGAGAGACACGATATAACATTTTTTTTAATCCATGCTTTAAGATTTGTGCAGCCTCATCAGCGATTTGACCGCTCGAATGAACGCTCGTTTTTTACAATTTTCGTTAAATAAATTAGAGTCATCGGGCCCACGTTATTTTGGTACCGTCCCCACGTTAAGACGGTACCGTGATACCATTCGGTACCATCAGTCTGATACCATCTATTTTATCACCATCGGATCGAGGTGGACGGATGGTTAATAAAAATGCCAATCATTGTAAAACTTGTACCGTGAAAAAGGAAAAAAAATAGAAAACTATATATGCCACTGCTTAGTACATACATGTATAAAAAATATAGAAATCCATCCGGAGTCATTGTTATGCTAGAACATGAAAAAGGTATAAGCATGAAAATATTCAGAAAACTGCTTTGCTGCATAAAATATTGGAAAAATGAGAGCATTGTCGCACAGTATTAAGGAAAATGAATCCATAGTGCCATCCGCAGGAGAAATGAAAGCGACTGCTGAAGATCATCTCATTTGGCAGCATCCTTTGCTGTGATTAAAAAGAAGCAGTATAAGTTACAAGGGAAAAAAGTCCGAAAACATTGAACGCGGTATTTTGGCTCATAGAAGCAAATACATCTATTATGAAAAATGTATTTTAGAATATAAGAAAAATTGAACAAAAAAACTTGGTTGTACATCTGAACATTCCACCAAAGTCCTGTGAAAAAAAGACGTATTATGTGGCCTATGTAAAAAGACAATTTTAATGTCATGTAAATAGCAATTTTGTAGTACAAAAAATTATTATTTTTACACAGGCAATAAAAATGTCTTCTTCTCGCGAAACTTGGTGAGTGAACATAAAATGTTTAGATGTACACCCAGAATTTTTTTTAATTTTTTTTGATACTTTGAAATATGATTTAAGTAGTGGGTACATCTACACCGATGAATCAAAGTGAATTTCAAGCTTATAAACACATGGGTAGTATTTACTGTAATATTGACAGCGTGAGACACCCGAGGATGCAACTGCAGAGTCGGCGCGAGCATTGCAGGCCACCGTTCTCAAATATTCTAGATTATGGTCCATACATGGTGTAGTGCAGGACAGAATTCATGATTAGTAACCAAGAGAAATGCATATGTGTACAGGTATTCCTTGGTGTCTAAAAGATAGTTTGCTTGAGAGATATCTACCACATTTATGCTTTGAGAAATGGATTGACCTTCGGAGATGGTGCCCTTTTTTAAAACATTTCGGAGGAAAGAAAGGAAAACAGATAAAAAAAAGAGCACCATCTGTTTTCTTTCATCCGTTGAACCAGATCCGTTGAACCTATCAGCTTGTCAATGTTAGATAACTGGGGCGCAGGATTGCAAGGCTGTCATTCATATCACTATTGTTGTAATGCTTACAATTTGATTTATGTGAAGAAAACAAATCTTCACCAACGAAGTAAAATAAGTGCTGCCTGTGTGCATTCATTCAGAAATGATGGTAAACAACAGCTGCTTCATATGAACAACGGGTTTGACAAACAAAATTCTTCCATATGCTGGTATTATACAAAAAATTGTTTAGTGCCAGAGTGAAATTGCATCAAAGGCCTTTTAAACTTTGTTACAGAATCTAATCTCGGAGTCCCCCTCCGTCTACAGGTGTGTCGCCAAGATATTCTCCCCTTGTCTCCAGTGCAAAATATCTGCTACGTCTACGCTTTATTCACACGGATGGTTTGTCCTTCCAATTCCTGAAATGGCATTCAGTTAAAGAACAATAAAAAACATGGCAAAATCTTTTAGATTATGGAGCATAGAAGGTATAATTCAAAATTTCATGTTTGGTAATCCACAAGAAACGCATGTCTACACAGATGGTATTACTTGGTGTCTAAAGATGATTGGCTTGGGAGCTATGTACCACATTTATGCTTTGACAAATATGGCATAAATATTTCCAATAGCAAACACAGTTGTGATAATTCATGTGAAGAAATACCAAATTGCAAAATTGACCAGGAGGTCCAGGCATTATGAAATATAATTTATTCTGCATTTTATTCTAGTTCATCTGAACAATAAATGATGGCAATGTTAATCCTGACTGTGTTTCATAGTTGTGAAGTCTTGATGCTGCAGTCTGCTTTTTATTGTCAAGTGATGTAATGTAAGCAGGAAGCAACTGCAGACTGGCAGGTGGTATAGTTGTGCAAAAGAAGCTTACCGTGTTGTTGAAAGTAGAAACCGCAGCCTCAACTTCTTCGTCCGAAGAAAACGTGACAAAACCAAACCCCTTGGACTTTGGAGTTCCAGGAACTCGGGATACCGTGGCACTGAGGACTTCCCCCTTTTCAGAGAAGAAGTTCTTGAGCACTTCCGTCGTCACTGTCTTTGCAAGATTGCCAACATAAACCTTGTACTGGCTGTCGACGAACGCGGGCTCTGCTTCTGGTGCAGACAGATCAATGTTTGGCAAGAAGCTCTCTGTCACGTTCACTTTAATTTTTCTACCTCCAACCTCCTGGTACAAACATCAAGCACAAACA
This sequence comes from Dactylis glomerata, assembly GCA_007115705.1. NCBI lineage: Eukaryota > Viridiplantae > Streptophyta > Magnoliopsida > Poales > Poaceae > Dactylis > Dactylis glomerata. Next base: position 6,576,717 of record QXEO01000531.1, on the reverse strand, counting down.
CAGGTCATCTATGCATCTACTGCGCCAATAAGCATGCATGCTCGGAACCAGGATTTGGAATGACAGGATGTGAGCATTTGAAGCTTACAGTTTCATTCAGGGCCTCCGTGGCAGCATTGGCTTCCTCCACTGTGCTCATCGTGACAAACCCGAAGCGCCTGCTCCGACCACTGTACTTGTCATACATAACCTGCACAAAACAATTGTTTCGGTGAGATAAATTACCTAGAGCAGGCACTTCATCCCACCATGGCCACTCGCAAGCTACATGATTTTTGTCCTGTACTAGTGTAATACATGTCTGTAAGCTCCCATGGATTGCATACATCAGGTTGTAGCTACTTATGCAGATAAATGGTAGAGCGACAGAGGTAAAGAACTGAAACTATTTCGAATATGAAGAGAAAAAGACTGGATAGTTTGCTATCGGGGACACTAAATACGCAGTCGATCTTTGTATAGAGATTTCCTGAATCAACGGGCGGCCAAGATTATAGCGGCATTACACACTGCAACGTTACCTCGGCCCGCACGATGGTGCCGTGCTCGGCGAACATGGCTGCGAGCTCGTCGTTGGTGACGGTCCTGGGGATGTTCCCGACATAGAGTTTCCGCGTGGCCAGCTCCTCGGGCGCCTCCAACACCGCGGAGGAGGCGAACACCTGCACCGCCGCCCGGCGCCTTGCCTGCGCCGCCCCGACGGCCAGCGGCGCGGCGCGGAATGAGACGCGGGCGGGGGTCGAGGGCGAGGAGGGGCTGCTCCGGCAGCAGCGGCGGTGGAGGGAGTGAGTGGCAGCTAGAGAGGAGATGGTGGTCGCCATTGGAGCCGCTGGTGAGGAGTACAGGAGGAGAGGGCGAGGAATGGGGAGAGCGGCAGGAAATAACGTTATCCGGATTCCTTTGTTGTGTGCAGATAAAACGGCCGTGGTCGTGTCGGAGGATGTATTTCCCTTGCGTTTTGTTTGGATGCAGTGCCTGTTTAGATGTATAAAATATGCAATTTGATGATTTGTTGAGTTTCGAATACAAATTTGTGTACATGTAATAAAAATAGTTTGTGTATCGTAAAAAAAGTGTGTGCATATTAGAATGTATATATATTACACGATGTGGATTTGCTAGCCGGGTGGCTAGATGTGCATACCAGCGCAGCCGTTGGATGATGGGGAGCACATGCTCACCGGGATCACATCTTGGAAATGCCACCGTTAGCTTGTAGTGGCCACCGTTAGCAATAGAGAGTGGTTTTTGTTTTTTGTGTACAGTTGGCCATGCATGCACCAACAAGTTTTGGAAAGTTTCAATGTGTTGTTGGAAAGTTTTCAAAAGCTACACCGGCCTGTACTTTGTACTATTGTACCTTTTGGAAAGTTTCCAAAAGCTAAATTTTGCCGCATGCCCTACAACAACAGGTTTTGTTTTCTTTTCTTAGAAGATGGTAGATGAATACCACTCTGAATTTTGATAAAATTTACTCAACTAATTTACATGCCGCTGCTATGGATATATGTAGTTATATCTAGTGTACAAATACACCTATTTTAGTGATAAAATAATATGGATTATACGGAGTGGTAGATAAAAGCATGAACAAATAATCATCTTTTTTTTGCTCGGGAACAAATAATCATCATGCCTAGGTGTAGAATATATAGCACATGTATAAACAATCAGATAAAGTTATGCACATAGCTAGGTGGAAAATTTCTTCATAGTTACAGCAAAATTTCAGACGAGCCCCAACAAAAATCTTTATTGTACGAGGTATTTTTCAGTACAAAGCTAGCTAAAGGACCTATCAATCGGCACCACCAGATTCTTATAAATAAATTTGACAGAAAACACCAGTGATTTTGCTCACTATCACTTAAGAACATCAGGATACACTTAAGAATACCTGTGAAAGGCCTAGGTACAAATGTCATATAACTAAGAAAAATTCGCTCAGCTACATCATGAGACCTTAATTAGTTCCATACAATCTGTCTCTATAAAAAAACAAGTAACTTCGTGTTCTTTCTACAAAAACAGAATACTTTCTACAAGAAAATGAATAATGTGGAGCATCAATACAAGAACCGGCATCAGTAATGTGGTCCATTAGCCGGATCGCCGCCGTTGTTCTGCTCGCACTTGAAGTTGTGGTCGCCGAAGAGCATCATGTTGTACAAGCTCGTGCCGTCAAAATCGACCTTCCCCTCGCCGCAGAGCGGAGTTGCTGAGTGTGCACTCGTCTCGGTTCCCATGACAGTGCCGTTGCCGCTGCTGTCGCAGGGAGCACCGACTTGTTGCTCGCCGCTGAACACCTCGCCGCCGGCGGACACCACGGCTGCATCTCCGGCCTGGTAGTACCGCTGACGTTTCCAGTACTGCTGATACTCGCAGAGGTAGTTGCTGTTGTCGGCGCCATACCCAGGGACGTAGCCGGAAGGATAAAAGCAGGCGCCGGCATTGTCCACCAGTCCGCCGCCATAGAAAGTTTCGGCTTGCCCCGCAGCGAATCCCTCGCTTTTGATCGCCGCGGCATCGTAGTTGTAGCTCAGGCCCGGCTGATCTGGGTCTGGGATCGAGATGCAGTAGTTGTTGACGTACTCGACCTCCGGCTCCGGGTGGGCATACCGAAGAGGAATATGGTAGCCGGCGTTCTCGAGCATGCCACCTCCATAGGCAGCGCCATCTTGCGTGCCAGCGAATCCCTCGCCGTTGTTCATCCCCGCGGCCGCGGCGGCATCGTACTCGTAGATTGCGCCCGGCTGCTGAGGTTCTGGGACTTGCTGTTCGGCGGCGGCGGCGGCAGCTGCGGTGGCCCGCTCCTTCTTCAACTTATTGCTGACCTTGATGCGGCTCAGCACGGTGCCGGGGAGCGGCGGCGAGATGATCTCGTACTCGTGCATGACGTAGCCGGTGCTGCGCTTGTCCTTGCCGAGGCAGAAGGAGAGATTGTAGCGCCTGTATCTGATGTTGACCTCGCCGCCGCCGGGGCGGAGAAGGGTGATGTTGTCCTCGATAGAATTCTGCCCCTGCCATGTGCCGTCCTGGCCGGTGCGGCTCTTGCGGCCGCCGTTGCGGGACGGGTCCGCGGGCGGGTGGAAGAAGAAAGCGTGGTCGAGGTCGCCGTGCCTCTCCAGGACCTCCCACGGCGGGGTGCTGCCGGGGTGGTTAGACAGTGATATGGCAAGAAAAAGAATGCATGGGGGGTACGAAATCCAACAAAAGAAGCGTGGCTCCATATAAAAAAGATGAACAAAAAAAACACAAAAAATATAGCGGGTGGGACGAACCTTCAATTGGACGGCGGGGAAAAAATGGTGGGGTTTTGGAGAAGATGGTTGTTACTAGGGTGCGGATGAGTTCTTGATCTTTTTTGGTTTTGTGTTCGATGGGGGTATGAAAACGTTGTAGAAAGGCAAACAGAAGGCGCTCCCCAAATGTATGGCGCGATTGGAACAAGGAAAACAAAAAGTTTCCAAAACCTTTGTGGGGGGAGAGAGAAGGTTTTGGAAAAGTTTTCAAAAGATGGCAGTGTGTTCGCATGCATGCAAAGAAAAAGACAAAAGACAAATAGCAAGACTTTGGGAAAGAAAACAAAAGTTGGAGTGTGAGTGGTAGCAAGCGAGTGTGACATCCGCATGCATGAATGGAAAACAAAACCAAAACGCATCTGTGGTGACGTGGAGGAGAAAAGAAAGCATCTGTGGTGACGTGGAGGAGAAAAGAAACAAAAGGTGAGTGATGCATGTTGTGCTCTCTATATAACGGCGTTAGTGGCCGGGTGTTAGAATTAGAGACCAACGTACTGCATGTGCTAGATCCAATGGTGAGATGCATATGCACAGCTATCATGGTGGCTATCCCACTATTTCCTTTATTATTCACATATAATAATACATTAAAATAATCATAATAAGACAAAAACTACAACACATATGACATGAAATAGTTCTCAAGTACCGGCATCAATTACAACATGGATAATAACTATCACTAACAAAATAGCACAAAATTACACATTCGAGACCACAATTCCGTGGGCGAAACGAGATGAAGGAACGAAAAATGACCGTTGTAGCTTCCCCGCTCCTCTCCTCTGGCGACGCAGAGGCGCGCCCCTCGTCGGCTCAGGCGCCGGCGTGCGTCCCCTGCCCCCTCTCCCCACGTTCCCCCCTGCCCGAGCGTCGGGCGGCGGGCGGTTCTCGCTTCTGGGCTTTGGCGGGGGAGAGCTCTGACGAGGAAGACGAGCCAGAGGCGGCGTTCGTGGTCGACGGCGAGACCTCGAGCGCAGAGGCTGGCCCATCTCCAGTAACCTTGGGCGACTACCGCTCGCCGGCGTGGCAGAAGGTGACCTCCCTCAAGTCCGGCGCCTTTGCGCGCCGTCGGTCCAAGTCGGCCGTGGATCGAGAGTGGGATCGAGATTTGGCAGTGTGCCTCCGCCCAGATCTGGTCCGATTCCCCGGGATGGTGCTGCGGCATAGATCGATCTTGCCCGCGTCCCTTCTTCTGCGTCGCAAGGTGCTGTGGCGGTCCTTCTTCCCTTCCCAGTGAGTTCGCCTAGGGCGGCGACATCTTCGGCGGCGGTGGCGGCCGGTGCATGCTCCGGTGTTGTCTCCCCTGCGAAACCGGTGGGGCCGGCCTGTCAGAGCCCCGCTAGGGTTGCGACAGTTCCTGGGGAGGGAGCGGCATCGGCCTGTGGGCCTAGGCCACCCGAGGCCCATTTGCTCCAGAAGGAAAGTGTCTCAGTCAGCAAGCCCACCAGCCCAGTCTTTTTCTCTCGCGTGAAGGGAGTGGTATATAAGTGGCTCTGGGTGCCCGCTGGAACCCTAGATCTCAGATTTGCCTCTCCTGCCTCCCTTCTCGATATTCAACAGTGGATGCGCCGCACTTCCTCTTCTCTTTCCTCTCCTCGGCTGCTCCGTCCGTCCTCCATGGACCGTAGTCGTGAGGCCCCTCGCGCAGGAAGCAAGCGCTCCTATGATGAGTATGACTCAGATGCGGGGCGGCGGCTCGAGTCGCAGCTGCGGGGAAGATTGGAGCATGCAGAGTTCCGTCGCCAGAGGGAGCGTGGGGAAGACCGTGACTGGGACCGCCGCCGGTCGCTAGAGTGGCGCCGGGGCGAGGAGCGCCGCCGCAAGGACAAGAGGCGTCTGATGACCCACAAGTATAGGGGGTGTATCGTAGTACTTTCGATAAATAAGAGTGTCGAACCCAACGAGGAGCAGAAGGTGTTGACAAGTGGTTTTGATCAAGGATTCACTGTAAATACTAGCAAACTGGTTTTCAGGGGTATTTGGTAATCCAAATAAATAAAGTGCAAGTAAACAAAGATAGTAGTAATAATTGCATCAAGTGGCCCAATCCTTTCTTCAGCAAAGGACAAGCCGGTTGTGTAACTTATGATGACCAAACGTTCTCGAGGATACACGGGAGTTTCTGTCAAGTGCTTTCGCTTCATTCCGCTGAATAATCTTTACTGGTTTGATAAGTGTTATGGGGGTGAACCTGTGCTAGCGTACTACCCTTACTAGGATAAATACACTCTTGTGATTATACCCCTTGCAAGCATCCGCAAATACAAGAAAGTAATTAAGATAAATCTAACCACAGCCTTAAACTCTAAGATCCTACGCTCCCTGGTGCAATGGTTTCCCAACGGAGGTTTAGGTTTCTGTCACTCCAGCAACCCCACAATTGGTAGCCAAATACACAATGCATCTCACTAGGCCCATAAATGGTGAAGTATCATGTAGTCGACGTTCACATGACACCACTAGTGAAATAGCACCACAACAAATAAATATCAAACCATTAAATATTACTCAACACAATTCCACTACTAACGACTTGACTTCTCCCATGTCCTCAAGAACTAAACGAACTACTCACAAGACATCATATGGATCATGATCAGAGGTGAAATAATGGTAAATAACAATCTGAACATAAACCTTAATTCAACGGTTCCACTCAATAGCATCAACCACAAGAGTAATCAACACCGGGAAAGTTTCCCCTAAGAATTTGACAAGATTCAACTCAAGATGTTACAGCCGGATGGCGAGGTGATGGTGGAGATGAAGGTGTTGGTGATAGAGATGATGATGATGATGATCCCGATGAAGTCCGGTGCGATGGTGATGACGATGGCGATGATCTCCCCTCTCCGGGAAGGAATTTCCCCGGTAGATTTCTCTCTGCCGGAGAGCTTTTCTCTCTCTGGTGTTTTCTGCCCCGCAGAGGCGGCGGTTTCTATCTTTGAGCCCCCCCTTGACTTAGGTTTTTGGGGATGATGAAGTACGCGAAGGGGCGAGACCTGAAGTGGGCCAGGCCGCGCCCCCTATGTGTGAGCCTACCACCTGGCTCCTCTCGACTCCTCCTTCTGGCTTCCGGAGTCTTTTGGTAAAATATAATTTTCTGTTATTTTTCTGGAATTTTCCTGATCTTCCAAAATATGGTGTCTTGACGGTCCTTTTCCAGCAGAATCCTGACTCTGGCAGCAAATCCTCCAATGATCATCAAACATGTAGAAAACAGAGGAAATAACATAAGTATCAACTCTAAATATGAAATATATCAATGAATAACAGTAAATTATGATACAAAATAGTGATGCAAAATGGACGTATCAACCCCCCAAGCTTAGACCTCGCTTGTCCCCAAGCGAAAACTAAACTCGGTAAACATGACCAGAGGTTTATAGAGTGAAGTGTCGATAATCAAAATACGGATAAGAAGCATCACATTCACCAAGGCACAAGTTATAATAGACAGTAACTTCCCTTTATATAATATAGACTTGCAATAAGTAAAGAGAATCACATATAAAGATGCACAAAGTAAACTATAATTGGTGATGGCAAACCTTAGTTCTTGGTCAGAGAACAATGAACAAACTATACTAGCCTTTGAATGGAGCCCTTTTTAAAACAGAGCTAATATAGCAAAAACCATATGCTCAACAAACTTTTTGCATTCATAGAAAGCTTTCAAAGATATATTCCTTCAGACAAAAGCGTTGTGCAAAGCAAGGAAGATAGTAACACTAGTGGGAAAAGGCTTATAGATAGATATTTTATCAGTGGAGCATATTTTTCAATATGCTCCACTAGTATTTACTAGTGGCGCATTTGGTAATATGCTCCACTGATAAAAACATTACTAGTGGCGCATTACTTCCAAAATGCGCCACCAATAAGTCTGTGGGACCCACCAGGAGGGTCGTCGACAAAATATCTTGACTTATCAATGGCGCATATTGGAAATGCGCCACGCATATTTGAGCGTTTAGTGGCGCATATAGTGAACAATGCGCCACCAATAAGTCTGTGGGACCCAGCTGGGCCCCACTGGCCTGACCCTGCCAGAGTTATGCGTGGCGCATATGACAATATGCGCCACTGATAAATAAAATATCAGTGGCGCATATTGTCATATGCGCCACGCATAACTAGTGGGGCCCACACCTCTGAAAAGGTGGCAGACTTATTGGTGGCGCATTTTGTTCAATATGCGCCACTGATAAGGTAGGCCAGATCTATAAGTTGGCAGCCCCACCACCACCATTTCATTCTTCTCCATCCAACACCAAACTAGATCTCTAGGTCGTCCTCCTCCTCCCCACCACCTCAATTTCTCCATTCTTGTCTCCATTCTTGGTTTTTAAACCTACTTTGCTCCATAGTTTTGAGAGGGGATGCCTCTCTAAGTTGTAGATCTACTAAACCAACTAGGTGAGTTGTTGGAGGACATGCATGTGGATGTTTTGTGTGGCCGGTGGACGTCTCGCGTGCGGTGTACACGCATGCATGCATGCTTGTGTGTGGTGCATGAATGTTTACAGGTGACGAAGAAGCAAGAGCATGTTGCTTGCTACGGTGTGGTGCATGGATGTTTGCCAAAATGTTGATTAACTTCCGTTTCGGCAAATTTTTGCACTACCCATACGTCCTATTTTTAGGAGAGGTCATGTCGAATTTTTCCGGCGACCATGCATGCATGCATATGTGTGTGTGTGTGTGTGTGTGTGTGAGTGCATGATGATGTGTGATTCATAAGGTACTCTCTTTTCTCTATACCACGCAGGCAACCATGGTCAGACACATGAGCGAAGGTCAAGTGGCTAGATACAAGGAACGCGCGGTGGCCGATATGAGGATGAACAAGAAGACCCACATAAGATGTCCGTGTCGAAAATGCAAACTCGGGAGCTTACTTGACCCTGATTCCGCAGACCTGGAGAGTCAGCTACTCACGCGTGGTTTCATGCCCGGCTATGATTCTGAACAAGAGGGCGTACATGATGATGATCACGAAGGAGATGGCGGCGGCGGACATGATGATGATCATCACGAAGGAGATGGCGGCGACGGACATGATGATGATCATCACGAAGGAGATGGCGGTGACGGACATGATGATGATGGAGAAGACGCGGCAGTCGACGGGCACACAGACACGACTAACCTCAGCCTTGCAGGACCCACATGTTCAGGAACTGCTCCTCAAGGAGACGAGCAATGCGAAAGCTGCTGCCAGAGAGAAAGCCAAGCTGGAGCAGATGGAGATTGACGGGAAAACTCCGTTGTTTCCTGGATGTCGACCCGAGGATACACGCTTGAGGGTCACGCTCAAGGCTCTAGAGATGAAGGCAGAAAGCAAATGGACCGACGTAAGCTTCAATAAAAACATGAGATTCTGGCAGAAACGTCTTCCCAAGGGAAACACGTGTCCAACTAATATCGAGGAGGCCAAGAAAATCGTGTGCCCTCTGGACATGCCGTACGTTAAGTACCACGCCTGCATCAATGATTGCGCACTTTATCGGGATGAGTACGCGGAGAGAACCACATGTCCGGTGTGCGGCCAAGGACGATACAAGATAGGGAACAAGAAAGTACCTCGGAAAGTGGTATGGTACTTCCCTATCACTCCCCGTCTGCAGCGGTATTTCGTAGACCCTAAGGAAGCAAAGCTCATGCGATGGCACACGGATAGGAAGAAGACCGAAGATGATCCGCATAAGGGCAAGATCCTGACACACCCTTCGGACGCTAGCCAGTGGAACGCACTTGACATCGACTTCCATGAGTTCGGGGCTGATCCAAGGAACATCAGGCTTGGTATGAGCACTGATGGACTCAATCCGTTTGGCAACCAGAGTAGCACGCACAGTACCTGGCCCGTGTTTGTATGGCCGTACAACCTCCCTCCATGGTTGTGCACCAAGCAGAGATACATACACATGTGTATTCTAATTCAGGGCCCAAAACAGCCAGGTGTCGACATGCATTTGTATCTCGGGCTGTTGAAAGAAGAGCTAGCCACGCTGTGGGAGACGCCTCCTCGTACGTGGGATGCATACTCAGAAGATTATTTCCCTTTGAGAGTCGCGTTGTTCACGACGGTGCAGGACTATCCAGGTTACAGTTACGTCTCTGGCTAGGTGAACCACGGACACAACGCATGTGTCAGGTGCATGGATAAGACCCCGCATCTCCAGCTACCAAGGGATCCCGGTTCCTCGAAGACCGTGTTCCAACGGACTCGGATGTGGCTTCGAATGGATCACCCGTGGAGAAAGCGCGGAGACCTATTCAACGGTAAAGAAGAGCTTGAAAAAGCCCCACGTCCGAGGAGCGGTGAAGTAATCGATGACATGCTAGAAAACTGGGAAGAGTGCCCTTTGCCGGGAAAGAAGCGTCCGAGGACAAAGCCGCTGCATGGTGTGTGGAAAGCGAGGTCTGTTTTCTGGGACCTGCCGTACTGGAAATACCTCCACACGCCCCATAGCCTTGATGTCATGCACGTCACGAAGAACGTATGTGAGAGTCTGCTGGCCACTATCGTCAACATGCCGGATAGGACCAAGGACGGGCCAAAGGCAAGACACGACCTGGAATTCCTTGGCATCAAGAAAGAACTTCATGGTCCGCCCGATAATGATGATGATGAGACGATGGACGAAGATACTCAGGGTCCCCGCAAGAGGGCTAAGAAGAGGGATGTGGTGTTTCCCGCTGCCTGCTTCACTCTAAGTGAGAAGGAGCTCGAGCAGTTTTTTAAGTGCCTCCTAGGAGTTAAAGTTTCTCACGGTTACTCTGGGAACATAGGCAGATATCTGGATGAAGCGAAGAAGAGGTTCAGCGGGATGAAGTCTCACGACTGTCACGTCTTGATGACACAGATACTTCCCGTTGCGATCCGAGGGATAATGGACGAGCACGTCCGTGAGACGTTGTTTGGCCTCTGCAACTTCTTCGACGTCATCTCGAGGAAATCTATCGGCTTGAAGCAGCTCGACGCGCTGCAAGAAGAGATCGTCGTGATACTATGCGAGCTCGAGATTTACTTCCCGCCCGCGTTCTTTGATATCATGGTGCATCTGCTCGTCCATCTCGTGGATGACATTATTCATCTCGGTCCGACATTCCTGCACAACATGATGCCGTTCGAAAGGCTGAATGGTGTTATCAAAGGATTCGTCCGCAATAGGTCCCATCCAGATGGAAGCATCGCCAAGGGCTTTCTGACCTACGAGTGCGTCTCGTTTTGCCAGAATTATCTACGCACCGAGGAGGATGACACAGACGACCCTGTTGGTCTGCCTAAAAGGACGCACCTCGGTAGACTTGCCGGATATGGCCACCGCGAGGGTTTTCGCGCCTTGCATGTCGGCGCGAAGGGTCGACGCCCCGACTTTCTCCGGGCACACCTCGTCGCGCTACAGCACATTGAATTGGTTGACCCTTGGGTGGAGGAGCACAAAAGCTTTGTAGAGCAGAAGTTCATTGACCTAGGTCGACCGAGGAAGAAGGGAGACGTAACAAGAGAGCACAACTCCAGCTTCACGGCTTGGTTCAAGGAAAAGGTTCACGGCCTGCAGTCAACGCCTTCTACGGAGGATGAAAAACTCATTTTTGCATTATCACAGGGCCCCGGGCACAACATGAGGACATATCAGGCCTACGACATCAACGGATACAGATTCTACACCGAGGAAAGGGACAAGAGTAGCGAATATCAGAACTCAGGAGTAACAATGCTATCCTATGCTGATGATGAAGCCACCGTCAAGGAAAGATTCTTCGGAAGGATCGAGGAGATCTGGGAGCTCGACTACGCCGGAGAGAAGGTGCCGATGTTCTGTGTCAGATGGGCCAAGAGCGTCCAGAAAGAGGGCCGGTATTTCACCACCATGGTTATACCCGATGCCTCCACGAAGAACGCCTCCGCAAAAAACGAGCCATGGGTACTCGCGAGCCAAGTTGACCAATGCTTCTTCATCACCGACCCGTCAAAGCCAAGCCGTGTTGTCGTGAGGAGGGGCAAGAGGAGCATCATCGGAATGGAAGGACCCGCCAACGACCAAGACTTAGAAAAGAACGGCGATCCAAAGATTGAAGAGGAATTCGACAAGTACTTCGACAAGCCGACTGCCGCAGGAAGAAGGAAGACCACCCTACCTACTAAAGGTTGTCCATTCACGAGAAGAAACCTCAACATTCCCGGCCTAAAGTATTCAACCGCGACGAAGAAGGGCAAGAAGATTGCAAAGAGACGCTAGCTCTAGCTAGCTCGCAGAATCGAGATCATGACATTTTTTGCGTGTATGGATATCGATGTTCGTGTGATGTACATGACAATATATATATATTCGTGGTTTATTGAATAAACTATTATGATACTCGCAAATGAAGTGAGAAAAAAGTTTCTAAGTATTCATGTATATTAATTAGTATTTTTTAGTGTTTTTATTAGTTATTACTAATAAATTTTGAAGTAGTTAGTATTTGTTATTATTAAAAAAATATAAAAAAAATGTGTGAGGCAACCAGGAGTCGAACCCTGGATGCCCCAGATGCAGCACAAACAGCTGTACCACTGAGTCAAGCTAATGTTCTTGTCATATGGGTGAGCGTCGCGATATTTGACTAAGTGTCAAATATGCGTGGCGCATATCGAGCATAATGCGTCACGCATAAGTGACACTTAGCCAAATATCAGTTCGGGTCGCAACGATCGATTTCTTCCCCACCACATTTCCCCCGCTAACCCTAGCCGCCGCCGGTCAAAGCCGCTGCCGCCGCTCGAAGCCCCCGCTCGAAGCCGCCGTCGCCGCCGCTCGAAGCCGCCGCTCGAAGCCGCCGTCGCCACTCGAAGCCGCCGTCTCCTTCCCCTGCGCTTGTGGCTGCGAGAGAGGCTACCGAGGAGGGAGCAAGCGCCCGCCGAGGAGGAGGAGCCGGACCAGGAGGAGAAGCCGCCGGCGCTGACCACTTCCCCTCCGCGGCGGCCGTCGTTCGTGCGTGCGTACCACTGCTCCCCCTCCCCCTCTCTCCTGTTTCAATTTTCTGTTGTGTGCTGCAGTAAATAATCGGAATAAGAAAACACCTTCTGGAAATAAACCCAGAACATTATTCAACACCATGATTTCTGAGCTAATATAAGAGGAACAGAACACTGAAAGCACAGACCATTTCATGAATGAAACTGAACAAGAGCTGAAGCAATGAGTGATTTAAAAGAGCACTCAAAATTGCTCGGCGTATGTCACATACTCTAAACCCCATGATGTATACAAAACATTGCAAGCACCAGATTTTGGATTTCAAAAGCCCTCTTGAAGTAGAACATAGTCTTGTTACATACAAGACTGACAATATTTTAACAGTTTGCTTGCTAATGTTCTCCAAGATGTAAAGCCTTGACCTCATAGAGCAAATACCTGCTATTAGTTCTGATATGAATTTTCAGTAGTATTGTGTTCCAAAAGTATACTAATAAAAAGGTTGAAATGTTTCATGAGTAAGTGGGATCACTCATTCAAAAGGAAGGCTAAAAGCTCATCTCCATAATCTGGTATATCGTTTTTCTACAAAGTTACTTTTGTACTTCCCTTTTGTCCAGTAGGCTGGTATTCAAAATATACACATGCACCTTTAAACATAGTTTTAATGAGTTTCTGCTAGGGTGAGACTTTTCTAACAGTTAAGATATTTGTTACTCAAGCAATGTAGTCAACAACTCTCCTGCAGTAACCTGTGAAAAAACAACGTAACCAACCTGGTATTTGCTCCGCACAACCATAGAAAGATAATCGTTATCTTTCTTCTTTTCAAGCTATGTATTAACAAAAGACCTTCACCAATGAACCAATTAAATGAACCTCAAGGAAAAGGGTATACTACTATCTCAATGTTGTCGGTTGTCAACTTAACACTTTACTTTTGGAAAAAAAAACAAATGTGTTTTTCTGTTCTTCTTTCAAAGGAGAACATGCAACATTCATAAGAAGCAACTTCATCACATAGTTAACTGAACTGCAGCTCCCAGCAAATTCCAGCAGTTAGAGATCAGTTTCATGTATGTGTTGGAATTGTCAATTTAATTGTAGGAGGTAAAACACTAAAGGTGCATACTATGCTAAGTACTAACTAAATTTAGCTTTCTAGAACGGAGGTAAAAAGCTAAATTTATATTTTGAGGCTTTGTCGGTTCCATCATACCTACACATCCCTTAACAGCAGCCACGTACAGTGGATTCAGTGAGTTGGTGTCCACTAAAGGGACTGTAGAAATAAGATATGGTCTGGGTGAGTTGTTTCAGACCACAACATAACTAGAACCAGCGTGTATTTGCACATATATGCTAAGCACTACTTTTTAAATCTCTTGCTTCTAGACTAGGTGCCCAACAATATAGTAAAAAAGGGAAAAACTGAGATCATTGAAAACGTGATCATACATTTTATAATGAAGAACTAAAAAAACTGAAACATATAATAACTGTTGAACACAAAAGATGAACTATGAACTTAACTGTGTTGTTGATGGCTATGAACTTAACTGTGTCATGTTGCATAAATCTATTTAGCTGTTATGTATGTGCAGAAATGGGATGATGATGACTTCACATTGTCTCTGTTCATTAGTAAAAGTTGAGCTTTAGAAACTGCTGATGCTGCTTTGCTGCTTTGCTGATGGCCTATGCACTGCTGATGCTGCTTTGCTGCTTTGCTGCTTTGCTGATGGCCTATGCACTGCTGACTTCACATTGGCCTATGCACTGCTGATGCTGCTTTGCTGCTGCTTATATGTGCACTGCTGCTTATATATGCTTCTTGCTGCTGCTTATATATGCACTGTTGATGCTGCTTTGGTGCTGCTACTGCTTTGCTACGGCTTTGCTGATGTTGTTGCTTTGATGCTGCTTTGCTGTTGCTGCTTTGCTGCTGCTTATTGCTGGAATAAGTGAATTGCTAGAATATTTATATATGTGAATTGATGCAGGTTATTTCTAAATGAGTTGCCCATTTCTCCCGAAATGTCGATTTACTTCCGTTTCGGTTGAGAAATGGGCACTCCTAGGTCAAAAAAACAGCAAAGGTCATGCCGAATTTTTCGGTCGACTCTAGCTTAATTAATTATTGTACTAATTAAATTATTACATATTTTGTATGAAGTGCCGACATGTCGAGCGGAGACAAAGACGTTGGGGCTGGCCCTTCTCGGCCCATGAGCGTCGAAGAAGAAGCAAGAAAAGCCAACCTAAAGTTTTGGCGGCTTGGCGATGACTTGAGCGGGTTCGACGAGGAGGCCGAAGAAGCTGCGGCCGATGAAGTTGGCGAGGAGGCCGAAGGAGGTGCAGCCGATGAAGTTGACTCGGAGTCCGAATATGACTTCGAGGCCGAAGAGGCCGAAGATGACGACGCCGGAAGCAGCAATGGCGACGAGGAGGATGACTTAAGTAGTCATGGTGGCAGTGACCGCATGGACGTCGGTGGATCGGACGGCGCCGCTAAGAAGAAGAAGAAGAAGAAGGAAAGGCAGGATCGGACGCCGCCGGTACTCGGCACCAAGCTCGAAGAGTTCACGTATGTGAAACCGAGTGGCCAACCCGTGGAGCCTGCGAAGCTTGCCGCTGGGTACGGCTTGCAGCTTGGGTGCATCGTGCGGGAGAGCATGAGCATCAACCAGAAGAACATAAGAGCTAAGGGCAATACGCGGTTGCGCGAGCTACTCATTGAGAAGCTTCACAACCGGTACCAGTTCCCAGAGCCGTTCAATAACAAGAAGATCAAAGGGAACAAGGTCAACAAGTTAGCCCTCACGAGGATGAGCACTGCCTTGAGCAGCTGGAAAAGTCGAGTGAAGAAGAGAATTCTCGCCGGCAAAAGTTGGGAGGAGATAAAGAAGGCCGAGCCGATGCTCGACGAAGATGAGTTCATCAAGTTCAAGGATGCGTGCCTCACTCCGGAAGGTATCGAATGGACCGAGTGGGGGAGGCATATGCGGGACCTCAACATAGGTAACCAACGCTGCGGAGGCGGCGGTTACCGAGGAAAGAAGGCCATTTGGGCAAAGGAGGACGCCGAGTATGCCCGTCTAGGGAAAGAGAACCCGTGGCACAAATTCACGGATGAGCAGGTGATGCAGTTTGTCCGTGCCCGCTACTATCTCCACCCCGAACTCAAGGAATTCGTTACCGACGACGATGATGTGAGGAAGTTCCAGAAAAAGCTGGTAAGGAATTTACCGCGCATCTCGATCGAGTCGATATGCGTTCTAAATTTCTAAATGGCCATGTCTTTCCTTCTCTGCAGAGAATCGAAGAAAGATCTTGTGCTTCAAGTTCGAGCTCATCCCAGGGGTCGATGGCGGACCCGCGGTGGGACACGCCCTTCAACAGGGCGATAAACATGATCAAGGGGAGAGCCAAGTCCTTGCCGCCGACTTCAGCTAGCCGCGTGGCCGGCTATGGTACGTACGACAAGGTTGACGACTTCAAGAAAGAGGACCCCGAGGCGAAGAAACAGAGGAAGGCCGCGGCAGCGGCGGCGGCGGCTGCGGCCGCCGCCGCAAATGAAAGACGCAAAGTTGAAAAGCTCCGGGAGCAGATGCCGGACCTGATCGCCCAGCAAGTGCAACAGAAGCTCCGCGAGATCATTCCCGATGAGCTGTGGGAGGGGCTTGCTGCTTGGAATGCGGCAGGTCGACGAGGGGCGCTAGTGGTGCCCAGCATCTCCGGCAGCAACTCTATCCAGCACGTGTCGCTGGATGTGGTGACTCCAGATACCGCCAACGTCGAGGAGGCGCAGCCGGCGGCTGCTCCGGTGCCCCCTCCCGCCGTCGCCAACATGACCGCGCACCCGGAGGTCGCTCTGGTGACACCACCTCCCGGCAATGCCAACACCGAGCAGCCGATCGCACCGGTGCCTCCTCCCGCCATAGCTAAGGCGCAACCGATTGTGCTTCGTCGTAAGGCATCTCGGTGGGAGAATGATACCGGTGTATCGACATTAGCCGAGCTTAACGCCATCTCCAAGGTAATGACTCCGGCCAGCACATTTCATTTCCTTTGCCTTCGATGACTATATAGCTATAGCCAGCGACATCTCATGATATGAATGCAAACTTGTTTTCCCACAGGACACACCTTGCACACTTTTGCATTTCGTGGACGGCGAGCTGAAGGATGTTGCTAAGGGCACAATCATTTAGCCAAATAGCACAGTCATGCATCATAAGGATATGGTATCAGCGGTGTTCAAGGTCCGGCTGGCTCGGGTGTTGCCGGGATGCGAAGACATTGACCCCCCAACCCAACCTCAAGGCGCCGATGAACATAAGACCCTTGCGGGTTGCTTCGGCTGGGTCTTGACATGGCCGAAGACCCAGATTCGGCTTGTGAAGGAACAACAAGTTACTCAGCCGCCACGCATGGAAAAAGTTACTGAGCCACCGCCATGTTCGGCACCAGTTACTGAGCCGGCGCCGCCACGTATGGTGCCACCGCCTCGGCGGCCACAACAAGTTGTCTCCGCCAACACCTCCCGTCACCAGAAGTTGTTGGCCGCTGCTTTACCGCAGCCACCACCAGCACCACATGGCAAGGCCGTCGCTGCATCATACCCAGTACTGGTTGAGGACATCAACGATGATGATGACAACCCAGATGACTGGCTCAACACCGGCGCCACCGACTCTCTGTTCATGCCAAACATGCTGGAAGAACCCTACCGTGTCCGTGAAGATCCAAATGCTCGCACCAAAGCATGCACGCGTTTGGACTTCCATGGTGCCCTAGAGGAGACGCCTCCGGATGCTGGCGCCGCTGATCCTAAAGTCAATACGGGAAATATTTTTAGCCCCAACACACTCCATAAGGTGGTGAGCGGCGGTGATCAGTTGGCAACCGGCTGTGGTGAGCAGTTGGAAACCGGTGGTCCCATCCAGAAGAAGCACCACCGGAAGAGGACCAAGAAGGATAAGCCGTCTGCGAGCCAGCAGCCTATCGGTCCGAAGAGGCCCAGGGTTCACGATGACCCGATGTCACAACCCGCTAAGGGCACCTTGCAGGGCATAATTCATGAAGCTGGAAAACCGATCATGACTGAGGAGCAGGTCGCCCACGCGAGTGGAGCGATGGTGAGCCTTATGCACAGTATCCTGTATCTGGAGGAGGGCCTTCTTAAGGAAACAAATCCATCGTACCCAGTTTTCCCGGTGAAGGTTCCAACGGACGTGGGCTTCGTCGATGATCACCCCGCAGATATCTTCTTCATATCGTACGAGGACGTCTTCAAGCTTTTCAACGCCAAACGGCTGGACTATAACTTGGTCCGCCTATACGCGCTCCAGCGGGCGATGAAGGTCAACAGAGAGGAGAACCCTGGCGTCGCGATAGCGGACCCCTACTACATGCGTGAAGGCATGTTGATGAATCCAGCGAACCGTTCCAGAGCAATGGAGTACCTCCAAAAGTTCCTGCTGGACAACAAGAGTAAAAAAGACATACTTCTTCCTTACTTCCCCGAGTAAGTGCACACTCACTCGACCGCCGTAATAACTTGTCATTTCTTAGCTCCTTTTCCAACATTCTTTCGTTTCAACTATTTTGCGCAGAGACATATACTGCACATTGATCCTCGTTGCCCCGAGGTACTCGGTAGCCGTCTACTTAGACTCGGGGAGTGAGGCAAAGACAAAAAACTACGCCTACATCAAGGGTGTTCTAGATGATGCTCTCGAGGGATACGCCAGGAAGGGAGGCGACTTCAGGAAGGGGGCAGAAAATGTCAAGGACGGCAGACACATGTTCAAGCACGTAATCAAGTTCCCCTGCGTCAAGCAGCCGCCTAATAGTGTCAAGGAGGCCTTCTACGCCCTCCATCACATGCGGGCGATCATCCAGAACGAACACAGGCTTACAACGCCAGCTAGTGTCCGAGGATGGGCCGAAGAGCATGCAAGGATCGAGGACGCTGAACTTAGGGACGACTTCTTCCGCATCCAGAATCAGATTGCGACTATCTTGCAAGAAGATGTCATCACAAGGGGCGGAACCTTGTCCTACGCCAGACCGTTGGCTAAGCGCGAGATTGAAGACCGGTTACAGAAACAGCGTGACACTAGGACATGGACAACGAAAGATTGCTACAAACCGTTCCCGGAGCCATGCCAACCAAAGTCTTCATGATTCTTCCTAGTCGTTTAAGCGTGTATGTCAATCGTATGTGCTTGAGTCATAAACTTTACCGTCTGCAACTCATTCCGGTGTGTGTGTGTGTGAGGTGTAAACTTATAACTTGCCTTAGTCAAAAGCATCGTTGTTGGACTTATTTACTTTTGTATGCGGGATACTTATATATAACTCTTTGCTTAGCTCGAGTACTTTCCTTTGTCGACATGCATGTGAATCCTTCATTCTGTCGGTTGCATATGATATATGGCTTTGTCGACATATGTAACTCTTTTCTTATAGCTTGAATACTATATATATGGCTTTGTCTACAGAGATGCTGAGATGCTACATGGTGTACAAAGGATGGGTACCAGGAGTCTACGATGAGTGGGAGGATTGTCAGAAGCAAGTGAACAAGTTCAGCGGCAACTCCTACAAGGGGTATCCAACGAGAGAGCTAGCGGAAGCTAGGTGGAGGATCCACCTCCTAGGAGAGCGGAGAAACAACAACCGGATGAAGACCTTGATGATCGTGCTCCCGGTCTTGCTCACCATTGCGGGTGTAGTCTACTCGGTCTTTTGGTGAGATGTGTAGTGTGTGTAATATGTAATGTGTGTAATGCATGGACTTGGGCTATATATGCTCTAACACTTATAATATTCGGGAACTTTGTCACTATATTATGGATCTAATTGTTTGTGATGATATATTTGTTTTGTACTGTATGCTGTGTATTCTGGTATATCTATATATATTTTTGTGCATTGCTGTCTATAAATACCAGAAAATATTAGTTTTTTTTGGACCTGCACGAAATATCAGTGGCGCATCTCACAGGTCTTTAGTGGCGCATTGTCTATTGGTGGCGCATATAGCAATATGCGCCACGCATAATCCTCTAATGGCGCATATGCTATATGCGCCACCAATATTCACCATATGTGTGGCGCATATCGTGATGCGCCACCAATAAACTGTTATTGGTGGCGTGGCATTGGTGGCGCATACCATATGCGCCACGCATATGATAAAAGGTGCGCCACCTATAAGCATTTTTCCACTAGTGTAAACATGATTAAACGGATCAACATATGGATGAGTGAAACATAACAACTCAAATGCTTGCTTGAGATAGAAGGGAATAGGTTGACTCAACATGAAAGTAAAAGACAGGCCCTTCGCAGAGAGAAGCAGGGATTAAAAATATGCTAGAGCTTTTTATTTGTAAAACAGAGGTAAAAATTGTTTTGAGAGGTGGTTGCTTTTGTCAATGACTAGCAACGGAGTTCTTGATATCTTCCATACTAAACAAGTGAGAGCGGTTCTGAGATGTTTGATTAATTGGCACATTGGTGCTCTTTTATAGCTTTGCACTCCTCCCCACCTTTTTCCTTTCTCAAACCATGGCTAACCGATTCCATCGGGTGCCGACCAACTTTCACATACCATGGAGGAGTGCTCTTTTCTTTCTTTTCTTTTTGAGATTATAATGGTCTGACCAGCTCCCTTGCAAAATTAGTGACGAGCAGATGAAGCTGCCTAGTCGAGGGGTACTTAATTTAGTATGGAAGATAATAAACCCATCCACTACGTCCTCATGAGCTAAAAACAGTGGCACAAAATGAGAAGTATTTGAAGGTTTTTGAAAGGTAGCACATGAAAATTTACTTGGAATGGCTTGAAATACCATGCATAGGAATTTATAGTGGACTCTTTGGAAGTGACTTGGTTTCTAGGAGTTGGATGCACGAGAAGTATTTCCTCTCAGTACAGGTCTTTGGCTAGCAAGGCTGGGTAGCAAGCATAAGAGTTGCATGAAACAAACATACATATAATAAGAACAATCATGCAAACTTCCTTGAAGGTACAACGATTTTAACTTTGAGAATAATAATGCTTATAAGCCAATCATAAGGAAAACTGAAGTGATGTAACTACAAGCACTTCTTTCTTCTTTTCTACTCAATCCTCAAGGTAATATTGCTACTGACCAAGCTAAATTTGCCAAAACCAACCAAATTTACTCATGCTCCCAAAGTGATACCAATACTAATCAACAAGACTAATCATATAAGAAACATTGCAAACTAGAATAAAGTGTGCGGAAAGTAAACAATAAAACTTCTCATTAATATTATTTCATTACCGCAACTCACACCAAGGGATACATACATAACCAACTAAGGAGGATACTTCCAAACTGCAAACTATTCTATAGGATAATTTCTCTATTCATGATATGACTCTACTTGAAAAGTAACTGAGTAAAAGGTGATGATGTGATATCGTGGCACTCCCCCAAGCTTGGAACAAGCCAAGGGGATGCCTATACCGATGACGAATTACTCCTTCGGCGGTAGTGGAATCATCCTTGGATTAATAAAATATTCCAGCATCCTGCGAAGCCTGAGATTCTCTTCTTGAAGTATCTCTACCTCCTTCTCCAGAACTCGATATTGAGCGCAAAACTCGTCAGTGACCAGCATACCCTCTTTTATCACAGGCATGGAGTTTAGATCCAAAACGTGTAGTGTTGGTCCCTGCATATCATGAGAAAAGATACGTCTAGCTTTCGTTGGTCCTTCAAAAGTAGGGTTTCTTGCCCTCGATCTTCCAGCCTCCTGCTACTTCTTCCACTTGGGGTCTTGGTGATCATCCTCCCTGGGCCTTTTGCCCTTGTCGTCATTTGAAGAGGCCATGGTGCTCCCAAAACTTAAGATCAACTCCTGACAGAAACAGCTCGAAACAAAACACGATGATAAAATGATATACAGACCTCGGGTACTCCGGGGGGTTATATAGGCGAAAATTATACATCGAAGCGAAATTGCAGGAGGAAACTGGGATGGAAACGAGTTCCGAGGTGTTCTCACCCCAGGGCGGTGCGGCCAGGGGCCAGGCCGTGCCCCCTATGTGTGAGGAGCACCCGGACTCCTTTTCCTGCCCGTTTTCGTCTCATGATTTTTCATATTTAATAAAAACAGCAAAAATAATAAAGGAAGAGTTCAACGCGAAACTTTTCTGACTAGAACTGTTACCTATTTGAAAACGAACTCTGCAGTTTCTGCAAATTGCCTTGGATGAATTCTTCCGGAGAAACTGTTACAATAACATCAACATCTTCATTATAAGAATCTCCAGCAATATAATGTTTGAGTCTTTGCCCATTCACCACTTGTGTAGTGTCATCTTTCAAATAAGCAATCTTTATTGCACCTGAGCGGTACACTTCAACAATAACATATGGTCCTTCCCATTTAGAGAGTAATTTTCCTGCAAAAAATCTGAGACGAGACCTATACAATAGAACTTTCTCACCAACATGAAACTCTCTTTTAAGAATTCTCTTATCATGCCATTGCTTGACTTTCTCTTTGAAAAGTCTGGCATTCTCATACACTTCGTTTCTCCACTCATCTAGAGAACTCAAATCTAACAACCTTTTCTTACCGGCGAGTTTAAAATCCCTATTAAGCTCTCTCACTGCCCAAAAAGCTTTGCGTTCTAATTCTAAAGGCAAGTGACACGCTTTTCCATAGACCATTTTATAAGGAGACATGCCCATGGGGTTCTTATAAGCAGTTCTATAAGCCCATAAAGCATCGTTTAACTTGCTAGCCCAGTTTTTCCTAGATCTATTGACAGTCTTCTGCAAGATAGACTTGATCTCTCTATTTGAAAGCTCTACCTGCCCACTAGTTTGGGGATGATAAGCAGAAGCAATTCTATGATTAACATCATATCTAGCAGGAGTTTTTCTAAAGCCACCGTGAATAAAATGAGAACCTCCGTCAGTCATAAGATATCTAGGCACACCAAACCTAGGAAAAATAACATCCTTAAGCATTTTTAACAAAGTCTCACCATCGGCACTCTTTATAGGTATGGCTTCTACCCATTTAGTAACATAATCAACAGCAACAAGTATGTGGGTATAGCCTTTTGAAGGAGGAAAAGGACCCATAAAGTCAAATCCCCAACAATCAAATGGTTCAATAACAAGAGTATAATTCACAGGCATTTCATTGCGTCTAGAAATATTGCCAACTCTTTGACATTCATCGCAAGATAAAACATACCTTCTAGCATCTTTAAAGAGGGTTGGCCAATAAAAACCTGATTGTAGAACCTTTTGTGCGGTTCTATCTCCAGCATGATGTCCTCCATAAGCGCTTCCATGGCATTTCCTCAATATTTCTTGTTGCTCATATTTTGGTACACATCTTCGCATAATACCATCAACTCCTTCTTTATATAAGTGTGGGTCATCCCAAAAATAATGCCTCAAATCATAAAAGAATTTCCTTCTTTGCTGAGCTGTAAAGGTTGGAGGCAAATACTTGGAAACAATAAAGTTAGCATAATCAGCATACCAAGGAAGGTCTCGCGAAGTTACATTTATTGCAGCCAACTGTTCATTTGGAAAACTATCATTGACAGGAATAGGATCAAAAGAAATGTTTTCCAATCTAGACAAATTGTCAGCCACAGGATTTTCAGCACATTTCCTATCTACGATATGCAAATCAAACTCTTGTAAAAGTAACACCCATCTAATAAGCCTAGGCTTAGCATCCTTCTTAGTCATAAGATATCTAATAGCAGCGTGATCAGTATGAATAGTAACTTTAGAATCAACAATATAAGATCTAAACTTATCACATGCAAAAACAACAGCAAGAAGCTCTTTCTCAGTAGTAGCATAATTCTTCTGAGCAGCATCAAGAGTCTTACTAGCATAATGAATAACATTCAACTTATTATCTATGCGCTGTCCAAGAACAGCACCAACAGCAAAATCACTAGCATCACACATAATTTCAAAGGGTAAATTCCAATCAGGTGGTTAAACAATAAGAGCAGTAGTTAAAGCCTTCTTAAGAGTTTCAAAAGCTTCCTTACAATCATCATCAAAGACAAATGGTACATCTTTTTGAAGAAGATTAGTAAGAGGCTTTGAAATCTTAGAGAAATCTTTAATAAACCTCCTATAGAAACCAGCATGACCAAGAATACTACGAATATCTTTAACATCTCTGGGACAGGGCATTTTCTCAATTGCCTCAACTTTTGCTCTGTCAACTTCAATACCTCTTTCAGAAATTTTATGTCCAAGGACAATTCCTTCATTTACCATAAAGTGGCATTTCTCCCAATTAAGAACAAGATTAGTTTCTTCACATCTCTGCAAAACTTTAACAAGATTGTGCAAACAATTATCAAAAGAAGTTCCATAGACAGAGAAGTCATCCATGAAAACCTCCACAATTTCTTCACAAAAGCCATGAAAAATAGCAGACATGCATCTTTGAAAAGTAGTAGGAGCATTACATAAGCCAAAAGGCATGCGTCTATAAGCATAAGTTCCATAAGGACAAGTAAAAGTGGTTTTCTCTTGATCTTCCTTCCTAACAGCAATCTAAGAGAAACCGGAATAACCATCAAGAAAACAAAAGTGCGACTTCTTAGACAACCTTTCTAGCATCTGATCTATAAACGGTAAAGGATAATGATCTTTCTTAGTAACCTTGTTAACTTTCCTATAATCAATGCACATCCTATAACCAACTACTACCCTTTGAGGAATAAGCTCATTATTCTCATTAGGCACAACAGTCATACCTCTTTTCTTAGGTACACAATGAACAGGACTAACCCATTGACTATCAGCAATAGGATAAATAATACCAGCATCAAGGAGCTTTAATACCTCATTTCTTACCACATCCTTCATCTTGGGAATTAAGCGGCGTTGATGCTCCACAACTGGCTTCGTGTCTTTCTCCATGTTAATAGCATGCTGACATAAAGTGGGACAAATCCCTTTTAAATCATCAAGAGTATATCCCATAGCTCCTCGGTGTTTCCTTAATATCTCTAATAACCTTTCTTCTTCCTTTCCTGAAAGCTTAGAACTAATAATGATAGGATATATTTTCGTATCATCTATATAAGCATATTTAAGATCATCAGGTAAAGGTTTCAATTCAAAAACAGGATCTTCCTTAGGTGGCAAAGTGGTACCAAGATCCTCCACAGGTAAATTATGCTTGATTAATGGTTGTTGACGAAGGAAAATATCGTCAATCTCTTCTCTTTCCCGACTGAAAACATCACTCTCATGATCTTCCATGAATTATTGCAAAGCATTATTAGGAGCAAGAGCAATAGAAGCAAGCTGTTCAACTCGAAAATTTTCATTAGGCGTGTTATTTTCATAAGAAGTCTTAGCAAACTTGGAAAAATTAAACTCATAAGACTCTCCATTAAACTTAGTGAAAATTTTCTCCTTCTTACAGTCTATCACGGCGCCACAAGTATTCAAAAAGGGTCTACCAAAAATAATAGGACAAGTTTTACTAGCCTCCTTACCAAGTACTAGAAAATCAGTGGGGTATTTAGTCTTACCGCATAGGACTTCCACATCTCGAACAATACCAAGAGGCCAAACAGTCTCTCTGTTAGCAAGCTGAACAACCACATCAATATCTTCAAGTTCACAAGCTCCAATCTCATGCATAATTTCTTTGTAAAGCTCTAAAGGAATGGCACTTGCACTAGCACCAATGTCACATAAACCATAATAGCAATGATCTCCAATCCTGACAGGAATAACAAGAACACTTGTTTTCCTATGCCTTTTAGGATGTGAGAGAATGTTAGAAGCATCTTCACAAAAAAGAATATATTCATCCCCTACATCTTTAGTAACAAGGTCCTTCAATATAGGTATAGGAGACTTAATAGTAATTTGCTCATCAGGCTCTGCAGCTTTCTTAGTGCTTTTATTAGACACACTTACCAAAGTAGAATACTTTTTTACCTTAGCAGGGAAAGGTGTCTTCTCAAAATAAGGCTCAGGCACAATGCTATCAATAGTACAAACTTCAGTAGCTGCAGCAGGAATATGACTAATAGAATCTTTATAAGGCGCATGATATTTGTTCCAATCTTTCTTTGGAACATCAAGATAAGAGGCAAAAGCCTTAAGACAATTAGCAAGTATTTGAGAATCAAGACCATAAGCAATGCTAACACTATGAAAGTCATCGGTTCCCATAAAAGTTTTAATGCATTCATAATCATAATTTATACCTGACTTCCTACCTTTGTCATTTTCCCATCCTTTAGCATTTTCTTGGATACGGTCAAGGAGATTCCACTTAGCATCTTCCTTCATATGAGTAAATGATCCAAAACAAGAAGCATCCAAATAATCCTTATCAGGAAGAGTAAGCCGCGCATAAAAATTATCAATAACAATATTATTGGGGAGCTCATGAATGGGACATTTGAGCATTAGTAACTTCCATCTCCCCCACGCTTGGGCAATACTCTCTCCATCATGAGGCCAAAAGTTATATATCCGATTACGATCTTTATGAATTTCACTTGGAGGATAAAACTTGGAATAAAAGAGAGGCACAATTTCCTCCCATGCAATAGATGGACCATCTTTAAGCAGCCGATACCACTCCTCAGCTCTGCCTTTCAATGATAAAGAGAATAGCTTCCTCTTGACCTAGCTCAGTGAAATACCTGCACACTTGAACAACTCGCATAATTCATGTATAAAAAGTAAGTGATCACCCGGATGGACAGTTCCATCTCCTGAATAGCAGTTATCCATAACACGCTCAACAATTTTCATAGGTATTTTAAAAGGATCTACTTGAGCAGGTGGTGGTGGTGGTGGTTCATCCACATGTGCAGCAGTGGTAGAAGTGTTCCCAAATAGGAAACCAAATGGAGAATTCTCCATAGCAAAGTAAAATAAAAGTAAAAGACAAAAAAAAATACTCACAGCAACGATTCCCTTTACCAATTCCACTCTTCAATAGCGCTTCACTCCCTGGCAACGGCGCCAGAAAATAGTCTTGATGACCCACAAGTATAGGGGGTGTATCGTAGTACTTTCGATAAATAAGAGTGTCGAACCCAACAAGGAGCAGAAGGTGTTAACAAGTGGTTTTGATCAAGGATTCACTGTAAATACTAGCAAACTGGTTTTCAGGGGTATTTGGTAATGCAAATAAATAAAGTGCAAGTAAACAAAAGACAGTAGTAATAATTGCAGCAAGTGGCCCAATCCTTTCTTCAGCAAAGGACAAGCCGGTTGTGTAACTTATGATGACCAAACGTTCTCGAGGACACATGGGAGTTTCTGTCAAGTGCTTTCGCTTCATTCCGCTGAATAATCTTTACTGGTTTGATAAGTGTTATGGGGGTGAACCTGTGCTAGCGTACTACCCTTACTAGGATAAATACACACTTGTGATTATACCCCTTGCAAGCATCCACAAATACAAGAAAGTAATTAAGATAAATCTAACCACAACCTTAAACTCTAAGATCCTACGCTCCCTGGTGCAATCCCAATGGAGGTTTAGGTTTCTGTCACTCCAGCAACCCCGCAGTTGGTAGCCAAATACACAATGCATCTCACTAGGCCCATAAATGGTGAAGTATCATGTAGTCGACGTTCACATGACACCACTAGTGAAATAGCACCACAACAAATAAATATCAAACCATTAAATATTACTCAACACAATTCCACTACTAACGACTTGACTTCTCCCATGTCCTGAAGAAATAAATGAACTACTCACAAGACATCATATGGATCATGATCAGAGGTGAAATAATGGTAAATAACAATCTGAACATAAACCTTAATTCAACAGTTCCACTCAATAGCATCAACCACAAGAGTAATCAACACCGGGAAAGTTTCCCCTAAGAATTTGACAAGATTCAACTCAAGATGTTACAGCGGGATGGCGAGGTGATGGTGGAGATGAAGGTGTTGGTGATGGAGATGATGATCCCGATGAAGTCCGGTGTGATGGTGATGACGATGGCGACGATCTCCCCTCTCCGGGAAGGAATTTCCCCAGCAGATTTCTCTCTGTCGGAGAGCTTTTCTCTCTTTGGTGTTTTCCGCCCCGCAGAGGCGGCGGTGTCTATCTCTGAGCCCCCCTTGACTTAGGTTTTCGGGGATGATGAAGTACGCGAAGGGGCGAGACCTGAAGTGGGCCAGGATGGCCTCACACTAGGGCGGCGCGGCCAGGGGCCAGGCCGCGCCCCCTATGTGTGAGGCTACCCCTGGCTCCTCTCGACTCCTCCTTCTGGCTTCCGGAGTCTTTTGGTAAAATATAATTTTCTGGTATTTTTCTAGAATTTTCCTGATCTTCCGAAATATGGTGTCTTGACGGTCCTTTTCCAGCAGAATCCTGACTCCGGCAGCAAATCCTCCAATGATCATCAAACATGTAGAAAACAGAGGAAATAACATAAGTATCAACTCTAAATATGAAATATATCAATGAATAACAGTAAATTATGATACAAAATAGTGATGCAAAATGGACGTATCAGCGTCCTACGGCGGGTCCATCCTATGCGACCGAGCAGTTCTCCAGGAAGAAGGTCGGGGTGCGTAAGTTCTCTGCCAGATCCAGGGCGGCGGCGGGGGGCCCCCACGCCTACCCCTCCGCTACAAGCGCCGCCGGCCCGTCCGCCTCCCTCGGCGGTCCACTCCTCCCACTCAGATCTGCCAGATCCAGCTCAAGGCCAGAAGAAGGCGGGCATCAAATGCTACAACTACAGCAGGGACGGGCACTACCAATCTGGTTGCACCTTCCCCGCCCACTGCAGCGTCTGCGATCTCGACGGCCACACCACTGGTATGTGCCCCAAGGCTTCTAAGCATCCCGTGCTCCAGTGGTATGGCTACGCGGTGGACGGAGTGGGCTTTCACTTCCTGGAGGTGGACGATGCAGGGCTGGCCTCAAGCCCGGCGGCCAGTGAGATCGAAGCAACTGTGATTGCGGCAGAAAATAGGTTAACCTGTGAGTTGCTTACGCAGGATCTCAAAGCTCTGATTGAAGACAACTGGGACTGGAAAGTTCGTCACATCAGTGATACGGATTTCTCAGTGGTTTGCCCAACTAAGGCCAGTCTGACCCTCTGCAAGAACTTGTGCAAGAACATTGGTGGCATTGCTCTCCCTGTTAGCAAAGTTTCTGTCTTGTTCGCTGATCCGCTGCCACACTTAAGGGCGTCTACTCTCCTTTCCAAGGTTTGGGTGGCCTTGTCTGATGTTCCTCCTTGTCTGCGCCAGGCTGACCTGCTATTGGAGGGCACCAAGATGCTTGGGAGGCCCAGATTGGTGGATGAGGATTCTCTGGCAACTGCTGAGGGCCCTGTGCGGATGCTCTTCCACACTCCAACCCCGGATCGCCTCCCCAAATCTGTCACTCTCTTTGCCAGTTTGCAGGGATTCCGGATTGGTGTGAGTGTGGAAATGGCCAAGGGTGCGAGCCCCAGACCCCCTAGATCAGAGGATTTCCACAAGGGCGGTGATGGCGACCCATCCAAGGACCAGGAGCAGACGGAGGATCAGAGCCAGTCTGATTGCCACTGGAAGAGAAGGAGCTCGCATGACAAGGAGAAAGGCAAGGAGGTGGGGACCTCTGGTGAGCCCAAGTCCGGCGCTACCAAGGAAAATGTAGCTTCCCCTCCGCAAGTGATGATCTCAGATGCTCTTCCCTCGGGCCAGCAGCAGGCACTTCACAGTGTCTTCAAGAAGAAGCTAATGAAGAAACCAGGCACAAAATCCTTGGTGGGCAGCAGCAGTGTGCCACCCCCTTCGGCTAAAGACCACTCTGCTACCAAACCATCCTCTGCTCAGACAAAATTCAAAGCCCAGCCCATTCCTTTCAACCAGTATGGGTCCAACTTGTCGTCTGATCTCCTCCTCTCCTCAGAGCCCATTCTCCAGACTCGGGCAATCTCTATGACGATCATCCTCGACGACGATTCCAACCCAGACTCTGCCCCAGACTCAGATTCCCCTGTGGATCCAGATATTCTCAAGCGCTCTAAGCTGAGCAATGCTGATCGAGCGGACATTGGATGGGAGAGCCCTGAGGACCGGGAATATGACAACGAGACTATCACCCAGAAGATTGCCAAGCTCAAGAAGAAGCAGGACGGGGATGTTCACAACTCCCCAGCCTCCCCACGTAATCCTGACCTAGCGAAGGAAGCGGCGTCCTCTACTCCAGTGACCAAGGCCAAGCGCTCCGCGACGGTCGTCTCTCCAGTCTCTGGCACGCGTTCCAGCGCCAAGGGGAAGGGGTCTGAGGCGATCCCTATTCTGCAAAGGGCGGTCAACCGCGCGGCTGTGAAAGCAGGTAACCCACCCTCAACTTCTAACTCTCCCGACCCTGCTTACATTGCGCTCTCTACATTCCCTGATTTGCATTTCATGGGGCTCGCGGGTGATTGTGGGATTGTTCTGGGGAATTCCTCTATGTCCGCTGTGGCTGCTTTGTCGGTCGTCTATTCCAGGGAAGTGGCACAAGCAAAACTGGTCGAAGCTATCGATCGTGCGGCCTCCAGAGAAGCTGCTAGGGAAGCAGAAACTTCTCAGCATGCTAGTCAGGTGGAGTCCACCAGTGTGGGGACTGCCCCTATGACTCAACCGGAGGCAGAGTGCTTGGCAGAAGAAACTGGTGATCCAGAGACCATTACGGTTGTGTCGCTCTCCAAGAAGAGAAAACAGAAGGGCCCAGTGATGTCTCTTCCTCCTAGGACCAACTTGAGCTCTACTCCAGCTCGACAAGCACGAGCTTTAAAGATTGGTTCCCAATGAAAGTTGCCGTTTGGAATCTGCGTGGGTTTGGCCAGAGTGGCCGTAAAACCCAACTAAAGGAGTTTATTAAGAAGGAAGCTCTAGATATTATTTTCCTCCAAGAAACCATGCGTCAAGACTTCACGGATCAAGAGCTCAGAGATTTAGTGAATGGAGAGCTCTTTCACTGGCATTGGCGCCCAGCTGTGGGTCGCTCTGGTGGTATGCTGCTGGGAATGAAAGATGAGGCTTTTGAAGTTGGCGCTATCGATCAGGGACCCTATTTCTTAAGTGCTGCGGTTTACCATAGGGTTTCCAAGTTTAAATTCGAGACCATTGGCGTGTATGGCCCTGCTGATCACTCCAAATCAGCCCAGTTTCTGATGGACTTGGAAGCCAAAGTGCAGAGATCCTCCATACTGGTTGTGGTGTTTGGGGACTTCAATCTTATCAGGGGCGCCCTTGAAAAGAACAATTCAAATATCAATTGGCCTCGGGTCAATGCGTTTAACGATGCGATCACTAGAATGGCGCTCAGAGAGGTAGTGCGGGCTGGAGCAAGGTTCACTTGGTCTAATAGACAAAGAAATCATGTCAGATGTGTTCTGGACAGGGTCCTTGTTTCCCCTGAGTGGGAGTTGCAGTTTCCCCTGCTGTCTCTTCACGCAGCTACATGTTTAGGCTCTGACCACACTCCCCTGGTGTTGGATTCTGGGAGTGAATGCCAGAGGAAATCTTCCAGGTTCTTCTTTGAGACCAGCTGGTTTCACCTACCTAGTTTTGCAGAGATGGTGGTGAAGCGCTGGCAAGACCAAGCGTGCCAAATAAGAAGGTGTAGGGACCAATTGACTGGTGGCAGACTCAGTCCAGTGAAATCAGACAATTCCTTAAAGGGTGGGGAGCTAATCTTGGCAAGCATTCCAGAGTGGTCAAAGCTAAATTGTTGGCCAAAATCCAAGAGCTAGATTATGTGGCAGATGGGATGGGTCTAGATGAAGATGGGTGGGCTCTCAGGTACCACCTGGAGGAGCAAATGATGGAGCTTCTGAGCTCAGAGGAATAATACTGGAGGCAGCATGGGAGACAACAATGGATTCTTCAAGGGGATGCCAACACCAAATTCTTCCACGCTTTTGCAAATGGAAGGAAAAGAAAGTGTGCAATTCATTCCCTGTCTTCTAACCAGGGTGTGGTCACGGAGAAGGACGCTATTCACGAGCTAATATACACTTTCTATCGTAATCTCATGGGGGCAGAGGAACCCAAACTTCTCAGTATCAGACCAGGCTTGTGGTCTCTTCCTCCCATGAAAATGATGACTTAATGAGAACCTTCACTGCTGAGGAATTGGATGCTGTTTTGCATGAGACTAAGACTGACACAGCTCTTGGCCCTGATGGACTACCAGTGCTGTTTTACAAGAAGTTCTGGCCTACTCTTAAGCATGCTGTCTTGGATATCTTGAATGGGTTTGCTCTTGGCAGAGTAGACATTGCCAGGCTGAATTTTGGGATCCTTTCCCTGTTACCCAAAGTCCCAGGGGCGGACAATATCAAGCAGTATAGGCCTATTGCTTTGATCAACGTGATCTTCAAGCTGGTCTCCAAGGCATTTGCCTGCAGATTATCCCCAGTAGCGCACAGGATTATCAGCCAATCTCAAACTGCCTTTATCAAAGGCAGGTTCATTTAGGATGGTCCCCTTTCTCTACATGAAATTATTCACGAGCTGAAATCCAAGAATCTCCCTGCAGTGTTACTCAAACTGGATTTTGAGAAGGCATACGACAGAGTTAACTGGCAGTTTTTGCGAGAGGTCTTACTGATCAAGGGGTTTGAGCCAGCTTTTGTTCATAGGCTTATGCAGTTAGTCTCAGGGGGACAGACCGTGATTTCAATCAACGGTGAGGTTGGTCCGTACTTCAGAAACAAGAGGGGGTGCGGCAGGGTGACCCAATCTCCCTGTTGCTCTTTAATTTTGTTGCTGATGCCTTGGCAGCTATCCTGGATAGGGCCAAGGTAGCTGGGCATATCCAGGGTGTGGTGCCGCACCTAATTTCAGGGAGAGTGTCCCACCTGCAGTATGTGGATGATACGATGATTTTGATCCAAAACACCCAAGAGAGTCTGACCAATCTCAAATTCTTGTTGCTGTGTTTCGAGCTCCTGTCAGGTATGAAAATTAATTTCCACAAGAGTGAAGTTATTGTAATGGGAGTCAGGGAGGCTGAGCAGGCTAGGGTGGCCAGATTGCTCAACTGTAAACAGGGAAAGTTCCCTTTTACCTACCCGGGCTTTACCATGAGCGATCACAAGTTGTCTATGGCTGATGTAGAACCTTTGGTGGCCTCGGTGGGCAAGCATGCCGCATCGTGGCAAGGTAGATTCATGTCATCTGCTGCTCGCCTGACGCTGATTGATGCTTGCCTTTCGAACCTCCCACTTCATACAATGGGCCTCTTTCTGCTGGCCGATGGATCCCATGCTGCGATGGACAGTCACAGGAACAGATTTTTCTAGGAGGGACAGAGCGCATCAAAGAAATTCCATATGGTCAATTGGAAAACCATTTGCCAACCCAAAAGCCAGGGTGGCTTGGGGGTGTTGAACACAAAACTGATGAATATTGCTTTGATAGCTAAGTGGATCTGGAGGATGTACAGTGTCGAAAACTCTGATTTGCTTTGGTGGAGATTGTTGGGTGCAAAATATAGAACATCAGAGATCTTCTCTCACAACCCCAATAGCTGCTCTCCTTTTTGGCATAGCATTCATAAAGTAAAAGAGTACTTTAGATTGGGAGTAAGATTTTGCCCTGGCAGGAATTCTAGCACCAGTTTTTGGAATGATGTGTGGTTTGGGGATGTGCCTCTAAGTGCTAGGTTTCCTTCCTTGTTTTCCAAGAGTTCTGATATTGATCTCACCATTGCGCAAGCTTACTCAGAGGAAGGGTAGCGCATCTTCTTCCGGAGAGCTCTAGATCGGGGCGATCTACAGGCTTGGTCTGAATTGTCGGCCCTGGTGGAGGAAATCGAGTTGGAAGATTCGCCCACCACAATCTCTTGGAGACTGACTCCTTTGGGGAAATTTACAACGAAATCCCTTTACCTCTCGCTGTGCAAAGCACCTGATGTGCCTATAACCAAAATCATCTGGAACTGTCAGCTCCCACTCAAGATCAAGATCTTTACCTGGCAGCTTCTTAAGGGTTGTTTGCCGTCCAGCGATCATATCCATGCCTGGGGAGGGTCCTCTGATGGTAACTGTGTTCTCTATGGGGAACCAGAAAATGTCGATCATATCTTCTTCCAATGTCATCTAGCGGAATTCCTGTGGAGTGGGGTTCGGATGATGTTCAGTGTGGACTGGAATCCGAGATCTAGACAAGATTGGATTATTATCCTAAACTCTTTGTCTCCCAAACCTCGCAGGTTGTTGTGGACGTTTTTTGCTGCGCAGTGTTGGTCTTTGTGGACAACTAGAAATAAATTTACGATTGAGGGCAAGTTCCCTCGTCAACCTGCTGACTGCATCTTTAAAATCATCTTGTCTTTACAGCTATGGCGCCAAATTCAAAAACCTAAAGATCGGGTGCTGCTAGACGAATTGGTGGCGATGTCAAGATCTTTCTTCGCCAGTACTCACTCTCCTGCTTCAGCGACATCCTCGCATGCGCCAGCGCCAGCAGCCGTTTAATTACGTCCATTATCTACTGAACTTCATGAACCCCCAGCCTGCGTGATGTAGTTTGGTTGTAAGTTTAAACTTTGTGGGTGGTCTAGCCAGGGTGGTTTGACCGCCCAAGTTTGGTGGTGGTTTACTTGTTTCGTACTCTATGTTTGGATGTTGTAAAACTTTGCTCTGTGTGGGGCTTTATTAATTTAAAGTCGGGCGCAGGCGTGCCTATTATCTAAAAATAATTCCGTGGGCATACAAACGACTAAATTGGAGTCCGAATTACAATTCTTGGAGGCCGAATTCCAATTCCCCAATTATAGTCCCAATTCGGTGCATGCAAGTGCAATGTTGGTATAATCTAACTTCTCGTTGACCACTTTCTAGGAACTCTAGTGTTTGCTCATCGTATTCGCTCAATAAGAATCATGCGGTCCTCCGCAATGCCAGTATGTTAGGTGAGCTTAACCTTCTATCCAGAAGGAACCCTAAACAGTGCTTTATGTTATCACCTTAGTTCGGTACCCATGTACATGCGCACAGACCCACCATCGGGCCATCTGTCAGTGTCTTTTTGTGGTGGATTTTGCGACATTGAATGGTTTGGATAGGCCGTCGTTTCAAATTTTAGGAGTGCTGACCGTGGAGAGAGAAAGTAAGAGAGAGAGAACATTTCCACCATATTTTTTGCCCAGCGCTCTAGTTCCCCCTAGTTCCCCTCTCCCTTCAACTCTGCCAATGATTTTCAATCGAAGTTTCGCTCGGTTGAAGCCGGAGAGGCGAGGTGGGGGCTGTTGAGAGGTAGGTGTGGTGGTGGCGTCACCATATTGCAGTCGATTTTTCTCAATTTTGACCTCTTTGAGTCTTGCTTGCGCCATTGATTTTTGCTTGGTGATTTGGTACCAGAAGAAGGTATGTAGTAGCGGGGGGGGGAGGTGAGGTGGTGGCTATTGACAGGTAGGTATGGTGGAGGACCACCTAGTAGTTGTTCTTTCTCGATTTTGAGCTCTATTAGTCTCGCTCGCGCCATTGATTTTGCTCCATGTTTTTCTATAGGAGAGAGCCTGTCGAAGGGAGGGAGGTGAGGTGGTGGCTGTTCAGAGGTAGGTGCGTTGGAGGTGCCACCTATCGGCTGTTCTTCCTCAATTTTTGAGCTCTCTAAGTCTCACCTGCGGCCTTGATTTTGCTCGGTGATTTGCTGTAGGAGAGGGCCTGTCGAAGGGAGGGATGTGAGGTGGGTGGAGCTATCACCCATCTGAACTAGGACTATTCATTGATTCCGAGGGATCCGATGCTACCTCTCATTTTCATTTTGTGTTACTCATCCAGTAATTACCCTGCTGATGCATGTAAAATGCATCCATGATCTTTGTAGTTTATTAGATCATATTCATAGTTATTTGATAGTTTTATGAGGACTTGGACTTGTTTGCCTTTGATTTTGGGGGGTTTCTAAACAATCCTCTTTCATTTGGTTTTAACACTTCGAAGCAGAATTTCTTGTTTTTGCATGTTTTTGACTTTTAGGGATCTTCCGGACGTCAAACGGACCCATTGCCTCGTGGCCTCCCTCATGTGTTTCTTGTATTCTAGCTGCTCCTCATGCAAAAATATTGGCACTGTAAAAATCCCCGAGCTTTTTGAGTTCCGTAAAGTCCCTGAAACATTAAAATATGAAAAAGGAGGTTTTCTGCCTTCCAGAAATTAAATACCAATAAAAGGGACTTTGTAGGAAAATCCTATAAATCATCTAAAAAGGATTAAATAATGATTGATTGATGCAAATAACAACGTAAACTAATCCTATATGATGCTATTATGATGATGAAAAATGCACAACTACCAGTTCTATCACACCCTTCACTATTATTTGGTACTTTTCCAATTCATAATATCTAATGCAATGTTTTTTTGTTAATTTTTATTTGACGAATATGAAAGGTTTGACTGCAGGTACTTCACTTAAAATTGGCTCAAATGGGGACAACACAAGATTTTGTGGCATAAAGTGTTGTTCAAAAACTTGGACAGTTCTTTATAAGATATTTTCTCTAATCAGATAATATTTTTTTAAATAATTTTCAATTTAAACTATCTCATAGCTCATATTTTACAGTAAAATATCTTGTTAGTTTGTAGAAACAAGCATATATTATCCTGATAGTGTAGGAATTTATTTATAACAACACAATCAGAGGGAAACATGCATATATGATATTACACAGTATACCAATCAAGAAAACAATTCAAACACCTTTTCCAACCATAGTTTTCCCACAGGAGTAACAAAAAATGAGTTGCTAAATCACTAAAACAGGCTCATCGGTGAGTTCATTTTCATTGCATTCTTAGCTGGGCAATCCTTAGAGGCATGATCTTTTGAACCACAGTAGTGCATGTTACTTTCCTAGACAGTTAGATGTAGTCCACTCTTGTTGCTCTTTTCTTCAAGCCCTCCCCTTTGTTATTGTGCAAGCAGGGCTACTTGCTTTCTTATTTCTTGCACGATGTGCCTGACCTTTTGTATCTACTCCAGCAGTGGAGCTTGCAGGGATGTCATGTTGTTGTATTGTATCATCATCATCATCAATTGTTGTTGGAGGAACTTTAGCTTGCTTCTTATTCTTATTCCTTTTAAAAGCATCTACAACTGCCTTTTTAATCTCTCTTCTAACTTGGCTACAAGTGCTCGTATGTGTTTTCAAGCTACTTCATTTGTTTTATCTAAGCTATTGCACCAATAACAATCCTTACAAAGTCATTGCATAAGTTACCATAGAGAAGTAATTTGCAAAGTCATTGCATAGGTAACCATAGCAAAGTCATTACATAGGTTTCCATAGCAAAGTCATTGCATAGGTTTCGCTAGCAATTCTGAGCACGAGAGCTCAAGGAGGGGTCCAATTAGAGGTGTCAGGAGTTTGTGAGATCGCCGGGTATTTATAGGTTAAGGCCATGATGTTTCTACACGGAGACGACATGGGCAAAAGGCAATTTTGTTGTCGTTGTTGTCGGGGAGGATGGCGCGAGGGAGAAGAGTTAGGGTTTGCGGTGGTTAGATTGGATTTTTGCAAATAACCCCTAGATGATGTGGATTTATGTGCAAAAGCGGGATTTCTTTCGTTTGGGCTGGCTGTTGGCTCTAGTTGGGCCAGGACGATGGGTTTTGGTCCAGGTGAGCGTGTTCCTTTTTTCTTCTAAGTATTTTTCTATTTTATTTTCTGATTTTAATATTTGAATTTTGTTCAAGTCTAAAAAGGATTTGAATATTTTCATTATTTGAATGGTTTAGAATGTGATAGAGAGGTATTTTCATCTCCCAAGAATAATTGGAAATAGTTTTTAAGGCCATTTGATTCCTCACATAACAATATGAGGAATTCAAATAATATTCAAACCTTTGAATATATTTTGGTTCAAAATAAGTATTTTGAACCTCAACATTATTATAGATACGAGTAATTGACTCTGATGTTTTTCAAAGGATTTCAATTTCTTTATATTTAATAGAAAATTGTGTTTACTTTCCTAGTAGGAGAGGATTTAAAAGTATATAGAAAAATTGTATTCAGATCTGGAATTGGACTTCAGTTCCAAATGAATAGTTTGAACTCTTAAAGAATTTCCAAATACTCATATTATTTATCTCTATTATTTCCTTATATAGTAGGAGAGGCTTTCTATATTTATGTCCCTCGCATGACATAGTACTTTATGGTTTCCAACTAGGGTTTTCAATATGAGAAAAATATTGAATGATTAGTCTATATGTTGAGATGTACTTTATAATGTCTTGAACAAATTAAATTGAGTGAAGACATTTACAAATAATTTAAAAGGATGGGTTGAATCAGGTTGAAAGAAAATATATGGGATTCATTCCTGTGATTGGTTCATAAGAATATTTTGTGACTTGGTCCCATATGAAAATATGGACTTTGGTCATCTACACTTTGACAAGACTTTAATTTAATACTTGTAAAGGAAAAAAATATATTTATGAAACCTTTAAATGGAAATCTTGTTCCAAAGAAATTTAGAATGCACATAATTTCCATAAGATTCTGAATACACTCAAGAGTGTGCAAAGGTAAGTGTGAATTAATTTGATACATTGTAAGTACTTTATAAGATACTGAATACTCTAGTTGAGTGGAGATCATTATAAAGAATTTAGATCTTTTCTTAAGTAGATTTACTACTGATAGATATGGATGAAATGATATGATTGTGATAAGGACTATATCATAAGAGAATCTTTGTGTGCTTTACCAAGTAAAAGATATTGGATATTTGTTATTTGGATTATTGAATAAGGTTTAGGTTTGCTTCACCTAGGATCTTGAGATCATATTCGTATCATCCTAACATAGAGTGTAGTGTTAGAAGAACAGAATTGTTTCACAAGAGTGTGTGAGGAATTTATCATCTGAACATCACTAGGAATAGATGGTCTTATACCATAGCATTACTCCGAGGATTTATTGGATAGAGATGAGTCATATACTATGAAAACATAATGTTGACTTGTTCCCTTGAATTACTATGGCATACCTCATATATGCCCTAGATTAGAATAGAGTATACATCATGCACTTAATCTCCCTCATCAATTAAGTAGGAATTCTACTCATTAAAATGTTTAAAAAGATAAGATGATTATGAATGGCTTTATTAAAATTGTTGTTGGTGTATGTTTAAGTGTTGTGGTGCAACTCTTCCTGACAATAGCATTCATGCCCATCATGATTTACTAGTACTACAACTAATGTTTTGATCCTCTAGATCGAACTCCCCTTCCTACTTCTAGTTTTATTTCCTAGGTTTTTAGTTTCAACCTTTGTAGCGAGCTAATCCAGATGATGAAGTTGTTCTTGATGTTCTTGTCCTTCTTCTCTTGTTCTTGCTCAGTTCTTGAATTCTCTTCCTCTCAGATCTCTTTCAACTAAGTGAGTGTGTGGAAAAGTGTTTGTACCTCTCACTTAGCCTCTGGCTTGAGTGTGATCCTTATGAGCTTTGCTCTGAGGTGTGTGAGTTGAGTCCTTCAGTTGGTCCTCTATTTATA
Organism: Dactylis glomerata; assembly: GCA_007115705.1. Classification (NCBI taxonomy): domain Eukaryota; kingdom Viridiplantae; phylum Streptophyta; class Magnoliopsida; order Poales; family Poaceae; genus Dactylis; species Dactylis glomerata. Next base: position 6,537,882 of record QXEO01000531.1, on the reverse strand, counting down.
GTAGTGTTGGGAAAGCTTTGAGATATTGACACCTCATTGCCTGCATTTGATGACTAAGGTGCTTGTGTGTCATGCTCTCATCCTTTAAGCATGAGGTGATGAAACCTATGTGATAACTCCTCACTTGCATGCATGACTAAGTTGCTTGTGTGTCATGCTCTCATGAGATAGCTTAGGATTGAAGCAACCTATGTGGAATATTCATTATCCTCATGAAATCATTTTTTTCTCATGACAAGTGGCATTAGTGACTAGATGGGATTTGTGTTGAATTGGACATGTGAATTGATTTACATATTCAAGTTAAAACTTGATTTACAAATTTGGGAAGATCATTGTAGGCCTTCATATTAATTAAGTGAAAACTTAAATAACAATGTGGATGATCATTAAGGATCTAAAGATGATTTTAGTTCCAATGTTCATTGATTTATGAAGACATGATCCTTTGAGTTGAAAACTCTCAATTTTCATTTTATTCAAATAGTTTGATCTATTTAATGTAATGTATATAGATTTAGTTTTGTTAGATTAAAAAGTCATGAATTTGTTAAACTACGTGACTATTATGCACTTTAGCCCTTATGGCTTTCCATATTTATGGATAAGGTGTTAAGAGTGAAATGAATTCTACTCAGAGATAGTTGTTAATCTTTTGAGTATTTTATAATTTGGATAAAGAAGAATAGAATAGATCAAGATTTGGAAGATCAAGATTTGATGATTTACTTGATACTTGACTATTGTCAATGATGTTTAGAAATGATCATGTTTGTGATAGGATAGATTAAGGTAAGATGAGAAATGATTTGTGACTTGTTTATTAAGAATGTATTTGTGTTAGAGTTCAATTTTTATTACGAGTCTTACTTCTATCTTCCTAACATAAAGTTTACCAAATGTCAATAGAAGTTTGTAACACTCCACTTGATGAACTACTCCTAAATCATTGTTGGGGATATACCAAATAGGTATACCGGCGGCGTAGTCCTAAACCATCAAGCCAGGGTGGCCCATGGAGGTGGTACGGCAGATAGCCTACCGGGCGGCCCAGTTGCTGGAAGCCCATGGTGGTACAGGACGCAGGAAGCTTATGGCGGATCCAAGGACAGCTCCATGGCGGGTTACCTTGTAGCACACGTATAGGACTTAGTCTAGGACTCCATATTGTATCCGCTCTGCTACCACCGTGATGCCCACGCCAGGCGCCTTTATAAGCTGGCGTGGAGAAGCCCTCGAGGCACAGCACAACCAGACAATCTCATTGTAACCGAGCACTTGTTTCCATATAGTGAATTATATCAGCACGTAGGGTCTCGCCATCATTGCGGGATCTGAAGCTGGGTAAAATCGTACTACCACCATCCCGGATCGCTCCGCCGTGTTCACCTCCTTCCACAAACCGTAATATCCCTACCCCTATGGCAGATCTATTGACGAAACCACGACAGTTGGCACCCACCATGGGGCATAGCGCGTCAGGAGCGCGGATCCAGGCGGGATCCACCTTTGCAGGCATCGGTGACACCGTCGCCATCGGGCGTGCCCTCTATGATTCCGGTTTTCCCATCGTCCCAGCGGATAACCTCTGGGTGCTGACTAGAGAAAACCCTGCTCGATTCACCGTTGTTCCGATCGGAGACATCCACATCTTCATCGGAGAGACAAACCCTACCCCCGCCACGGAAACTAATTTCCGGTGGATTGGTATGGGTGGAACCCCCTACAGACCGCTTTTGAGCTGGATACGGAGGAGGAATCATCTGATCTTGAACTTTCCAAGTTATCCAGATCAGATCTAAAAACAAATCCCACCCAACCTGCCCTAGAGGTGGTGGAAGTCGTGGATGAATCATCTGATCTTGAACTTTCGAGCTGGATATGGAGGAGGAATCATCTGATCTTGAACTTTCCAACTTTCCTAGCTGTGGATCTGCCATGAGTAATCTGGTGTTAGAGACACCGCGGTACTGCCTTGTTGCTTTCACAGGAACCACTTCGGGATCTGCCTCCAATGGAGATGGTAGCCCAGGTGAATCCATCCTAGAGGCACTTAACGAAAGTGGTGAATCAGATGACTAGGATAGCAAAGGTTGTGACTGATCACTACGACGCCGCCATGAGAAGAATCGAGGTGGAATTAGCCCAGCAAGAACTAGAAGAGAAGCAAGTAGCTGCCAAGCAGGTGTTCATGACCAACAAGGGAGATGATGCTAGGCAGGTAGCTGGTGATCCGCCATCACAGGCAGCCCGCGATGGTGAAGCCGCCAAAGAGCAGGGTAACCCGCTTTCGAGCTGGATACGGAGGAGGAATCATATGATCTTGAACTTTCCAACTTTCCTAGCTGTGGATCCGCCATGAGTAATCTGGTGTTAGAGACACCGCAGTACTGCCTTGTTGCTTTCACAGGAACCACTTCGGGATCTGCCTCCAATGGAGATGGCAGCCCAGGTGAATCCATCCTAGAGGCACTTAACGAAAGTGGTGAATCGGATGACTAGGATAGCAAAGGTTGCGACTGATCACTACGACGCCGCCATGAGAAGAATTGAGGTGGAATTAGCCCAGCAAGAACTAGAAGAGAAGCAAGTAGCCGCCAAGCAGGTGTTCATGACCAATAAGGGAGATGATGCTAGGCAGGTAGCTCGTGATCTGCCATCACAGGCAGCCCACGATGGTGAAGCCGCCAAAGAGTAGGGTAACCCGCCTTTAGCCACTGATCCCGCCACGGAACAGCTGCCCGAGATCCAAGGTGGACCTAGGCCACTGCAACCCGCCATCCCCGTGGTGCATCGCCCGGAAGACTTCACGACCCCGATGGACAAAGTCGTCTACGGAACTCTAGGAGATCCAATCACCCCTGACTATGTTGGAGATGTGAACGATCTGGAGCAGAAGAGGCGGGAAATCCTTAAAGAGGCAAAGAGAGCCGAGAAGATGGGCCAAAGGCTGGATGGCGATATTTCTCAAGCTCAGGACATGCTTAAGCGTGCAAGAAACATGGAGGATAAGTACGCTACTCTCATCCAAAAGCAGATAGAAGAAGGCGGCGACCCGCAATTGGCACGAAACCTTGAGTTCACCGTGCCAAACGTGGAAATGCTGGCCAGGATGTACATCAAGAATCTGCCATATGTGGACAAGAACCGCGATGAGGTCAGGGCCACTCCAATCAAGAACATCATGGCTGCAAAGGAGCTATTGGAAAATAACCAAAGCCCGACAGCTCTGGAGACGGCGGTAAAGCTAATGGCGAAAGCATTGATGCAGCAAGATAAGGCTACGTCATGATGAAGGCTCAAATCCGATGCTGCGATATGTCGATCTAGCACTGCCTCCAAGGCCCAGGGCAATGGCTATCATGGTGCTCGTCCTGATAACGAATCTCATACCGGATCCTCAGAGGTCCGAAGAAGAGAAGCTCGTAACAAGGCCGACGCTATCCCAACATCCTCCAATGATAGGCCACATGGCAAAGGCCCACAAAGAAATCCCTCACCGCCTCGCAAGAATTACCCTGCTTATGGATACCATCAAGACAAGGCCGCTCCCCGCCATAAGACCAATATGCCACCACCAAAGCCTAAGACATTCGAGATCCCTCAGGGAGGAATTGTCATACGTGATAACGACGGCAAACGGGGACGGATCCATGACACTGGCCGCAGAGACGAGCCGCCACGATGAGAAACTAGTCGAGATGGCGGATTTAAGCAAAGGGAACAGTCTCGGCATGACGATGGCGCGCACCGTAGCAGCAACAAGCATAAGCATCGCTCTTCCCACCGTCGCGATGAAAAAGAGCAAGGCTCCCGCCACCATGACGATGATCTAGCTCCACAAAGAGCAGAGGGAAGCCGTCGCAGTTGCAGAGACCCATCGCAGCACGTCAAGAGCAAAAGAGGTGATCCCTCACCATCCCCACCAAGTAGCCCCCATGGCAGCGGCGGCGGCCCTGCCAGGTCACACAGCTCCTGAAAAGATCCACAGGATCACAAGCCCTATGACACGCGTACCCACCTAAATGAGATTGCCAAGTCTCAAGCAGCCTTCTTCCTTGGCCCAAAGTGCGTTGGGCAGCAGATCCGTGATGAGCCCATCCACATGGGTTCAAGATCGAGAAAAATATCCGCCAGTACAATGGAGTCGACAGGCCCTTAACTTGGCTACAAGACTACTTTAATGTAGTGCACTTCGCAGGGGGATCACCCAATGTTGCTGTCCGCTATCTGCCCCTGATGCAGTGGATAAATGACTTGGCAGAAAATTCCATCCAAACCTGGTTCGACATGCAGACCGCGCTTACTGAAAACTTCGAGGGCACCTACAAGCGACCTCACAACATCGGTGACCTCCAACGGTGCCGGTAGGCAGACGACGAGACCTCCCGAACTTTCCTTGCATGATGGTTGGATATGAAGAACTCCTGCGAAGGGGTCACTGACGAATCTGCCATCCTCGCATTCATCGATAGTTTGGAGAGAGGCCAGCTGCTCCGCCATCGCCTGTTATGAGAAAGGAACGAAGGGAAATTGACCCTGAACTCCATGATCACCATTGCAAGTAACTACGTGGCCGCCGATGATGGCGCCCGCGAATCATTGAAGGCTTCTGCCATCCAGAGTACTAGAAAGCAGAACAACAACAATAAAAGAAAGAATCTGCCAGAAGAGCAGCAAACTCCGGATATGGTGGCAACAACCTTCTCTGACAAAGGACAAAGCAGCCAGCGCGGCCGAGGACGCGGTTCCAGTAGCGGCCAGCGGTGGAGCTCCACAGCTCCCGCTACGGCACCATCTGCCCCTGTGTCCTACGATGAGTACCGCGACATGCCATGCTTCGCCCATCGATACGCTTCAGGAAAGTGCAATCACACCAACCAGAACTGCAAGCTTGTCAACGACATCAAGGAGGACCAAGAAGCTAGCTACAAACGCACCCGACGACAAAGACCTTGTGGCAAAGGAAAAGCGGACAAGGAAAAGGAGTCCAAGGATGTCAGCAATATGGAAGAAGACCCTGCGCCCAAACCCGCCAAAAAAGCTGAGGGTGGAACTGGCACGGGTAACCCATACAATAATACCAAAAAGGGAACCTTTCACACGTTCCTTGGTCCCCCCACGGCTAAGGCGCAGCAAGCCGCTATGTGCTCCCTGAACGCCACCGTGCCTAAAATCCGCCAGTACGTCCGGTGGTCCGAAGTGCTGGTGCATTGGAGCCACGAAGATCATCCAGAGCACATCCTGGACAGATACTGCGCCATGGTAGTTAACCCTCTGATCCAGGGTTATGAGTTCTTGATACGTCTCAAACGTATCTATAATTTTTGATGCTCCATGCTTGTTTATACACCATTTGCTTTGTGTTTTGTTACACTTCGTGGCATTTTTATGCATTTTCCAGAACTAACCTACTAATGAGATGCCACAGTGCCAGTTCCCTGTTTTCTGTTGTTTTTGTATTTCAGAAAAGCTACACAGGAAATATTCTCGGAATTGAACAAAACAAAAGCCAAAGTTCCTATTTTTCCCGAAGCGTGACGGAGTCCAAAGTTGAGACGGAGGGGAGCCAAAGGGTGGCCATGCCACCCCATGGCGCGGGCCACCCCCTAGCCGCACCGGGGCCTGGTGTGGGCCCCTGGTCCACCTTCTGACGCCACCCTTCCGCCTATATATTCCCCTCGATGGGAAAACCTAAAGAGCCCGATCAATTTCCATGAAACATACTGCAAGCCGCCGCCGTCGTTGACGCGAGATCGGGAGGGTCTAGAAGCTCTTCTCGGCACCCTGCCGAAGAGGGGAATCACTGCCGGAGGCCTTCTTCATCACCATGCCTACCTCCGGAGTGATGTGTTAGTAGTCTACCTTGGACTACGGGTCCATAACAGTAGCTAGATGGTTGCCATCTCCTCCTTGTGCTTCATGTTTAGATCTTGTGAGTTGCCTATCATGATCAAGATCATCGTTGTGTAATTCTACATGTTGTGTTTGTTGGGATCCAATGAATATTGCTGTTATGTTAAGTTGATGTGCTGAATATTATCTTATGTTATCTCTATGTTGTTTATGATCTTGCATGCTCTCCGTTGTTAGTAGCTATCTTGGCCAAGTAGATACTAGTGACTCCAAGAGGGGGTATTTATGCTCGATAGTTGGGTTCATGCCTCTATTTAATCTGGGAGAGTGACAGAAACCTCTAAGGTTGTAGATGTGCTGTTGCTACTAGGGATAAAACAACAATCTTGTGTTCAAGGACATTTGTATTGTTTACATTACACATTTTGCTTAAGGCGATAATTTGTTGCTTGCAACTTAATACCCAACGGTTGCTCGGATGACATCCAGCGGGTGGATTATTAGTCATAGATGCAGTTGGATTATGGTCTATGTATTATGTTGTAATGCCCAAAGTGAATCTCATAGTGATCCTCATGACATTTGTATGCTTGCTTTATTCTATCAATTGCCCAACTGTAATTTGTTTACCCAGCATGTTATTTACCTTATGGAGAGACACCACTAGTGAACTGTGGACCCCGGTCCATTCTTTTACATTGTTATTACCGTTTACCATTTACTCGCTTGATTTACATTATTGGAAACTATTACCTTTTACCACTCGATACGCTTAATCCTTTGTTTACAGCAAACCGGTGAGATTGACAACCTCACTATAAGTTGGGGCAAAGTACTTGGTTGTGTTGTGTGCAGGTTCCACGTTGCTGCTGGTGCAAAGCTACGCCCTGGACGAGGTGCCATATATAAATTGTCTGGAGCTGTCGTGAAGCTAGCGAGCATCAACCTTCGGAAGTTGGTTCTTTCTCCTACTGGTTCGATAAACCTTGGTTTCATACTGAGGAAAGACTTGCTGCTGTGCTCATCATACCTTCCTCTTGGGGTTCCCAACTGGGCGGTCATCTACACACCATCAAGCAATTTTTCTGGCGCCGTTGCCGGGGAGAAAGAGGATTTCTGCAAGGGGAGTCTCTCGCTTCCAATCTTTTACTTCGTTATTGTTTTGTTTATTTTATTTTTGCTTGCATCTTTTTATCAAAAATACAAAAAAATTAGTTCCTTTTATAGTTGGTATTCCGTTACTTTTACTTTTAGTTCATTATGTTGTTCCCTAAGTATGCTCTGGAGGACCTTACAGTAGGTAGTGGTTCTATAATTGGGAAAGGTAACATCGAGGAGTTCTTTAATCATGTTAGTATGCGTAAAGATGTTGATGATAGATCTTTAGCCGAGCTTACTCCTAGTTATGAAGTTGCAGCTGCTTATTTAGTTCACATGTTGGAGGCTAGGTTTGTTAACCTAAATCCTTTTATGCAGCAAATGTTTCTTAAGCTTCATGATATCGAAGACTCTGAAAAGAAAGATTTTATTTTGGAGACTTCGCGTAGAGAATTTAGAGATGTTGTTATAGAAGCTAGGAAAGTTTTTGAGCATTTTAACATGCTTGGCTCACGTGTAGAGGTTGTTGGTAAAAACAAGGAAGAAATCAAAGTACCAATACCTTGCAAACTCGTAGGATTGCATGAAGCTTTGGAAAAGAATTTTGATTGGATTGTTCCTAAAAACCTTTTTGATGAAAGGAGTGAACCCAAGAGTGTTCATAAGGGATCTTCAAAAACTCATTTGGATACAATACAATGCCTTGTTGAAAAGACTTCTGCAATTGATCTTAATGCCTCATTTGAAAATACTTCATTTCCACTTTTTGCGCCTAGCTCAAAGGCGTTAAAGAAAAGCACTCTTGGGAGATAACCTAATGTTTATTTTCAGTAATTTTTCTTTTATTTGAGTCTTGGAAGTTATTACTACTGTAATGACCTCTCCATATAATTTTTATTTCGTTTTTGTGCCAAGAAGAACCTCTAATTTGAGGAAGGTAAGATTTGGGGAAGTTGCTGTCCTGAAAAAGATTTTTGCGCTGCACCAAACAAATTCGTGAAAATTCTCAGAATATCTTTTTGATCTGCGATATCTTATGCACATGCCCCAGGTTATTTCTAAACTTTTATTATTTTTGCACTTTTTGATTTGAGCAATGTAAGGTCCTCCGAAAAATCGATCTTTGTCAGCTGTTCTGTTTTGACAGATTTCTGCCACTATTTGTGTTTGCCTCTCGATCGCTTTCTTTTTGAGTTCTTTTGATCATGGAACTTTTGAGGAAGTTGCTACAGTAGCTTGTGCTTTAATGGATGGTATTTTGAGTTTGAAAATGAACCAAAAGAGTAGATTTACTATCATGCTTATACTAATGCTGCTAATAGAATTGTGTGAAGTTTTGTATGAAGGAAGTTTTCAAGTGTAGGGAATGGAGAGTGATGAGATGAGATGAAGTATGGACAAAAGCTCAAGCTTAGGGATGCCCATGTCACCCCAAGAAATATCCAAGAGGTACAAGCGTCAAAGCTTGGGGATGCCCTGAGGCACCCCTTCTTCATCGGCCAAAATCAGGTCACCTTTCAAGACACTATATTTTTATTGCTTCATATTCTATGCGTTTTTCTTGGAGCGTCTTTACTTTCGCTTTCAGTTTTCTTTTGTTTTGTTTGCTTAAATAAATGGTTGGACCCCAACAAATTTCTTTTGGAGAAGACACACTCCATTTTTCGTTGCCAAGAATACTCTAGTTTTCACTCTTATCGTTCAACGAGTGTTCTCTTTTTCTAGTACTACTTTTAGCTTTCATTTTTTGCCTTGATTTTTGTTCAGATCTTGTTATATCTTTGCATCAAGGTGTATTTAGACCACTGGTCTATGTTGGTTTTCAACTCAAAAGAGTTGTTTCAAAAAGGTTTGAATGGTGTTGGAAAAGAGAAAAAGTTTCATGCCTGTAGTGGTACAAATGGGAGCTTGTTTAGACTGCGGCTTAGACTTTTGCATGCCATGCTTGATGTTATTCTGATAGTATGCTTAGTAGTTTTTGCTGTATCATGACTTGTCTCAAATGACTGAGAATGCTTAATGAGCCTTTGAAAAAATCATGTGTTGTTTTTATTATATGGGAGCATGTTATTATGGTTTTCTCCTTTGATGCTTTATTTGGGTTGACTTGGCGCATGCTTACAACATGTTTGACTTTAACAAGTCGCCATAAGCCTCTATAATCATTTGGTTTTTGACCTGTGATACCACTTTATGCTTCGATTAATGATGTTTTGTCGCTATGTATGATAATGGCCGTTATTGCTCTCTTAGTTGGTCGCTCCTAGTCTTTTGCTAGCCTTTATTTTGTACTGAGAGGGAATACTTCTCATGCATCCAACTCCTAAAAACCAAGTTTCCCAATGATTCCACTATAAATTCCTATGCATGGTATTTGCAGGCCATTCCAAGTAAATTTTCATGTGCTACCTTTCAAAAAACCTTCAAAATACTTCTCATTTTGTGACACTGTTTTCAGCTCATGGGGACGTAGTGGTCAGATTTGCTATCTTCCATATTTTTTATTCCAAAAAGAAAAAAGGAAAAAAGGAAAAAATAAAAGAAAAAAGGCACTCCTCCATGGTATGTGAAAGTTGGTGGGCACCCGATGGAATCGGTTAGCCACGGTTTATGAAAGGAAAATTGGGGAGGAGTGCCAAGCTTTATAAAATAGCACTAAAGTGCCAATCTCTCTCTCAAAAATTTGCTTAGTATGGAAGATAGTAAGAACCCCATTGCCAGTCGTTGACAAGAACAACCACATCTCAAAATAAATTTTCATCTCTCTGTTTTCAAATGAAAAGCTCTAGCACATGTTTAATCACTGCTTCCCTCTACGAAGGGCCTTTTTTTAATTTTATGTTGAGTCTCCACCTTCTACCTTTATGCACCGTCTAAGAGAGCATAGTTGTCATTCTGAGTTTAATGTGCATAGTCCCAAAATTTATTATTAATTGATTCATTATTATGGTTTTGCTTGTTCTTAAATTATTTGTATCTAGTCGCCCTTTTAAACTTGAAGGTGTCCTATGCATTCATGTTTTGCTATTCCATGAAGGACAAGCTGAAAACCACTTTGCTATGTTTTTCTATATGGTTGAAACACACACTTGACTTTTAATGCTTCATTACTCATGATCTTTTGTTTGTGTTATTTTTCATGTTATAACATGGTTGCTAAGTTTTATTGTCAATATTATGTCTCTTATGCCCATGTTTTAAGTACTTTGATCTCAGCACTCAATGCTTTACATCGTTGATCAAGATTGTGATGGTGCATGTCACCTCAAAAATTATTGTTTTGTTATCACTTACCTACTGGAGGACGAGCATGAGTTAATCTTGGGGATGCTTGATATGTCTCAAACATATTGATGGTGCGGTGTTAAGGCACCCAGTTGGGAACCCCAAGAGGAAGGTATGAGGAGCACAGCAGAAAGTTTCCCTCAGTTGTGAAACTAAGGTTATCGAACTAGTAGGAGAAAGCCAAACTTCAGAAGGTGATGCTTGCTAGCTTCGCAACACTCCGGACAATGGCGCCAGAAAATGCTGGTGCGTAGTTGACGTAGGAGCTTCTTCACCTAGCAATAATGTGGAACCTGCACACAACACAACCAAGAACTTTGCTCCCAACTTACGATGAGGTTGTCAATCTCACCGGTTTGCTGTAAACAAAGGATGGAGCGTATCGAGTGGTAAAAGGTAGTAGTATGCAAGAATGTAAACAGAGCGAGTAAAAGTAAATGGTAATAGTAATATAAAGGAAATTGGACTAGGGTCCATAGTTCACTAGTGGTGTCTCTCCATAAGATAAATAACACATGCTGGGTAAACAAATTACAGTTGGGCAATTGATAGAGTAAAGATAACGTACATATGTCATGAGGATCACTATGAGATTCACTCTGGGCATTACGACAAAATACATAGACCGCCATCCAACTGCATCTATGACTAAAAATCCACTCGCGGGGAGTCATCCGAGAACCCCTTGAGTATTAAGTTGCGAACAACAGATAATTGCATTAAGCAAATGCGTAATGTAAACAAAGCAAATGTCCTTGGACACAAGAATGTTGTTTTCTCCCTAGTGGCAACAACACATCTACAACCTTAGAGGTTTCTGTCACTCCCCCAGATTACTAGAGGCATGAACCCAACTATCGAGCATAAATACTCCTTCTTGGAGTTAGTAGCATCTACTCGGCCAAAATAGTTACTAGCAACGGAAAGCATGCAAGATCATAAACAAGATAGAGATAACATAAGATATATAATTCAGCACATCAACTTAACATAGTACCAATACTCATCGGATCCCAACAAACACAACATGTAGAATTACATAAAGATGATCCTAATCATGTAGGGCAGCTCACAAGATCTAAATATGAAGCACATGGCGGAGGAGACATGCACCATCACAATCTTGATCAACTATGTAAAGCATTGAGTGCTGGGATCAAAGAACTTAAAACATGGGCATAAAAGACATAATCTTGACAATAAAACTTAGCAACCATGTTATAACATGAAAAGAAACACAAACGAAAGATCATGAATAATGAAACAATGAAAGTCAAATGTGTGTTCAAATCATATGGAAAAACATATCAAATGATTTTCAGCTTGTCCTTCATGGAATAGCAAAACATAAATGCATAGGACACCTTCAAGTTTAAGAGGGCGACTAGATACAAATAATTTAAGAACAAGCAAAACCATAATCATGAATCAATCAATGATAAACTTTGGGACTATGCACATTATACTCAGAATGGCAACTATGCTCGCTTAGACGGTGCATAAAGGTAGAAGGTGGAGACTCAACATAAAAGTAGAAGAAAGGCCCATCGCAGAGGAAAGCAGGGATTGCAAGTTTTATAAACCTTCAAAAATTATGGTACTTACTAGCTTTGAGCTCTCATTGCCCCCATCATAGGCATCTTGAATGGTTAAAGTTAATGCGAACAGAATTACGAAGCATATGTTTGACAAATCATAAGTTGAAAACCTCGTGTCCTGTGAAGTACGAATACCCAAACCTCATGCTACTCGACTTAGGTCCCAAGCAAGCTCTTGTCATTGTAAGTATACACGTATCATCGAGTACCGCCAATGGGGTACCTCCTGCCCGATGACATGGAACAAGCCCACATCAAAATGACAAGACAAACAGACAATGAACACCTCGGCATCTCTTTTTATTTACCATTGGTATAGCATTTTTATTGTGAGATGCGTTGTCGAATGTCCACTATGGGCATGCTGTAAATTTCCACCATGAATGATGCATGGCTTAGATTAGTGGCCCAGGTGTTTCTCTAACACATATACAAACTCCATGATCCCGCAAGATCCCAACTTATTTCACATCGCGAGTATCCATAAACAAAACATCACGATATCAACTCAACTAAGAGAAGTGCAATGTTGAAATCTTTCCCCATGACGGCATGGTTTGGCTAATTCCCAACTTACAACTTGCAAGCATAACTTCAACATAAGAGAGACACAATGTCAAAAAAATTAAAAGCGAGAAAAGTAAAGTGTGCCATCTGGTTTGTGAGAGCTTTACTGACTAATTTTTGCATAACACCAAAAAGAGTTTAATTCGAAGGATAGATAAAAGCAAGTCAAATGTACTTTGGAATAGCAAATTGATAATAGGTATGTATGGTGGACACATTGGAATAACTTGGTTTTTGGGAGATGGATGCACGAGTAGAGCTCATACTCAGTACAAAACGAAGGCTAGCAAAAGACTGAGAGCGACCAACTAAGAGAGCAATAACGGCCATAATCATGCATAGCAACAAAACATCATTAAGAAGAAGCATAAAATGGCATCACAAGTCAAAAACCAAGTGATCATAGAGGCTTATGGCGACTTGTTAGAGTCAAACATGTTGTAAGCATGCGCCGAGTCAACCCAAATAAAGCATTAAGGAGAAAACCTAAATAAATGCTTCCATATAATAAAACAACGCATGATTTTTTTCAAAGGCTCATTAAGCAATCTCAGTCATTTGATACAAGTCATGCTATAGCAAAAATCACTAAGCATACTATCAAAACGACATCAAGCATGGCATGCAAAAGTCTAAGCCGCAGTCTAAACAAGCTCCTTTTTGTACCACTTTTTGCATGAAACTTTTTCTCTTTTCCAACACCATTGAAACCTTTTTGAAACAACTCTTTTGATGAATACCAACATAGAACAAAGTTCCAAATACATCTTGATGCAAAGATATAACAATATCTGAACAAAAATCAAGGCAAAAAATGAAAGCTAAACACAGTTCTAGAAAAAGAGAACACTCGTTGAACGATAAGAGTGAAAAATAGAGTGTTCTTGGCAAATGAAAAATGGAGTGTCTCCTCCAAGAGAAATTTGTTGGGGTCCAACCATTTATTGCATAAAAAACAAAACTAAACTAAAAACAAAAGTAAAGACGCTCCAAGAAAAATGCATAGTGCATGAAGCAATAAAAATATAGTATATTGAAAGGTGACCTGATTTTTGCCGATGAAGAAGGGGTGCCTCGGGGGCATCCCCAAGCTTTGACGCTTGTACCTCTTGGATATTTCTTGGGGTGACATGGGCATCCCTAAGCTTGAGCTTTTGTCCATTCTTCATCTCATCTTATCACTCTCCAATCCCTACACTTGAAAACTTCCTTCATACAAAACTTCACACTATTCTATTAGCAACGTTAGCATAAGCATAATAGTAAATCAACCCTTTTGGTTCAGGTTTCGACTAAAAACACCACATATAAATCATATACTACTGTAGCAACTTCCCCAAAAGTTACGTGATCAAAAGAACTAAAAAAGAAAGCAATCGAGAGGCAACCACAAATAGTGGCAGAAATCTATCAAAACAGAACAGCTGACAAAGGTCAATTTTTTTGAGGTCCTTCTGTTGCTCAAATAGAAAAGTGCAAAACTAATGAAAGTGTGGATATAACCTGGGGCATATGCACAAGAAATCGCAGTTCAAAAAGATATCCTGAGCATTTTCACGATTTTTTACGGTGCAGCACCAAAATTTGTTTCAGGACAGCAACTTCCCCAAATCTTACCTCCCTCAAATTAGAGGTTCTTCTTGGCACAACAACGAAATAAAAAGGATAAGGAGCGGTTATTACAGTAGTAATAACTTCCAAGAATCAAATAAAAGAAGAAGTACTAAAAATAAAATAATGGGTTATCTCCCAAGAGTGCTTTCGTTTAACGCCTTTGAGCTAGGCGCAGAAAGTGCAAATCAAGTAATATCAAGTGAGGCATTAAGATCAATTGCAGAAGTATTTTCAACAATGAATTGAATTGTATCCAAATGAGTTTTTGAAGATCCCTTGTGAACATTCTTTTGTTCACTCATTTCAATAAAAATATTTTCTAGGACAAATCCAATCAAAATTCTTTTCCAAAGCTTCATGCAATCCTACAAGTTTGCAAGGTATTGGTACTTTGATATCTTCATTGTTTGTACCAACAACCTCTACACGTGAGCCAAGCATATTAAAATGCTCAAAAACTTTCCTAGCTTCAATAACAATATCTCTAAATTCTTTACGCAAGGTCTCCAAAATAAAGTCTTTCTTTTCGGAGTGTTCGATATCATGAAGCTTAAGAAACATTTGTTGCATAAAAGGATTAAGGTTAACAAACCTAGCCTCCAACATGTGAACTAAATAAGCAGCAGCAACTTCATAACTAGGAGCAAGCTCAGCCAAAGATCTATCCTCAACATCTTTATGCATACTAATATGATTAAAGAACTCATCAATGTTACCTTTCCCAATAATAGAACCACTACCTACTGAGAGGTCCTCCAAACCATACTTAGGGAACAACATAATAAACTAAAGGTAAAAGTAACGGAATGCAAACAATCAAGGGAACTATTTTTTTATTTTTTTGATAAAATGATGCAAACAAAAATAAAATAAAGCAAAATAAAAACAAATTAAAAGATTGTGCGTGCGAGACTCCCCTTGCAGAAGTCTTCTTCCTCCCCGACAACGGCGCCAGAAAAATGCTTGATGGTGCGGTGTTAAGGCACCCAGTTGGGAACCCCAAGAGGAAGGTATGAGGAGCACATCAGCAAGTTTCCCTCAGTTGTGAAACCAAGGTTATCGAACTAGTAGGAGAAAGCCAAACTTCAGAAGGTGATGCTTGCTAGCTTTGCGACACTCCGGTCAATGGCGCCAGAAAATGCTGGTGCGTAGTTGACGTAGGAGCTTCTTCACCTAGCAACGTGGAACCTGCACACAATACAACCAAGAATTTTGCTCCCAACTTACAATGAGGTTGTCAATCTCATTAGTTTGTTGTAAACAAAGGATTGAGCGTATCGAGTGGTAAAAGGTAATAGTATGCAAGAATGTAAACAGAGCGAGTAAAAGTAAACAGTAATAGTAATGTAAAGGAAATTAGACCGAGGTCCACAGTTCACTAGTGGTGTCTCTCCATAAGATAAATAACACATGATGGGTAAACAAATTATAGTTGGGCAATTGATAGAGTAAAGATAACGTTAATATGTCATGAGGATCACTATGAGATTCACTCTGGGCATTACGACAAAATACATAGACCACCATCCAACTGCATCTATGACTAAAAATCCACTCGTGGGGAGTCATTCGAGAACCCCTTGAGTATTAAGTTGCAAACAACAGATAATTAGATTAAGCAAAGTGCGTAATGTAAACAAAGCAAATGTCCTTGGACACAAGAATGTTGTTTTCTCCCTAGTGGCAACAGAACATCTACAACCTTAGAGGTTTCTGTCACTCCCTAGATTACTAGAGGCATGATCCCAACTATCGAGCATAAATACTCCCTCTTGGAGTTACTAGCATCTACTCGGCCAAGATAGCTACTAGCAACGGAAAGCATGCAAGATCATAAACAACATAGAGATAACATAAGATATATAATTCAGCACATCAACTTAACATAGTACCAATACTCATCGGATCCCAACAAACACAACATGTAGAATTACATAAAGATGATCCTGATCATGTAGGGCAGCTCACAAGATCTAAACATGAAGCACATGGCGGAGGAGACAACCATCTAGCTACTGCTATGGACCCATAGTCCAAGGTAGACTACTCACACATCACTCCGGAGGCGACCATGGTGGTGGAGAAGGCCTCCGGCAGGGTGCTGGGAAGAGCTCCTGGATCCTCCCGATCTTGCAACGGCGGCGGCTTGCAGTATGTTTTGTGGAAAAGAGATCCGTTCCTAGGTTTTTCCCGTTGAGGGGAACTTATAGGCGAAAGGGCAGCGTCAGAGGGTGGACCAGGGCGGCTTACCCCTGGTGGCGCGGGCCAGGCCTAGGCCACGCCAACCTAGGGTGTGGCCAGCCCCTGGCCCCCCTCCATCTCATCTTCGGTAAAAATAGAAGGTTTGGCTTTTGTTTCGTCCAATTTCGAGAAATATTTCCTGTGTAGCTTTTCTGAAACACAAAAATAGCAAAAACAGGGAACTGCCACTGTGGCATCTCGTTAATAGGTTAGTTCCGGAAAATGCATAAAAATGCCACGAAGCGTAACAAAACACAAAGCAAATGGTGTATAAACAAGCATGGAGCATCAAAAATTATAGATACGTGACAAACGTATCTATAATTTTTGATGCTCCATGCTTGTTTATACACCATTTGCTTTGTACTTTGTTACACTTCGTGGTGTTTTTATGCATTTTCAGAAACTAACCTACTAACGAGATGCCATAGTGTCAGTCCCTGTTTTCTGCTGTTTTTCTGTTTCAGAAAAGCTACACGGGAAATATTCTCGGAATTGGACAAAACAAAAGTCAAAGTTCCTATTTTTCCCGAAGCGTGACGGAGTCCAAAGCTGAGACGGAGGGGAGCCAGAGGGCGGCCATGCCACCCCATGGGGCGGGCCACCCCCGAGCCGCGCTAGGGCCTGGTGTGGGCCCCTGGTCCACCTTCTGACACTGCCCTTTCACCTATATATTCCCCTCGGCGGGAAAACCTAAAGAGCCCGATCAATTTCCACGAAACATACTGCAAGCCACCGCCGTCGTCGATGCGAGATCGGGAGGGTCCGGAAGCTCTTCTCGGCACGCTGCCGGAGAGGGGAATCACCGCCGGAGGCTTTCTTCATCACCATGCCCGCCTCCGGAGTGATGTGTGAGTAGTCTACCTTGGACTACGGGTCGATAGCAGTAGCTAGATGGTTGTCATCTCCTCCTTGTGCTTCATGTTTAGATCTTGTGAGCTGCCTATCATGATCAAGATCATCGTTGTGTAATTCTACATGTTATGTTTGTTGGGATCCGACGAATATTGATACTATGTCAAGTTGATTTGCTGAATTATTATCTTTATGTTATCTCTATATTGTTTATGATCTTGCATGCTCTCTGTTGCTAGTAGATATCTTGGCCGAGTAGATGCTAGTGACTCCAAGAGGGAGTATTTATGCTCGATAGTGGGTTCATGCCTCTAGTAATCTGGGGGAGTGACAGAAACCTCTAAGGTTGTAGATATGCTATTGCTACTAGGGAGAAAACAACAATCTTGTGTTCAAGGACATTTGTATTGTTTACATTAAACACTTTGCTTAAGGCGATAATCTGTTGCTTGCAACTTAATACCCAACGGTTGCTCGGATGACATCCAGCGGGTGGATTATTAGTCAAAGATGCAGTTGGATTACGGTCTATGTATTATGTTGTAATGCCCAAAGTGAATCTCATAGTGATCCTCATGACATTTGTATGCTTGCTTTATTCTATCAATTGCCCAACTGTAATTTGTTTACCCAGCATGTTGATGCGGGCAGAATAACCACCCAGTTGGGAACCCCAAGAGGAAGGTATGATGAGCACAGTAGCAAATCTTTCCCTCAATATGAAACTGAGGTTTATCGATCCAGTAGGAAAAAGCCAAACTTCAGAAGGTGATGCTTGCTAGCTTCGTGACAGCTCCAGCAAGGGCGCCATTTACGATACTTATTGGTGCGTCTTCAACTAGGAGCAACATGGAACCTGCACACAACACAACCAAGAACTTTGCTCCCAACTTACGATGAGGTTGTCAATCTCACCAGTTTGCTATAAACAAAGGATTGAGCGTATCGAGTGGAAAACAATAGCAGTATGCGAGAAAGTAAACAATGTGAGTAAAAGTAAACAGTAATAGCAATGTAAAGGAAATTGGACCGGGGTCCACAGTTTACTAGTGGTGTCTCTCCATAAGATAAATAACAACATGCTGGGTAAAGAAATTATAGCTGGGCAATTGATAGAATAAAGATAACGTGCATATGTCACGAGGATCACTATGAGATTTACTCTGGGCATTACAACAAAATACATAGACCGCCATCCAACTGCATCTATGACTAATAATCCACTCGTGGGGATATCGTCTGAACACCCCTCGAGTATTAAGTTGCGAACAACAGATAACTGCATTAAGCAAAGTGTGTAATGTAAACAAAACGAATGTCCTTGGACACAAGAATGTTGTTTTCTCCCTAGTGGCAACAACACATCTACAACCTTAGCGGTTTCTGTCATTCCCCAGATTAAATAGAGGAATGAACCCAACTATCGAGCATAAATACCCCCTCTTGGAGTCACTAGTATCTACTTGGCCAAGATAGCTACTAACAACGGAGAGCATGCAAGATCATAAACAACATAGAGATAACATAAGATAATATTCAACACATCAACTTAACATAACACCAATATTCATCGGATACCAACAAACACAACATATAGAATTACATAAAGGTAGTCTCGATCATGCAGGGCAGCTCACGAGATCTAAACATGAAGCACATGGTGGAGAAGACAACCAACTAGCTACTGCTATGGACCCATAGTCCAAGGTAGACTACTCACTCATCGCGCCGGAGGCAAGCATGGCAATGAAGAAGACCTCCGGTGGCAATTCCCCTCTCCAGCAGGGTGCCGGGAAGAGCTTCTGGACCCTCCCAAAAAGTTCCGTGATAAAAAAAACTCAAAAAGAAAGCGATCGAGAGGCAAACACAAATAGTGGCAGAAATCTGTCAAAACAGAACAGCTGACAAATGTTGATTTTTTCAAGGGTTTTCTGTTGCTCAAATCAAAAAGTGTAACACTAATGAAAGTTTGGATATAACCTGGGGCATATGCACAAGAAATCGCAGGTCAAAAAGATATTCTTAAAATTTTCACGAATTTTTATGGTGCAGCACCAAAATCTGTTTCAGGATAGCAACATTCTCAAATCTTACCTCACTCAAATTAGAGGTTTCTCTTGGCACAACAACGAAATAAAAATGATAAGGAGCGGTTATTACAGTAGTAATAACTTCCAAGACTCAAATAAAAGAAAAAGAACTGAAAGTACAACAATGGGTTATCTCCCAAGAGTGCTTTTCTTTAACGCCTTTGAGCTAGGCGCAGAAAGTGCGAATCAAGTAATATCAAGCGATGAGGCATCAAGCTCATAATTTGCTCTAAGAATAGAGTCAAAAAGTAATTTCTTCCTTTTCCTAGGGAAGTGTTCCATACCTTTCTTTAGTGGGAATTGATATTTGATGGTGCCTTCCCTCATATCAATGATGGCACCTACAGTTCGAAGAAAGGGTCTTCCCAAAATAATGGGACATGAAGCATTGCATTCAACATCCATAACAAGAAAATCAACGGGAACAAGGTTATTGTTAACCATAATAAGAATATCATTAATCCTTCCCAAAGGTTTCTTCTTAGCAACATCACCAATAGGAACATCATAATAACACTTTTCATGTGGTGGAAAATCAAGCATGTCATAAATCTTTCTAGGAATAATAGAAATACTAGCACCTAGATCACATAAAGCATGGCAATCAAAACCATTAACATGCATATCAATGATGGGTTCCCAACCATCTTCTAACTTCTTGGGAATAGAAGCTTTTTGCTTCAACTTTTCATCCCTAATTTCATGAGAGCATTGGTAATATGCTTAGTAAAAGCAACATTTATAGAACTAGCATTGGGACTCAAAGCAAGCTTTTGCAAGAAAAAAATAACTTCAGATATATTTCAGCCATGAACATCAAAATCATTAAAAGAAATAGAGCTATCATCTCCTACACTCCAAAAAAATTCAGCACTCTTTTGAGAAAAAGTTTTTGCAGTTTTGGGCTTTTTAGTACAAGGAATGGGAGTTTTCTCTACACCAATCAAAGTAAGAGGATTGCTAGCATTTGGAACAACATCATTAGAGGTAGTAATGGTACATACCTTCATCTTTCTAGCCATCTCATCTTCTCTTTCCCACCTGACATGCAATTCTGCTAACATCCTAACATTTTCATCAATTCTAACTTGGATAGCATTAGCAGTGGCAAAAGTATTGTTCTCCTTCACATCATTAGGCAACACTTTTAATTTCAGAAGTTCAACATCATGAGCAAGGCTATGAACTTTAGAAGCAAGAATATCAATTTTGCCTAACTTTTCCTCAACAGACTCGTTAAAAGCAGTTTGCTTACCGATGAAGTCCTTGAGCATGACTTCAAGCTCAGAGGGCGCAGCCCTGGTGTTTTTGGAGGAATTACCATAAGAGTTACCATAACCATTACCATTGGTAGAAGGATACGGCCTATAATTGTTACTAGCAAAATTGTTCCTATCAGCATTGTTGTTAAAATTATTATTTCTAATGAAGTTTACATCAACATGCTCTTCTTGAGCAACCAAAGAGGTCAATGGAACATTATTAGGATCAACATGAGTTCTATCATTAGAAAGTATAAGCATAATAGCATCAATCTTATCACTCAAGGAGGAGGTTTCCTCAACATAATTTACCTTCTTACCTCATGGAGCTCTCTCGTTGTGCCATTCAGAATAATTTACCATCATGTTGTCGAGAAGTTTGGTTGTGGCGCCCAAGGTAAGGGACATAAAAGTGCCTCCAGCAGCTGAATCCAATAGGTTTCTTGAAGAAAAAATCAGTCCTGCATAAAAAGTTTGGACAATCATCCAAGTAGTCAGTCCATGAGTAGGGCAATTCTTTATCATAGATTTCATTCTTTCCCAAGCCTGAGCAACATGTTCATTATCAAACTGGCTAAACTTCATAATATCACTATGCAAAGCTATAATCTTAGCAGGAGGATAGTATCTTCCAATAAAAGCATCCTTACACTTAGCCCAAGAATCAATACTATTTCTAGGCAAAGATAGCAACCAATCCTTAGCTTTTCCTCTCAAAGAAAAAGGAAACAACTTAAGCTTAATAATATCACCTTCTACATCCTTATATTTCTGCATCTCACATAGCTCAACAAAATTGTTGAGATGAGCTGCAGCATCATCAATACTAGCACCAGAAAATTGCTCTTTCATAACAAGGTTCAATAAAGTAGGCTTAATTTCATAAAAATTTGCAGCAGGAGCAGGTGGTGCAATAGGAGTGCAGATAAAATCACTATTATTAGTGCTAGTAAAATCACACAACTTGGTGTTCTCATGAGTACCCATTCTAGCAAAGCTAAAAGCTGACAAGTAAAATAACAACTAATAGGAAACTAATTTTCTTGTATTTTTGATAAAACGATGCAAGCAAAAATAAAGTAAAGCAAAACTAAAACAAAGTAAAGGATGTGCATGCGAAACTCCCCTTGCAGAAATCTTCTTTTTCCCCGGCAACGGCGCCAGAAAAATAGCTTGATGAGGGCAGAATAACCACTCAGCTGGGAACCTCAAGAGAAAGGTATGATGAGCACAGTAGCAAGTCTTTACCTCAATATGAAACCGAGGTTTATCGATCCAGTAGGAAAAAAGCCAAACTTCAGAAGGTGATACTTGCTAGCTTCGTGACAGTTCCAGCAAGGGCGCCATTTACGATACTTGTTGGTGCGTCTTCAACTAGCAGCAACGTAGAACCTGCACACAACACAACCAAGAACTTTGCTCCCAACTTACGATGAGGTTGTCAATCTCACTGGTTTGCTGTAAACAAAGGATTGAGCGTATCGAGTGGAAAACAATAGCAGTATGCGAGAAAGTAAACAGTGCGAGTAAAAGTAAACAGTAATAGCAATGTAAAGGAAATTGGACCGGGGTCCACAGTTCACTAGTGGTGTCTCTCCATAAGATAAATAACAACATGTTGGGTAAACAAATTATAGTTGGGCAATTGATAGAATAAAGATAACGTGCATATGTCACGAGGATCACTATGAGATTTACTTAGGGCATTACAACAAAATACATAGACCGCCATCCAACTACATCTATGACTAATAATCCACTCGTGGGGATATCGTCCGAACACCCCTCGAGTATTAAGTTGCAAACAACAGATAACTGCATTAAGCAAAGTGTATAATGTAAACAAAACGAATGTCCTTGGACACAAGAATGTTGTTTTCTCCCTAGTGGCAACAGCACATCTACAACCTTAGAGGTTTCTGTCACTCCCCAGATTAAATAGAGGCATGAACCCAACTATTGAGCATAAATACCCCCTCTTAGAGTCACTAGTATCTACTTGGCCAAGATAGCTACTAATAACGGAGAGCATGCAAGATCATAAACAACATAGAGATAACATAAGATAATATTCAGCACATCAACATAACATAACACCAATATTCATCGGATCCCAACAAACACAACATGTAGAATTACATAAAGGTAGTCTCGATCATGTAGGGCAGCTCACGAGATCTAAACATGAAGCACATGGTGGAGAAGACAACCAACTAGCTACTGCTATGGACCCATAGTCCAAGGTAGACTACTCACTCATCGCGCCGGAGGCAAGCATGGCGATGAAGAAGACCTCTGGTGGTGATTCCCCTCTCCGGCAGGGTGCTAGAAAGAGCTTCTGGACCCTCTTGATCTCGGGTTGACGACGGCAGCGGATCACGATGTGTTTTTGAAAAATTAATTGGGTGTTTAGGTTTTTCCCGTCGGGGGGTCATTATAGGCGAAGGGGCAGCGTCAGAAGTGGACCAGGGCGCCCTCACCATGGGTGGGCGCGACCAGGGACTGGGCCGCGCCCCCCTGTGGGGTGGCCAGCCCGTGGCCCCTCTTGGTCTCCTCTTCGGTCTTCGGGAAGCTTCGGTAAATATTGGGAGGTTAGGCTTTTGTTTCGTCCAATTCTTAGAATATTTCCTGTGTAACTTTTCTGAAACACAAAAACAGCAGAAAACAGGGAACTGGCACTGTGGCATCTTGTTAATAGGTTAGTTCCAATGCATAAAAACGCCACGAAGTGTAACAAAACACTAAGAAAATAGTATAAGAACAAGCGTGGAGCATCAAAAATTATAGATACGTTTGAGACGTATCACATATTATTTACCTTATGGAGAGACACCACTAGTGAACTGTGGACCCTGGTCCATTCTTTTACACTGTTATTACCATTTACCATTTACTCGCTTTATTTACATTCTTGCAAACTATTACCTTTTACCACTCGATACGCTTAATCATTTATTTACTGCAAACCGGTGAGATTGACAACCTCACTGTAAGTTGGGGCAAAGTAATTGGTTGTGTTGTGTGCAGGTTCCACGTTGCTGCTGGTGCAAAGCTACGCCCTGGACGAGGCGCCATATATAAATTGTCTAGAGCTGTCGCGAAGCTAGCGAGCATCAACCTTCGAAAGTTGGTTCTTTCTCCTACTGGTTCGATAAACCTTGGTTTCATACTGAGGGAAGACTTGTTGTTGTGCTCATCATACCTTCCTCTTGGGGTTCCCAACTGGGCGGTCATCTACACGCCATCAGTTATCCAAGTGCCCAATGGATGGCGGCAGCAGCCTGAACATCATGTACGTGGAAACCTTGACGAAGCTAGGTCTCACCAAGACCCAACTCCGCCATAGTGCTGTGACTTTTTATGGAGTGGTTCCTAGCCGCCAAGCAAAGTCCCTCGGGTCCATCACCCTCAAGGTTGCCTTCGGCAATGAAAATAATTTCCGCGAAGAGCCCATAACCTTTGAGGTGGTTCCTTTCAAGAGTACATACCATGTGATCTTCGGCCGCCCCGCCTTCCACAGTTTCCACGCCAGGCCGTGCTACATCTACAATCAGCTGAAGATGCCGGGACCGGATGGTATCATCACTGTTTATGGCAGCTTCAGGAAGGCCAAGGAGTGCGAGGAAGGAGAAGCCATCTTCGCAGAAGCCGTGTTCTTCGGCGAGGAATTCAAAGAAATCCATGCCGCCACGGATCCCGCGGAGATGCTGGCACCTAAGCAGGAAGTTTCCGCCTCCCCACCCACCTTCAGGCCTACAGTTGATACAAAGTAGGTGGAACTTGTCGCTGGTAACGCCGCCAAGACCACCTCAATTGGGACAAATCTGTTCCCCAAATAGGAAAGCGCGCTCGTCGAGTTCCTCCATGAGAACCGGGACATCTTTGCATGGCAACCATCTGACATGACGGGTGTACCCAGGGAACTCGCCGAGCATGCCCTGCAAATAATAGCTGGCTCCAAGCCAGTAAGACAAGCAATGAGACGCTTCGGAGACGAAAAACGCCGTGCCATAACAAAGGAAATATCCAAGCTATTGAAAGCATGCTTCATCAAAGAAGTAATCCATACAAAGTGGGTGGCAAATCCCATGTTAGTTCCTGACGAGGGTTAACTCGACAAATGTCCTAGATGAAGGACTTAGGATCGGGGAGATAGGGCGTCGGATGAACTCGAAGGTAAAGTTAGTCAAAATAGGTGTGTGTCAAAAGTAAACTTGGGTGTTCAACCTGGCTTTCTTTCAATCTGCCCTACACCGTCCCCTCCTGGCCCCTATATATAGGTGGCCAGGTCTCGAGGATCGGGTAGGATACGGTACAGATTACAATATCGACATATGGTAAGAACTCATATTCGACTATCATTACAATTGGGCCTGGCTTATCGGGCCTCAGGGGTACTCAACTAGCGGGCTCTATTAACTATACCCTTGTCAGTAGCCCCTGAGATTCTACCTAGAATTGTAGATTCAGGTTGAATCTCTGATCTTCAAATCTTTGACTTGATCAATTCTTCGACTTCTTTTCATCTTCAAATCTTCGACTTTAGTCTTTTCGACTTATTTTCATGATATTTTTTCGCAAGGGGTTTTGATGAGCAAGCCTGACAACTCTGACGGATCAAGAGGTCGGTTAACTGCCGGAACAGATACTTGTCACCTACTTCAAATTCAATCCCCTTGGACTTGAATTCGGGATACCGGTCAAATCCATTCTTTTGCCGCATTTAGGACTTACAAAGAATGAATCCCAGTGGTTCTCAGGGTACCCAGTGCGTCCACCAGGATTTTCTTCACGTCGTAGACACGGATACATACCAGCAGAGCGCATCCATGTGCGTATACCAGGCCACACAGGACGGATCCCGGGGTCTTACCTTCATGACAAGTCACGGCATTCGAGTTTCGTTGCGATAACGTAACTCGAGAATCTTATATTTCGCAGCCAAGTTTCTGACTGATAAAACCAAAGAATATTGGATTTTAAATTGATCTTCTTCACTCCCGATGGGAGTAATCTCTCTTTTAGTTTTATCGACTATGTAGTCTCCTTCAGCATCTCCAATATAGATTATCTTATCCTCTATCGGGTGCGCGCTCAGCGCTCCCGATGGGAGTAGCCCCCGAGGCTATGTTTGGCTACTTGTAGTCAAGCATAGGCTCAAAGTTCAACTCCTCTTTCTTCTGTGAACGTCTTATTGTTGGCGAGCCCCCGAGTCCAAGTCGAAGTTTTCATATCGTGTGACCATAGTCTCCTTCTCTTACTTTTCTTCTTTGATATTATCGTCTGCTGTGCGCAGAATTTAACTCCTGTTGTAGAATACGTTTACGGGCTTTGCTGTAATAGGAGGGCCCAATAATACGTGCTTATAAATAAAGCATATGCTGGTTAAGGTAAAAAAAACCCTAATCAGATTCCTCCTCCGCCGCCTCATCTTCTTTCTCCATCTAGGGTTTTCCGAGGTTTTTTCCTTGTTCCCATGGCTGATGCTGAATGTTCTTGTCTGAACCTTGGCTCCCCGGCGGCACCACGAGGTCGGGGTCGCCCTCGTGGAAGTAAGAACAAGAACACCATGCCGGCCACCGCAGGAACTTCTTTGGACGCTTTGGCTAAGCGTCGTCCCGGCCGCCCACCTGGTAGCAAGAACAAGCCCAAGGTGACTTGCGCTGCTTCAGGTCCAATCGCACCTCCTGCTACTGCTCCTGCTAGTTCTGCTGCGCCTCCCCAAATCTTTTCTTTCCTCTGCATCGCCATGGCGCAATGCCGTGAGATTCAGCGCCTGCCGCTGAACTTCACCAACTTCATGGATGGGCGCGAACTGCGAGAGGCGGTTCTCCGCGAACAATCTGGCAGTGGCGTCCCATACGAGGTAGAAGTGTGGTATGATGGCGACGGCGAACAATACTTTAGGGGTGGCTGGTCACAGTTCGCAGAAGACCACGACATCCATCAAGGCTTCTTCATGGCCTTTGACTTCCACATCGGCACGTCGAAGTTCGACGTGAAGATCTACGATGGCACCCTTTGCCAGAAGAAGTATGAAGCTAAAGTCCACTTCCATTAGGACTTGTTTTATGTAATTTCGTTTGATAATGTCCTTGCTGCCATGTTTATCTGTAATGAATACTCGCACTTGGTGTCGATGTTTTTGCTAGTACCAGGAAAACAAGTCATTGTTCTGAGGTATAATTTTTCCATCTATCGGGTTCTTTGCGAACCAATTTATAAGAAGAATATCGGGTTCCTTTGCGAACCAAGTCGTTTCAATATTTATCGGGTTGTCTGTGCAACCTTGTAGTGAAAAAAGTCTTCCAAGTCGCGATAAGAATTCCGTTCGTACGACCCGAGGCCTGAAGCCCCCGAGGCGAAGAAGACAAAATATTTGTACAATTTTGTCGAGTTCAACCCAAAGAACCCGGCCTGTGGCCTCATGTTCTGGGTTCAGAAGGTTAACTCGAATTTACTGATAACACTATTTTTATTCTACGCGTAGAAACATCGTAGCTGCTCTGCATTCCACGGGTTGCTCTTGTCCTTCCCAGTCTTCTTATCTTGTAGTCGATATGCTCCTCCTGGTATTACTTCGGTGACGATGTAAGGTCCCACCCAAGGGGACTCTAATTTGCCGTGGCTGTCTTGCCTGAGTCGCAAAACTAGGTCTCCCACTATGAAGGATCGTGGACGAACTCGACTACTATGGTAGTTTCGCAGGCTCTGTT
This sequence comes from Dactylis glomerata, assembly GCA_007115705.1. Taxonomy (NCBI): domain Eukaryota; kingdom Viridiplantae; phylum Streptophyta; class Magnoliopsida; order Poales; family Poaceae; genus Dactylis; species Dactylis glomerata. Next base: position 6,510,700 of record QXEO01000531.1, on the reverse strand, counting down.
GATACTGCGTAGCCCTTTCTAATGCTTTATCTCTTGCTTCATCCAGTGCATCGACATCGTCTTGCAATGCTTCTGTTGACGTTGTCTCGTCATATGTTGTCACTCTTGGAGCCTCGTGTGTAACTTCGACTGGAAGCACGGCTTCTGCGCCATGGACCATGAAGAAGGGAGTTTCTTGAGTTGTTGCATTAGGTGTAGTTCTTAAGCTCCAAAGAACGGAGGGCAATTCTTCTACCCAAGCGCTCTTGGCTTTCTCGAGAGGTGCTAAGAGCCTCTTTTTTTATCCCACTACATATCAAGCCATTGGCTTTTTCGACTTGCCCGTTTGTCTTCGGGTGCGCCACAGATGCGAATTTGAGCTTGATCCCTAATCCTTCGCAGTAATTCTTGAATTCCTTTGAAGTGAAATTTGTCCCGTTATCTGTGATGATGCTGTATGGTACACCAAAGCGGAAAACTAATGACTTGATAAAGCTGATCGCTGCTGTAGAATCTTGAGTTGTTACCGGGGCTACTTCCACCCATTTGGTAAATTTGTCGACTGCCACTAGCATGTAGACATGCCATCCTGGCCAGGATTTGTGCAACTTTCCCACCATGTCGAGGCCCCATTGCGCAAAGGGCCAAGATAATGGTATTGTTTGTAACTCTGCTGCTGGTGCATGTTGTCTATATGCAAACCTTTGACATGCTTCACACTTTCGAACTATATCTTTTGCGTCCTCGATGGCTGTTAGCCAATAGAATCCTGCTCGGAAAGCTTTTGCCGCTATCGCTCTGCTGCTAGCATGATGACCACATACTCCACCATGTATGTCTTTTAATATTGTTTGTCCTTCCTGGGGCGTTACACAACGCTGCAAAACGCCAGTGATACTTTTCTTGTATAATTTCCCCTGCAACACGACAAACGCTTTCGATCTTCGGGTTATCCTCTTGGCCTCCACTGCATCTTCTGGTAATTTCTTATTTATCATGTATGCAAGATATGGCTGCATCCATGTTTCTTCTATCATCATGACCTCCTCTGGCTCTGATGTGACCCCCGAGCCTGCTGTAGTAGTCGAGCTTTTCCCACTATTTATTGATCTTTCCACTATTTCCTCCCAAAATACTCCGGACAGCACAGGGAAACACTGTGACCCGATATTTGCTAAATTGTCGGCTTCTTCATTGATGTTCCTGCTTATGTGCGAGACTTCGCATCCATCGAACGTTCCTTCCAAATAATGGTACAAATTTTTGTAGGCCATCATCTTGTCATTGATTGTGTCACATCTGTTCATAACTTGCTGGACAACAAGGTTGGAATCTCCAAATATTTTTAGGCGAGTTGCTCCACATGCTTTAGCCATCTTCATGCCGTGCAACAAAGCCTCGTATTCTGCTTCATTGTTAGAAGCCTGTGGAAAGCTCATCCTTAACACGTACTTCAATTTGTCGCCATGAGGTGATATCAAAACTACTCCTGCGCCTGCGCCTTGGACTCTTTTAGAACCATCGAAGTACATTGTCCAAACACTGGATAAGTCTGGTGGTCCTGTGCTCTGCAGCTCCAACCACTCTGCTGTAAAATCTGGCAAGACTTGCGACTTGATCGCCTTCCTTTTTTCGTATGTGATATCCATGGGAGACAACTCGATTCCCCACAAAGAGACACGTCCTGTTGCTGAAGGATTATTCAATATGTTCGATAATGGCACCTCGTTGACCACTATAATTGGGTGTACCGCGAAGTACTGTCGTAGTTTTTGTGCGGTTGTGAAGACACTGTATGCCAACTTCTGATAGTGCGGGTACCCCTGTTTTGTTGGAGATAACACTTCACTGATGAAATATACCGGCCTCTGGACGCCATGGGCTTTTCCTTCTTCGCTTCTTTCGACTACTAATACTGTACTCACCACCTGATGAGTTGCGGCGATGTATAATAGCAGTGGTTCTTTTTCCTTTGGTGCGACCAGCACTGGTGGCGTGGAAAGCACTTTTTCAACTGTGCAAACGCTACGTCTGCTTCTTCTATCCACTCGAATTTATCGTCTGACTTCTTCATAAGTGCATAGAAAGGAAGCGCCTTCTCCCCTAGCCGAGCAACGAAGCGACTTAATGCCGCGACGCGTTCGGCAAGTTTCTGTACGTCGTGTAGCTTCGTGGGTTTCCCCATTGTTAAGATTGCTTGAATCTTCTTTGGGTTTGCCTCTATTCCTCGTGCTGATACCAAGAACCCCAAAAGTTGTCCTGCTGATACGCCGAAGGAACACTTTGTCGGGTTAAGCTTAAGCTTGTACCTGCTCAGGTTGTCGAAGGTTTCTGCCAAGTCGCTGATTAGAGATTTTTCTTCTCTTGTCGTGATGACTACATCATCGATGTAGACTTGGATATTGCATCCTATTTGGCTTCCGAGGCAATTTTGCATCATCCGCTGATAAGTTGCTCCTGCATTTTTTAGGCCGAACAACATTACTTGGTAGCAAAACACTCCGTATGGTGTGATGAAGGCCGTTTTTTCTTCGTCCTCTTTCTTCAATTTGATCTGATTGTAACCAGAATATGCGTCCAAAAATGAAAGCCTCGCGCATCCCGCTGTGGAATCGATTATTTGATCGATGCGGGGTAGAGGGAAGGGATCCTTTGGACAATGCTTATTTAGGGATGTGTAGTCGACACATACTCTTTGTACGTCTGTATTCTTCTTGGGTACTATAACTTGGTTCGATACCCAACTCAAAGTTTTGATTTCTCTGATAAATCTGGCGTTTTCTAGCCTGTGCAGTTCTGATGCTATCGCCTTCCTTTTAGGTTCATCAAATCGCCTCAATGGTTGCTTGACTGGTTTTGCCTTGGGATCTACATTTAGTGCGTGCTCGACGAGTTCCCTCGGAACCCCTAGCATGTCCGATGGACACCAGGCGAAGATTTCCCAGCGCTCACGGAGGAACTCAACGAGCGCGCCTTCCTATGCGGGATCCAAGTTCACCGCAATTGATGTCGTCTTGTTTGGATCTGTAGGATGGACCTGAATTTTCTTCGAGTCCTGCGTTGTATCGAAAGCCTGATCTGGCAGGGATCGTCCAACGTCCGGTAGCACATTATGATCTGTTTCTCCTTTTAATCTCTCATATTCTGCTGTCATGCCGAAGGTTTGCGCCATCCTGTTGAATTCTCTGTCGCATGTGTTGGCTACTTCAAACCTCCCTTGTACTGTAATTGTCCCTTTGGGCCCTGGAATTTTCAGTGTAAGATACGCGTAGTGTGGTACTGCCATGAATTTTGCAAATGCTGGGCGCCCCAGGATTGCGTGATATTGTGATGGCCAGTCCATAACTTCGAACTCCAGCTTTTCTCTTCTATAATTTTTACTACTGCCAAAACAGACATCGAGTTCTATCCTTCCCAAAGGGTAGTTTGCGGCTCCTGGTACTATTTCGTGGAAAGAGCAATCTGTTGGCTTCAAACTCGTCAGCGAGATGCACATTGCCTTTAGAGTTCTAGCATATATTAAGTTTATGCCACTCCCTGCATCCATGAACACTCTCCCGATGTTGTACCCTCCTATTTGCGCCTTTAAGACCATAGGCGAGTGGCCTGGCCTGTGAACTTTCCTCGGGTGATCTGCTCTACTAAACTTGACTGGTTGTTCCGACCACTGTAGGTACTCTGTGGTAGCTGGTGGTGATGATATTGCTAGGTTTACTTGCCTGGATATGCTCTTTCGCTCTTTCTTTGACTTGGGCACCGGTTGAATCATTGCCGATATGTACACTTTTGATTCTAGGTGTCTTGCTGGCTTTTGCATTTGATATCCTTGACTTCTGTGCCTTTCTCCTTGCCTCCCTTCTTGGCTTGCGCCCATGGCGCTTTGCAACCTTAGGAATGTTCTGCAATCCTTCATCTGGTGATTTGAGACCCTTTTCCCGTCGAGATACGCGTAGTGGATTCGACAAGGTCCACATAGCATATCCTCGGCCGAAGGACCAGAGTACCTCGATTTTTCTACTCCTTTTGCCTGAAATCTCCTACTTTCGTATCCTTCCTCCTCTTCTAGTGCGTAACCCGCGGCTACCTGATTTCGTCTTCCATGGTTATCCCTGCTGTAGTGTCGTCTCCTCTGTTTACTTATTCTGTCGACTTCTGGCGAACGTCCTCTTTTGTTGTTATACGCGTCCTCTCCATCAGCGAATTTGTTGGCTTGTTCCATTAGCTCGGCTACTGTCGTAGGTTTTGTTCTTCCTATTTCTTCCACAAGATCTGAGCGACGAAGTCCTTCCGAAAAGGCGCCTATTGCTCGTTCGTCGGAGACTTCCTCTGCTGAGTTTTTGATTATACTCCAGCGTTGTATATAAGAACGTAGCGTTTCGTCCACCGTTGTATATAAGAACGTAGCGTTTCGCCTTTTCTCTGCGTACATGCTTTAACTTCCTCCAGTGATGCTGGGCGCTTATAGGTGGAACGAAAATCTCTTGTGAATTGACTTTCGAGTTCCCCCAACTTCCAATGGATTCGTCGGGTAGGGTATTCAACCAGGACCGTGCGGCGCCGGTGAGGTGTAGCTGCAAACTTTGCATTGCAGTTGCCTTTGTTCCTCCTAATATCTGTACTGCCTGCAGATAATCTGATAGCCATAAGGTAGGTTCTTGCGACCCGTCATACTTATTCTGGTCGTGTGGTAACTTGAATCCTTTGGGCACCCGCGTTTTGCGAACCCTACGGGTAAAGCACAACGCACCCATATCTTTATCGTCGTCCTCGTAATTCTCTTCCCTCCAAGCATGTCGCGATTTATTTACTCGGGCTTGTGCTATTATACTTCTTGCGTCCTCCTTCCTTTTCTGCCGTTTTTTCTCTTCTGATGATTCGCTATACTCGTCATCTGTGAAATTGTATCTGAACTTTTCTTTTTGAATTCCCTTGTAACTTGTCGACTTCGTCTCTGGACCTTGTTCCCTGATCTTTCCTTCTACTATTCCGAGGCTTCGTATTGCTGCTCGATGCATATCTTCTCGTGGGTCCCCAGGTTCTGGTCTTGTAGCTAGTAAGTACGCTTGTGCTGCCACTAATGCTGCCTCTGGCGTTTTTTGTATGAAGTCATCTTCCTCCTCTTCAAGATGTGGGGTAGGATTCCTTGAATACCCTTCCTCTCTGTCGCGTGCTGTCACCCCTCTGTTGTGTTTTGGGTCTCCACACCTTTCTCTGATGTACTCTGAATCTTCACTATCGTCTTCCCAGTATTCTTTCCTTGATATACTGTCGTTGTCTTGAAAAATCATGTTTCTTTCCTCCCTTAGTTTCTTCCTGTGTTGGTACAATGCATACTGATATCCCATTAGAACTTCTCTTCTCGATCCTTTGGGTACTTCTGTACCATGATTAATAGCTGACTTGATCATCCTCCATTCACCAGCCGAGACATGGACTTTCTCCTTTTCCTTTTTGTTGTGATCTTTCATTTTGTTGACTTGCTTGTCGATCTTTTTACTTCCTTCGCTGTTATTTCCTTCTTCTGCTTCAGTGATAATAACGCATAGCTGATGTACTTTGGAGACGCCACTGCTTCCCATGGCGAAGTCCTTTCCGTTGTTGCGCGCCTGATACGCTTTTTCTTCTGTGTCGGAATTTTCCCGAATTTTGTCGCCTTCTGCGATTGATTCTTTTTCTAAGCTGACTGGCGAGTTTACCTCACTAGAAGAGCCTTCTGATGATTCCAATGTTTCCTCTGCTTCAGGCTCGTTTGTCGACGAATCTGGTTTCGTCGAATCCGAGAGGCGAGACGAACCCGATGGCCCGACGATGATGCTCAAACTTCCAATGGTTAACTCCATCTCTTGAGTTCCGTCGAGTTCTGAACTACTGTTGGCTAGAAGCGAAAAAGCCGTCGAATTCATGATTCCAACGCCCAGGTCCCCACGGTCGGCGCCAATTGACGAGGGTTAACTCGACAAATGTCCTAGATGAAGGACTTAGGATCGGGGAGATAGGGCGTCGGATGAACTCGAAGGTAAAGTTAGTCGAAATAGGTGTGTGTCAAAAGTAAACTTGGGTGTTCAACCTGGCTTTCTTTCAATCTGCCCTACACCGTCCCCTCCTGGCCCCTATATATAGGTGGCCAGGTCTCGAGGATCGGGTAGGATACGGTACAGATTACAATATCGACATACGGTAAGAACTCGTATTCGACTATCATTACAATTGGGCCTGGCTTATCGGGCCTCAGGGGTACTCAACTAGCGGGCTCTATTAACTATACCCTTGTCAGTTCCTAAGAAAAACACAAAGGTTCTGCGCATGTGTGTAGATTACACTGGCCTGAACAAAGCGTGTCCAAAAGATCCTTTTCCCATGTCTCGCATTGACCAAGTCATTGATTCGACTGTGGGATCAGAGCTGCTATGCTTATTAGATGCCTACTCGGGTTACCACCAGATCAAGATGAAGGAATCCGACCAACTTGCTACCTCATTCGTAACACCTTATGGCACATATTGCTATGTGACAATGTCGTTTGGTATGAAAAATGCAGGAGCAACTTACCTAGCGCACCATGCAAAAGTGCCTGGCGGATCAAATTGGTCGCAACATCCACGCATACGTGGATGATATCGCCATCATGTCCAAGAAGCAGAACGACCTCATAGCGGATTTGCAAGACACCTTCAACAATCTAAGGAAGTACAACATGATGCTCAATCCCATGAAATGTGTCTTCGGGGTGCCAGCAGGACAGCTCCTAGGATTCATCGTCTCCCACCACGGCATTGAAGTCAACCCGGAGAAAATCAAGGCTATCCTTGACATCTCCCAGCCTAATGACCTGGAGGACGTGTAGCGACTCACAGGCTGCATGGCAGCAGTGAGCAGGTTCATCAGTCGTCTTGGCGAGAAGGCTTTGCCACTCTACAAGCTGATGAAGAAATCAGACGAATTCGTCTGGACCGACGAGGCAGACGCTGCCCTCAAGGATCTGAAGAGAGTGCTATCCACTGCACCAGTCCTAGCAGCTCCCGAAGACCAGGAGCCCATGTTACTCTACATGGCGGCAACCAATAGGGTCATCAGCATCGTCATCATGGTAGAACGCAAGGAAGAAGTGCAGGAGTACGGCGTCCAGAGACCAGTCTACTATGTCAGTGAGGTCCTGATGAAATCCAAGCAGCACTACCCTCACAACCAGAAGTTGGCATACGGAGTGTTCCTAGCTTCTCTTAAGTTACGGCACTACTTCTATGACCATAAGATCACAGTGGTAAGCAAGGCTCCACTGAAGGACATCATCAATAACAGCGACGCAACAGGACGAGTTGCAAAGTGGGGCATTGAATTAGCCTCCTTCGACAACGACTACAAGCCTCGCACCGCCATCAAGTCTTAGGCTTTGGCGGAATTCATGGTGGATTGGAAGGAAGCACAGGAGACTACGCCCGTCCCAGAACCAGAGCATTGGGTGATGCACTTTGATGGCTCAAAGTTGCTACATGGCTCGGGGGCTGGAGTGACACTCAAATCCCCTAAGGGAGATGAGCTTAGCTATATTCTCCAAATCCACTTCCCCAACACCAACAACATCGCGAGTATGAAGCGCTACTGCACGGGCTACACGTTGCAAAGGAGATCAGCGTACAACACATTATGTGTTGCGGAGACTCTGAACTTGTTGCTCAGTAGGTGGCCGGCACATACAAGGCTCAGAACGAGGTCATGGCAGCCTATAGGGACGAGGTGGACGAGATGGCCAAAAGCTTCCTCGGCTACGACATCAAGCACATATGGCGAGAAGACAACATGGTGGCCGACACCCTGTCCAAGCTAGGATCCAGCCGCAAGGCGGTTCCGCCAGGCGTATTCCTTGAGCATCTGCACGTACCATCAGTCAAGATGGTGGATCCAGAAAACCCAGAGTTAGCGAGTTCCCCCATTATGGCGGTTTTGCCATGCAACCCGCCATGGGCCGAGCCCTACCTGGAGTATCTGACGAACAAGAAGCTACCTGAAGACGAAGTCCAGAGAAGGCAAATCGAGCGCAGAGCAAAAGCGTACACCATCATTGGTGGCCAGCTCTACAAGCGAAGTACTTTAGGAGTATTCATGAAATGCATACCCCAGGTGGATGGAATCGAGATACTAAGGAAAATCCACGAAGGCGAATGTGGGCATCATGCCGCCGCCAGATCCCTAGTAGCAAAAGTGTTCCGCCATGGGTTCTACTGGCCTACAGCCAAGACAGATGCAGACCAGATTGTGGAGCTCTTCCAAGGCTGCCAGATGTATTCCAAGCAAGCCCACATGCCCGCCACAGCACTGCATACAATCCCTATAACTTGGCCTTTCGCGGTCTGGGGGCTGGACATGGTGGGTCCGCTGAAAACAGCACCTTCGGGATTTACGCTCCTATTGGTAGCGGTCGACAAATTCACGAAGTGGGTTGAAGCTAAGCCCATTAGAAAGCTTGATGGCAAAACTGCCCTAAAGTTTGTCAAGGACATTGTGGTAAGATTTGGTATCCCACATAGCATTATCACCGACAATGGCTCCAATCTGTCTCAGGGAGAAGTTGAGGAATATTGCCATCACAATGGAATCCGCCTTGACCTTGCATCTGTGGCACATCCACAGTCCAATGGCCAAGTTGAAAGGACCAACGGATTAATTCTGTTAGGGATCATGCCACGCCTAGAAGCACCGCTACATCGAACAGCTGGAGCCTGGGCAGAAGAGTTGCCATCTGTACTATGGAGTCTAAGGACCACACCCAACAGATCAACAGGCCTCACCCCTTTCTGCCTAGTATACGGAGCAGAAGCAATCATGCCAAGTGATGTCCAGTATGATTCTCCAAGAGTAGAGGCCTATGAGGAAGAAGATGCATAGAAGTCCAGGCAACTATCTGTGGACCTGCTCGAAGAGGAAAGAGACCTAGCAGCCCAGAGATCCACCATCTACCAGCAGAACTTCCGCCGCTATCATAGCCGTCGAGTTCACAAACACTCATTTAAAGAAGGGGACCTGGTGCTACGCCTCAAGCAGCAGAAGTCACACAAGTTATCCCCGCCTTGGGAAGGACCCTTCGTCATTAGCAAAGCTCTACTAAACAGTTCCTACTACCTCGTCGATATTCGCAAGCTAGATAAGCGACCCAGTAAGAAGCGCAAACAAAGAGACCCTGATGATATCTACGATGAGACAGATCGTCCATGGAACATCGCACAGCTACGTCCTTTCTATACTTAGCATATACCTAGGCTATGTAATAGGCACCTCTATATGTGTTGGATAATTAGGTACAATTTCCATTATTAATTCCAGAATATTAACCTATGACAACAGCAGCTACTACCACAAGTAATTCGAACATACTAGATGTACTAAACAGCAAGATGAACGAAAACAAGTAGTAGCGAAACATGTACTCGCAGAACATGATGAACAGATAAACTGCAGTAGACCGCACGTACCGCTCGTTTGCAGATGTAGTCGTTGCAGTAACGTTGTTGATGACAACGTTGGAGAAGACCGGTCGATGCAGACGGCGATGAAGACGGCGGTAGGCTGCACCGCCCGACTTGGAAGGAAGACGACCCGTGATGAAGAGCTTGAGCAGTCGCGCAGAGCGCTTCCCAAAAACCTAATTCGCCCTCTTCCGTACAGGATCGCAAAGGCGAGTGGTTCCGGAGACCTGCTCTCCCGTTCGCCGGTGCACGCCGGCGCTCGGGATGAGATAGACTACAGAGGCGGCGGCGGAAGCAGCGAGAGGTGGCAAAACCCTAGATCGGTTTCAGGTGTGTGCGGCGGTAGCCGGGCAAGAGTTTATATAGGCGGCGCAGCGGAAAAACCCTAGGCAACGTGGGCCATGCCCACGTCGCACGCCCGAGTTGGTTACAGCAGCCCACGATCCGGGAGTGACCCAAACTGGCTAGCTGTGACGCGTCCGTCAAGGACTCGGTCAAACGCTCGGTTTTCCTGTGCAGCAAAAAGATAAGCTCGGCTCCGAGGCTCAATTCCGCAAACCACGACGCGGCGCGCGCGCGCGTCGTGACGTGTCGTGTCGAGTCGAGTCGAGTCGAGTCGAGACGAGCGAGCGAGGAGGAGGAGGAGCGCGCGTGTGGCACTTCTCTTCTCACTCACTTACCAAGTGGTGCAACACCCCACCTTATATGTTGGTCTACATCTCTCCCAACTTTCCATGTGGGACTAAACTTAGCTCCCACCCCTTGCCTTTGTGCAGCCAAAAACTTGGGCTGCATTCCAAATAGGCTTACACACATGGGCTTTGAGATTTCTAGGAATTTCTGAAATCTATTATGGGCTCATATGAAATGGCCCAATATTTCAACAATCCCCCACCAGATCTCAAATGCCCATTTAGAGATTTGCCAAACCTCACTACTTGTTTATATACCAGTGTTTCAGCAGAGACTGTTAAGTTGAACTTCCGCCTAGAACCTTAAGCTACGTCTATCAGCAACTTGAACAATGGACTACGCCTTGAATTGCAAGTTTTGTGCGTCAAGATTTCACTCAAAGTCATAACCAGTACATGGCTGCCAGTAGCCTACCCCGCGGGTTGGAGCATATGCGTCGTACTCCATGGTCTCTTCATGAGTTTACTAGAGATCACCCAAATCTCATAGACTGCGACGTTTAACAGTCGGACTCATATAGGTGTGTTCTTTAAAAAATGCTCTGTAGGACAACATCTTTGCTAATCATAGCCAACAGAAACACATTAAGGCATGTTGCCAACTTGCCTTACAGATTTTGAGAGTGTTGCATCTTCACATAGAGAGGGTTACATAATACTCTCCTCAGTTAAACCACTAGCTTGTTTTCCCAGGTCCTAATTCACGGGATCTCCGATCACAAAGGTTGGGTTACTGCTATGGCATAACATCTATGGGTCTCAAACCCATCTCCCTCGATGCACTGTCTATCACATTACGTGATAGTCCCTTTGTAAAGGGATCTGCCAGGTTTTTGTCTGTTTGAATATACGTAACAGTTATTACTCCGGAGTTTCGCAATTTCCTGACAGACTTCAAACGTCTTTTAACGTGTCTTGATGACTTCGCGTTATCCTTAGAATTGTTCACTTTGACAATAACTGTTTGATTGTCACAATTCAAGAGGATGGCCGGCACAGGTTTTTCAACCACCGGCAAGTCCATCAAGAGCTCACGCAGCCATTCTGACTCTACAGTGGCTGTGTCTAAAGCAGTAAGTTCTGCTTCCATAGTTGACCTCGTCAATATGGTTTGCCTACATGATCTCCATGATACGGCGCCACCTCCAAAGGTAAACACATACCCACTAGTGGCTTTGATATCATCTATATCAGAGATCCAATTTGCATCACTATATCCTTCAAGCACAGCAGGGTGCCCTGAATAGTGTATCCCGTAACTCATTGTACCACATAGATAGCGCATGACCCTTTCAAGTGCATGCCAATGATCAATACCCGGGTTTGACATGAACCTACTCAACTTGCTCACAGCAAAAGAGATGTCAGGTCTTGTCGCGCTCGCTAAGTACATGAGTGAACCAATGATCTGAGAATATCTCAGTTGATCTGTTGGTTCGTTCTTGTTCTTACGCAATATCACACTGGGATCATAAGGTGTTGGAGAAGACTTGCCATCAATAAAGCCAAACTGGCTCAAGATCTTCTCAACATAGTGGGATTGCGATAAAGTAATCCCACTCTCGTTCTTATTCAGCTTGATGTTCAGGATCACATCAGCTTCTCCCAGATCTTTCATATCAAAGCACTTTGACAAGAAAGACTTGACCTCATGTATTACTTTCATGTTTGTACCAAAGATGAGAATATCATCAATGTACAAACACAATATAACACCTTCGCCCCCACCATGGCGATAGTATACGCACTTGTCAGCCTCATTAACGACAAAGCCAACAGAAGTTAAAGTTCTGTCAAACTTCTCATGCCATTGCTTAGGTGCTTATTTCAGGCCATATAAAGATTTTAGCAACTTGCACACCTTTGTCTCTTCACCTTTTACCACAAATCCATCAGGCTGATCCATATAGATTTCCTCTTCCAACTCTCCATTAAGGAAAGTTGTCTTTACGTCCATTTGATGAACGATAAGACCATAAGAGGTAGCCATGGAAAGTAGTACTCGAATGGTGGTTAGTCTAGCGACTGGTGAATAGGTGTCGAAGTAATCTCCGCCTTCTTTCTGTGTGTAGCCTTTCGCTACAAGTCTCGCCTTGTACTTCTCAATAGTACCATCAGGCCTTAGCTTCTTCTTGAACACCCACTTGCAGCCCACAGGCTTACAACCATGGGGGCGCTCTGATAATTCCCATGTTCCATTAGAAAGAATCGAGTCCATCTCATTTTGGACAGCTTCTTTCCAATCATCTGCATCTGGTGATGCATATGCCTCAGCAATGGACTTGGGAGTATCATCCACAAGGTACACAATGAAATCATCACCGAAGGACTTTGCAGTCCTCCGTCTCTTGCTCCTTGTAGGAGCTTCATTGTCATCCTTCTCATGAACGTTCTCAAAAACGTTCTCATGTGGTTGCTCAAAATAATCATCAGATGCACTAGATTCAGGAATTATCGCAGAAGAAAATCTAGCAGTGCTATGCATATCTTTCATAGGAAACATATTCTAAAAAAATGTTGCATCACGAGATTCCATTATAGTGTCAACATGCATATCAGGTACCTCGGATTTAACTACTAAAAATCTATAGCCAATGCTCCGCTGAGCATAACCTAGAAAGATGCAATCCACAGTCTTTGGTCCGAGTTTGCGTTTCTTTGGGATGGGAATGTTGACCTTCGCCAAGCATCCCCAAGTGCGCAAATACGAAAGTGATGACTTTCTCCCAACCCACTCCTCATAAGGGGTTTTATCTTTATTCTTGTTAGGAACTCTATTCAGGACATGACATGCAGTCAACAAAGCCTCCCCCCACCATGCCTTTGATAAACCAGCAGTGTCGAGCATAGAATTCACCAAGTCAGACAGAGTGCGGTTTTTCCTCTCGGCCACCCCATTAGATTGGGGCGAGTAGGGAGGCGTCCTCTCATGAATAATGCCGTGTTCCTCACAGAATTTGTCAAAGATTTTAGGAAAATACTCTCCACCATGATCCGACCTCAGACGCTTGATCTTTCTCTCTAGTTGATTTTCAACGTCGGCCTTATAAATTTTAAAGTAGTCTAAAGCTTCATCTTTAGTTCGCAACAAGTAAACATAGCAAAATCTAGTCGCATCATCAATCAATGTCATGAAATATCTTTTTTCACCTTTTGTCAACACACCATTCATCTCGCATAGATCAGAATGTATGAGTTCTAGAGGTGCCAAGTTTCTCTCCTCGGCCGCCGTATGAGGCTTACGAGGTTGCTTCGATTGCACACAACTATGGCACTTAGAACCTTTGGCAATAGTGAATTTCGGAATTAAACTCATGCTGGATAACCGAGACATCAAACCAAAATTAATGTGACATAAACGAGAATGCCAAACACTGGTATCATCATTAACACCGCCACAAATATGGTTCACGGATTTATTACAGAAATCTGAAAGTGAAAAGCAGAATAAGCCTCCGCACTCATAGCCTTTTCCAATAAATTGTCCATGCTTAGAAATGACTACCTTATTCGACTCTAAAACAACCTTAAACCCATCTCTGCAGAGAAGGGAACCGCTAACAAGATTCTTGTTCATAGAAGGGACATGCTGCACGTTCCTCAGCTGCACAATCTTCCCCGAAGTGAACTTCAGATCTACCGTGCCAACACCACGAACAGAGGCATGTGACCCATTGCCCATTAGGACGGAGGAATCCCGTGCGGCCTGATAAGAAGTGAACATAGAGATGTCAGCACACACATGAACGTTAGCACCCGTATCAATCCACCAAGAGGGAGATTGAAATACCGAAAGAATAGTAAATAGATTACCATACCCATCAGTATTGCTAGCAGTCACGACGTTGACATTCTTGGCCCTTTTCCCTCTGCGGTCTGCGCGTTCTGGGTAGTCCTTGGAAAAGTGGCCGGGCTCTCCACAAGTGAAACAAGTCAGATCACTCCTGTCCCTGTTCGGCTTCTTCTTCTTGAAGGTTGTAGTCTTTACAGGCTTGTTGAAAGAGGGCTTGAAGTTCCCTTTATTCTTGCCTGAGGATTTGCCTTTCTACTGCACAAAGTTAGCAGTAGCATGACCCTCTCCTTTCTCAGTAGTGTCCTTAGCACGAGCCTTCTCCTCAACATCAAGGGACGCTATCAGATTTTCAACTGATATCTCCTGTCTCTTGTGTTTGAGAGCTGTGGCGAAGTTCCTCCATGAAGGGGGCAACTTAGCAAATAATGCAACCCGCCACAAACTTGTCGGGTAAGGCACACTTAAGGAGTTCGAGCTCTTTGGCAATGCACTGTATCTCCTGAGCTTGTTGAACCACATGAAGGTCCTTAGTCATCTTAAAATCATGAAAGCTCTCCATGATGTACAGTTCACTGCCAACATCTGCAGCACCAAACTTGGCGTCCAGTGCGTCCCAGAGCTCCTTCCCGTCTTTTATGTGCATAAACACATCACACAGACGGTCAGCAAGAATGCTCAGAATGCATCCCACAAAGATAGTATTGGCTTCCTCGAACTTTTCCTGATCATCCTCAGACATAGTTCCTTCAGGTTTGCCTTTACTAATCTGGAACACTTTCATCGTGGTCAGCCAAAGCTCAGCTTTGTACTGCCACCTCTTGAAGTGCACACCGGTAAATTTATCCGGCCTCAGTGCATCGGTAAAACCAGCCATTGATAATTCAGGAAATTGCCTACAATTAGGTTTTTGGATTGTTGGATAATTAGGTACAATTTCCATTATTAATTCCAGAATATTAACCATGACAACAGCAGCTACTACCACAAGTAATTCGAACATACTAGATGTACTAAACAGCAAGATGAACGAAAACAAGTAGTAGCGAAACATGTACTCGCAGAACATGATGAACAGATAAACTGCAGTAGACCGCACGTACCGCTCGTTTGCAGATGTAGTCATTGCAGTAACGTTGTTGATGACAACGTTGGAGAAGACCGGTCGATGCAGACGGCGATGAAGACGGCGGTAGGCTGCACCGCCCGACTTGGAAGGAAGACAACCCGTGATGAAGAGCTTGAGCAGTCGCGCAGAGCGCTTCCCAAAAACCTAATTCGCCCTCTCCCGTACAGGATCGCAAAGGCGAGTGGTTCCGGAGACCTGCTCTCCCGTTCGCCGGTGCACGCCGGCGCTCGGGATGAGATAGACTACAGAGGCGGTGCAAGCAGCGAGAGGTGGCAAAACCCTAGATCGGTTTCAGGTGTGTGCGGCGGTAGCCGGGCAAGAGTTTATATAGGCGGCGCAGCGGAAAAACCCTAGGCAACGTGGGCCACGCCCATGTCGCACGCCTGAGTCGGTTACAGCAGCCCACGATCCGGGAGCGACCCAAACTGGCTAGCTGTGACGCGTCCGTCAAGGACTCGGTCAAACGCTCAGTTTTCCTGTGCAGCAAAAAGATAAGCTCGGCTCCGAGGCTCAATTCCGCAAACCGCGGCGCGCGCGCGCGCGCGCGTCGTGACGTGTCGTGTCGAGACGAGCGAGGAGGAGGAGGAGCGCGCATGTGGCACTTCTCTTCTCACTCACTTACCAAGTGGTGCAACACCCCACCTTATATGTTGGTCTACATCTCTCCCAACTTTCCATGTGGGACTAAACTTAGCTCCCACCCCTTGCATTTGTGCAGCCAAAAACTTGGGCTGCATTCCAAATGGGCTTACACACATGGGCTTTGAGATTTCTAGGAATTTCTGAAATCTATTATGGGCTCATATGAAATGGCCCAATATTTCAACAATATGATCAATGAAATAAAGCATCTGGTTCACTCTTGATTTTTTATGAGTCTTTTACCTCCTTTATTGTTCATTTAGATCGTATGGAACTCTTGCACAATTGTGCTCTGCACTTGTGTCTTTTAAATCTGCCATGGGCGGTCCGCGTAGCATATCTGTGTTCTAATTCCCACCCGATGTATTTTGTGTGGATTCTCGAGTAGTGACTTTTTGGCGCTCTGAGCCGCTATTTGCTAGGGTTCTGGACGATTGCTATTAAGTATCGTCGCCCTGGCGGATTGTTCGAGCGAAGATTCTACCATCTCACAAAAAGTCAAACACAAAGAGCCAGATGGCGGATTGCATGGTCCTACGTGTGAAAATCTTTTCAAAGTGTTGTTTTTTGGCATGATAAACAGCTAAAAGTTGCATAAAAATAGGCCTGGCAGTTTTTTCAAGCAAACCACTTCAAAGACTTGATAAAACTGTGCAACAAGTTCAAACCATATCGGGCATAGTACAAGCATACACAGTTATAAGTTATCTTACAGACCCACTCAGGGGCCGAATTGATGCATTGTTTTTTCCTGTCACAATGCAGGTTACAACTCAAGACTTTGGGGCGGCGGAAGTAGCTTCACCACCGCCATCAGCATCATCAGCAGTCGCAGAGACAGACGCCGACGCATGGCTTGGAGACCCTGGCAGATCGTATGGTTCGTAGTATACGTTCAGCTGCGTGCCTAGAGCACAGAGCTGATCATACCCTAGCACGCTCTGCCGGATGGCGGCCCTTGTCCACCAGCGTTCCGTCATCATTGCTTTCTGGGATGCCGGAGGTGACCAAGTCCAAATCCAGCTCGGGGTAGTGGGCCTTAGCCAATGTGAGTGCAGTTCTTGCACCACCCCGAGCAGCGGACTGCTTCCAGTTAGCCACCAGCCCGAATTTTCCATGCAAAAGTTCAATCACTTTGACAAGTTCTATACAAAAGTTATAAATTTCCCGGATTTTCCATGCACGAATGCAATGCACACATCTATGTTCTACTCATTTCTAGCCTCTCTTGCTAGGATATTACAAAAAGAATGTATAATTTTTGTTAAGGAGCTACCAGAAGTACGATGCATAGTGCTACTGTTTCAATTGTAACATATATGATGAAAAATTCCAATATATAATGATTTATCTCAAATCTTAGGTATATCCAGATTTATTTATGGTTTTGGTCCATTCTACTCAAATTTGAACTGCAAGTATTGTAAATTGGTTCTAAATTTTGGGAGAAAATACATAGAGGTACACTGGTAGAGTGCTATGCAGAATGCTTGACCAAACTTTAGAATTTCAGCCCCTTGTATGAATGGCAGAGCCGAAAAATTCAAAGCAAAATTTATATTAAAAAATGCTATTCAAAAAGCTAAACTAAGAAATTTAAAACTTGCCATAGTATGTGATGTAGTTGGTAGCAAAGACATCAACGGTGACATATGGTAATCTGATAAAAGAAACCTTTACAAAAAAAGTTGCTACCATGCATAGGGGAGCAAAGCCAGCAAGCCGCCCCTCCGCGCCAACACCTCCCTCCACGCGTGGTGTCGCACCGCCGCCATGTGCGGGAAGGTCACGCCGACACCATGTTCAGTGTAACGGAGGAGGAACAGCCGGCGGCGATGGGCCGGAACGGAGGAAGATGGCTGGCGGTGACGGACATGTACATGCCACGCCACGTTCAATATTATTCGATTGATTGACAGGTAGTATCTCAATGCAAGGGTTCCAAGAAAGTATAGCTAGTAACTAGCAGCACGCGAAGCAAATGCCATATGCAGATACAATCCAAAAACGGTGAGGAGTCGGAGCGAGCGGTTTATAGGGTTTATGCTTTGGCATAACGTACACGCAGAGATCGGCTAATAATGAGAACAGATCAGTTTTCTATATTTACGCTCGTTGATTGCTAGCTTCACCTTCACCCCTCCCTGGGGAAGCTGACAATGATAACATTATCCCATCTCTATTTCCGTCCTCCGGCCTTCAGGCTACACCTCACTTGCCAGTTGCCACCTTTACGAAACAAAAGAAGGGGGTGTACAACGTCACTTGGAGTAACTTGAAGTAAATTGAAATACCATAAATGTTGGAACTTGTACTGAAAAAACTTAGAAGCATCGATCTCTCAACAGTAGAAGCACGTGACAAAAACTTAGCTCCAGTTTCCTACTTTGAACCACCCAAAGAATAAAATAGTAATTAAAATAAAATCGAATCATGCTCCTAGTTATCTAATTAGCTTTATTTTTAGATGCAAAACTCTTTGGGAGAGAGCTAGTTAGATTACTCCATGTTTATCTTAAAATAAAGCTAGCTATAGAGAATATGCACGAGGAAGAGAGAGAGAGCAGATGCTGCCACGTCTTAAGGACAAATCCAATGCTTGTACGTGCTAATAATTGCTACATTAGGCTTTACGTGGGACACCTTCCGTTGTTCAAAAGCATCTGCCAAAAATGAGTTTTAGAGCTAGCGTACATGGTTCACACGCTAACTCCTATTTGTAGAGCGTACATGGTTTGCACGCTAACGCGGCCGTTGGTTTGAAAATGGTACTCCCTCCGACCCACATTACTCTTCGCAAATACAGATGTATCTATCACTAAAATGAGTCTAGATACATCCGTATTAGCAAAGAGTATTATGGGTCAGAGGGAGTACTGACATCTTCTAATAGTACTATTGTGCCATACTAACAAAAGTAGCTTAAAGGGAGTTTTGACCGGTGGGACTCCCATAGTCCCATACATAGCAGCAGATCTGACGGTAGGTACGGGGAGGGTAAAAAAGATGGGGCTTTCGGTTCACAATAATGAAGAGTAAAAGATGGGGCTTTCCCTTCACAATATAAGATCAAACCGAACATCATTTAAGTAACAATGGAAAGTTCACTCACTCCTCTTTCTCTTCTCTACAGTAACAAGGAGAGGTCCCGAGCGAGCCGGCCCAAACCGCCGCCGCTCTCGCCGGCGATGCCGGTCGAGGGCGGTGGGGCGGTGCCGGCGAGGCTAGGTTTTTTTGTCTTTGCCATGTGTAGAAGTGGGCTTTATGCCTGGATGCGGTGGAGAACTCGGAGTTGTCCGGCAAGATCTAAGCCTAGGGTGGACACTGTTGTCGCCGTGCATCACCGGAGAAGCAAGCCGCGGCACCGTCGACCGTCCCTGCTTCAATAAGCCGATGGTGTTGGCAGCCTCCCTGTGATGCCTGAGTGCTGCTCTGCTGCACTTCTCCTGGCCGGCCGTGGTGGCGAGGAGGAGTGGTGTTGTGGAGTAGTTGGCTCGTGTCCTTACCCTGCTCGGCCGGTCGTGGCAGCGAGGGAGTGCGGCAAGGCGCGGCGCCTTCTCGGTGAAAGTGTAGATGGTCTAACCTAGAGGGGGGGGTGAATAGGTTTCTACAAATTTTACTTTTCTTTTCACTAGTTTTAGGCTTTGCGGAATATAAGTGTGAGCCTAACAACTAGGTGAACAACCTATAAGATGCTATGCAAAGTACTTCAAGCACGAAGGCTATCACAAAGGTAAAAACACAAGTAAAGGAACTCGGATAGAAATAACCGAGGCACACGGAGACGAAGATGTATCCCGATGTTCACTCTCTTGGGAGAGAGCTAGTCACCGTTGGAGAGGTGTGAATCCCCACGAAGGGTACTCAAGCGCCACGAAGGCTCACCTTCTTCTCCTTGAGCCTCCTTCACGAAGTAGGAGCCCAATCACTTGTGGTAGACCTTGGGGTGGTCTCCAAACCCTCACAAACTTTCCCGAAGCAAATCCACAACCCGGAAGCTTCCGGGCGACCTAGCACGCCTAGGGTTTCCCAACAAACCCAAGAGTAACAAGCTACTTGATGAACTTGAGGAGGAATCACTTTTGGCTTGGTGGAAATGTAGATCGAGACCTCCTCTCTCGATTCCCCAAAGGAATTAGGGTTTGGTTGGGGGGAATGAGAGATCTCAAGGAAATGTGGAGCTCAACAATGGAGGAGAGAGAAAGTGAGGAACAAGAGCTCTTTTTCGTGCAAAGGTATCCCTTGGAGAAGAAGGGGGGCTTATAAAGGCCCCCCCCGAAATGTGACCGTTGACAGAAACGTGTCACTCCGGAGTGACCCGGAGCAGCTCCGGCCGCTGCTCCGGCCTGACCCGGAGCAGCTCTGGCAAGTGCTCCGGAGCAGAGTGGAAGCACGCCAGCTTCACTGCTCCGCCCGGAGTACGGTCCGGAGCTGCTCCGGCCGCTGCTCCGGCCTGGCCCGGAACAGCTCTGGGGGGTACTCCGGAGCAAGGCAGGAAGCCTGGCAGCTTCACTGCCCCGCCCGGAGTACGGCCTGGAGCTGCTCCGGCCCCTGCTCCGGCTGCGGCAGAAAGGCACAGGGATAGGGCAAACATGATTCTTCGACTCGGCAAGAGGAGGGAAACTATAGGAAAAGGATTAACCTCAGCAAGTTCATCATAAGCCCCTCTTAATAGTGCGGCATACCTACGACTCAAAAACAAACCGGAAAAAGGAGTAAGCCGACTCTTTTCTTCTTTTTGAATTGGGGGGTCTCCTTCCTTTCACCATCATGGGACTAAATCTGAGAAACAACCTTGAAGATATATTAGTACCAAAGTAAGTGTCATCATCACCAAAATAAATATAAGGGCAAAAAGCCCTTACAATCTCCCGCTTTTTGGTGTACGATGACAACTAGGATTAGAGTTCTCAAGATATAGAAATTAGAGCACACTCCCCCTAGCTCACAAAGCTCTTATGCCAAGATATAATAACAACAATAGTAAAGACATGGCATAAAGACAAGTTAAAGGATAGCATGGAGATAAAATAATAAAACATCACCAAGCAGAGATACGGGCTTGTCCACCCATAACATCGAAGAGCCACACGGAGTTCCAACATAAAACCAAATCCAGCAATTGAGTACACAAGTCACTTAAGCACGAATAAACACAAAATATGTGACTTGTGGTTCACACGAAATTCAACTAAAAGGAGAACTCTACGTCCTTCTCCCCCTTTGGCACCGGAGCACCAAAAAGGAGAAAAAGAGAGTAGACAATGCAGCAAAGAACATCACTCATCATGAGTCGAACCACGTGCTTCACCACCCTGAGGACCACCTTGAGGATCAACATTAGAGCCACCAACTCCGCCGGGAGCAAAAGCTGAAGCACCACCAAAACCAACAGCAGAACCACCTCCATAGCCACCATCAAAGAAGGAGAACCAATCAGCGTCGGTGACATCGGGTATCGGAATATCAACAAAGGCAGAGGAAGCCAACTCAGGAGGATCCGCCTCAGAAGTGAGACCTTGAGCTCCGCGATCAGCATTCTGAAGGCGACGCCCTTCCTTGGCAAACTCTCTGGCATCGTGACTGTAGGCACGGGCATCACGGCAAGTGGCAAACAAACTCTGAAAGAAGGCACCTACTCCCCCTCTCTGTGGGGGAGCTGAAACACGCGGTCCAGTGGAGGGACCGGCCTGAGACTGAGGATCATGGCGCCTCTTGCTGCCATGCTCAAGGGGCCGAGAAACAGCAGACAGACGAGGGCGGGGCTGAATAGAAGCAGCATACTCAGGAGGAATGGGCCCCGGCACAACAGTGGGGGTGTGAAGCTCATGAGAGACCAACCGGCGTCCAGACATAATATCATCCCAATGCTCGCTAGCAGCAGACATGAAGAACCGGTGAAGATAAGGAGCATAAGCAGGCGACCGTCTCTCAATAACTCCATTGTGAATCTCCTGCCAAATAAAATCAATACCATCAACGGGGCGAATGTTGTCAGGATGAGCAAGGCGCATGACGTTGACCATGTGGCCTGGAATAGCAGAGTAGTCTCCCGCCTTCTGACAGATAGTATCCTTAAGCACATAAGCAAGCTGGCGATAAGCGGGATACATAGTGCCTATCATACCCGGCTTGCTCCTCTTGTCAGCGGGGTAGCAAAACATGAGATCTTCCTTAGGAGCAATAAGCTGAGCATGCATATTCTCATGCTCAAACCAGCTAGAACCGCCGAGAGCAGTAACAAAGGCTAACTTGGTGCTTGAGATCTTGTGATTGCCACACATCCACGAAATATCAATGGGCCCACTCTTGTGGTAGTAGACGGTGCAATAAAATTGTTGCACAAGCTCAGGACAATAGTCTTGGTTGAAACAAGCAAGGCTCCAAAGACCCAAACCTTCCAACAGCCGACGAAGGAGAGGAGCGTCCGAATCCCCATGAAGATGCATCCAGTTGGTGTTGAGGGACTTGGCACGAGCAATGGTAGATCGCTTGGACAAAGAGAGATAAACATCTTGCATAATCTTTGATTGAACTTTGGTCCAGAACCGATGGTCTTCATGATTCTGACGAGAGCTAAAGCGGTACGGATTCAACCTCCTCAAAGCACGCCACTTGCGAATTTGCATGTGGCGAATGTTCTCCGTGGGAACACGGTCAACCTCCCAACCATCCTCACCAATTTCTGTTTCTTCTTCAGCAGCAGCCTCATCCTCAATCTCAGCACCATCAAATTCAACACTGTCAGAACTAGCATCCTCATCGTCGTCATCACTGGTTGCACTATCAAGCTCACTCGCAGTGCACGGACGACTGCCACCAACACGGCCTCGTCCTCTCCCCAAAGGAGTCTGGGCCTTCACACGGCCACTGGCACAAGCTGCAGGGGGAAGAGGTTTCTTAGAAGTCCGAGAGGGCAGCACTCTGGACTCGGGCTGCTTGAGAACAGGTCTCCTCTTCCAGCGGGCTTCACGAGTCTCAAGGCGGTCATCACTGTCACCTGTGGAGAAATGAAAACCAAACAAACACTCAAACAAATAAATGTGCGTGCCAAAGAAAAGGACCAAGAGGCAATACACAAGGAAGATGTGCAGAAGGAGGTGAGTCGGGCAATACTGCGCAGGCCGGAGTACAGGCCGGAGCTGCTCCGGGTCCTGCTCCGGGCGGGGCGGAGCAGAGGCCGGAGCTGTTCCGGGTGGTACTCCGGGCTGCACAGAGAGCCCAAAACACCGCACACTAGCTCACAACATCAACAAGGTGTAGAAGGAGACGGAGAGACCATGTGGAGAAACAAAGAGGGGTGAAACTCCTTGGGCAAGTAAGCAAACCCTAGAACCCTCGATTTCGCAAAAGGAATGAAGCAAAAGAAGAAATCGAGAGGGGGAAAGGAGGAGTACCCGAGTGCGACGACATGGTCCTCCGAGCCCGAATCCGGCAGAGGAGGGGGGGAAGATAAGGTGGACGGAGGCGAGGCGGGGGCGGGGGCGGCGGTTGGGGCGGGGGCGGCGGCTAGAGCGGGCGGCGGCGGCTAGAGCGGCGGCGGCTAGGGCGGCGGCGGCTAGAGCGGCGGTGGCGGCTAGGGCGGTGGCGGCGGCTAGGGCTAGCGCGGGGTGGGTGGAGGGGGCAAAAGAGGAGGAGTTGGCGCAGGGTGGATGAAAAAAGACTGGACCACCCCGACCCTTAAGGGCCTGGTCACGCCGGAGTGGTCCGGAGCTGCTCCGGGCTGTGCTCCGGGCTGATCCGGAGCAGAATCCGGAGCTGCTCCGAGCTGCTCCGAGCTGGCCAGTGGACTTAAGAGAAGTCTGAAACAAGTGGCACGCACAAATATCAGTAAAAACACGTCCTATCATGCCCAAAAAGAGAAAATGCAAAATAACAACAAGGATCAAGGGACATGATGAGAACCTTAAGAGAGAAAAAAAACAAACTTCAAATAAATGGACCAATAAAAATGGAGGCAAATGAAGGGCGGGGGATGACTCTCCCTATGTTAAGCACAAATGTCATGGCACCGCGAAGATAAATCCTAGGGCCCATATCATGACATTGGGTCTATTGATGTTGCACACATAGGTATGCATTATGCCAAGACATGGCAAAATGACTCGCCCTACATGTGCGGTGTTTCTAAGCTAGACACAAGATAAATGTGAGATTGCAAGCAAGTAGATCAATCCAAGTTTTTAGGATCAAGAATACCGAGTTCATTCCTTAGCTCAACAAACCGGGCCTCATCCAAAGGTTTCGTGAAAATATCCGCCAATTGGTGATTGGTGCTCACATGAGAGAGAGCTTGGTGGATCTTGATCATCTCCTTGATCTTGCTCATGAGGTTGAGGGCTTGGTGGATGATCTTGGGCTTGCGTCTCCTCTTGAGAATCTTGTTCCACTTGGAATGGTGATGAAGGTTCTACTTGAGTTGAGCTAGGCTCCACTTGAGTTGACCTTGAATCTTCTTCATGAGGAAGGTCTTGGTATTGAAGAACTTGATCTTCACTAGGCAAGATGTGACCAACTCCCATAGACTTGATGACTTGAGAAGATTCTTCATAACCTACATCACTTGGAACAACTTGCTCCACTTGGGAGTCATTAAATTCCTCGAAAACCACGTCACAAGATACTTCAACACATCCGGAGGATATGTTGTAGTATCTATAGGCGTGGGAATCGTCCGCATAGCCAACGAAAATACCCTCGATTGTTCTAGTTTCGAATTTACCAAGTCTTTCCTTTTTGTTCTTGATGAAGCACTTGCATCCGAAGACGCGGAAGTAGGAGACATTGGGCTTGTTCCCGGTGAGGAGCTCATAAGGCGTCTTGTTGTACACCGGGCGGAGGAAGAGACGGTTGGAGACATGAACCGCGGTGGCAATAGCTTCTCCCCAAAAATTATGGGGAGACTTGAACTCATCCAACATGGTTCTTGCCATTTCAATGATCGTCCGGTTCTTCCTCTCCACCACGCCATTTTGTTGAGGGGTGTACGGAGCGGAGAACTCATGCTTGATCCCCTCTTCACCCATGAAGTCATTCATGGCATAGTTCTTGAATTCCGACCCATTGTCGGTCCTTATGGTCTTGATCACTTCTTCAAAAGTACGTTCCGCTTGCTTGGCGAACTTGGTGAAGAACTTGTGGGTCTCATCCTTAGACTTAAGGAGGAACACCCATGTATATCTTGAATAATCATCCACGATGACAAGACCATATCTACTACCCCCAAGGGAGTCGTAGGTGGATGGCCCGAAGAGGTCCAAGTGAAGGAGCTCCAAAGGCCTTGTCGTTG
Source organism: Dactylis glomerata (assembly GCA_007115705.1). Taxonomy (NCBI): domain Eukaryota; kingdom Viridiplantae; phylum Streptophyta; class Magnoliopsida; order Poales; family Poaceae; genus Dactylis; species Dactylis glomerata. The sequence continues at coordinate 6,485,718 of QXEO01000531.1, read as the reverse complement.
AGATCACGCTCTTGGCCGGATGATTCTTCCCAAGTTGCTTCCCGGCAACACATGCACTACACACACGATCTTTTTCAAATGTTACATTGGTTAGTCCAACAACATGTTCACCCTTTAGGAGTCGTTTGAGATTTCTCATGTTGACGTGGCCTAGCCGGCGATGCCAAAGCCAACCCTCGTCAACCTTGGCTATGAGACATGTTGAGGAGGAAGTGTTCTCTTTCGAGAAATCAACCACGTAAAGGTTGTCCTCAACATGCCCAACACAAACCAACTTGAGATTATCACTCCTAAAGACTTTCACATGATTATAGGTAAAATAGCAATCATAACCAATGCTTGCAAGATGACGTATTGAAAGGAGATTATAGCCAAGGGTGTCGACAAGCATAACATTCTCAAGAGACAAGTCCTTTGAGATTGCCAACTTGCCTCGACCCAATACCTTTCCTTTTGAGTTATCTCCAAAGAGGATGCATTGAGTTGAGTTAACATCTTCAACGAATTGCTCAAGCACCTCTCTTCCTCCGGTCATATGATTAGTGCACCCACTATCAAACAACCATTTAGGTCCACCGGAGGAATAGCCCTACAAAATCAATTCTTGGGTTTAGGAGCCCATTGTGAAATGGGACCCCTAGCATTAGCAATAAGAGATTTAGGTACCCAAATGGAGTACCATCTATAAGCATAACCATCACGAGGACCAACATATCTAGCAACAACATTCCCATCCGTGTCCTTACACAACACGTACGATGGGTTGGTCTTTCCGGCAAAGCTATGGTTAGGATTGCCCCTATTAGCATTCCTTCCCATAGGCACATTCTTACCATTACCATTCCCATTGTACCCTTCCTTCACAAAGTTGATCTTCTTGGGTGGAGGAACATTATTGTTGTTGTTGTTCCTTGGAATATAACCAAGGCCTTGTCCACGAGGTCTCTCCTTTTGTTGAGCAAAGAGCTCATGAGGAGGTTTCCCAAGTTGTTGGGATGAGAGACGCTCTTTCTCAAGTTGAGCCTTCAACTTAGCATTCTCCTCAACGAGGATTGTTTGATCTAGAGAAGGGTTAGTAGCACAAGCTATATTCTCAACAATTATAGGCACATTTGATGAACCTTGAACTTCCTTATGAAGAGCTTGAAGTTCCTCATATTTCTTGCTAAGTCTATTGAGCTCATCCTTGACTAGCTTGTTAGCCCGTTCAAGGTGCTCAAGATCCTTAGTAAGAGAAGCATGAGCAACTTCAAGTTCCTTTTTGGAAGCATCAAGTTCTTGTGCCATTAGCAAGGTCTTATCCATAGCATCCAAGTCCTTAGTTTTATCAAGTTGATATGTTTCAATTTGATGAGAAAGAAGCAATCTAGTGTTCTTCTCCTCGGTTAGCTCTTGAACAAGGAGATTGAATCTCTGTTCCCCATCATCAACATGGGATCTCGCTTCCTCAAGGGACTCATTGCGTTGAGCAATAGTGTCCATCAAGTATTCGAAATGATCACGAGCATCACCACGAAGAGAACACATAGTTTTGTAGAGAGTGGCAAGAATAGTCTCCTCATCCATATCATCATTAATGGAACAAGAAGGTTGGGGCGAGGAGATCACCTTGGCCTCCTTTGCCATAAGGCATTTATGAGGAGTGTTCTTGGTGGAGCTCTCGTAGTCCTTGGTGTAGTCGTACTTGAATAGTGACCCGGGCTTGGCAAGGGCCAAGCCGGCCACTCCAACAACGTCCTCCTCGTCGCTATCTTCTTCATCAACATCGGAGGTGTATTCAATACCCACAAGAGCCTTGACGTCCTTGAACTTGTTCTTGTTCCTCAAGTTGATTGGATTAGGCTTCAATCTTGGCTTGTCACCCTTTATGTACTTCGGCTTGTCTTGTCTCTTCTCATAGGGGCAAGTATCGGCGAAATGCCCCGGTTCATCACAATTGTAGCAAGTCCTTTTCTTCTCCTTGGGAACAAAGCTTCCTCTCTTCATGGAATGCTTTCCATACTTCTTGGCAAAGAATGCTAGGTCGGTATCAAGCTCACTTGTTGAAGTCATCTCTTCTTCCTCTTCAAGATCTTCTTCAACTCTCTCTTCCTTGCTTGCTTCACGTGCTCTTGAATGAGTGACATTGGCCTTCAAGGCAAGGGATGGATTCTTGTTCATGGCGCGAACAATCTCCTTGGTCCTATTTGCCTTGGCAATCATGTCATCATGGGCAACAAAATATCCAACAAGCTCATCCGCGGTCATCTTGCGACAAGGTTCCAAGAAGGTGACATTGAAGGCCAACTCCTTGTATTCGCAAGACACAATCTCAATGAACTTGTTCTTCACAAAGCTATCATTCATGTGAAAGCCATCATCAATGGTGTTTCCACCAAGAAGAATGATCTTCTCCTTGAGAGCTTGAAGTCTTGAGTAGGCACTTGAGACCGACTCTCCATCATTCATGCAAAACAAGTTCATGTCTTGTTTGGCGGCTTCATACTTGGTCTTTTGCATTGCCGATGTCCCATCAAACTTGACCGAGAGCTTCTCCCAAAGTTCCTTGGCGGACTCAATGCTTGAGACTTGATCATACACTTCACGCTTCAAGCTTTGACGAATCTTGTCAAGGGCGGTGGAGTTGAGTTGACAATCAATCCTCTCCTTGGGCGTCATGTGCTTCTCATCAACGGGAGTGAACCCATTTTCAACAACGCCCCAAAGCTCCACACAAACGCACCTGAGATGAGAACGCATGCAAGACTTCCAATAGGAATAGTTAAATTCATCAAGCATGGGGGGGCACCGGAAGAAGGATTCATGTGAGGCATAGGCACGCGTTCGAGGGGATATTCATATGGCTTTGCATGGGAAGAGGGTCCATCGGGCTTAGGTGGATCATCCACCTTTGCCTTATCCGAGTTTAGGTTCTCCCTCGGAGCAACCTCAACAACCTCGGGAGGGACACTCTTAGCATCCAAAGCCGAGAATCTCGCTTCCAACGTGGCAAAACGTTCGTTGAGTTCGTTGCGTTGCTTATCAAGCAACGCTTGGACCTCAACGGCCGTGAAGACTTTGCCTTCACCCTCATCCGTAGGTGAGACCATCTTACTATTAAGGCGGTTAAGCCCTTAGAAAGAGCCCTTGGCTCTGATACCAATTGAAAGTGTAGATGGTCTAACCTAGAGGGGGGGGGGTGAATAGGTTTCTACAAATTTTACTTTTCTTTTCACTAGTTTTAGGCTTTGTGGAATATAAGTGTGAGCCTAACAACTAGGTGAACAACCTATAAGATGCTATGCAAAGTACTTCAAGCACGAAGGCTATCACAAAGGTAAAAACACAAGTAAAGGAACTCGGATAGAAATAACCGAGGCACACGGAGACGAAGATGTATCCCGATGTTCACTCTCTTGGGAGAGAGCTAGTCACCGTTGGAGAGGTGTGAATCCCCACGAAGGGTACTCAAGCGCCACGAAGGCTCACCTTCTTACTCCTTGAGCCTCCTTCACGAAGTAGGAGCCCAATCACTTGTGGTAGACCTTGGGGTGGTCTCCAAACCCTCACAAACTTTCCCGAAGCAAATCCACAACCCGGAAGCTTCCGGGCGACCTAGCACGCCTAGGGTTTCCCAACAAACCCAAGAGTAACAAGCTACTTGATGAACTTGAGGAGGAATCACTTTTGGCTTGGTGGAAATGTAGATCGAGACCTCCTCTCTCGATTCCCCAAAGGAATTAGGGTTTGGTTGGGGGGAATGAGAGATCTCAAGGAAATGTGGAGCTCAACAATGGAGGAGAGAGAAAGTGAGGAACAAGAGCTCTTTTTCGTGCAAAGGTATCCCTTGGAGAAGAAGGGGGGGCTTATAAAGGCCCCCCCGAAATGTGACCGTTGACAGAAACGTGTCACTCCGGAGTGACCCGGAGCAGCTCCGGCCGCTGCTCCGGCCTGACCCGGAGCAGCTCTGGCAAGTGCTCCGGAGCAGAGTGGAAGCACGCCAGCTTCACTGCTCCGCCCGGAGTACGGTCCGGAGCTGCTCCGGCCGCTGCTCCGGCCTGGCCCAGAACAGCTCTAGGGGGTACTCCGGAGCAAGGCAGGAAGCCTGGCAGCTTCACTGCCCCGCCCGGAGTACGGCCCGGAGCTGCTCCGGCCCCTGCTCCGGCTGCGGCAGAAAGGCACAGGGATAGGGCAAACATGATTCTTCGACTCGGCAAGAGGAGGGAAACTATAGGAAAAGGATTAACCTCAGCAAGTTCATCATAAGCCCCTCTTAATAGTGCGGCATACCTACGACTCAAAAACAAACCAGAAAAAGGAGTAAGCCGACTCTTTTCTTCTTTTTGAATTGGGGGGTCTCCTTCCTTTCACCATCATGGGACTAAATCTGAGAAACAACCTTGAAGATATATTAGTACCAAAGTAAGTGTCATCATCACCAAAATAAATATAAGGGCAAAAAGCCCTTACACTCGGCTCTTTGGGGGGGGGAGGGGCTGCTCTGTATCCCTCTCTTGCTGGCACCCGAAGCTCCGCCTCCCCCTCTCCTCCGGTCACTATGGTGGTGACCTGCAAGATCTGGTGGAGGTGTCTTCCTCCGCCGGCCTGAGAGCCTCGTGGGAGCTTCTCTCCGGCGGCCTTCGGCGACTCGTTCCGTCGTCCCTCCCTGGACCAAATGGTGTAGGGCACCACTCCCTCTGCTTCATCCTGGCTAAGCTAGCTTCTCTCCTGCGGGGCCATATCTTGGGGCAGGCTCCCCGGTGACGCTTCAGTGGCTATGTTCGGCGGCCTCGTTGGAATCTTGGAGGATGAGCTCCTGGACCCGATCGCGTGTTGTTTTAGATCTAGGGTCTTTTTTGCACTTTGTAGGCTTGAATTGTAATTTTTCTTTTCTTGAGGGCCTTTCTGCATTTGCGTAACCGACGAGGATTAATGAAGCAGTTTCGGGGTCCTTCGAGACCCCGTCCCCGTTCAAAAAAAAGTAACAATGATAGTTGGATGTGAAAAATGAAACCCATAGAGACAAAACTGATCCTAGACAATCATTGTTGCGTCATATGTGGATTGATTCTTTCACCTATTGTATTGTATGCTTAATATTCATGCATTCTTATTTGTATCAACAATATAACACAACCCTTATGCATGGTACTCCCTCCGATCGGAAATAACTGTCGGCGACTTAGTACAAACTTTGTACTAAGTCAGTACAAAATCACCGACAGTTATTTCCGATCGGAGGGAGTAAACACTAAGGTGCCATCCTGACAAAACAACATGAACATGTCAGATAAAAACCGAGAGGCAAGCAAATGTTGTTGCAGTCGGTTTGGTGGGGTGCCTGCGTGGTGAGCGTGTTTTTTCGTGGGAGGGAGACCAAGACATTCTGCTGTAGGCATTTCTACAAACAGGTATAGAGCACCAAAACATAGAAGTGAGACATAACATACTTTGCATTTTTCTCATACATCTGTGAAGCAAAGTTAAATATCACGAACAGAATTGCAACAAAAACAATGAATTTTAAGTAAAAATCAGATTAATGTAATAACCATGTGTGGGGGAGAATAGAGAGGGAGGAGGGAAAGAGAACCGCGTGAGAGTGCTAGCAGCATCTGAAAGTCAGCCACACATGATAAATAGAGAGCGATACCTGTTGCGGGCGTGCGAGGGTGAGAAGAGCAGCAACATAGCATAGCGCGTGTGCACGAGGTGAGCTAGCAGTGTTGCCGGACCAGCAGGCCTGCAGCTGCGCGTGATTGCAGATAGCAGCAGCACACTGCGTGCGACGGGAGACCGGAGAGCCGCATCGTCTCCGACCTCTGCTCCTCCTCCAACCTAGCAGAAATGGCCATGGCGCCAGCTCTTGTTCTCCTGCTGGCCTTCGCCTCGGCCGCGGGCGTCTGCATTGCGTCCAACGGCGAGGATCCCAGAAGGCTGGATCCGATGCTGGCGACCCCGCCACCGCCGCCGCCTGCCCCCGTCAAGCATCATCAGCACCTCGGACCAGCGGCGATCGCCCTCATCGTCATCGCCGCCGCCGTCCTCGTCGCTGTCATCGCGGTGCTGGCCTGCTGCTGCTGCATCTGCGGCAACGCCGCCCCACCGCCACCGCCTCTGGCCGCCGGGCCACCTGCGCAGGTGGTGGTGCACATGGCCCCCGTCAACGTTCAAGCGTGAGATGAGCATGCTGTTTTAGTTTCTCAGCCAGGTTGCTTCTCTCCGAAAAACGAAAAATTCTCATCTATGTTAGTACTGTTTTAGTTGTCAAAAACCAAGATTAATAATCATGTAGAAGCAGCAACACAAAGTGTATGGTTTTAGTGCTGAGTTTATGATGTCTTATGCTCTAAATCATTCCCTTGAATTGAATGCATGTTTTGGACACATATATGGACATTACTAAAGCGCGCAATCGGTCCAACAAAACCATTCACTATGGTCACTAACTTGTGGTTTCTTCAGGAAACTATGGGAAAGGGAAAAGCTAATTCTCTTGCAGGTGGCATGCTCATGGTGCCTAGATGTAGCACATGGGCATGCGAAATACTGAAACTGAATCTGAAGAAGAACACATCCGAAAGTGCAGACACCTGTTCCACCATTTGATGGCATGCTCCAGAACTCGTTCAATCCATGGTCGCAAGCCAGTAAAACACATCTCGCTAATGCATGAAGAGTAGATGTGCACTAATGCAAGATGAGTCTCTGTCCATACATCTACGAAGCAGTCATGGAAGACCATCCTGATGAGCTCTGTTTCCGTGTACGGTAAGGTCCAAGGTGGAAGCAGACATGATGACATCGCTGACCGCCAGGTGTTGGTGTGGAGAAGACGGCGTAGGCGGCGGTGGACAAGCGTAGCAGAGAAGTAAGAATAGATATTGGTAGAACTAGGTCTCTTTTGCCGGGCGAAGGTAGCGAATGTCCACGCACGGCCAGATGAACCCGTGTTAACTTGACGAACAGTGTTTTTTTTTGGAGAATTGATTGACGAACAGTGTTGGGAAGTACTTAAAAAAAAACACTGTTCGTCAACACTGTTCGCGGAGTAGAAACTAGCACTCGAGATATCTCCGGGAGACCGGGACAAAGGTAAAAAAAAAGGGGAAACGCTGCTGATCGGCCACCGATCGCGGGCAGCGATCTGTCCTTCCATCTCTCGCACGCGCAGGCGAACCTTGTTCTCTTCCAAGCCCTCACTTGGCCCATGTAATCGGGAGAGCCCAACATAAATGTCAACGCGAGAGCCTGGCTTCTATTTCTCAAAAAAAAAAGAGCCTAGCTTCTGTTTGTAGCATGCACGTTTCTCTCAACAAGTGAGCCCTTCATACATCCTTGTAGCTAGCTAGCTAGCTAGCTGTAGCGTCGCTCCACAACTTATTAGCATGTTGTATGTAATCTAGTTTTGACTACCGCGCGTTCTAGTTATGGGCTAGTTTCCTCGGTGATTACTCGCCGTGGTATTAGGCTATTAGCTGTAAAATTATTCAATGTTGTACAAGTTAGTTTTTTTGTAGCAACCAATGCAAGATGTTGCAATATTTATCTGCGCGTTCACCCCAAAAGTTTGTGTTTTCATAAATGATTCAATGTTGCCTCAGTTATTTTAAAATATAACAAAGTTCTATGATTTTTGGTGGAAAAGCATGCATCGGATGTTGCAAAGATTTGCTACAAGTTATATGTTTTTTGGATTTTCACTAATGTTTACGTATTTTTTTAAAAATGCTGCAAATTTGTTTTTTTGTAATTATTTGTGTGTTTTGTTGAAATAGTGGCGGTTTTTGTTGTCAATCAACTTGAATCAAAACAAAATGTTGTTAACTGATTTTTGATTGCTACAAACACATGAACTTTTTTTGTAGTCGCTTATGATTTTTGTTAAAATTGTTAGCGACTTTTGTTGCAAATCAATCTGCAGAAAAATAGTTGTTGTGTAACCACTCTTTTTTTTATAATATTATGTTTTAAATTTTTGCAAAGAATTTGCTATAATAGTACCTATTTTTTGTATGCGGAGCGAGAGATTTTGTTGCAATACACGGTATGACACAAATCTGGCCCGGGTGGCATTTGTGTTGTAAATATCGAGAAGATCTGACCCAAATGGATAAACCATTTCCGTTTAACTAGGAAGGTTACGACTGCGGGTTGAGTTTCTGAAAATCTAGGGGGCAAAATGCAAAATTCATTATTGCGGTTAATAATGGATGCCGGATCATGATCTAACGGAGCGGAGGATAACCGATTTTTGGGATCCTATCAGCCCACTCACGCCTAGCGCGTCATGTTGTAGCAATCGAGAGAAGAAAAAGGATACTCCCTCCGGCCCGAATTAGATGGCCCCCCAGCGGCCCAGCCCATTAACCTTACAATTTGCGAAAACCCCCTCCCTGGAGTGTTTCTTCTCCCCCGTGGTCCTAAAATCGAAAAATCAAAATCAGGGACGGGACAGAGCTGTCGCTGTAGCTGAGCTCGCGCCGGAGCTGGGCTCGCGCCGGATCTGGTCTCGCTCCCCCGCCGGCCGGCCGCCGCCTTGAGCAGAGGAGGCGGTACCTCCAGTAGAGGAGGCAGGCCCTCCCAGGAGCGGAGTACTAGATATCTCCTCCGAATCGCCATCGACGCCGCGGTCGTCTTTACAATTCCGGCCGGCCAGCCCTAAAACCTCTTCACGTTGCTGCTGGTCGGCACGGCACACAGCTGGTATGATCCACCGATTCCCCATGCACTGGTCTCCCTGGGCATCCTTGCCATCGGTCTTGTGGCGTGTTGCTTGTTCGTGGAGGCCGGTGCCTCGGCTGCCGTGATGCTGAAACTGCCTAAATACTCTGTAGCCAAATCGCTATCCATTTGGCGACCGCGAAGGTCGATCCCCGGCAGGATCAGCGGCGGAGCTAGAGCCTAAGTAACCAGGGTGCCACGCCTTAAAAGATGGTGCCACAGGAGCAAAAAAAAATTGTTTTTCAGGGTGCACCTATGATTAAATTTTGGTTTTATATAAAAAAATATTTTTCTAGCCGATATCCACTGCAACCCCCTGGGTACACATGGATCCGCCAGTGGGCAGGATGGGCGCCGTTCGGGTCTGAGATTGAGGCCGGCGGTGAGCAGCTGTGACGGCGCGGTCTCTCGCGCAGGAGGGAGCGCGCTCACCAAAAAGAGAGGAGTGGGAAGGACACATCCGTCAGAATGAGCAAGGACGACCACAGAACGCCGGTACGTAAAGTGTTCTCTATAATCTTTCAGTAGCGGTGATTTTATTAGCTGCACTTGAATTTACTGGTCAAACACCCCAAAAAAATGAAACTACAATATCGTGGCTACTGTCCTACCTTTCTCCACAGCACATCATACGGTGATACAAACACAAATAAACATTGTTGTATATTGTTATGGACTAAGATAAGAGGCACAACCCAGATATTATCAAGCAGATCCTATGTTTTTAAGCTTGGTATAATGAACTTAATAGGTTCAGAGGAACTAACTGAACTTATTCTTTGATGGTGCGCCCAATCCATATATATATATCTGCAGTCCAATTCAGTCATTTCACTCATTAGGAGCTAGCCTTTTGTAACCTACCACTGTGTTACTTCTTGAAAATATGCATTTCTAGTAGCAGTGTCTGTGAATAAGACCTCGGGCTTAATTCTGGGGAAAACAATATTTAGTTTATTTTTTATTGCTTTATTAGATCTTTAAAAAATGTGTGTCACGCTCACTTCATTTAGCTTGGCCAGTGAACATGTTTTTTCGTACATGGTAGACTAAAAGCCATGAGCGTGACATTGCACATGGCAGTAATACATGTTGTATCTGCACATTTCTATTGAGTTTATATTCTGGTAAGTTTGGAAGTATTAGTTCATAGTAGCAATACTTGTGAATCAAAGCTCAGGTTTAAGTATACGAAAAACAATGTTTATTCTGTTGCTTCGTGAGATCTAAAAAAAATAGTTTCACATCATTTAAGTTGCTGAATAATCATGTTTTCTCGTCCGTGGTAAACTAAAAGCCAATACAGTGACAAAGCACAAGTCAATAAGGCATGTAGTATTTGTTTTTTTTTAGCACTAATGACCACGCTGCTAAATCTGAAGAAAAGCAAGAAAGATCTAGTATCATGGGAACTTACAATTTACTTAAACCTGTCAGCAGACATGCACTTTAATCTCCTAAGACTATAGTACTGTATTAGTAAGAAAAGAGTAATGTAGTGGACGAACTGGCTTGGCATTTTGGTTAACCGATAGTACAACATAAGTATAGTAGCTTACTACTTTACGCTAAGTTTGGCAAAACAAATGAAAACTCAATCGGAAAGCAAGCACCATAGAACCTTTATTTATTAATTAAAGCACAGAAAAATCAAACCGGAACAGTTTCATTTAGCGAGGCTACACATAAGACGTTTCAACCAACAGAAGTGACTATTATATGCAAGTTGACTTACATAGATAAATAAATAGATGCATTGTTGAACAAGGCAATACATCCTTACATAGAATTAGTCTACCAAGAGAATGCATATTAGCGTACATAGTTTCAATATGTCTTACATTGTACCATTTTACCAAATGGCAGTTCAACAAAACAATACATATTAGCTTACACAGAAATAGTGCAAAGTGTCAAATAACATCCACACTGATTTTGACATTCTTTGTTGATGAAAATTCTTTGGTAACAGAGTCAAAAAGAAGCCTGACAGTCTGATTATCTTTAACTCGTTCTTCTGTACTATTCAACTACAATGTAGTGGGTGCACTATTTTCTTAGGAATTGTCTAACAAAACAGTATATTTGGTTGCATGTCAACTGTAAATTCGGTTGCATGTCAGACCATACATTGGGGCTAATACAACAATGTCAGCTTGTGTATGAACAAAATTATATTTTAAAAGCAACATATGACATACCAGAATCTTCCGGTTGATGTTTGTTGGAGTCAGCTTGTGTATGAACAGAGGACCATATCCTCTTCCTCTGCGAGTCATATTAGCAAACCAGTTCACCTTGCAACTCTGTAAGCTCTCTTTGTTTTGTGATCACAACAACATTATGCTTGTCATAAACTATAAAAGCATAAAAATAATATGTTAGAGTCATTTTTGTTCTAAATATGGGTTTTGTTATAACAGAATTTATACAAAACAAAGTAATAGAAGAGGAACGAACCCTCTTCCAGTTCAACATATTCCCTAGTAGTTGCTAGTACTTTGTTGTCCCTTTGTGATCACATGGTGTTATCATGTTTGAGAAATAAAGATTCACACTTATCTCAAACTTGATGATATCATTAGCACCCAAGTTGTAGTCCTTCACAAAGCATCTCCACACGAACCCATGAATCACAGTGGTTGATTCCTCTTTAAGTAATTCAAATTTATAAACTTTGCATGTTATTGTTGACTCAGCAGGCATATAATTTGTTTTGCGGTACTTAGAGTTTATCTTGTTCTTAACATAGTAGGGCACAACCTGCAATGAGTTGATTTATGCAAAAGAGAGAAATTAAAAAGGCAGGTAGAATGAATTTTAATGTGTCATTTTTTTCGAAATTATGCTATTTCTGATATAAAATGCTTACCAAATCCTCTTTGCAACTACTCTGTAGTGTTGCAGTGAAGAAGATATGGTCCTTTGGCCATTGGTTGCAGAGTCCATCAGCACTATTGCAAACTGAGCACGGCGTTTTTTGATTGCTAACCTGCTTTTGGTAAATGTAAAGGTATTAGTTCCAATTGGTATCAAAATGAAAATTGCACTTTTCAGAAATTTTCATACATTACATTTTTCCAGATCTGCTCTACTATTGTCGGAAAGCTAATATGATTTTTTTCGCAGACATGAATAACAAGATTAGCAGAAATTTATTGACAGATATAATAGCAATTTCAACCTTTTTCATACCTTTTTGACCTCTGGAGTGTCAGGGGAGACGGGGGTAGTCGCACTGTCTCTGTGAAGAAGCACGGACGATGCAGACCTAGATCCGACACCGTGGACTGCGTGTATCCATAGTTGGGTATTTTTTTGACAGAACTGACCCCTTAAAGAAACTAAAGTTAAATCTGTCCCCTCTCAAAAACTTAAACCAAATCTGATCCCTATGTCGGCGCCTGGTAACATGGAGCGGAACATCCTCATATCGGTGCCATCGTCGGCCGGCGCCAAATGCTCATCCGGCGCAGCAGGTAGCAGGATCGGCGCCGATAAGGCTGGCGCCGAACACGTGTATACTCACAATCGGAGATTACTTGCCATGCAAAGTTAGCTATCGGAAGCACATTGATTGATTCGGACTCTCGTACCTGAACCCTGCAAGCTAAGCTAGCTAACTAGCTCTAGGCTAGAACAATTCTCTCCACCATTTTTTCTTGAGACTTGGCGACGAAAAAAACAGAGATGAAACAGATTTTTGTGATATGCATGGCTCACATGTTTTTATGTTCTTTTTTCTGTTTATATAGTATGTACACATCTTCTCCGACCATGCCGGTGGTGTTTATTGCCTCACAAACACACAACATTAATTAATTAACCAAACTCCAAAATAAAAATAATTCAGAATGGACAAGAATTTCCAGTAGAGTTACCAAACTCCGCCCCTGTACGGTCCTCCTGTTCCTGGCACCAGTGGACCATCTCCTCCCAAAGATGTGTGGCCGCGCGCGCCGCCTCTAGAACGTTCTACTCCGTCCAGGTCGGCGGCGTACGCGGCTGTCTCCTTGGGTCGAAGGCCTCCCTCGCGGCGAGCTCGTTATCAGGGAAGCGCTCACACGCCAGCTCCCTCTACCTTGCCCAGGTTGTCTGGTGGTCTGCCATACCAATGCATGTGGCCGCCGTTGTTTTGGTTCACCGTTTGTCGGCAACGGAGGCTCTATTTATAGTTGCGCCCCCGGCGAGAACTAGAGGCTACAGCGGGAAACATCTTGGCGCGCGTGGAAATTGGCGGTGGTCGCAAAGTAACTTTGACCGTGACTTCTCTCGCTGCCAAGGTGGCCCATGTCGTCAGATTGGATGTCGCGGGAGGCGCCGGCGCTCCCAATCAACTCCTGGCGCCTAAGGATCGACGTGGGAGCACCAGCTAATTTATTGGGTTCTAAAACGCGCCAACCTCTTTTGGGGGCCGCCGCTGTAAATTTGCCCTAACCTCCAAAATAGCTATCGGGAGGCGTATTGGGGCCGCTGGTGGAAATGCTCTTAGCTATAGCCTATGGACTCATGTTTTATTAAGTAGTCTGCCACTGAGAGATGTATTCTAGAGCTAAACTAGTGGCATGTCGAGCTCAACTCACATAAATATTTCACAGCGTGTAGTTTAGCAAGTGACAAAGAAAAATGGCCGAAACGAAGTAGAAATGGAGAGGTAAGCATCTTAAATTGATCTGCATGAGACATACACACACTTGAAGCGATTTGTTTTGCATGCTAGACAAGAAACATACCACTTAAAAAAATGATTAGTTCATGACACACACGTACTGTCGTGGTTTCGTCAACAGATCTATCATAGGGGTTGGTGTATGGCGGTTTGTGGAAGGGGGTGAACACGGCGGAGCGATCCGGGATGATGGTAGCACGAGTTTATCCAGCTTCAGATCCTGCAATGGTGGCGAGACCCTACGTGCTGCTATAAATCACTATATGGCAACAAGTGCTCGGTTACAATGATGAGGTTGGCTGTTTCGCTATGCGATTGGCCGTATCTAAATCTCGATGCCTCGAGGGCTCCTCCACACCGGCTTATAAAGGCGCCTGGCATGGGCATCACGAAGGTACCAGGAGCGGATACAATATGGAGTCCTAGACTAAGTCCTATACAATGTCGTGTACTACAAGGTAACCCGCCATGGGCTTGTCCTCCGGATCCGCCATAAGCTCCCGCGTCCTGTACCGCCATGGGCTTTCCAGCAACTGGGCTGCCCGGTAGGCAATCCACCATACCACCTCTATGGGCTACCCTGGCTTGCTGGTTTAAGACTACATCGCTGGTATACCTATTTGGTATATCCCCAACACGTACCAACTAGTTCTACCTTTTTTCCGAGAAAGAAAAACATGGAGCGAGCTAGCTACCTAGTGCGTCCATGTACTAGTCTTTTTTCGAAAAGGGGAAAAGATCCCGGCCTCTGCATCAAAGTGATGCATACGGCCATTCTTATTAAAACATTGTTACAAAGTATTTATTACAGTTCATGGATCAGCCAAAGTGGAGACATGAATCAGCCACTTAAAAATACAACTTGACATATCAGAACTGAATATTAAGCAGTGAGACAACGATCAAAATGCCACCCGAATCGGCTGTATATATCCCGCGCTACCATTGCCAAACGGTTGCACCCAATATCCATGTCCTGGTGGCGCTCCGCAGGCTGGAGATAGGACCCCATATGGATCCAATGGATAGCCAAAGGAACAACCAGCAAAAATAATGGAAAACATGATTTGTTAAAGATAAAATCATTGTGCATATGCCATATAGCCCAAAGAATCGCGCATGTACCCACTCTTATCTGAACTTTCTCAGTTTTAGGCACACCAATGTACTGGTCTTGGAGTCCATCAATGGAAGCTAGCTTTGGATGCCATGCAATCGTACTTATTATGCGACGCATATATCACACTACTTCGGAGCCAGGCTCAACGGCGCCGAATGGGCGAGCTGCTGCATGGCATAGTAAGCTCGGCGCCAGCAACAACGGCGCCAAAATGAACAACTTCGGCTCCCTTTTGGTTGGCGCCGAACTGAGGGGTCAGATTTGGTTAGTGTTTTTAGAAGGGGTCATATTTGGTTGAAGTTTCTCTGAAGGGCCATTTCTGTCAAAAAATACCGTAGTCGGGGGGTGGGGTGGGCAAGTAGGAGGTGGGGGATGGGGAATGTGGTGGTGGGCGAGTGTGCTGGGGTCGGAAATGGGGGGCACCAGTAGAAAAGGGAGGAAGAAGAAGAGGGGGAGACGAAATGCAGAGTGTTCTGATGCTACTGATATTTCTGTCTGAATAAGGGCATTTCTCTCTTTTTGTTTTGATTGTGGGGCCCACTTGTCATGGACTTGAAGCTATCTTTCTCCTTTATCTAGTTTTCTTTCTGCAAAACGGTAATCTCATTTTCGACTTCTTCCCCCTCCGTTGAAGATAGTTGTTCAAATGAGAGGAAAGATGAACAGGAAAGACAGAGCAAGGGGACGAGATCTGCGAATGGGACAAGTTTGAGAGAAGGCGACGAAGTCAGAGAAGGAGGAAGCGGAGGTCCGTTCCTGGTAGCTCCCTGGTGGGCGGAGGCCACTCCGCCTGCTCAGGGAATCCCCCTTTCTCAACCGAGTTTTTGGCGGTTAATTTTGAGGTAAATGCCCTAAATTACCGTTGTTATTTTCGTGGTAAATGATGCGTGTTTGTTCCGACGCGATTCAACTGCCTGATTTCCACACGCTAGATCTCAATTTTAAATTAATTTTGTGTTTGCTGGTTGGTTGGCCCGTGGCGGAGGCACGATTTGTCTATTTTTGCTTGTTGAGGGGGCTGGTAAGAGCAAAAAAATCAAAATATCTACTATACATGCTAAGATTAGGAGCAAATCTATGGTGTTAGGAGGAGGACAGGGCGCCTACTGGTCACCCCTTGACTCCGCCACTGGCATGCACTCAACGACTGCGATATACTTGTAGTACGACCTGATTACATACTACTAAGATATGTTAGCCTTTGAACTGTTTTACTGTAGGCATATTTCATGGTTATTTGTAGTCTTAGGAGTAAGATTTTTAGTATTTTTGTATCTCTAAGTACATGATTTTGTAGCTGCGTATACTGAGAGTGAGGAACACACATCCCTCACATTTTTATGCTGTCTTATGCACTTGGTTCTACTGACACAGAAGTACATGTTTGTTACATTGATGTTCAGATTTTTCTATGACTGCACGAATCATCAAAATAATTTTTCACTGAAGTTTTGGGATGTGTGTATTTTCTCATGCTCAAAGTGGTAATGCAAAATAACAAGTGTTATTTTCGGAGCAGTCTAGTTTGCTTTCTTACTGTAAATATGATGGGGCCCTTATGTGTTGACTGTTATATCTTATTTAATGTTTTTTAGTTATGTCAGATAATTTGATATTTCTGCATATATGTATAGTTTTATGTCACACAAGTGCATATGTTGATAAATTCCCATTTATTTTGTTTGTTGCAGCAAGGATGGCTTCCGATATCGATATCAGCTCTTACGATGCTACTGATGTAAACAACAAAGGAGCCAATACTGAAAATGTAAATGAATTACTCACAGAGAAAGACATGTCAGAGGAAATCATTAGAATGGTATTTTTCTTTTTTTACTAATGATATTTTCTAGTTCAAATTTTGTTTGTCACTTGTTTGTTATATAATCTGCACCTTTATTTGCTGATGTCTTCTATAAATGCATTACATCATTTTATTGTTTGTGTAAAGATTATAAGGAGCATGGAGAAAAGTCATAGGCGTAAAAGTGCCACAAAGAAGAAGAGAAAAGTTAGTTAACTACCCCTCCCCTATTCCTTGTGCTTCCGATTATATTATTGTGTCATGATCTTTTTGCATCTTATTTGTGTACAGAGAAGGAATGCTCAGGGTTGTGGACCAATTGGAAGCGATGCAGATGATGAAAGGCCAGCTTACAGCAGATGCAGTGTATCTTTTCTTCACAAAGTACTTCAGAAAGTTAGGTCATGACCAAGGTATGTAGAGCTTATGATCTCCATGGGATTTGGACATATACTGGAGCTGGATAACTGCTTCATACCAAGGAGCTTTGTCCAATGGGTTGGTGACAATATTATACATAATGAGGACAAGATACAGATTGGCTGCAAATCTATCTTGTTGTATCCCCAGGCAGTGGAAGATACTCTAGGACCTCCTTCTGGCAATTTACCTATTGACGGTGATGAAGAAGCAGGGAAGGCTGCGTTTTTTGAATTGTTTGAGTTATCTGAAGTCCCATCAATCAGCTTCTTTGGAAAGAAAATACTGGCAAAAGAGTTGTAACCTGACGATGTCTTCTGCCAATGTTTCATGTCTGTTTGTTTAGGGACATTCTTTTGCCCTAACTCAAATACAAAGCTTAGCACTAAATACATGGGCGCACTCGTAGATGTTGATGGGATCAAAGATAGGAACTGGTAAAAATTTATTCATGAGTGGCTTATGTGGTATCTAAAGAAGTACTCAGTGGACCCATAGAAAGGAAAAGGCCTGAGCCAAACACTTGGCGATCGCATCTACCACCTGGCAGTAAGTCTATTTTTTCAATCCAACTTATTTTCTCTTTTATTATCCTTTACTTTATTTCATTTTTGTCTCTTCATCTTTTATAATATCTTATGTTCTTTTTTTGTAACTATGATGCAGGTCAGGTGCCTAGATTTTATTGATTTTGGGTATATTCAACTGCGAAGAGTCAAGGTTTGGAGGGGCAAACTGATAAAGGTGTTTAGTGATATGTACATGGAAACGGATGGAACTTATGGAGCTTATCCTGTAAGCTAATATATATATTGTATTCTTTATGTCCTTTATTTGATTCTTTTTGTCACTTTTTTGTTTATAGTATGATATATATTTTGTAGTTTAATTTTTTGTTTCAACTTATTTTGCTTCTTGTTCTTACTCCAATTTATTTCTTTTGTAGATAGAAGACATATCTGAAACTTGTTATGCTAAACTTTCAAACTCAGACACAGGAGATGACACCAGTGATTCCAATCTTCAGCATTCAATAAACAATGCTATTGGTCATCTTGTTGGAAATAAGGTATTTTTAGTTTTCGCAAACAATTCAGTGAATTATTTATGTGCTATGAGTGTTCATAGCGAAGTAAGCGTCTGACATATGTTTTTCTCTGCATTTATGTTTTGTTACAGTTTAAAGAACTTATATCACAATCATTCATCTGTATATGAAAGATGAAGCTAGTAATGTTTGCAAGAAAGCTGAAGATCTTATTGTACAAGTTGTCCATGCTTTCTTGTTAGAACAATCGGGAACTCATCAAACTCTGAAAATTTCAAGTTCAGAACAGTTCGAAACACACGGGACTTTGAAATTGTCAAGCTCAAGCTCAGGAGAGTGCTCTTTCAAGACTGCAAATGGGTCAATCAGCATATCAAATTTGTCCACTGACAATGATGAAGTTCGCAAAGATGTAACAGAAGGTAATTTGAATAATTTTTACATTATTACTTTTACATTCATTCTTTGATCTTTCGTACGTTATCTTTTTTTATTTTGTGTTCTTCTTTTTTGCATTTCCTGCACAAGATGCTTTATCCCAAAGAAAAAGAAGACGACATAATAACAGTGATGCATCTGTACCTAAAGAGAAGCACTCACAAATCAGTGACATCCTTTCCCCAAGTAGAAATGCAAGTTGATTATGTAGGCAACAACTCATATGGTATCATATTTTTTAACTACCAGGTACTTGTTCAGTCCGCAAGCTTTCAGCACTTGGTTCCTCACAATTTGCAAACAGTTGATGAAGTAATGTCCGATGGAGGTGAAATGGATCTTAAGGGCGACTAGAGGGGGGGGTGAATAGGCGCTACACAAAATTTTATCTTTTTCAAATTTAAGGCTTGACACGAAATAAATTCACTAGATGTGCAACTAGGTGAATTTTCTACGTGACAAGCAAGCAAGTAAGCAAGTAAGAAAACACAAACAAGATACAAGTAAGGGTAAGAAAAGACCGTAAAGCGGAGACCAGAGACACAAGGATGTATTCCCGTAGTTCCTTCCTTTCGAGGGGAAGTACGTCTACGTTGGAGAGGTGTGTCGACACGGAGTCCACCAACGCCACAAAGGCTCACCTTGTTCTCCGGTGAGCAAGCCACGGAGGCTAACTCGTTTCCACTAAACGGTGGTATTGGGGGCACCGACTGAAACCCTTACACGGAGGTTGGGGCACAACTCCACAACTCAATTGGAGGCTCCCAACAAGAAAACCACAAAGCTTTTACATGGAGGAAGCTTTGAGGTGACCTCTCTTGCCCAAGGCAAGTTCCATGGAGGAGGAGTGAAGCAAACACAAATCACTTCGGTAGGATTGTAGATCTAGGGATCCTCTCCCAATCTACCAAATCTTGGGGGATTTGGTTGGCTAGGGAAGGAGATCTACGGAGTTGAAGCTCTGCTTTCATGGAGGAGAGAGAGTGTGGATGAGGTAGGTCAGATCTGAGGTAGGGGACGACTATTTATAGGCCAGCTCGAAATATGTCTGTTGGAGGCGACTTACCTCAGAAATTCTGGCCAGGGGGCGAAAATTCTGGGGTTCACTTAAGGCAGAAATTCCGGCCCGGGGTTCATTTTTTAAAATTCCGGCCAGAAATTCCGGCCCTTTACTGCAGGGTGCACCACAGCTTGGAGAAAAGGACTTAGCGAAATTTTCGAGGGCCAGAAATTCTGGAATTTCTGGCCCCCGAAAATTCTGGATACTCAGAATTTCCGGCCCCTCTCTGCAAGCTGCACCACACCCTACTGTAAAGGACTTAGCCAAATTTTCGAGGGCCGGAAATTATGAAATTTCTGGCCCCCGGAAATTCTGCCAAACCAGAATTTCTGGGCCCTTTACTGGACGTTGCACCACAATATTCTTCTTATGGCTTGAGGAGGTATTTCGTCACCTACATCACAAACACCACTTTGCTCCACACGGGAGCCGTCATTCTCGTCGAATCTCACGTTAGAAACTTCAACAACACGGGTGGACTCTTTGTCAAAGATTCTAAAAGCATGAGATTCAGCGGCATAACCAACAAAGATACCCTCAAGAGCTTTAGAGTCAAACTTGGACAAATGAACACCCTTTCTAAGATAGAAGCACTTACAACCGAATACTCGAAAGTATTTGATGTTAGGCTTGTTGCCGGTGAGGATCTCATATGGAGTCTTGTTGAAGCCCTTGCGGAGATATAGCCGGTTAGAAGCATGACAAGCGGTATTGATAGCTTCGACCCAAAATTTATACGGAGACTTAAACTCCGCTAACATTGTCCTAGCCATGTCCATCAAGGTCCGGTTCTTCCGCTCGGCTACACCATTTTGTTTTGGAGTGTAGGGAGACGAGTATTGATGACATATTCCCTCATCACTCAAGAATTCATTCACGGTGTAGTTCTTGAACTCCGTCCCATTGTCACTTCGAATCATCAAGATATCTTGGCCATATTGACGTTCCACTTCCTTGACGAAGTCCATGACGGTTTGTTGGGTCTCGTATTTGTGCTTGAAGAAGTAGACCCATGTATATCTTGAGTAGTCATCAATAATCACCAAGCAATACTTCTTTCCTCCTAGCTTGCGTGAGATGCAGGGTGATACGTCTCAAACGTATCTATAATTTTTGATGCTCCATGCTTGTTTTTACACCATTTTCCTTGTGTTTCGTTACACTTCGTGACACTTTTATGCATTTTCCGGAACTAACCTATTAACAAGTCGCCACAGTGCCAGTTCCCTATTTTCTGCTGTTTTTGTGTTTCAGAAGTGATACACAGGAAATATTCTCGGAATTGGATGAAACAAGTTCTTGAAGTCTTATTTTGCCCGGAAGCTTCCAGAGATCCGAAGAGGCGAAGTAGAGGGGCCACAGGCCAGCCTCACACTAGGCCGGCGCGGCCCAGGCCCTGGCCGCACCGCCTAGGTGTGAGGAGGCCTGGGGCCACTCCTGACGACGCCCCTTCGCCTATATAAAGCCTCGGGACGGAAAACCCTAGAGGAGTCGGCGAAATTTCCAGAACAGTTCCGCAGCACCGCCGCCGTCGAAGCCAAATTTCGGGGGACAGAAGTCTCTGTTCCGGCACCCTGCCGAGATGGGGAAGTGCCCCCGGAGCCATCTCCATCGGTCTCCATCGCCGTCTCCGCCGTCTCCATCGACCTCACCGCCATCTCCATCAACCTTGTTGTCTCCTATGATGAGGAGGGAGTAGTTCATCCCCGGGGTTGAGGGCTCTATCGGTAGCTATGTGGTTCACCTCTCTCTCCCATGATGTGATCTTTATGTGATCGTGAGCTTTGTATCATGTTGAATAAGTAGATGTTACTCTTCTTCATTATGTGTACTCTAGTGTGTTATTAAAGTAATCTATTCCTCCTGCCATGGTGTAACGGTGACAGTGCGTGCATCGTGGTGGTACTTGGTCTAGGCTACGATTGTGATCTCTTGTGGATTATGAGAATAATTATCACTATGATAGTATTGAAGTGATCTATTCCTCCTTTCATGGTGTAATGTTGACAGTGTGTGCACCGTGTTAGTACTTGGTCTAAGTTGCAATAATATCTATCTTGAGTTGTGATTTGATTTGGATATCTCTATGAGTGGTGTTTGTCAAGTACTTGATGAACTTTGAGGAGTGCTTCGTAGCCCTACGCAATGATTAGTGTTATTCAATAGGAGAGTAATTCAGAGTACCATAGTGAAGAGAAGTTATTTATTTGTTCAATTATGTTATATTTGTTGGGAGTGTGTCCACTAGTGAAAGTATGATCCCTAGGCCTTGTTTTCAAGCTTTGCACACCGTTTACTTGCTGTTTTGTTACTTGTTTGCTTGCTGCCATTTTTATTCCAGATTGCATTTACTACTCATAATCATCACTACTACTTGTATTTCACTATCTCTTCGCCGAACTAGTGCACCTATACATCTGACAAGTGTATTGAGTGTGTTGGGGACACAATAGACTTTCTGTATCGTAATTGCAGGGTTGTTTGAGAGGGATAGCTTTGACCTCTTCCTCCCTGAGTTCGATAAACCTTGGATGATCCACTTAAGGGAAACTTGCTGCTGCTCTACAAACCTCTGCACTTGGAGGCCCAACACTGTCTACAAGAACAGACGCGTGCGTAGACATCAAGCTCTTTTCTGGCGCCGTTGCCGGGGAGGTAAGGTAAAAGGTACTCACATCTTTTTGGCTACTAAGTCTTTTAGTTGTTGGTGAGTGCTCGGAGTTATTTCCTTTAGATTCTGCAATTACATCTTTTTGTTTCTTGTTTTTATTTTCACTAGTTAGGCTTAATGGAAAACAAAGAGTTTAATAGTCTTTTTCCTGAGTTTAGATATGAAGTGTTTAAAGAGAAAATTGAAAAACCTTTGGAGCTCTATTCGCATGCTAATAGTGTTGTTAGTATGAATGCTTCGAACACTGTTATTACTAATGCTATAGAAAAGTCTAAGCTTGGGGAAGCTGGTTTTGTTAAGCATGATATTTTTAGTTCCTCAGCTTTAGTGGAGAAAGTTTGTTCTGATAATATTTTATCTCCCATATGTGATGGTCCTTCTTATGATGATATGTTTGAAGAATATGCTTTGCGAAATAGCTGTTCTTTAGCTTGTGATGATACTGAACCTCTAGTTTATGATGGTTATGATGATGAGTATAATATTTTCAGTTCACCTACTTTTGAGGAGAAAACTAGTTATGATTACAATATGCCTCCTATTTTTGATGATTATGGTGATGATAATAATTATTCTGTTGAATCTGCTCCTACTACTATTGTTCCTGTGGTGAGTATTAATTCTTTTATGCATGTGGCTCATGATAGGGATGTTTTATGTGATAGTTATATTGTTAGTTCTATTCATGATGCTACTAAAAGTTATTATGAGAGAGGGAAACATGGTTTTATGGATCTCAACAATATTAAGTTTCCCCTCTTTATGTTGCAAATCTTGAAGTGGCACTTGTTTTATCTATCCATGCTTGCTACTATGTGCCTCGTTGATTTATTTTCTTACAAGATTCCTATGCATAGGAAGTGGTTCAGATATAAATGTCTTTCACATTTGCTTTTTGATGCTCTCTATTGCTTTAAGTTCCTATATGGCGCCTTTGCTTTAAGGTCTTATATGGCGTCCACATGAGCATCTTTGCAAATTACTGCGCCTAGCTCAAATGCGTTAAAGAAAAGCACTCTTGGGAGATAACCCATTGTTTTATTTTCAGTACTTTTTATTTTATTTGAGTCTTGGAAGTTATTACTACTGTAATAACCGCTCCTTATCCTTTTTATTTCGTTGTTGTGCCAAGAGAAGCCTCTAATTTGAGTGAGGTAAGATTTGGGGATGTTGCTGTCCTGAAACAGTTTTCAGTGCTGCACCGTAAAAATTCGTATAAATTCTCTGTATATCTTTTGGACCTGAAATTTCTTGTGCATATGCCCCAGGTTATATCCAAACTTTCATTAGTTGAACACTTTTTGATTTGAGTAACAAAAAACACCTCAAAAATTCTACCTTTATCAGCTGTTCTGTTTTGACAGATTTCTGCCAATATTTGTGTTTGCCACTTTATCGCTTTCTTTTTGAGTTCTTTTGATCACGAAACTTTTGGGGAAGTTGCTACAGTAGTATATGCTTAATATGTGGTGGTTTTGAGTTGAAACCTGAAGCAAAAAGGGTTGATTCTATGCTATGCTTACACTAATGTTGCTAAGAGATTTGTGTTTAGTTTTGTATGAAGGAAGTTTTCAAGTGTAGGGATTGGAGAATGATGAGATGAGATGAAGAATGGACAAAAGCTCAAGCTTGGGGATGCCCATGCATCACCCCAAGAAATATCCAAGAATTACAAGCGTCAAAGCTTGGGAATGCCCCCAAGGCACCCCTTCTTCATCGGCAAAAATCAGGTCACCTTTCAAAACACTATATTTTTATTGCTTCATGCACTATGCGTTTTTCTTGGAGCGTCAGTTGTTTTGGTTTTCTTTATTAGTTTAGTTTTGTTTGCTGCAATAAATGGTTAGATCACATCATGTTTATTTTGGAGGAGATGAACTCGCTTTTCATTTGCCAAGAACGCTCTAGTTTTCACTCTTATAAAAAACCGAGTGTTCTTCTTTTTCTGCTACTGCTTTTGGTTTTCATTTTCGCCTTGATTTGCGTTCAGACCTTGTCATATCTTTTCATCAAGGTGCATTTTTGCCTCTGATCTTTATTGGTTTTCATCAAAAGAGGTGTCTTTAAAAATTTCAAATGGTGTTGGAAAAGAGAAAAAGCTTTATGCAAAAAAGTGGTACAAGAAGGAGCTTGTGTAGACTGCGGCTTAGGCTTTTTCATGTCATGCTTGATGTCTTTTTGATAGTATGCTTAGTGGTTTTGCTGTAGCATGACTTGTCTCAAATAACTGAGATTGCTTAATGAGCCTTTGAAAAAAAAATCATGCGTTGTTTTTATTATATGGAAGCATTATTTTGGTTTTCTCCTTGATGCTTTATTTGGGTTGACTTGGCGCATGCTCACACATGTTAGACTCTTACAAAGTCGCCAATAGCCTCTATGATCATTTAGTTTTTGAATTTTGATGCCATCTTATGCTTCTTTTAATGTCGCTTTGTCGCTTTGCATGATTTTGGCCATTATTGCTCTCTTAGTTGGTCGCTCCCAGTCTTTTGCTAGCCCTCGCCTTGTACTGAGTATGAGCTCTAATCGTGCATCTAACTCCTAAAAACCAAGTTTTCCAAAGTGTCCACCATACATACCTACTAGCAATTTGCTATTCCAAGTAAATTTGACTTGCTTTTATTATCTCTTCAAATTAAACTCTTACCAGTGTTATGCGAAAATTGGTCAGTAAAGCTCTCACGAACCGGAAGGCACACTTTACTTTTTCTTGTTCTTAAAAATTTAACATTGTGGTCTCTTATGTTGAGGTGTTATGCTTGCAAGTTATAAGTTGGATACTAGCCCAACCATGTTGTCATGGGCAAGCTTTCAACATTGCACTTCTTATTTGAGTTGATATCGTGATCTTTTGTTTATGGATGCCCACGGTGTGAAATGAATTGGGAATCTTGCGGGGATCATGGAGTTTGTATATGTGTTAGGGAAACGCCTGGGCCGCCAATCTAAGCCATGCATAATTCATGGTGGAAATTTGCAGCATACCCATAGTGGACATTCGACGACGCATCTCAAAATAAAAAGCTATACAAATGGTAAATAAAAGAGATGTCGAGGTGTTCATTGTCTGCTTGTCCTGTCATTTTGATGTGGGCTTGTTCCATGTCATCGGGCACGGAGGTACCCCGTTGGCGGTTTTCGATGATACATATATACTTACAATGACAAGAGCCTTTCTTGGGACTCTAAGTTGAGTAGCATGAGGTTTGGGTACTCGTATTCACGGGACACGAGGTTTTCAACTTATGATTTGTCAAGCATATGCATCATAATTGTTCTCGCATTAACTTTAACCATTCAAGATGCTTATGATGGGGGCAATGAGAGCTCAAAGCCGGTAAGTACCATAATTTTTGAAGGTTATAAAACTTGCAATCACTGCTTCCCTCTGCGAAGGGTCTTTCTTTTTACTTTTATGTTGAGTCACCACCTTCTATCTTTATGCACCATTAAGAGAGCATAGTTGTCATTCTTAGTATAATGTGCATTGTCCCAAAGTTTTCATTGATTGATTCATATTGTTGGTTTCACTTGTTCTCAAATTATTTGTATCTAGTCGCCCTCTTAAACTTGAAGGTGTCCTACGCATTTATGTTTTGCTCTCTTTGAAGGACAAGCTGAAAACCATTTACTATGTTTTTCCTTATGATTTGAACACACGTTTGACTTTCATTGTTTCATTTTCATGATATTTTGTTTGTGTTCATTTTCATGTTTATAACATAGTTGCTAAGTTTCTTCTATCAAGATTATGTCTTTCATGCCCATGTTTTAAGTTCTTTGATCTCAGCACTCAATGCTTTATCTTTATGATCAAGATTGTGTAGGTGCATGTCACCTCAAAAATTATTTCTTTTGTTATCACTTACCTACTCGAGGACGAGCAGGAGTTAAGCTTGGGGATGCTGATACGTCTCAAACGTATCTATAATTTTTGATGCTCCATGCTTGTTTTTACACCATTTGCCTTGTGCTTCGTTACACTTCATGGCACTTTTATGCATTTTCCGGAACTAACCTATTAACAAGTCGCCACTGTGACAGTTCCCTGTTTTCTGCTGTTTTTGTGTTTCAGAAGTGATACACAGGAAATATTCTCAGAATTGGACGAAACAACTTCCTGAAGTCTTATTTTGCCCGAAAGCTTCCAGAGATCCAAATAGGCGAAGTAGAGGGGCCACAGGCCAGCCTCACACTAGGCCGGCGTGGCCCAGGCCCTGGCCGTGCCGCCTAGGTGTGAGGAGGCCTGGGGCCACTCCTGACGACGCCCCTTCGCCTATATAAAGCCTCGGGACGGAAAACCCTAGAGGAGTCGGCGAAATTTCAGAACAGTTCCGCAGCGCCGCCGCCGTCGAAGCCAAATTTCGGGGGACAGAAGTCTCTGTTCCGGCACCCTGCCGGGATGGGGAAGTGCCCCCGGAGCCATCTCCATCGGTCTCCATCGCCGTCTCCGCCGTCTCCACCGACCTCACCGCCATCTCCATCAACCTTGCTGTCTCCTATGATGAGGAGGGAGTAGTTCATCCCCGGGGCTGAGGGCTCTACCGGTAGCTATGTGGTTCACCTCTCTCTCCCATGATGTGATCTTTATGTGATCGTGAGCTTTGTATCATGTTGAATAAGTAGATGTTACTCTTCTTCATTATGTGTACTCTAGTGTGTTATTAAAGTAATCTATTCCTCCTGCCACAGTGTAACGGTGACAGTGCGTGCATCGTGGTGGTACTTGGTCTAGGCTACGATTGTGATCTCTTGTGGATTATGAGAATAATTATCATTATGATAGTATTGAAGTGATCTATTCCTCCTTTCATGGTGTAATGTTGACAGTGTGTGCACCGTGTTAGTACTTGGTCTAAGTTGCAATAATATCTATCTTGAGTTGTGATTTGATTTGGATATCTCTATGAGTGGTGTTTGTCAAGTACTTGATGAACTTTGAGGATTGCTTCGTAGCCCTACGCAATGATTAGTGTTATTCAATAGGAGAGTAATTCAGAGTACCATAGTGAAGAGAAGTTATTTATTTGTTCAATTATGTTGTATTTGTTAGGAGTGTGTCCACTAGTGAAAGTATGATCCCTAGGCCTTGTTTTCAAGCTTTGCACACCGTTTACTTGCTGTTTTGTTACTTATTTGCTTGCTGTCATTTTTCTTCCAGATTGCATTTACTACTCATAATCATCACTACTACTTGTATTTCACTATCTCTTCGCCGAACTAGTGCACCTATATATCTGACAAGTGTATTGGGTGTGTTGGGGACACAAGAGACTTTCTGTATCATAATTGCAGGGTTGTTTGAGAGGGATAGCTTTGACCTCTTCCTCCCTGAGTTCGATAAACCTTGGGTGATCCACTTAAGGGAAACTTGCTGCTGCTCTACAAACCTCTGCACTTGGAGGCCCAACACTGTCTACAAGAACAGACGCGTGCGTAGACATCAGAGGGCCAAAGAGGTCCATGTGGAGGAGCTCTAAGACCCTCTTAGAAGAAATGATCGTCTTGCTAGGATGAGGGAGTTCATGCATCTTTCCTTCAATGCAAGCTCTACACACATGATCTTTGGCAAAGGATTAGATCGGTTAGTCCTAGGATGTGGTTACCTTTGTAGAGACTTTGCAAAGTTCTCATATTGACGTGGCCTAGCCGGCGATGCCAAAGCCATCCCACGTCAACTTTAGCCATTAGGCAAGTTGCGGCTTTAGTGACCTTCTCTGAGAATTCAATCACATATAAGCCATTTTCAACATGCCCAACAAAAGCTACTTTAAGAGACTTGCTCCACAAAAGAACCACAATCCCAACATCAAAGAAAGTTGCAAAGCCCATATCGGCAAGTTGAGCTACGGAAAGTAAATTATAAGAGAGAGTCTCAACAAGCATGATATCTTCCACGGTAACATCTTGAGAGATGACAACTTTACCAAGACCCAATACCTTTGACCTTGAGGAATCTCCATAGGTGACGTAGCCCACACTAGATGAACCAGGTGCGAAGCTCCTTGATGCAGTACGGTGTTGATAGTTTTTCACCGTCCAGTTGGGAACCCCAAGAGGAAGGTATGATGAATATAGCAGCAAGGTTTTCCCTCGGTAAGAAACCAAGTTATATCGATCAGGAGAGGAAGAAGCCAATACGACTGAAGGTGATGCTTGCCAGTCTAGTGACACTCCAACAAGGGCGCCGTTTACGATCAAACGAGTTAGCGCGTCTTCAACTAGTAGCAACGTGGAACCTGCACACAACACAACTAAATACTTTGCTCCCAACTTACGATGAGGTTGTCAATCTCACCGGTTTGCTGTAAACAAAGGAATGAGCATATCGAGTGGAAAATAGTAATAGTATGCGAGTAAAGTAAACAGTGCGAGTAAAGTAAACATGTGATAACAATATAAAGGAAATAGGACCGGGGTCCACGGTTCACTAGTGGTGTCTCTCCATAAGATAAAATAACACATGCTGGGTAAACAAATTACAGTTGGGCAATTGATAGAATAAAGACAACGTGATATGTCGAGAGGATCACTATGAGATTTAATCTGGGCATTACAACAAGATACATAGACCGCCATTCAACTGCATCTATGACTAATAATCCACTTGTGGTGAATCAATCCGAGAACTCCACAAGTATTAAGTTGCGAACAACAGATAATTGCATTAAGCAAAGTGTGTAATGTAAACAAAGCATATGCCCTCGAGCATATGAATGTTGTTTTCCCCCTAGTAGCAACAGCATATCTACGACCTTAGAGGTTTCTGTCACTCCCCCAGATTAAATAGAGGCATGAACCCACTATCGAGCATAAATACACCCTCTTGGAGTCACTAGCAACTACTCGGCCAAGATAGCTACTAACAACGGAGAGCATGCAAGATCATAAACAACATAGAGATAACATAAGATAAAATTCAGTACATCAACTCAATCATAACACCAATATTCATTGGATCCCAACAAACGCAACATGTAGAATTACATAACGGTGATCTCGGTCATGTAAGGCAGCTCACGAGATCTAAACATGAAGCACATGGTGGAGAAGACAACCATCTAGCTACTGCTATGGACCCATAGTCCAAGGTAGACTACTCACTCATCGCGCCAGAGGCAAGCATGGCAATGAACAAGACCTCCGGTGGCGATTCCCGTCTCTGGCAGGGTGCCGGGAAGAGCTTCTGGACCCTCCCGATCTTCGGGTCGACGGCGGCGGCAGATCGCGATGTGTTCTGGAAAAGTGGTCGGGTATTTAGGTTTTTCTCGTCGGGGGGTCTTTATAGGCGAAGAGGCAGCGTCAGAAGTGGACCAGGGGGCCCACACCACAGGCCGGCGCAGGCTAGGGGTGGGCCGCACCCCCTGGTGGTGTGGCCACCCTCTGGTCCGGCTCCGTCTCCTCTTTGGTGTTCTGGAAGCTCCGTGAAATATCTGGACAACTGGCTTTGGTTTCGTCCAATTCTGAGAATATTTCCTGTGTAACTTTTCTGAAACACAAAAACAGCAGAAAAGAGGGAACTGGCACTATGGCATCTCGTTAATAGGTTAGTTCCGGAAAATGCATAAAAATGCCACGAAGTGTAATGAAACACTAAGCAAATGGTGTAAAAACAAGCATGGAGCATCAAAAATTATGGATACGTTGGAGACGTATCAGCATCCCCAAGCTTAACTCCTGCTCGTCCTCGAGTAGGTAAGTGATAACAAAAGTAATAATTTTTGAGGTGACATGCACCTACACAATCTTGATCATCTATGTAAGCGTTGTGCGCTGGGATCAAAAGAACTTAAAATATGGGCATGAAAGATATAATTTTGATAGAAGAAACTTAGCGACCATGTTATAACATGAAAATGAACACAAACAAAAGATCATGAAAATGAAATAATAAAAGTCAAACGTGTGTTCAAATCATAAGGAAAAATATACAAATGGTTTTCAGCTTGTCCCTCGTGGAGAGCAAAACATAAATGCATAGGACACCTTCAAATTTAAGAGGGCGACTAGATACAAATAATTTAAGAAACAAGTAAAACCAACAATATGAATCAATCAATGAAAACTTTGGGACAATGCACATTATACTCAGAATGATAACTATGCTCTCTTAATGGTGCATAAAGATAGAAGGTGGTGACTCAACATAAAAGTAAAAGAAAGGCCCTTCGCGGAGGGAAGCAGTGATTGCAAATTTTATAAACCTTCAAAAATTATGGTACTTACCGGCTTTGAGCTCTCATTTCCCCCATCATAAGCATCTTGAATGGTTAAAGTTAATGCGAGAACACTTATGCTGCATATGCTTGACAAATCATAAGTTGAAAACCTCGTGTCCCGTGAAATACGAATACCCAAACCTCATGCTACTTTACTTAGAGTCCCAAGCAAGCTCTTGTCATTATAAGTATACACGTATCATCGAGAACCGCCAATGGGGTACCTCCGTGCCCGATGACATGGAACAAGCCCACATCAAAATGACAGGATAAATAGACAATGAACACCTCGGCATCTCTTTTATTTACCATTGGTATAGCTTTTTATTGTGAGATGCGTCGTCGAATGTTCACTATGGGCATGCTGTAAATTTCCACCATGAATTTTGCATGGCTTAGATTAGCGGCCCAGGCGTTTCTCTAACACATATACAAACTCCATGATCCCGCAAGATTCCCAATTCATTTCACACCGCGAGTATCCATAAACGAAAGATCACGATATCAACTCAAATGAAAGATAGTGCAATGTTGAAAGCTTGCCCCATGACGGCATGGCTGGGCTAATTCCCAACTTACAACTTGCAAGCATAATAACTCAACATAAGAGCCCACAATGTCAAAATTTTAAAACGAGAAAAGTAAATTGTGCCATCCGGTTCGTGAGAGCTTTACTGACTAATTTTCGCATAACACCAAAAAGAGTTTAATTTGAAGGATAGATAAAAGCAAGTCAAATGTACTTTGGAATAGCAAATTGCTAATAGGTATGTATGGTGGACACAATGGCAAACTTGGTTTTTAGGAGTTGGATGCACGAGTAGAGCTCATACTCAGTACAAAATGAAGGCTAGCAAAAGACTGGGAGCGACCAACTAAGAGAGCAATAATGGCCATAATCATGCATAGCGACAAAAGCAACATTAAAAGAAGCATAAGATAGCATCAAAAGTCAAAAACTAAACGATCACAGAGGCAATGGCGACTTTGTATGAGTCTAACATGTGTGAGCATGCGCCAAGTCAACCCAAATAAAGCATCAAAGGAGAAAACCAAAATAATGCTTCCAAATAATTAAAACAACGCATGATTTTTTCAAAGGCTCGTTAAGCAATCTCAGTCATTTGAGACAAGTCATGCTACAGAAAAACCACTAAGCATACTATCAAAATGACATCAAGCACGACATGCAAAAGCCTAGGCCGCAGTCTACACAAGCTCCTTCATGTACCACTTTTTTTGCATAAAGCTTTTTCTCTTTTCCAACACCATTCAAACTTTTTATAACCAACTCTTTTGATGAAAACCAACATGGACCAGAGGTCAAAATACACCTTGATGAAAAGATATAACAAGATCTGAACAAAAATCAAGGCGAAAATCGAAAGCTAAACGCAGTTCTAGAAAAAGAGAACACTCGTTGAAACGGTAAAAGTGAAAAACGGAGTGTTCTTGGCAAATGAAAAGCAAGGCAACTTCTCCAAAAGAAATTTGTTGGGGTCCAACCATTTATTGCAGCAAACAAAACTAAACAAAACTGAAAACTAAAAACAACTGACGCTCCAAGAAAAACGCATAATGCATGAAGCAATAAAAATATAGTATTTTGAAAGGTGACCTGATTTTTGCCGATGAAGAAGGGGTGCCTCGGGGGCATCCCCAAGCTTTGACGCTTGTACCTCTTGGATATTTCTTGGGGTGCTGGGCATCCCCAAGCTTGAGCTTTTGTCCATTCTTCAACTCATCTCATCATTCTCCAATCCCTACACTTGAAAACTTCCTTCATACAAAACTAAACACAAATCTATTAGCAACATTAGTATAAGCATAACATCAAATCAACCCTTTTTGCTTCAGGTTTCAACTCAAAAACCACCACATATAAAGCATATACTACTGTAGCAACTTCCCCAAAAGTTCCGTGATCAAAAGAACTCAAAAAGAAAGCGATAAAGCGGCAAACACAAATATTGGCAGAAATCTGTCAAAACAGAACAGCTGATAAAGGTCGAATTTTTAGAGGGTTTTCTGTTGCTCAAATCAGAAAGTGTTCAACTAATGAAAGTTTGGATATAACCTGGGACAAGAAATCGCAGGTCCAAAAGATATACAGAGAATTTTCACGAATTTGTACGGTGCAGCACCAAAAACTGTTTCAGGACAGCAACATCCCCAAATCTTACCTCACTCAAATTAGACGCTTCTCTTGGCACAAAAACGAAATAAAAAGGATAATGAGAGGTCATTACAGTAGTAATAACTTCCAAGACTCAAATAAAAGAAAAAGAACTGAATGTAAAAACATTGGGTTATCTCCCAAGAGTGCTTTTCTTTAACGCCTTTGAGCTAGGCGCAGAAAATACGAATCAAGTAATATTAAGAGATGAAGCATCAAGCTCATAATTTGCTCTAAGAATAGAGTCAAAAAGTAATTTATTTCTCTTTCTAGGGAAGTGTTCCATACCTTTCTTGAGTGGAAATTGATATTTGATGGTGCCTTCCCTCATATCAATGATGGCACCTACAGTTCGAAGAAAGGGTCTTCCCAAAATAATAGGACATGACGCATTGCATTCAACATCCATGACAAGAAAATCAATGGGAACAAGGTTATTGTTAACCATAATAAGAACATCATTAATTCTTCCCAAAGGTTTCTTCTTAGCAACATCAGCAATAGGAACATCATAATAACACTTTTCAAGCGGTGGTAAATCAAGCATGTCATAAATTTTTCTAGGCATAATAGAAATACTAGCACCTAGATCACATAAAGCATGGCAATCAAAACCATTAACATGCATATCAATGATGGGTTCCCAACCATCTTCTAACTTCTTGGGAACAGAAGCTTTTTGCTTCAACTTTTCATCCCTAATTTTCATAAGAGCATTGGTAATATGTTTAGTAAAAGCAACATTTAAAGAACTAGCATTGGGAGTCAAAGAAAGCTTTTGCAAGAACAAAATAACTTCAGATATATTGCAGCCATCAATATCAAAATCATTAAAGAAAGTAGAGCTATCATCTCCTACACTCCGAAAAATTTCAGCACTCTTTTGAGAAAAAGTTTTAGCTGTCTTGGGCTTTTTAACACAAGGAGTGGGAGTTTTCTCTACACCAATCAAAGTAAGAGAATTGCTAGCATTAGGAATAACATCATTAGAGGTAGTAATGGTACATACCTTCATCTTTCTAGCCATCTCATCTTCTCTTTCCCACCTGGCATGCAATTCTGCTAGCATCCTAACATTTTCATCAATTCTAACTTGGATAGCATTAGTAGTAGCAAAAGGATCAGGCTTAGCGGACATTCTGTTAACCAAAGAAGATTGCACATTAGACAAAGATGAAATATCAGTTTCAGCTTTGGAAACCTCAGCTTGTAACTCAGGAATAGCCTTGTTCAAAATTTCAAGTTGATGACTAATAGTCCTCAACAGAGCTGATTGCTCCTCCATAGTCTTGGTGAAAGCCCTATTCTGCTCATATTGCGCCTACATAAAACTCTTGGTAGCCTTTTCAAGTTCAAAAATTCTTTCTTCACTAGGCATTTTAGGTCTACCAAGATAGCTATTATCTCCATTAGAAGGAAACAGCCTATAATTATTACTAGCAAAATTGTTCCTATAAGCATTGTTGTTAAAATTATTATTTCTAATGAAGTTTACATCAACATGCTCTTCTTGAGCAATCAGAGAGGCCAAAGGAACATTATTAGGATCTACATGAGTCCTATCATTAGAAAGCATAAGCATAATATCATCAATCTTATCACTCAAGGAAGAGGTTTCAATAGAATTTACCTTCTTACCTTGTAGAGCTCTCTCGGTGTGCCATTCAGACTAATTTACCATCATATTGTCGAGAAGCTTTGTTGCGGCGCCCAAGGTAAGGGACATAAAAGTGCCTCCAGCAGCTGAATCAAGTAGGTTCCTCGAAGAAAAATTCAGTCCTGCATAAAAAGTTTGAACAATCATCCAAGTAGTCAGTCCATGAGTGGGACAATTCTTTATCATAGATTTCATTCTTTCCCAAGCTTGAGCAACATGTCCATTATCAAACTGACTAAACTTCATAATATTGCTACGCAAAGCTATAATCTTAGCAGGAGGATAGTATCTACCAATAAAAGCATCCTTACACTTAGCCCATGAATCAATACTATTTTTAGGCAAAGACAGCAACCAATCCTTAGCTTTTCCTCTCAAAGAAAAAGTAAACAACTTAAGCTTAATAATATCACTCTCTACATTCCTATATTTTTGCATCTCACATAGCTCAACAAAATTGTTGAGATGAGATGCAGCATCATCAGTACTAGCACCAGAAAATTGCTCTTTCATAACAAGGTTCAACAAAGCAGGCTTAATCTCATAAAAATTTGCAGCAGGAGCAGGTGGCGCAATAGGAGTGCAGATAAAATCACTATTATTCGTGCTAGTAAAATCACACAACTTGGTGTTCTCAGGAGTAGCCATTCTAGCAAACTAAAAGCAGACAAGTAAAAACAACTACAAAGGATTCTAATTTTTTTGGGTATTTGATAAAATGATGAAAATAAAAATAAAGTAAAGCAAAACTTAAAACAAAGTAAAGGATGTGCGTGCGAAACTCCCCTTGCAGAAGTCTTCTTTTTCCTCCCCGGCAACGGTGCCAGAAAAGAGCTTGATGCGGTACAGTGTTGATAGTTTTTCACCGTCCAGTTGGGAACCCCAAGAGGAAGGTATGATGAATATAGCAGCAAGGTTTTCTCTCAGTAAGAAACCAAGGTATATCGATCAAGAGAGGAATAAGCCAATACGACTGAAGGTGATGCTTCCTAGTCTAGTGACACTCCAACAAGGGCGTCGTTTACGATCAAAGGAGTTAGCGCGTCTTCAACTAGTAGCAACGTGGAACCTGCACACAACACAACCAAATACTTTGCTCCCAACTTACGATGAGGTTGTCAATCTCACCGGTTTGCTGTAAACAAAGGAATGAGCATATCGAGTGGAAAATATTAATAGTATGCGAGTAAAGTAAATATGTGATAACAATATAAAGAAGATAGGACCGGGGTCCATAGTTCACTAGTGGTGTCTCTCCATAAGATAAAATAACACATGCTGGGTAAACAAATTACATTTGAGCAATTGATAGAATAAAGGCAACGTGATATGTCAAGAGGATCACTATGAGATTTACTCTGGGCATTACAACAAGATACATAGACCGCCATCCAACTGCATCTATGACTAATAATCCACTTGTGGCAAATCAATCCGAGAACTCCACAAGTATCAAGTTGCGAACAACAGATAATTGCATTAAGCAAAGTGTGTAATGTAAACAAAGCATATGCCCTCGAGCATATGAATGTTGTTTTCCCCCTAGTAGCAACAGCACATCTACAACCTTAGAGGTTTCTGTCACTCCCCCAGATTAAATAGAGGCATGAACCCACTATCGAGCATAAATACCCCCTCTTGGAGTCACTAGCAACTACTCGGCCAAGATAGCTACTAACAACGGAGAGCATGCAAGATCATAAACAACATAGAGATAACATAAGATAAAATTCAGTACATCAACTCAATCATAACACCAATATTCATCAGATCCCAACAAACACAACATGTAGAATTACATAACGGTGATCTCGATCATGTAAGGAAGCTCACGAGATCTAAACATGAAACACATGGTGGAGAAGACAACCATCTAGCTACTGCTATGGACCCATAGTCCAAGGTAGACTACTCACTCATTGCGCCGGAGGCAAGCATGGCGATGAAGAAGACCTTCGGTGGCGATTCCCCTCTCCGGCAGGGTGCCGGGAAGAGCTTCTAGACCCTCCCGATCTTCGGGTCGACGGCGGCGGCGGATTGCGATGTGTTCTGGAAAAGTGATCGGGTATTTAGGTTTTTCCCGTCGGGGGGTCTTTATAGGCGAAGAGGCGGCGTCAGAAGTGGACCAGGGGGCCCACACCATAGGCCAGCGCAGGCCAGGGGTGGGCCGCGCCCCCTGGTGGTGTGGCCACCCTCTGGTCTGGCTCCGTCTCCTCTTCGGTGTTCTATAAGCTCCGTGAAATATCTGGAGGACTGGCTTTGGTTTCGTCCAATTCCGAGAATATTTCCTGTGTAACTTTTCTGAAACACAAAAACAGCAGAAAACAGGAAACTGGCACTGTGGCATCTCGTTAATAGGTTAGTTCCGGAAAATGCATAAAAATGCCACGAAGTGTAATGAAACACTAAGCAAATGGTGTAAAAACAAACATGGAGCATCAAAAATTATGGATATGTGGGAGACGTATCACTCCTTCACCAACTCTTTGCTTCCGGACATATGATTGGTAGCACCACTATCAATTATCCTATTGTCCCGCACCGGAAGCAAAGCCCTACAAGAAATCAAGTCTTGTTTTTAGGTCCCCATTTTTCAATGGGTCCTCTTTTGTTAGTGACAAGGGTCTTAGGAACCCAAATAGACCAAGCAATGTGTTCATTAGGCAAACCAACAAATTTGGCATAAACATGCCCATCAAAAGCACGGCAAAGAACATAGGAAGGGTTATATTTTCCCGCAAAGTTGTTGTGATTGGGCATTGCCTTTTTAGCATTCCCAACCACCTCCTTCACAAGCTCCCCCTCCTCCTCAAAAACATTGCCATCCTCATCAAAGCATATGTCATTCGGGGTGCGCTTCTTAGGAGGAGGAGTAGGCACAAGAAACTTCGTCTTCTTGTTGTTCTTCTTCTTGTTCCTCTTCTTCTTAGACTTGGAAATGAAACCAAGTCCGGTCTTGTCACCATGTTGCTTTTGAGCACTCAAAAGCTCATCAAGCCTTGTGTCACCATTGGGGGAATCTTTCTCATAAAGAGGGTTAGTGTAACAAGTACTTGCAACAAAAGTGCTAGAAGGGAACTTGGTTGTCTTTAGCAATTATAAGATTAAGTTTTTCATTTTGCAACCTAAGTTTATTAGCAACGGATTGAGCAATATCTCGATCACTTTTAAGCCTAGCAATGTCCAAATTATGAGACTCTTCAAGACCTAACTTGGATGCCTCAAGTGCCATCCTTAGGTCTTGCTCAACCTCAAGGGATTGAGTGAGTGTGGCAATTTCATCGGCATACTCACGAGCATGCCCGTCTAGCTCAAAGATGCGTTCCTCATTTTTATCATTAAGTTCGAGAGACTCATTATATTGATCTAGGAGAATCTCAAAGCGAGCTTTGGTCTCCCCATACAAAGTTTACATGAACATGTCCAATTCATTAGGCTCTTCCTTATCATTACTAGCATCAACACAATCCATCAAAGATAGGCTTCTAGGTATGATGGGTGTGAAGGTAGGTGATACCTTTGTAGCGTGAGCCATTAGACATATCCCTTTGAAGTTGGAGCGCTTGAACTCATTTGCAGAAGCGAAGAGGGATGACGAAGAGGTAGGCTTGACGATGGCGATGGCGGCCTTCCCTACTTCTTCACCATCACTAGAATCATCACCGGAGAGATATTTTTCTTGAGTCGTCAAGGCGTGTATTGGAATGGCTTTCTTCTTGTCAAAGTTTCTTGGAGGGTATGACTTGGCCTTCATCTCCTTGCGGACAAGTCTTCCATTGTGATCTTCCACTCTTTCATAAGGACACTCCGCAATGAAGTGGTGTTCGTTACCACAATTGTAGCAAGTCCTCACTCTAGTTGTGGCTTTAGGCTTGGAGGGACTAGATGACTTCCACTTCTTCATGAATGCCCTTTGAGCGAGAGCCATGTGCTCGGCATGAGAATACTTCATGTCCTCGGGACTTTCACACATTGACTCTTCCTCTTCCATCAAGCTTGCTTCTTCATGAAAAGAGACTTTGGCCTTCAAGGCAAGGTTAGGATCACGCACACCATGTGCACAAGCTAGAGCATCATCCGCATTTTTCTCAGAGATCTTCCTTGCCACAATCTCTTGCAAGATGTCATGAGTGGTCATCTTCCTAAAGTTGGCATCTCCCTTGATCGAGTTCATTGTTTCCTTCATGAAGGGCAAGAGGGCTTGGAAGAACTTCCTCTTCATCCATCTCCCATCACATTGGGTAGAGCCGAGGTTGACTAGCTTCACTTGTAGTTCCGAGAGACGCCTATGAAGTTCTTCGGGAGATTCGCCATCAAGCATGGCAAAGTTGTCCGCTTCATTAGATGCTTCGTCAAACTTGGACTCTTAAATGCTCTAGTTGCCGATGAAGAGGTTCGTGAGAGAATCCCAAGCTTCCTTGGTGGAGGTGATGTTGTGGATGAACGCCTTGTGCTTCTCGGTAAGAGACATGTGAATGAGATGCAAGGCGGAGGCATTGAGTTGCTTGTCGATTTGCTCCCAAGGTAGCAAGTTGGTCAAGTCCTTGGAAGTTGGATGAAAACCCTGCTCAATGATCCTCCAAAGCTCAATAGACACAAAGTTTATGTGAGAGCGCATGTTATCTTGCCAATTGGCAAAGCTAGAAGCATCAAGTGGTGGCGGTGGGCCGCATGAAGCAAGGTGTGGCATTTGAAGGTGTCTTTTGGAGACATAGCTCGTAGGATGTGGAACTTCCGTGCTATGTCCCCGAGTTGTGTCATCTTTCTTGGGTGGGTCCTCGTTGCTCTCATTCCCATCCTTGTCTGGATCATCCTCGTTTAAGGATGGCTTATCCTTATCCGGGGTTTCAACCGGAGTTGGTGGAGTGGTACTAGACGTTCCACTAGTGAGAGCATCAAGTTGAGATTTGTGGCTTTCCATGGCTGCCATCATGGCATCCATTCGTGCCACTAGACTATTAAGATCCGCCTTAGTGGCGGGCTCATCGTCGCCCATAATATCTTAGGCGGTTAAGCCCAATCAAAGAGCCCTTGCTCTGATACCAATTGAAATGGATCTTAAGGGCGACTAGAAGGGGGGTGAATAGGCGCTACACAAAATTTTATCTTTTTCAAATTTAAGGCTTGATACAAAATAAATTCACTAGATGTGCAACTAGGTGAATTTCCTACGTGACAAGCAAGCAAGTAAGCAAGTAAGAAAAACGCAAACAAGATATAAGTAAGGGTAAGAAAAGACCGTAAAGTGGAGACCAGAGACACAAGGATGTATTCCCGTAGTTCCTTCCTTTTGAGGGGAAGTACGTCTACGTTGGAGAGGTGTGGCGACACGGAGTCCACCAACGCCACAAAGGCTCACCTTGTTCTTCGGTGAGCAAGCCACGGAAGCTAACTCGTTTCCACTAAGCGGTGGTATTGGGGGCACTGACCGAAACCCTTACACGGAGGTTGGGGCACAACTCCACAACTCAATTGGAGGCTCCCAACAAGAAAACCACAAAGCTTTTACACGGAAGAAGCTTTGAGGTGACCTCTCTTGCCCAAGGCAAGTTCCATGGAGGAGGAGTGAAGCAAACACAAATCACTTCGGTAGGATTGTAGATCTAGGGCTCCTCTCCCAATCTACCAAATCTTGGGGGATTTGGTTGGCTAGGGAAGGAGATCTACGGAGTTGAAGCTCTGCTTTAATGGAGGAGAGAGAGTGTGGATGAGGTAGGTCAGATCTGAGGTAGGGGACGACTATTTATAGGCCAGCTCGAAATGTGTCCGTTGGAGGCGACTTACCCCGGAAATTCCGGCCAGGGGGCGGAAATTCCGGGGTTCACTTAAGGCGGAAATTCCGGCCCGGGGTTCATTTCTGAAAATTCCGGCCAGAAATTCCGGCCCTTTACTGCAGGGTGCACCACACCTTGGAGAAAAGGACTTAGCAAAATTTTCGAGGGCCAGAAATTCTAGAATTTCCGGCCCCCGGAAATTCTGGATACTCAGAATTTCTGGCCCCTCTCTGCAAGCTGCACCACACCCTGTTGTAAAGGACTTAGCCAAATTTTCGAGGGCCACAAATTATGAAATTTCTGGCCCCCGGAAATTCTGCCAAACCAGAATTTCCGGCCCCTTTATTGGATGTTGCACCACAACATTTTGTAAAGGACTTAGCCAAATTTCGAAGGGCCAGAAATTCAGGAATTTCTGGCCCCCAATTTTTTTTTCCGGCCCTGAAAGCAAATTTCCGGCCTTGAAATTGACACTCCTCTGGATGATTTTGAGCCTTTCTACAGTAGTCCCCTTTCCCACTCCTCTTCACCATCAGTCTTGTACAATACCTGGAGAATTCCT
This sequence comes from Dactylis glomerata, assembly GCA_007115705.1. NCBI lineage: Eukaryota > Viridiplantae > Streptophyta > Magnoliopsida > Poales > Poaceae > Dactylis > Dactylis glomerata. Next base: position 6,445,394 of record QXEO01000531.1, on the reverse strand, counting down.
GCAAAGCTTAGCACAAGATTAATTTCCTTGTGTTGTAATCAAACACCCAAAAACTGGAAGGTAGAAACATGTCCTTTCAGGAGGCACATCAAAGATACTACATACACTTTCAGAAGAAGGGACAAAAAAGGGTCTGCATGTTTTTTGGCACGTACTAGGTTCCATAGGCTCTGATTTATTTTTTCTTGAATTTTTTAACACATAATTACTCTCTGTTATCTAGGGGGTGGTGGGCCTAGTTGGTTATATATACTTATTTTTGACATTGTTTTCCGTCTCCCTTTTTTTGTTTGAATTTTTAGTAAAAACAAGTACTGTGGACTTGAATAGTACATACATTACAGAAGGATCACTGGAATGTGGTGCGTCATGCGTGAAATCTCCACAACAGGAGATACTACACAAAATCAGAGATATAGATATGAACTTCCCTTGTGAAGAAAACTCTGGTACTAATTTTTCATTCTTATTTTTTTGTAATTATTTGTAAGCTCATTTTCTTTTAAAAATCATTTGTTTTCATAGTTCAAATCTAATGTTGTATGTCTTATTACTAGGTTGTAATAATCATAAGCCAGTTGATAGAAGTGAAATTCTACAACTAGCAAGGAACAAGTATTTCCTTTTAGATGATGGAACCCCTTCTTTGAGATTGGTAGAAGATGAAGATGATAATGGGAAAACAATTGAAGAACCAGAGCTGTATCGCCCTATACATATGCATGCACATGCCATCTATACAAATTTTCAGTAATTTGATCATGGATAATATGACATGACACTGCTTGCCTTGTTTCTCAATTGGCACAAGATTACAACAATGCTTTGCCACACTCTTTAGGAACAGTTTGAAATTTCTTTTTGTCACTCTGGGAGAACTCTGAACATGTAGACGCTGCGACATCATTTACTGATGGAAGAAGATTTAATACAAAGCCAAGTAAAATATAGAAGTTCACATCACACTAGATTCCACCTTGGGGAAGATAGAAAAAGAAATGGAAACAAGAAAAGCTTCTGGGTAAGACCTATATTTTTGTCGGCGGGCGAATTGCTCACCACAACTCCCATCGCAGATCAAGATCCAAGGCGCCCCTTGCTCAAGCACTTGGCCACACCCAAAACCTAGCCAAACAATGATGCACGATAAGATGCATTATATGAAATGGTTGTGGGGACCAATACTTCGGTTGGATGTCTCTAGGAGACAAAGTTAACGCCGTCTATAATCTAAACATAATTCTCTTCCTTTGTTACATCTGGAGATACGGGATGGTGTTATCAACACTATTAGCATGATGTAATATGTCATCCTATATGATTTATTAACATCGACTGTTTAGAGAGACCAAGCTCAAAGAAAAATTATTACATCTTATTTGACACAACCTCCAGGCCCGCCATAAAAGCACTCAGCATGATCAATAGGTGTAATAGAGTGGCACTTTTCTTCGGTAACTAACTTGGGTAGGTCTGCCATAATTGGGCTGCTGTCCCCGTCTTGATCAATGAACTGAAGGTTTGTAAAAGCTGCAGCACGCCCCTGCCCACTATTTGGGAAGGCACCACTGCCCATCGGAGGAGTTGGAAGTGACTTATAATTATTCACAGCGGCACCAAAAGCCACATTGTTTGCCTTTTCTGCCAAGTAGGTGAACAGCGATCTTGGAAAGTATCCCACCCCCGTTGGGATGGTGTTAAAGCCGTAATACACCCACCAATCTCCGCTTGTTTTGTCCTACCATTGATTAGGATTAGGTTAGGTATTTTTTTTAATAAATTACTGTTAAGGAATAAGAAATACTATCAGCACAAGAGAGGACTAAGACAGCTTATTTTGCAGATTATAGAAAAACGCTACACTATTTTGATCCATGTAGTGTGACTAACGAGTAAACCTATGTCTTAAAACTATGTCAATAAAGATGCAACTCTTACCTTAAGCACTCTGAGTGTGATGTTTTGTACATCTCCACCAGGGACATCAGAAACTCGCTGTATAACATCGCCAGGAGCTATAACGGCGCCATTCGCTCGTACGAAGCCAGGGCATTCCATGTTTACACATCCTGTTTCCTTAAATCCATCTATCTATTGCATATATATTGCATTCATGTTTCATAAACATTATATATATGATTTCGTTCAGAGTAAGATCTATAATTCAAAGCATCATAGACATATTACCGTCCAGTCAGTATAGAAGTGTGGATGTGAGTCGCCATAGCGCTCTGGAAAAATCTATAAAACCAAAGGTATAAATGAGAGAAATGCAATGCCAAATGCAAACATCAATAATAGATCATATCAGACAACATTCCCTCACTTATAAAGGGGCAGATGAAGATATTTTTTTATGAAATTGTACTCAATTTTAATGATGTTTCTCATGTTAGTCCCAATTTAAATGGAGTCATTGTGTCCCATGAGAATTGTATTGTCATGCATGTAGCAAATCAAACCTAGTACCCAAACAAGTGTTTAAACTGAAATTGATATCCTAATTGAAAGGAAAAATGATGCGTACATGCCAACCAACACTAATTGAATTGAAGCTTGATGTATTGCCATCTCCTTTATGATTAATCCAAATTGATGTCGCAGTCCCTTGGCCAAGTTTTAGCTTGTGGCCATACACATTCATGGTCGCATGCAAGCCGTAATAGTTGTCACCAGGACCTCCATAAGTTGTTTGATGTACTGCATACTACATGGTGAAAGCAAACGAATAAAAAACATGACATCTAAGAAGAAATGAGCAAAACATGCAATTATAACATTTTAAAAATATAGAACTAAAATTAAAGGATGTAAGCATATTGAAGGAGAGGCCGTGGGTCTCAACCTCCTTTTCAAGAAATATTAACTTGATATAGTTTCAAAACGCAGGGCAGCTATTTTCTAAAAGGCAATACAAGCTTTAAAAAGTTCATGAATTACTTGTTGTTTGGTCCTAATATTAAATTATGTGAATGAACACACAACGAGTAACATTAATAAAATGAATGGAGCACCCGTTGGAGTCTGAATAATTTATTCAACATATCACATAATCTAGGAACCATTAGGCTAAACAATTTATTTCTTATGCCACTTACATCTGTGAATGAACACACAATGAGTAACATTGATAAAATGAACGGAGTACTTGTTGGATTCTAAATAACTTATTCAACATATCACATGATCTAGAACCATTAGGCTAAATATTTAACTTCTAATGCCACTAACATGTCAAGACTAAACCTCGTGTGCTTGGTATTTATCTTACTTCATTTGGGTTCAAAGTACTACTGTCATTGCACCTCAAAGTTGTCTATTGGATAACCGTAGGTCCAACAGGTAAATAAACTAAGTAAATATCGGAAAATATTACTCACATATGGTAAATCGTATGAACTAGAATCTTTCCCAAAAGATGTCACCAGAATGTTGTTCGACTTCAAACTTGTAATATTTGATTTGGTTGGACCATCCACCGAATCGAGTCCTAGCGGATCATTTTCCTTCAACTAAAATGATAAATACAGGTGAAGAGGGAATAAAGTCATACGAAGCATCCAATGTAGACTTTAGATACTAAAGCAAATTATATTAATGTAAATCCCATACCTACAACATTGTTAACATGACATTAATAAGCATGCTAATTAGAGTGCCTTATTTGGTGGAATTTAACAATTATAAAATGAGTGTACTCAATTGATGTTTCTCATACTTCCCAAATAGATTTGTGTATGTGGTGGTTAGTTCCATAATTTTCCACTATGTAATATACTGATCTATTGTCATATCATGGTTATCATGAACCACCATTTTGTATAGTTTACAGGACATGAAGTAAAAAATGGCATAAATATATCCAAGAAAGGCTAGAAAATATATAGTGCATCAAAATAGCAAGTTAGCCTCTCTAGTAGGGTAGATCATTGTCTAGATATGTCACTTGCAGCAATGCTTGGTATCAACCAAAGCAAGAGATGTGGATGCAAATGAGTGTTAGTAGTGCTTAATAGCTAGATCTGATGCAAGTGTACCAATATCCAAAAGTAGCACATGGTTTTATGGCCTTTCTTGAAAAGGATAATAGCTTGTGGCATGTGCATCGGACGAGACAATAAATCCATCGTCCTAACATCGGATCTACTAACCCACCTTGGATTGATAGATGGATGATAAGCAACATATGTGGTAACTAAACCTTTAGGATCTAAGTTCTTTATAGACCGGTCCAATGAAATTTCCAAACCATCTCCTTAATTTCTCTACAATCCAACCACGAAATAGCATGCCTTAAGACATTAAAGAAATAACTAGTCCCTACTTCAACATACAACACATGATAATCCTACAATACACAGCAGAACACATAATTGGATTACCTCTTGGATGGCACGACATAGTCGGACACCTTCGGATTGAAGTGCATGACCAAATAAGCATATAGCAATCACTCCTCCAAGTAGAGTAAGTCTAGACATTTTGATATGAAGGACGAAGGTCACTATAGGCATTGAGAACTATTTATAGACTTCTTGTATCTTATGAGGGGATAAATAATACGCTCATAGAAACAGATTAAATTTGTGCAAAATCTTTCATTTATTACAATAAAACCTTGCAGTATTTGTAAGATAATATTTATTTAATGTCAATAAATTGTGGGGCATTTTTTTTGTAAGATGTAAATCTTTTACAATATGGGCATCAATTTCGTTTTTTAATGCTAGCCAACTACATGATTTGTTTTCTAATGCTAGCCAATATGTAAATCTTTGACAATACGAGTATACTGGCTATGGACATAAATGATAACCCATTGATCACAATACATTAACAAAAGGATTATCTTGAGCCGTAATGGTGGAAACCACATGTCACTATATATGCATCTGATCCACATTATTTTTTTAAATGTCTAAAATTGCATTAATGCACCTACCATAAACTTCAATTTTATATAAGAAATAATTTATGGGATGAAAAGAAAATCACACTCCAAGGAAAAGCGAGTACAACACACGCAGGGCCGGTCCTTAGATTTTACGGTTCCGAGGTGAAATTAGAATGGCCCTAGAAGCATCAAGTAGTCCCTCCAACCCAAATTAATTGACGCAAATTAATTTGTGCCGGAGGGAGCATATGTACAAAAAGCAATACTAATCTCAGGTAATAAATGTTTGTTGTCTAAAAATTTATACCATTCCTAAATGAAAATCATTGATGATGGCCACATATCATAATGTGTTCTAACCGTACCAATTATGACGTCAAGAATAGATCCATGTCATCACGGTGGATGTCGGCGCAGTGCAGCCTCCTTGACTTTTGTAGGTTAACTCCAAAAGTCTCTATGCCCTTTGACAGAGTAACTATCCAAGTATGTCTTTTTTTTAGATAATTGGCATTAGCATGCCTTTAATTAATAAAGCCCTTTCAGGTTCATTACAACGATGCATACATCCACACACAGCAAATATAGAGTTTAACGATTACAATGGCCCACAACCATAGGGTAGAGTAGTAGTCAAGTAGCAAGAGCAACTAAAGATTAAGAAGTTAACGGAGTAGTCGCTGGTGCTTGATAGGTAAGACAGTAGAGGTTCTTTGTAGACCAGATCGGTAGGCCGATCATCGCGCAGTCCTTATGCCTTAGCAGAGGCCGTCATAGCTGCATGAACATAGACAATTTGAAAACAACATTATGAGGTTGACAGGGGAACACTTCCTCAATCGTAAATTTGTTTCTAGTAGTCCATAACCCCCACGACTGCGCAACGAAAAGGAACCAGATTGCCTTCCTAGCTTTCATCAATAGATTTTGAAGAACTAAGGCAAACTCAGCAAAAGAAGTTGGGTTCCAATGCACCCCCAACACTAAAAAAAAGATGTTGTCTGAGGACCACCTGGTCACAAAGGGTACAACTACTATCCGAGGGGCCATGGTACATACAAATCTGTTCGGTTGCTTGGAGACGGTCTTTTGCGAGTTGCCAAGTAAAGATTTTAAATTTTGAGGGGGATCTTGGCTCCCCATATTAGATTCAATAGCGGCACCACATTGCACTGTGACATATCTTTGTCTAAGGAGGACACCGAGAATGTACCAAACGGTTCCAAGCTCCAAGAAACCTGCACTAGGTGAGATCGCCTCAAGTTCTTGCACCCACAAGGCTTGTTCATTATCCCCAAAGGTACGCCGGAAGCATAGCACCCAACGGTTATCCAAAATGGATTGGGGCACAGAGAACTCAGGGTTAGGTGAAATCTCGTAAAGTCATGGGGCACAGAGAACTCAGGGTTAGGTGAAATCTTGTAAAGTCGTGGGTATCTATCCCAGATTGGGGATTCCCCTAGCCACCAGTCCGTCCAAAACCTAATTGCAGCCACATTGTAGGCTATAGTAAGCACTAAGTTTAAAAAAATGTTTGATTTTGTGCAAGCTACACGCCAAAATTGTGACCCTCCTATTGGTGTTGAATTAAAAATGGCATCTACCCCCACATATTTCGCTCTGATTAGACAAAGCCACAAATATTCAGTGTTTTGTTCTGTAAGTAATTTCCAGATCCACTTTGTCATCAGTGGTATATTGAAACATTTAATTAGAGTTTAGGATCTCAAGACCACCCTGGTCCCTCGGACGGTAAACCTCCAGCTGTTAACCATATGATATCCGCGTTTATCTCCTACCCCTTACCAAAAAATCTAGCCATATGTTTATCGAAGGCCGCATGGATCCCATCTGCCAGTAGAAACAGACCCATCGCGTATGTTGGTAGGTTGGACAAGGAGGAGTTAGGTAGGGTTAGACATGCCACAGAGGACATAAACCTGCCCATCCAAGGATCTACTAGATGCCCAACCAGGGCAACTAAACCTTCCCAGTCGATCATCATGAGTTTACGGTCAGCAATAGGAAAACCTAGGTATGTGATAAGGAAGCTGCCCTCTCTGCAATTGAGGAGATTTGCCACTCTGGTTTGTTCCTCATCAGGAGCCTCAGTCACAATGACTTCACTCTTCAGAAAGTTGATCTTAAGACCAGACAGCAGCTCAAAGCAAATAAGCAGGAATTCAAGGTTAGCGATGGCTAGGTCATTGTTCTGGATATAGAATAATTGTGTCATCCACGTATTGCAGGTCGGACACTTCCCCTAGAATCAGATGAGGCACAACACCTTGGATGTGGCCTGCTACATTGGCAGCATCCAGCATTGCAGTCAAGGCATCAGCCATGAAATCAAAGGGTAGAGGGGCAATGGGGTCGCCCTGCCTCGCTCCCCTTTTATTCATAAAATAAGGCCAATTTCCCCCCAATTGATTTTAATGGCCGTCTGTCCACCAGCTCTATAAACAATACCTGAGGAGAAACGCTTTCTCATGAGTACGTCTTGCAAGAAAGTCGAGATAACTATGTTGTATGCCTTCTTGAAATCGAATTTTAGGATAATTGCGTGCAGGTTCTTAGTTTTCATCTCTTGTACTATCTCATGGAGGGCAAGGGCTCTATCATGGATAATCTACCCTTGATGAAAGCAGAGTTTGAGATGATGTGGTTAGCTACCGGGGTTAATCGAGTGGCATACGCTTTGGAGACTAGTTTAAAAATAACATTGATCAGTGCTATGGGTCAATATTGTTTAATCGAGTCTGCTCCTGGAATTTTTGAAATAAGCGATAGAATTCCAAAATTTAATCGGGAGATACCTAAACCATATCTGATAGTCTTATTGGTGAACACAGTTTAGAAAAAAACTTCCATATTGCAAGCTTGGTATTTTAAATGGAAGGTGACAATATGCGACTACATGCGCAAGATTTTCATTTTTCTGATTTTTTTAAATACCATTTGGTTGAATTCAAACTTGAGTCAAATTTGCTGGGGGAAGGCCATTAATTCATACTTTTGTTTTAAGAATTCAAATTTTGATTATGCACTATGCACATAACATTCTCGGGATACCTAGCCATATTTTCTCCCAAAAATTATGACCATTTTCTAGGGTACCTATAGTTCAAATTTTAATAAAAGCGCCACAAACTCAAAAAAACATATATAGCCACCATTCAAGATAAATGGCCATCTCCCGTAATTGGCCAAAAATTAGAAACTCAAATTTTTATGAAGCAAAGTCTGAAACCTTTTTTGGAAGAGTTATTTGTAATAAGAAGGTGCACACAGTTGTCAAGTTTGGGTGCTTTATCACTTTGTATGCTCATATTTAACGCTCTACATGATCACTTGGGTGGAAAATCCAAGTTAAACCATATCTGATAGTCTTATTTGTGACATCAGGGACCCATGGTCTAGACCATAGACTGTTGCATCTGTTAGACGTTGTATAGTAGGACTCCTTCCTTGATACCATCACGGCCTTCCAAACACCACCAACACTAGTCTGGCCAACCATCTGAGTAATGATCTCCCTGGACATATTCCGCACCAGGTACCCAAGCACGCACTGGTCAAGAGAGATCCAGCGGGCATAATCAGGGTTAGAGACGACAATCTCCTTGCCATCCTTGTCGGTCACCTTGATCTCCTTGTCGGGCGCCGGCATCGTTCTGTCCAGGAGCCCAAATAGCTGAGCTCCACAGATGTCTGGCAACACAATCGTTTGCCATACCAAGAAGTTATCCCTGTTGAGCTTATCCAAGGTAGCAAGAGTAACGGAGAGAGAGGGGTTGCTGGGCATCGAGGAAGAGGATGAAGCACCGAGCGACATTGCAACCCTAGCGAGAACTTGAGTTGGCTGGGGCGATCGATGGGATCACGATCGGGGGCAGCGAACAACGCAGACGAGGTCAATCGACGAAATCACGATCGAGAGCAGCGACTTGGGCCTAGCGCTAGATGAGATCGATAGGCTCTGATACCATATCAAAAGATTATGGAAGCGTTAATGTTAGACGTTGTATAGTAGGACTCCTCCCTCGATACTGATCCTTAATAAAAAAGATTTAGGCCAATATTCAGCAAAGGCATGATTATCTCGAGTTAGGCGACTAGTAGAAAGAAGACTTTTAGTGGCATTAGGAACATGAAGAATATTATTAAGATGCAGGTCATGACTAGGGGTATGAATAACAGAATGACCAATATGATGTATATCCATACCTGAACCACTAGCTTTATGAATTTGATCGTTCCCATTGTAGCAATCCCTCACATGTAGTTTCTCCAATTCTCCAGTAATATGATCTGTGACTCCAGAATCTGTGTACCAGTTTGGATCAGTCCCATATGCGCCTCCAACAGCCATGCCAACAGATTTTTCTGGACCACGATAATTTTTCTGAAATCTTTTCCAGCAGTTTAAAGCAGTGTGGCCAATTTTACCACACACCTGACAAGTTGTTTTATCACCACCGTACTACTGATTCTGTGGATGGTACCCCTGGCCACGCCCACCATTGCCACCTCCATTACTTCGAGGATTGTACCCACCTCGCTGGCCATGACCATGTTGCTCATAGCCACGCTGCTCATAACCACGATACTCGTAGCCACGCTGCTGCTGATCATATCCACGTTGGTCAGAATAGCCTCCACGCCCACCACTGCGTCCACCTCGGTAGCCACCACGACCACCACGAGTTGTTGTATTAACTGAAGAATCTCCAATAGGATTTTGATCTTCCAATCTAGCCTCATATGACAGGAGTTGAGAGTATAGATCACTCAGGCTAATATATTTGTCCACCTTAATCAGGGCAGTAATTGCAGCAACAAATCCATTATAGGCCTCATCATTGAGACCGGCGAGCATGTAGGAGATCACATCATCTTCCTCAAGAGGCTTGCCTGCAGCAGCCATCTCATCCGCTAGTTTTTTTATCTGATTGAAGTAAACCTCCGCGGTCTTGTTCTCTTTGTGAGCCTTGTTCAATTGCGTGCGGAGTTGCACCGCACGAGCCTTGGATTTCGACGAGGAGAATACATCGATCACGCTGGTGTGTATCAAAAGATTATGGAAGCGTTACCCTTACATGGGCCGCTGGTGTGTATTTATATTAGACAGACATACACGTTACAGGAGAATACATCGATCACGCTAACCGTGTCGGTATCGAGGGAGGAGTCCTACTATACAACGTCTAACAGCATCGAGCAACATGAGCTAGGTCATGGGAAGGGAAAAAACAAGTCCGCTAGAGACACTAACATCGTAGGCCCACAGCCTGAAAGGTCAGTCATAGTCCAAAATCGGACGTGAAATCGAAAAATCGACATCTACGACGCACCAGACGACCACCTACCACAATTTTCCCTAATCCGTGGCAGTAGAGGGCCTCCGAAAAAAGAAAAAAAAAGTTTTCAATCTACCATGAAACCGACTAAAATCGTGGTAGAAGGGGGTCTTCAGCTATGGCCGAAAGTGCCAGTCGTGGTAGATGGTCACTTTTCTTCTAGTGTTGCTTTGGTTTTATAAGCTTGCCAGCTGTTGGTGCCAGATAACCACCACAGTTAGTTGGGGCACAAAGATGTTTGTTCATTGTTGTAGGTTGTTTGAAGAGTGAAGAAAAGGAACTACCCCAGGCTTCTCCGAGAGTTTGATAATTAACTCGAGTCACCCTTGTGGGAAAACTTCTCTTGCTGCATAACTCTGCGCTTGAAGTCCCAACGAGTGGCATTTTGAATAATAGAGTTGCTTTTATCAATACCCTGAGACAAAGGCTTTCTGTAGCTAAAGAGAAGAATCGGGAGCTAGCAGCTGAATTGTCAAGAGCCCAGAGTATATACTCAAGATAACTTGTTTTCTTTTCTTACTTCGTCTTACTTCTTCTGAACTATCGATCTTGTAGTGCAGGGTGACTGGAAAAGGCCCCAATGAATCCTGCCCAACATCTTCAAGAAGAACTGGATTGCCTAAAGTCTAAGATTATTCAACTATCCAAGGAGCAGGAGCGATTGTCTCCTCCTGAGTCACAATCTGAAATGGAGCTCTGAGACCAAAATTTTGCACTTAAACTCACACTGAGTGATATAGAATAGGCTGTTGCGTACATTGTTGCTAGCTTTGTTGATGGCATTCCTGGTGACTTACTGCTTATCCAAAAAAACTCGAGAGATTGGTAATCGTGCTGAAGCCCTGGTGTTTGCAATGTAGAAAATACTCTGCTACTTCGCACTAGAGGAAATTTAGCCACGAGAAGTTGATGACTTGATTGAAAGGTTGAATCTATTCCCCACTATTGCTGACTAGACGAGATGATCAGCGGGTCCACAAGGCATGGATCGGTTGCATAGCCTTGTTGCCGCTCATTATTCCATTGTGGACATGAGAGGGTCAAATCCGCCTTTCCAACACGAAAAGGTCAAGTAATCGAAACGGTAGCAATAAACGCCGTTCGAAAAATCCAACCCTATGTCACGGGTAATGCACATAATGCTGATCATTCTACGATTTTTAGGACTCCGGTTGCCGAAGAAGAGGTCAGCCCCTGTTCCTGTACAGATTGTAGTTGCAGATCCTCTCACACACACTCTGAAAACTCTGAAGATTACAAAGCGAGAGAGAGAGACAGGTTTTGTGTTGCGTGCAACTTGCAGTGTTTTCTGTTTTTGTTATTCAACTTATACTAAAATTGTAACTAACAAGCTGAAAACGAGGAGCGATCAGAGTTTCTCGGACGTGCCATCCCACGTCCCTCTGAACGAGCCCACTATGACCGCTATGATCGTGGTGACCATGCCATCCCATGCTCCGTTCATAGCGGTGAGCTATCCTAGCCAACTAACAGAGATTGACCCGGCACAGAACAGGCTCATGCGCAGGGTCTGAAATTATTAACAGAAGAAACTGGAAACTAAAACTAACGTTAACTGAACTTACTGAAGGTTCAGCAACACCTATGTGACGAGATTAGGAGCAGCTCCAACAGATCACCCCCTTAATCTCGTCCTCCTGTGCCAACTTCTTGCACGCCCAGCTTCTGACGCATCTCGATGAACTCGGTTCGTCCGAGCGCCTTTGTCAGCATATCTGCGAGCTGTCCATTGGTACTGACATGATCAACATCCAGCTCGCCATTCTCAATGCATTCCCGAATATGATGGAACTTTGTGTCAATATGTTTGCTCCTTCCATGTTGCACCGGGGTTTTGCACAAGGCAATTGCAGATTTGATGTCAACCATCAACTGAAACTTGGATTGAGGGCTCCCAGCCAGACCACTTAACAATCAATTCAGCCAAACCCCTTGACATGCTGCAGCTGATGCTGCAACATATTCAGCCTCGCATGAAGAGAGAGCAACAGTCTTTTGTTTCTGCGAACTCCAGGTGATCAGATTCTCACCGAAGAATAAAACAATGCCCATGGTGCTCTTTCTGTCGTCAGTGTCTCTAGCAAAGTCACTGTCACTGTATCCTACAAGCTTTGCTTCTCTTCCAGCAGCGTAGGAACAGCCATGGGTCAGATTACCCTTCATGTACCTAAGTATCTGTTTGACAGCAGCCCAGTGTTGAGAACTGGGTGCCTCCATATACCTGCTCGCAATGCCTACAGCATGTGCTATGTCGGGCATGGTATTGACAAGATATCGCAAGCTTCCAATGACGCTCCGATACATTGCGACATCCACTACATCAGCACCATCCTGTTTTGACAGTTTTAGCCTACATTCCATAGGTGTGTGACAGGAATTGCAGCTTGCCATTCCTGCCTGCTCCAAAATCTTTGCTGCATAGCTCTTCTGACACAATGAGATCTTGCCATTTTCTTGCTGCACCTCTATTCCCAGGTAGTAGGAAAGAAGTCCGAGATCACTCATCTTGAACAGACGATGCATCTCAGCCTTGAACGCCTGAATGTCATCCTCTTTGGTGCCCGTGATGATCAATTCATCCACGTACACCCCACCAGTAAGAAACCAGCAGGGTTCTCTCTCCTGTACACTGCATGTTCCAAAGGACTGCGAGAAAAACCAAGAGAGGACAGTGATGCATCCAATTTTGCATACCATGCTCGAGGTGCCTGACGCAACCCATACAGTGCTTTGTTCAGCTTCAGAACTTGGCGAGGCTGCTTACTGTCGATGAAACCAGGAGGTTGAACGACATAGACCTCCTCGGACAGATCACCGTTCAGAAACGCTGACTTCACATCCATATGATGAACGAGCCAGCCATTGTGCGCGGCCAGGGCCAACAGAGTGCACACAATTTCCATTCTTGCAACAGGAGCGAAGACTTCCTCAAAATCCACCCCCTGACGCTGTGCATATCCCTTCGCGACAAGCCTTGCTTTGTACTTCACAATCTCGCCGGAGGGAGCCCTTTTTACCTTGAAAACCCATTTTAATCCGATGGCACGGTGGCCACCAGGAAGTGCAGTGAGCTGCCATGTGCCATTCTCGACGATGGAGCGCAGCTCCTCACGCATGGCCTCTCGCCAGTGCTCATCTTCCAGTGCCTCATCAACACTCGATGGTTCTTCTGCAGCAAGCAGGCAATTGCCACTGTCCAACTCCTGAATCTGCACCGGCACAGTTGTGTCATACAGGTTGTCGATCCGATGGTAGCGGTGTGGTTCGTCGAAGTCCGTGTCTAGGTTGGAGTCATGTGTCGGCGGCGTTGCAAACTGAGTCGCTGCAGGTGACGGAGTTCGCGGTTCCTCCGAGCACGGAGTTGAGCTCATCCCTGTGCTCGCTACAGATCCTGCCGTGGCAGAACTCTCAGGTGCATTCCCTACCGCGTCAGTACTCTGCTCTGCCTCAACTGTCGAGTAGATCACAGTGAACGTCGGCGACCCGCCGAGCCCTCCATCCGCGCCAGATGTGCTCCAGTTCCATGCATGGTTTTCCTCGAAGGCCACGTCACGCGTGATGTAGAGACGTTTGCCCACCGGGTCATATATATACCCGGTAAGCCTTCGAGCCCTCCTCGATCCTACCCAACAAACACGTCCTGGACAGAGCGATCTGCTAGCTTGTTGATGCCTGGACCGAGGAGCTTGACATGGGCGACGTAACCAAAGATCTTGAAGTGGCGAACACTTGGCGTGCGTTCGTGCCACGCTTCATACGGCGTGACGCCGTTCATGCTCCACGACGGCGTCCGGCCGGTTCAGCAGATAGACTGCTGTCTTGATGGCTTCTCCCCAGAACGGCCCTGGCATGCCCACAGATTTGAGCAAGCAGCGGGCCATCTCAACAACATCTGGTTGCGCCTTTCCACCATGCCGTTCTGCTGTGGAGAATAGGGCGTGGTGGTTTGATGCTTGATGCCATTGCCATCGCGCGCAGAACTCCGCGAATTCCAACCTCGCTTGTGAGCTCACGCAGGTTCACAACCTGTTCAATTGCCATGACCATAGGCCAATATTTGCAGGCATTGCACGCAAAAACTTGAGGACCGCCTTGTACTCGTCGACGGGATCACCGTAGAGCTCAAGATCATTGACTATACCAGTTAGGCGAATTGAGAAATCTTCAATCGACTCACCGGAATTGAAATGCAAGTTGTCGAACTCACGACGACGGGTTTGCGCCTTGGCCTCGCGGATGCGCTTGCATGCGAGGCGCATGGTCTTCAGGGTCTCCCATGCAGTCTTGGCGCAGTCCTTGGTTGCCAATGTGCGCACCAGCTCGGGCGGAACGACATGGAGCAGAGCAGCCAGCACCGCTCGATCATCGTGCTCCTCTTCAGCGCCGAACTAGATGACATCCCACAGGCGTTGAGCCTGCAGCTGTACCCTCATCACCATAGCCCACTCGGCGTAGTTGGAACGCGTGAGTGTTGGGTAGGACGCGGAGCCGGTGCTCTCCCGCATGACACGCTCCCGCACCACCAACTCATCGACACCACGCCGCAGAAGGCCTCGCCCACGTTGCGGAGCCGGGGACAGGGAGGGACGGCGCCTTGCGGCGGCCAGCGGCATGGTCCTGCTACCCTCGACCTGAGTCCCCTTGTTCTTCCCCGCAGGTGACTTGGACATTGTGGCTCTGATAGTGATACCACTTGTAGTTGCAGATCCTCTCACACACACTCTGAAAACTCTATAGGTTACAAAGCGAGAGAGCGAAAAACAAGCTGCTTGCAACTTGCAGCGTTTTCTGTTTCTGTTATTCAACTTATACTGAAACTGTAACTAACAAGCTGAAAACGAGGAGCGATTAGAGTTTCTCGGACGTGCCATCCCACGTCCCTCTCAACGAGCCCACTATGACCGCTATGATCGTGGTGACCATGCCATCCCATGATCCGTTCATAGCGGTGAGCTATCCTAGCCAACTAACAGATATTGACCCGGCACAGAACAGGCTCATGCGCAGGGTCTGAAATTATTAACAGAAGAAACTGGAAACTAAAACTAACGTTAACTGAACTTACTGAAGGTTCAGCAACACCTATGTGACGAGATTAGGAGCAGCTCCAACAGATCACCCCCTTAATCTCGTCCTCCTGTGCCAACTTCTTGCACGCCCAGCTTCTGACGCATCTCGATGAACTCGGTTCGTCCGAGCGCCTTTGTCAGCATATCTGCGAGCTGTCCATTGGTACTGACATGATCAACATCCAGCTCGCCATTCTCAATGCATTCCCGAATATGATGGAACTTTGTGTCAATATGTTTGCTCCTTCCATGTTGCACCGGGGTTTTGCACAAGGCAATTGCAGATTTGATGTCAACCATCAACTGAAACTTGGATTGAGGGCTCCCAGCCAGATCACTTAACAATCAATTCAGCCAAACCCCTTGACATGCTGCAGCTGATGCTGCAACATATTCAGCCTCGCATGAAGAGAGAGCAACAGTCTTTTGTTTCTGCGAACTCCAGGTGATCAGATTCTCACCGAAGAATAAAACAATGCCCATGGTGCTCTTTCTATCGTCAGTGTCTCTAGCAAAGTCACTGTCACTGTATCCTACAAGCTTTGCTTCTCTTCCAGCAGCGTAGGAACAGCCATGGGTCAGATTACCCTTCATGTACCTAAGTATCTGTTTGACAGCAGCCCAGTGTTGAGAACTGGGTGCCTCCATATACCTGCTCGCAATGCCTACAGCATGTGCTATGTCGGGCATGGTATTGACAAGATATCGCAAGCTTCCAATGACGCTCCGATACATTGCGACATCCACTACATCAGCACCATCCTGTTTTGACAGTTTTAGCCTACATTCCATAGGTGTGTGACAGGAATTGCAGCTTGCCATTCCTGCCTGCTCCAAAATCTTTGCTGCATAGCTCTTCTGACACAATGAGATCTTGCCATTTTCTTGCTGCACCTCTATTCCCAGGTAGTAGGAAAGAAGTCCGAGATCACTCATCTTGAACAGACGATGCATCTCAGCCTTGAACGCCTGAATGTCATCCTCTTTGGTGCCCGTGATGATCAATTCATCCACGTACACCCCACCAGTAAGAAACCAGCAGGGTTCTCTCTCCTGTACACTGCATGTTCCAAAGGACTGCGAGAAAAACCAAGAGAGGACAGTGATGCATCCAATTTTGCATACCATGCTCGAGGTGCCTGACGCAACCCATACAGTGCTTTGTTCAGCTTCAGAACTTGGCGAGGCTGCTTACTGTCGATGAAACCAGGAGGTTGAACGACATAGACCTCCTCGGACAGATCACCGTTCAGAAACGCTGACTTCACATCCATATGATGAACGAGCCAGCCATTGTGCGCGGCCAGGGCCAACAGAGTGCACACAATTTCCATTCTTGCAACAGGAGCGAAGACTTCCTCAAAATCCACCCCCTGACGCTGTGCATATCCCTTCGCGACAAGCCTTGCTTTGTACTTCACAATCTCGCCGGAGGGAGCCCTTTTTACCTTGAAAACCCATTTTAATCCGATGGCACGGTGGCCACCAGGAAGTGCAGTGAGCTGCCATGTGCCATTCTCGACGATGGAGCGCAGCTCCTCACGCATGGCCTCTCGCCAGTGCTCATCTTCCAGTGCCTCATCAACACTCGATGGTTCTTCTGCAGCAAGCAGGCAATTGCCACTGTCCAACTCCTGAATCTGCACCGGCACAGTTGTGTCATACAGGTTGTCGATCCGATGGTAGCGGTGTGGTTCGTCGAAGTCCGTGTCTAGGTTGGAGTCATGTGTCGGCGGCGTTGCAAACTGAGTCGCTGCAGGTGACGGAGTTCGCGGTTCCTCCGAGCACGGAGTTGAGCTCATCCCTGTGCTCGCTACAGATCCTGCCGTGGCAGAACTCTCAGGTGCATTCCCTACCGCGTCAGTACTCTGCTCTGCCTCAACTGTCGAGTAGATCACAGTGAACGTCGGCGACCCGCCGAGCCCTCCATCCGCGCCAGATGTGCTCCAGTTCCATGCACGGTTTTCCTCGAAGGCCACGTCACGCGTGATGTAGAGACGTTTGCCCACCGGGTCATATATATACCCGGTAAGCCTTCGAGCCCTCCTCGATCCTACCCAACAAACACGTCCTGGACAGAGCGATCTGCTAGCTTGTTGATGCCTGGACCGAGGAGCTTGACATGGGCGACGTAACCAAAGATCTTGAAGTGGCGAACACTTGGCGTGCGTTCGTGCCACGCTTCATACGGCGTGACGCCGTTCATGCTCCACGACGGCGTCCGGCCGGTTCAGCAGATAGACTGCTGTCTTGATGGCTTCTCCCCAGAACGGCCCTGGCATGCCCACAGATTTGAGCAAGCAGCGGGCCATCTCAACAACATCTGGTTGCGCCTTTCCACCATGCCGCTCTGCTGTGGAGAATAGGGCGTGGTGGTTTGATGCTTGATGCCATTGCCGTCGCGCGCAGAACTCCGCGAATTCCAACCTCGCTTGTGAGCTCACGCAGGTTCACAACCTGTTCAATTGCCATGACCATAGGCCAATATTTGCAGGCATTGCACGCAAAAACTTGAGGACCGCCTTGTACTCGTCGACGGGATCACCGTAGAGCTCAAGATCATTGACTATACCAGTTAGGCGAATTGAGAAATCTTCAATCGACTCACCGGAATTGAAATGCAAGTTGTCGAACTCACGACGACGGGTTTGCGCCTTGGCCTCGCGGATGCGCTTGCATGCGAGGCGCATGGTCTTCAGGGTCTCCCATGCAGTCTTGGCGCAGTCCTTGGTTGCCAATGTGCGCACCAGCTCGGGCGGAACGACATGGAGCAGAGCAGCCAGCACCGCTCGATCATCGTGCTCCTCTTCAGCGCCGAACTAGATGACATCCCACAGGCGTTGAGCCTGCAGCTGTACCCTCATCACCATAGCCCACTCGGCGTAGTTGGAACGCGTGAGTGTTGGGTAGGACGCGGAGCCGGTGCTCTCCCGCATGACACGCTCCCGCACCACCAACTCATCGACACCACGCCGCAGAAGGCCTCGCCCACGTTGCGGAGCCGGGGACAGGGAGGGACGGCGCCTTGCGGCGGCCAGCGGCATGGTCCTGCTACCCTCGACCTGAGTCCCCTTGTTCTTCCCCGCAGGTGACTTGGACATTGTGGCTCTGATAGTGATACCACTTGTAGTTGCAGATCCTCTCACACACACTCTGAAAACTCTATAGGTTACAAAGCGAGAGAGCGAAAAACAAGCTGCTTGCAACTTGCAGCGTTTTCTGTTTCTGTTATTCAACTTATACTGAAACTGTAACTAACAAGCTGAAAACGAGGAGCGATTAGAGTTTCTCGGACGTGCCATCCCACGTCCCTCTCAACGAGCCCACTATGACCGCTATGATCGTGGTGACCATGCCATCCCATGATCCGTTCATAGCGGTGAGCTATCCTAGCCAACTAACAGATATTGACCCGGCACAGAACAGGCTCATGCGCAAGGTCTGAAATTATTAACAGAAGAAACTGGAAACTAAAACTAACGTTAACTGAACTTACTAAAGGTTCAGCAACACCTATGTGACGAGATTAGGAGCAGCTCCAACACAGGTTTTGAGATAAGGACTCCTTTTGCCTCTGCGAAGATGAGCCAATGACGACATTAGTTGATCATTACGCCAGTTGGGGCATGCACAATGATGTGGATGAAGCTGAAGACAAAGCCAATCCTTCGGGCAGACAATAAAGCCCTAGTTCCTTCTCTTTTCTTCTTTTGTTTTATGATGGGTTTATACATACATAGGAAATGCAATGACTTGACAAATGTTTTAGTCCATATATCTTTTGTGCACTCTTTGATCTTGCAGGTTTGATCGGAAGGACAAAATATTTTTTGGCGACCGTGAGTTGCAGCCCCCTGTTGAGTGGCTTTTCAACAATATGTATGTTGCTTGAAGAGCCTTGTTGTTTGTGGGAAATTTGATGTGATCTTGGCGGTTTTGAGCCCCCAGTTCTTCACGTTTCGCATGTGTAGCCACCCTAAGTTTATGCGCGTGCACATTCGATGCTTAATGCAATATCTTAGCCAGGATCATGCTATCAGTTATGCACCATTCTGTTGACGTAGCCCCTGCGATAGGGACTAGCCGTGCTAGCGACTTCCTAAACGCTCTCAGACAATAGGTTCATGGAGAATTGGTAATGGTGAGTCAGTTAAAATCTGGCAGGATCCATGGGTCCCTAATCTCTGGGACAGGAAGATTTCAACACCCCGTAACGGGAATTTACTGGAGAGGGTATCAGATCTAATCAGCCCGATTTCTGGTACTCCCTCCATCCCAGTTTCTAAGTCTTGCACGTATACCTAGGTTGTCATTTTGACCAACATAATACAACTTATATACTATAAAATACATATCACTGAAAAGTTCAAACATTGTACTTTCTAATGGTATAATTTTTATGTTGTAAAATTTAGATTATATTTGTCAAAATAACGATCTAGGTATACATGGGATGAACAACTTGTAACTGACACTTTTAGTGAGACTGACGCACAACTGATACTTAATATTCCAATTAGAGCTGATGTCGACGACTTTATTGCGTGGCACTTTTGATACAAAAGGTATGTTCTCTGTGAAACAAGCCTACAAGTTGCAGGTTCAACTTGGGGAGATTGAGCAGAATGGGGGTCAGTCAAGTCAACTAGCACACATCAGGTTGGTAGTCTCGATGGAGGAGGTGAGGAGCACTGGATTCGAATATGGAGAGTGTCGTGTTCTCCAAAGATCAAAATGTTCACTTGGAGGTTGATGCATAACTCTCTAGCTGTAAGGCCGAATCTGGTCAAGCGTGGTGTTAAGATAGATAATGTGAAATGGCTATTTTGCAATGGAGACCTGGAGGAGGGAGCCCACTTGTTTGTTAAATGCCCATCTGTGAAGGAGGTATGGCAGTGTCTTGGCATGAATAATATTCGTGAGGAGTTGGCTACTTCGACGTCAGTGGAGAGCGCATTGGATATTGTCTGGGGACGACCGACTGAAATGAGAGTTCAAATTCTCACTTTTTGGTGGCTTTGGTGGTGTAATCGAAATAAGCTTCGTGAGGGTGATAAAACCATGGATGCTGCTGCCATCGCTCATCATACAAGGTGCAGTACCTTGGAATACATGGAAGTCTTAGGAAAGAAGCTAACTGATAAACCACAGGACGCATTGAAGTGGACACCGCCTGAGCAGGACGTTCTCAAATTCAATTCTGATGGGGCTTTCACTCCTGGGAGTGACCAGGCGAGCTGGGGTGTCATCGCTCGAGATCATCGGGGTGAATCCGTGATTGCTTCGGCGGGTCGGAGTGAGCGTATAACAAACGCTTTTCATGCTGAACTAAACGCAATTGCCCATGTTGTACAGTTGGCAGAACAACTAGGAGTGATTCATATTGTTCTTGAGACAGATTCTCAACTTCTGATGATGGCTCTGAACAAAAGGGGGTGCTGATGCTTCTCCATTGAGCGTGATCATTGATGACCTGAAATTTCAGTTTAGTACCAAATTTGCTTCATGCACTATCACTTTTTGTAAGCATGAGTTAAATCGTCCAGCCCATGAACTAGCACATCTCGGGTGGTTGCTCTGGGAGTATGATGTACCAGCGTCTACTACTGGATTTGTGTCGGGCGAGATGCCCCAATAAAATCCTAGATTTTTCTCAAAAAAAAAAAGACGATCCACGTCTCTTGGACATGGTGAAGACAATCTTTTTTTGAAGACTTGTCTAGCCAGTCAATGGCACTCGTCTGCATTACTAGGCCATAGCGAGTCACGATTTAGGGATAACAATAGCTGACAATATCGCCCCTTCTTCCCTTTACCCTTCTTCCTTTTTTAGAGAGACGATACACCCAATGCTGAGACGCGTTGCATGGCGACCAAATCTCGTTGGCGACTCAATGAGAATAGCTATCTCATATACTGCAAAATGTGTGCAATTTTTTTGGCGTTTACAATGCATTTTTTTGTTTTTAAGTTAAAGTCCATGACAAACTTTATTGTTGTTGCAATGAATGTTGAGATCTTCACTCAGTATTTTGTTGCAAATTTTATCACAATGTCGGAGACTCCCAATCAACATTGGTGGGCAACTTTTTAATGATGCATATTAGCGAAGGATTAAACAAGAAATTTTTGGGAAGGAAAAAATACAAGTATCATACTTTATTGAAAATATCCATAACCTGATTATCTAATCTATCCTCCCGACGGAGTCGTCCGGTCTTTCTGCATTGGCTGGTTCATGATCCTTCGAGCTTTACACCTCGAGTTTCACCTTCTTGGGAGGTAGGTGACTTGTATCGCTAATGTTGTGCTCCGATTTCTTTGTTAGCAAAGAATCTTTACCCGCTATTGCTGCTGAAGCGGGGATTTTAAGGGCTTCGCTTGTCTCGGTGTTATTGTTCCTTTCACCGGAAATGTGTAACATCCCTTGTTTCCCTTGCATCTCGAGCATGATCAGGTGATGGTAGACGTGTGCCTGGAACCTTTCAAGGGAAACTCATCCTAGGATGCAATGGTATTATCTTTGTATATTGTCCAAACTCAAAAACATTAAATTCCATAGTTTCTACATCCAAACATGATTTGGAATTAGGTAATAGCATGTGATTCCAACAAATAATTTCAAGTCATCGAAACAACAAAATTGAATTGTAAGTAATTTCCTTTATAGCTTAGATTTGGAATTCATACTCAAATCAATTTGAGAAATCAATTAGGGAATTGCTAATTCTCAGCTAGCTGAGAAGTAGCTTAGTGCTCAGTCAATTCACTAACCATCCGATTAGGAGCTTTAAGATTTGTTCCCTCCAGTCGCTCATTGCTGGGTACGAGACTATTTTTTGTTATCGCTAGTTGTTTAGCGTGAGCAAGACATGGGCTTTTTTTGTTGCATTCTCGTCCGTCATGTTGAGCTGCACATATGGGCCTTTTGTGGTGGGCTGCTATCTTGTGAAATAAGCTTTTGTTTATTATTTTTCTTGTCCTATTAACAAATTTTGTTGTTGCCATGTGACCATTTATCGTGGGCTTGTTTGGGAGGTTATTTGTATTTTTGTCATGCTAGGTTTTTGGACACGTGAATGGACTACTCCTAAGACCTAATGCTGGATTGCATCGTGATTTTGTGATACAATAGGAGTTGCAAGTATGGTTGTAATTGAGATTTTTTTTTCGTTAAAAGTAAAGTTCAATTGATTTTTCAGTTGCAAGTGTTTTTGTAACTTTTTTTTTGGTTGCTTGACATTTCTTGAATTGCAAGTCTGGTTGTAACTAAGGGTGTGTTTGAAAGAGCTCCACTCCACTTCACTTCACTCCACCCTCTCAACTTCACTCCACCAATAAGCTTCAGAGCAGTTAAAAAGGTGTTGGCTCATGAGGTAGCTCCAGATTTCAGACTAGCCTATCTCTTATTTTCTTTTATTTTTTATTTTTTTACTCTCGATGTCGACGATGTGTACTGCATCGTGGATTGTCTCACGCAACAAAATTTGTGTCTACATTTTTCCCTTTGCATGCGAACGTGACATATATGCTTGTACATGCGGAGGTTATCTTGATGATGATGCGTTGAGTATTTTACAATGCAAGTATAATCATCCAATTAACAAATAGAATATGGATTTTGCAAACTGTAGCACATATACAGCATGTACTGTCCGATCAGAAATTGTGCATGTTAATCTACAGTACCAACATCACGTTCAGTACCAACGGCTGTCTTGATTGTTCTCCACTCCTCGACTGATAGTCGAACTTTCTCCCTTGTTGTGAGGGAGTTGGCGGTTTCTCCTTCTGCTAAGTGATTTGCCCCTCTGTTTATGTTTGCTGGATTAAGCACTAGATTGTTGTTGTCGTCGAGTTCTTCTGAATTGTCTTTTGTGATGGCGAGTATCTGGCATCGATTGTCGAGTTTTCTGTTGTGACTTGAGAAGATTGAATTGTCATCTTCATAAAGTTCTAATCCCGTCTTCCAGGTGTCTGTTGATTGATCTGAGGTGTTGTCGTGGCAGATCATGAGATCTTCGAGTTGCACTTCTAGGTCAAAATTCTCCATGGTTTCTTCGCCTCCTGCGATTTTTCCTTCTTCTGCTTCTGCCAAGCTGATCGACGAGTTTACCTCGCTGTAAGAGCCTTCTGATGATTCCGACATTGCTACTATCTCGGGCTCACTTGCTGACGGACCCAGTTTCGTCAGATCTGAAAGGCGAATCGAACCTAGTGATCCGACGCGAAAGTTTAAACTTTCGATCGTTAAATCCATATCTTGATCCATACTCTCGAATACTTGCGAGAAACTTGACTGGTGCGGTTGGAAATCGACGGTTCTGAAGGGTATCTGAATTTCGTCGACTTGCGGATTGTTGTTGGCTAAAAGCAAAAAAGCCGTCGAATTCATGACTCCAACGCCCAGAGTCCCCACGGTCAGCGCCAATTGACGAGGGGCTAACTCGACAAATGTTCTAGATGAAGGACTTAGGATCGGGGAGATAGGGCGTCGGATGAACTCGAAGGTAAACTCAGTCAAACAAGGTGGCTATGAAAGTAAACGTGGGTGTAGAACCTGGCTTGCTTTCAATCTGTCCCACACCGTCCCCTCCTGGCCCCTATATATAGGTGGCCGGGTCTCGAGGATCGGGTGGGATCCGACACAGATTACAATATCGACATACGATATGAATTCGTATTTCAACTAGTATTACAATTGGGCCTAGCCTAACGGGCCTCAGGGGTACTCAACTGACGGGCTCTATTATCTATACCCTTGTCACCTACATACAGACATACAGGCAAAGGCACATAACAACATTCTATAAACCTTCCAGCAGTAATAGCGACCTGCTGGCTGCCAAGTACAGGGGGCATCTGCTACCTCCTGTTTTGGGCGTTCTTCTAGTGAGTGGCGAACTGCAGTGGCGATGGCGGCAGTGGTATGTTCCGGTGGTAGATCGAGGATGGGAAAAGGGGTGGGGGAACAAGGTCGGGCAGCAATAGGGAAGATGGGCGAAGGGCGGACGGCGGATGGGAAGTATAGGGCCTCTTTTGTCGCCGAAGTAACTATAGAAAGGAGGGGTTGAGCTGGACAGGAAGACGGCGGCAGTCGCCAGCCATGGGGAGAGATGGAAAATTGTAACAATGGGGGTGTCTAGGTTGATAGAGAAGAAAACGCTTTGGCTGGTTTGACTAATAGGTACCATAGGTGGGTAAATTCTCTCCAACTCTAGGGGCTAGATGAGAGACGTGGGAGGTGGAGTTAATCAGGTAAAGTACCTAATCAATTGCTTCGGTTTGCTTCGCTAAAATGACCTAGGAGACGTCTCAGCTTCACTCCGCCTAATCCCTCAAGTTTATGCGTTTGGGGCAGCTTCGCCTGCTTCACTGTTGGTTTGGTGAAGTGGAGCTGTCCCAAACACACCTTAAGTTTTGCCCCAATTACAAGTGAAGTTGCAACCAAGATTATTGTAGTTACAAGTCTGAGTTTAGCTGAATTTTTTTCCTGTTGCAAGTCGTGTTGCAATTAAGATTTTTCCAGTTGAAATTGAGGTTGTAAATAAGTTTTTCTACAATTGCAAGTAGAGTTGTAACTATAATTTTTGCTGTTAGAAGTGAAGTTGCAACTAAGATTTTTTTCTAGCTTCAAGTCAAGTTCAACTACGATTTGTTTTAGTTGCAAATGAGATTGCAACTGAGAAAAACTCAGATTACTTAAACTAGCTAGCTAGTATCTTTTTATCATGTTTGCTGAATTGCTGCTGCTCAACGTTTTAATCAATAAAAAAGTCTTGGCCATGGGAGAATCGCCACGTGATTAAGGGTTGCACACTGGTTGTAAGGATTTCATGAGACAGGTAGAGGCAGGGTAGAGGACCGATCGATAGGTGACACTCTCGAGCGCATGTTCCGGTTGATTCCACCGTGTGCGTACGTGACCTTTTGCTGCCTGTTGTTGTTGGATCAATGCGATGGAGAAATCTAAATAAGATGAAAAAAATTGATGATTCGTCAATTAGCTTAATTTTCAGTCAGCTGAGTGTTAGATCGATCCAATCAATTATATGCATCTAAACATAGCCACTAGTGGAAAACAAGCCTTTGGTCATGCCCCTTTAGTCCCGGTCGTTATCCGGGCCAGGACTAAAGGGCTGGCCACATCGCCCGATATCCGCCGACCCACACGGCACCCTTTAGTCCCGGTTCGTTAGAACCCTTTAGTCCCGGTTTGAGACACAAATTGGGACTAAAGGGCTATGCGGTGAGCGGCGCGCATGTGCACCCCCTTTAATCCCGGTTTGTATCACAAACCGGGACCAATGAGCTCTGCCTATATATATGGACGCACCCCCTCTCCCCTCTTCCTTGTTTTTTCCTGGATGGAGGAGTGTGGGTTTGTGCTAGTTTTGTATTTTATTCCTATACACTAGAGGTGTTTGTTGAAATGTGTGTTAGAGCGATGCCATTTAAGTTCACCGAACACAACTATGATATGAGGTGCCCGAGCCACGCTTAAGCCTCTTCCTCTTTATTTCCACTTGTTCTAAAAGGTTAGCAACTATATATATTTTCGCGTTTAGACCGTGCGGTACTAATTTTAGCATCGTGATTGCGTGTGATATACTGTTGTATGATGCAGATGAGCCATCCATGAATGTACGGTGATCGATGCACAGCCGCTTACATAGAAGGCGTGCATTCTTTTCGAGATGCGGCCGAGGCGAACAAGCATGGTGGTGGCTTTATGTTTTGTCCATGTGTTGAATGTCGGAATGAGAAGGATCACACTTCCTCAAGAGTCATTCAGAGCCACCTGCTTTGGTCCGGTTTTATGTCTGGCTATAATGTTTGGACCAAGCACGGAGAAAGAGGGGTTATGATGAAAGACGACGATGAAGAAGAGAATGATGATGACAACTACCGATCTATGTTCCCTGAGTATGCTGATACCGCAATGGAAGACAACAAAGAAGAAGGTCAGGGTGAAGAACGGGCACCAGATGAGCCCGCTGATGATCTTGGTCGGGTCATTTCTGATGCACGGCAAGGCTGCGACACAAAAAAGGAGAGGTTGCAGTTCGAGCAGATGTTACAGGACCACAACAAATTATTGTACCCAACTTGTGAAGATGGCCAGAAGAAGCTGGGTAGCACACTAGAATTGCTGAAGTGGAAGGCAGAGACCGGTGTGACCGACTCGTCATTTGAAAAATTGCTGGTACTGATGAAGAAGATGCTTCCAAGAAAGAACAAATTGCCCGCCAGCACGTACGAAGCAAAGAAGCTTGTCTGCCCTCTAGAATTAGACATGCAGAAGATACATGCATGCCCTAATGACTGCATCCTCTACCGCGGTGAGAAGTATGAGAATATAGATAAATGCCCGGTATGCACTTCATTGCGGTATAAGATCAGAAAAGATGACCCTGGTGATATTGAGGGCGAGCCACCCAGGAAGAGGGTTCCTGCCAAGCTGATGTGGTATGCTCCTATAATACCACAGTTGAAACGTCTGTTCAGAAATAAAGAGCATGCGAAATTGTTGCGATGACACATAGAAGATCGTATGAAAGACGACAAGTTGAGGCACCCCGCTGATGGTCGGCAGTGGAGAAAAATCGAGAGAGAGTTCCCGAGATTTGCAGGTGACGCAAGGAACTTATGGTTTGGTCTAAGTACAGATGGCATGAATCCTTTTGGGGAGCAGAGTTATAGTCACAGCACCTGGCCCGTTACTCTATGTATCTACAACCTTCCTCCTTGGTTGTGCATGAAGTGGAAGTTCATTATGATGCCAGTGCTCATCCAAGGTCCAAAGTAACCCGGCAACGACATTGATGTGTACCTAAGGCCATTAGTTGATGAAATTTTACAGCTGTGGGCCGAACCAGGTGTACGTGTGTGGGACAAGTACAAACAAGAGGAATTTGACCTTCGAGCATTGCTTTTCGTAACCATCAATGATTGGTCTGCTCTTAGTAACATTTCAGGACAGTCAAACAAGGGATACAATGCATGCACGTACTGTTTGGATAAGGCAGAAAGTATATATCTGGACAAATATAGGAAGAATGTGTACCCGTACAATCGTCGTTTTCTTCCGCCTAAGCATCCCTTAAAGAAAAAAAGGCAAGCATTTCAATGGCAAGGCAGAAACCCGGGGGAAGCCTGTCACCCGTACTGGTGCTAAAGTATTTGATATGGTCAAAAATTTAAAAGTAATCTTTAGAAAGGGTCCTGGCAGCCAACCTGTTCCTAACGGCCCTGATAAGCGCGCACCCATGTGGAAGAAGAAATCTATATTTTGGGAGCTACCCTATTGGGAAGTCCATGAGGTCCGCTCTGCAATCGATGTGATGCACCTGACGAAGAATCTCTGTGTGAATATTCTAGGCTTCCTGGGCTTGTATGGGAAGTCAAAAGATACACCGGAAGCACGGGAGGACCAGGAACGTCATAAAGGACGAGACAGCATGCATCCAGGGCAGTTTCAAGGGCCTGCCAGCTACGCTCTTACCAAGGAAGAGAAGTACTGGGTGGAGTTATTCTATGGGACAAGAACTACATCAAGCTTCCAGGCTCGGCCCCAAGGACAACATTGCCTCCGAGTCGTCGCAGGTCACCTACACCTCCATCACCTCCAAGAAGCCCTCCCCATGACTACGGCCACCACAACACGAGTCCATCTCGATCTCCACCGCCGGACTTGGGTCGGCCATCTCCGCCGCCGGCCGCTAAGGAAACTAAGCGGAAGCATGCCAGCAAGAACGCTTCGTCGATGAGTTCTAAGCGACGGAGCCCCCCAAAGCGAAAACTGTCACCCCTCCCAAAGGTACCTTGATACGTCTCAAACGTATCTATAATTTTTGATGCTCCATGCTTGTTTTTACACCATTTGCTTAGTGTTTCGTTACACTTCGTGGCATTTTTATGCATTTTCCATAACTAACCTATTAACAAGATGCCACAGTGCCAGTTCCCTGTTTTCTGCTGTTTTTGTGTTTTAGAAAAGTTACATAGGAAATATTCTCAGAATTGGACGAAACAAAATCCAAACATCCAGAAATTTACCGAAGCTTCCAGAGAACCGAAGAGGAGACGGAACGGAGCCAGGGGTGGTCTCACCACCAGGGGGCGCGGCCCAGGGCTTGGCCGTGCCGCCCTATGGTGAGCCCAACCTGGTCCACTTCTGACGCTGCCCCTTCGCCTATAAAGACCCCCGACGGGAAAAACCTAAGTACCCGATCACTTTTCTAGAAACACATCGCGATCCACCGCCGTCGTCGACCTGAGATCGGGAGGGTCCAGAAGCTCTTCCCGGCACCCTGCCGGAGAGGGGAATCGCTACCGGAGGTCTTCTTCATTGCCATGCTTGCCTCCGGCGTGATGAGAGTGTAGTCTACCTTGGACTATGGGTCCATAGCAGTAGCTAGATGGTTGTCTTATCCACCATGTGCTTCATGTTTAGATCTTATGAGCTGCCTTACATGATCGAGATCACCGTTATGTAATTCTACATGTTGTGTTTGTTGGGATCCGATGAATATTGGTGTTATGATTAAGTTGATGTGCTGAATATTATCTTATGTTATCTCTATTTTGTTTATGATCTTGCATGCTCTCTGTTGTTAGTAGCTATCTTGGCCGAGTAGATACTAGTGACTCCAAGAGGGGGTATTTATGCTCGATAGTTGGGTTCATGCCTCTATCTAATCTGGGGGAGTGACAGAAACCTCTAAGGTTGTAGATGTGTTGTTGCCACTAGGGAGAAAACAACATTCTTATGCCCAAGGGCATATGCTTTGTTTACATTACACACTTTGCTTAATGCAGTTATCTGTTGTTCGCAACTTAATACTCAAGGGGTCCTCGGATTGATTCCCCGTGAGTGGATTATTAGTCATAGATGCAGTTGGATGGCAGTCTATGTATCTTGTTGTAATGCCCAGAGTAAATCTCATAGTGATCCTCTTGACATATCATGTTATCTTTATTCTATCAATTGCCCAACTGTAATTTGTTTACCCAGCATGTGTTACTTTATCTTATGGAGAGACACCACTAGTGAACTGTGGACCCTAGTCCTATTTCCATTATATTGCTATCACCTGTTTACTTTACTCGCACTGTTTACTTTCTTGCATATTACTATTGCTTTCCACTCGATACGCTGAAAGGATCGTATGAGCGACTAGAGGGGGGGTGAATAGGAGCTACCCAATTTTTACTTCTTTTTCAAGTTAAGGCTAGACAAGAAGGTAAATTCTCTAGATGTGCTACTAAGTGAATTTACCTAGAGTGACAAGCAAGCTAGCAATAACAATATAAGTAAAGGTACAAGTAAAGGATAGAGGTAACCGCAATGGAGACACGAAGACACAAGGATGTATTCCCGTAGTTCCTTCCTTGTTACGGGAAGTACGTCTACGTTGGAGAGGTGTGGTGCCACAAAGGCCACCAACGCCACAAAGGCTCACCCTATTCTCCGGTGAACAAGCCACAAAGGCTAGTCCACGCTCCACTAAGCGATGCCCTTGAAGGCGGCACGACACCTTTACACAAAGTATTGGGGCGAGCTCCACAACTCAATTGGAGGCTCCAATAGGCCCACCAAGCTCTTACACACAAAGTTAAGCTTGGGGGACGGCTTCTTCCGGCTAGTAATCCGATGAACACAAGACTTACAAGCCCCTCAACAAAACGAGGGGGGAAATCAAATCGCCTTGGTGGAAGTGTAGATCTAGGTCTTCTCCCTCAAATCCCAAAAGGGCTTTGAGTTCTATTGGCTAGGGAGAGAGATCTAGTGCTTTGAAGCTTAGCAACAATGGAGGAGAGAGAGTGGAAGCCGCAGCCCCTTCTAGAGGTAGAAGAAGGCTTTATATAGTCCTCCACGAAATGTAGCTGTTGCTGGCCGACTAGGGCCGGAGTCTCCGGCCAGGAGGGCCGGAGTCTCCGCCCTAAGTGACTCCAGGGCCAGAGACAAAAGTCTCCGGCCCAACTCCGGCCTGGCATCTGAATCGTCCGAGCCCTTTCGCAAACCAAAACCCAGCCAGACAGACCGGAGTCTCCGGCCTCAGCCTGCCGACCCGGAGTCTCCGGCCAGAGACAGAAAGTCTCCGGCCCAACTCCGGCCTGGCATCTGACTTATCCGACTTTGAGGTTTGCCAGGGCGAGACCCCTAGACCAGAGTCTCCGGCCAGCAGGGCCGGAGTCTCCGCCCTAGAAGATGCACCAGCAGCATTTCGTGGATCCCCTCTCCACCATTTCCACCTTCGCGAAGCACCCTACAAGACAACTAAGCCCTAAACCCACTACTGGACTACGGGCTCCGATCTTTTCTTCCTTTTTGGGGTGCACCTCCGCGAGATCCTGAATCAACCTAGAAAATCTGCAGAACTTTAATAGCATGGTTAATTCACCATATGTTGTTAACAAACACCAAAATACATTTATTAGGGAAATTCTCTTTCATACGCTCATACCTTTGTTTACAGCAAACCGGTGAGATTGACAACCTCATCGTAAGTTGGGAGCAAAATATTTGGTTATGTTGTGTGCAGGTTCCGCGTTGCTACTAGTTGAAGATGCACTAACAAGTGTCGTAAACGGCGCCCTTGTTGGAAGTCACTCGACCAAAGCAAATTTAAAGCAACTCCAAATAAACCATCCCATGGCAAATCCCACGAAGACATCCTAATAGAGCTACTTCTCCCCCCTTTGGCATTGGGACACCAAAAAGGGAAAAGAGCGATGCTACACGCCCAAGAGATCACTCATCGTCTTCATCCTCGGGCTCGTCCTCGGAACCGGCATCGAAGTCCTCATCCCCTTCTTCAATATCTTCAGAAGCCATGGGCTTCTTGCCATGACGCACATTGGAGGTGCCAGAGGTGACCTCCTCAAAGGCTTGCCAGTCAGTCAGACCCTTGCTCCACTTGCCATGGGAGTGAGTGCCGGATGATGAAGAGGAAGGAGGTGATTCCACATAGCCCGGTTGAGAAGCCCGAAACGCCTTGTGAAGAGCTTGTTGATTGTCATTCATGTGCTTTTGAGCGATGTAGCTCTCATATTGCTTGTGACGGATGTCCACATTCATGCATAGCACATTCCTTTGAAACCAATTGAGCTTCTTGAATTCTTGCCCAAACTCATTGTTGGAGCTAGAGCCGGCATTGCTAGCATGCTTCATCCTTGGGCCCCTTCTAGTTGAAACCCCTTCGGCAAAGGCATCATCATCTTCACCTCTCACCGAAGCAAATGGTTCCTTGGAGTGACCGGTGGGTTCCTTGCGTTGAAGCTTCACAACCTTGTGATTTACAAGGTTTGCCTTGAGAAGAGGATGGTTGAGATTTTGAGCACGAATGAGCTTCATGACAAATGGGGCATAGAGAGGAGTCTTCTTGTTGACAATGCAATCATTGATTTCCTTGTGAATAAAATCCATCACATCAAGTGGCTCAACATGTGCGGTCTCCCCTTTGCAATAGACTTCATGTGAGTAGGCCAAGAGGTTCACTAAGGCCCCACGAATAGCATCAAAGTTACCGGATTGAGGGGCAATGGAGGCCCGGAATATGCGGAGCAAAATGTTGGACCGTTTAGATAGCCCAAGGGTGCCTCCAATGACTATCTTCTTATCATCCCCGGTGTAGAGAGGAGCAAGTTTCTTCTTCTCATAGTACTCACCGTCCACATGCATCCTCATGCCACTAGGAGTAGTAGCACCACGAAACTCATAACCAAGGAGAGCGGCAAAGTCCATGAAGTTGGAGTGGCAAACCTCTTCTCTGGTCAACCAAGTCATGGGGATCTCCTCACCATCCCCAAATACCAAAGTAGCAAAGAACTGATGGACCAAGGTGATGTTGTAAGGCTCTTGAATCTTCATGAGTGCATGGAGCCCAAGCTTGCGAGTGATCCACATGGCCTCTGCGAAATATGCACTGTACTTGGCAAAATGGGAGAAGTCCATGACCGTCTAAGGACAAACCGGATACTTCTTGAGAGAAGCATAGAACTCCTTCATGATCAGCTCTTGTTCTTTACAGACAAAGCAACGGTCACGAGAGTTGCGCGGGACAGCATACATGTTCCTCTTCCTCATCTCAACATATTCAGAGGAAGACAACTCTTCCAAACTCACAAGGCTATCGAACTTGACCTTCTTAGCAGCCTCGGCACGTTCCTCCTCAGCCATCCCAGTCTTGAGTTTTTTGGCATCCCTAGCTTGCTGAGCAATGACTGACTTCTAAGCAAGAGCCCCTGTGGCGGGATTGACAACCAACTTGTCCTTGTTGTGAGCGGCTGGTTTCCGAGAACCACCTGCACCTGTGAATGAGTGAGGAAGATAGCAAGGTTGAGGTGACATGTCCTTGAGCCAAAAAGCAGCAACTATGTTGTGATTGATGCACCCAGGGCTGATCTAGCCGGAGTCTCCGGGGACTAGGGTCGGAGTCTCCGGCCGAAACCGGAGACTTTGCGTCCAGGCCGGAGTCTCTGGCCACAGGGGCCGGAGTCTCTGGTTGGACCCAGGAGCCCGAGCCTAGGAGACCACATTGAACAAATCGAGTGCAAAAACCACAATAAAGTTGCTAGGAAGATGATAGATAGCCACTAGAAGGTAGTACACCATATCAAACTAAGGGAAACATGCACATCTCATAGATCTAGAGAGAACTAGATGGAGGAGATGGAGGGCAAGTTTACCGGAGTCCATGGCGCAAAATCGATCGGTGGGATTGATCCCACACCTTCAAGGAGTTGATTTGCCGATGGCACGGCGGATCCCAGAGCTTGGAGAAGCTCCGGGGGCGATCTATGGCAAGGGGGCGGCAGGGGGAAGAGCAGGGGCATGGGGGTGGATGGGGAAGAATGAACCATTCTTCCCCACCCCGTGCCCTAAGTATTGGAGTCGAAACCGCCCGGCCGGAGTCTCCGGTACTTACCCCAGAGTCTCCGGCCAACCGGAGTCTCTGGGCTGTAAACCCCGGAGTCTCCGGCCCCCCTTGACAAGATCAGCATTTAGTGTATAAGGACATGACATTTAGAGAATTTCAGCATGTTTGAGGATGAGATAGGCTTGGGATGGAAACAATGACACTGTGTGGTACAAAATGCTCATGTTTGCAAACATGCAAATAAAACCAAATAAGACCAAACATGAGCATGTTCCCATAGAAAAAGAATAAGGCAACAAAACCAAATGGGAAACTCCTCCACTAAGGAGGTCGGCGGCAAAAGGCCACCATGTATGAGTAT
Organism: Dactylis glomerata; assembly: GCA_007115705.1. Taxonomy (NCBI): domain Eukaryota; kingdom Viridiplantae; phylum Streptophyta; class Magnoliopsida; order Poales; family Poaceae; genus Dactylis; species Dactylis glomerata. The sequence goes on along the minus strand of QXEO01000531.1, from coordinate 6,411,804 downwards.
ATAGGTATGGCACTGCGAAGATATATCTTGGGCCCAAAACCTAGACTCATCGATTAAGCTCAAAAATTGTCACAAATGACAAGATAGAATAATACGCTTACTATTGGCATTATGGGGGGGAGGGATAGCCCAATCAATTAGGACCGCACTCCCCTTATATCCATGCCCACACCTAGAACAAAACACACGTTAGAGTATGGGAGTATATGCACCTAGCTCAAGCCACATTGCTTGAATCAATGATATTTAGTTCATGCCTCAATTCCCGGAATCTTGCTTCATCAAGAGGCTTCATGAATATATCGGCAAGTTGCTCATTGGTGCCAACATAAGATAGATCAATATCTCCACGGTTGACATGGTCCCGAATGAAATGATGATGAATCTCAATATGCTTCATCTTGTTGTGTTGTACCGGGTTGTGAGCGATCTTGATTGCACTTTCATTGTCACACAAAAGAGGCACTTTGTCAAAAATGACACCGTAATCCTTCAAAGTTTGCCTCATCCATAAGAGTTGTGCACAACAACTTGCCGCGGCTACATATTCGGCTTCGGTGGTAGAGAGAGACACACAATTTTGTTTCTTAGATGACCAACACACCAAGGACCTACCAAGAAATTGGCAAGCCCCGGAGGTTGATTTCCGTTCCACTTTGTCTCCCGCCCAATCCGAATCCGAGTAACCTACAAGATCAAAACTTGCTCCCTTCGGGTACCAAAGACCAAAGTTAGGGGTATTCACTAAATATCGAAAGATTCTCTCGACCGCCACTAAGTGGCTTTCCTTTGGTGCGGCTTGAAAACGTGCACAAACTCCCACACTTAACATAATGTCAGGTCTAGATGCGCAAAGGTAAAGCAAGGAACCAATCATAGATCTATAGAGTTTTTGATCCACTTCTTTACCATTAGGATCGAGATCAAAATTAACCTTTGTTGGCATGGGAGTCTGTGCACCTTTGACTCCGATCATCTCGAACCTCTTGAGCATGTCTTGGGTATATTTGGCTTGATTCACAAAAGTCCCTCCCTTCAATTGTTTGACTTCAAATCCAAGGAAGAACTCCAACTCCCCCATCATAGACATCTCAAACTTGTCGGTCATAAGCTTAGCAAACTCATCATTGAAAGCTTTGTTAGTAGAACCAAATATAATATCATCAACATATAATTGGCAAATGAAAAGCTCCCCATTGACCTTCTTAGTAAAAAGAGTGGGATCGATCACCCCAATTTCAAAACCACGATCAACCAACAACTCTTTAAGGTGCTCGTACCACGCACGTGGGGCTTGTTTGAGGCCATAGAACGCCTTATCAAGTTTATAAACATGGTTAGAAAACTTAGGATTTTCGAAACCCGGGGGTTGCTTCACAAAAACCAATTCATTTAGGGGGCCATTAAGAAATGCACTTTTAACATCCATTTGTTGAAGTTTGAAGTTATGATGAGATGCATATGCAAGTAAGATGCGAATAGATTCAAGGCGAGCAACGGGAGCGAAATTTTCACCAAAGTCAATACCCTCAACTTGGGAGAAACCTTGAGTCGCCAATCTTGCCTTGTTACGAATGACAATGCCATTTGCATCTTGCTTGTTCTTGAAGATCCACTTGGTCCCAATGACATTACGGCAATCTTTGGGTCTTTCTACTAGAGTCCAAACTTTATTGCGCTCGAAGTTGTTGAGTTCATCATGCATGTCATCAAGCCAATCCGGATCCTCAAGCGCCTCATAAACTTTCTTGGGTTCTACACAAGAGACAAAAGCATGATGAGAGCTAAAGTTAGAAAGTTGCCTCCTTGTGGAGACACCTTTACGAACACTCCCAACAACATTTTCCAAAGATATGCTTCTTCGTCGAAGGATGGACTCAAGCTTCTTCTCACGGCAAGTGCGAGCCTCAAGAGGAGATTCTTGAGAGACTACTTGATCATCTTCATGATCGCTGTTCTGGTCCTCGCCTTGACCAGATGGATTTCCTTGATCATCAAGTGGCCCATAGCCATGGAATTCCGAAGGATCTTCATCAAGGCCTTGATCATCCCCGGAGACTCCGGTATAGGCCAGAGACTCCGGACCACGGGGGCCGGAGACTCCAGGCAAGATTGCTCGGTGGGATGATCATGAGGTTGAGGGTGTGCAGCTTGTCTTTGGTCAATGTCCTGTGGGTGTTCAGCAGGTGAAGGCTCCACATGAGTAGAGCATTGTCCTTCTCCTTCGGCCAAAAGGTGTCTCTTAATGGGCCAGAAGAATCTGACACCCATTCTTCTTATGGCTTGGGGAGGAATTTCGTCACCTACAACACGAACACCACTTTGTCCCACAAAGGAACCATTATCTTCATCGAACCTCACATTACAAGTTTCTATAACATGCCCGGAGGACTTGCTATAGACCCTATAGGAATGTGAGTCCGAGGAATAACCAACAAAGATACCCTCTAAAGCTTTAGAATCAAATTTTGACAATCGAACACCTTTCTTAAGATAGAAGCACTTACAACCAAATACCCGGAAGTACGTGATGTTGGGCTTTTGCCCGGTAAGTATTTCATATGGAGTCTTGTTCAAGTTCTTGCGGAGATAAAGCCGGTTGGTGGCATGGCATGCGGTATTGATAGCTTCGGCCCAAAAGTTGTAAGGAGACTTAAACTCCGCCAACATGGTTCTTGTCGCATCCATAAGAGTCCGGTTCTTCCTCTCGGCAACTCCATTTTGTTGTGGGGTATATGCAGCGGAATATTGATGTTTGATACCCACATCACTAAGAAACTCATTTAGGGAGTAGTTCTTGAACTCGGTGCCATTGTCACTTCTTATAGTCAATATGGTGGTATTGAATTAACGCTCAACTTCGGTGGCAAAGTCTTTGACGGTTTGTTGGGTCTCACTCTTGTACTCGAAGAAATAAACCCAAGTATATCTTGAATAGTCATCGACAATCACCAAGCAATACTTCTTGCCACCAAGACTTGCATAAGTGGGAGGTCCAAAGAGATCCATGTGAAGGAGCTCCAAGCACCTCTTGGAAGAGATAATAGTCTTGCTTGGATGGCTTGTTTCATGCATCTTCCCTTCAATACATGCCCTACAAATACGATCTTTGGCAAAAGAAACATCCTTTAGTCCAAGAATGTGGCCGCCGGTGTAGAGATTTTGCAAAGCTCTCATATTGACGTGGGCTAACCGGCGATGCCAAAGCCATCCCACGTCGGCCTTAGCAATTAGGCATATCGCGGCCGTAGTGGGTTTCTCCGAGAAGTCCACCACATACAAGCCATTTTCGACATACCCAACAAAGGCAACCTTGAGAGACTTACTCCACATGACAACCACAATGTCAACATCAAAATATGTGGCATAGCCCATAGTAGCAAGTTGACGAACGGAAAGTAAATTATAACCAATGGTTTTGACAAGCATGACATTCATAGGGACACGTCCGGAGTGATCACCACCTTACCGAAACCAAGTACCTTAGACGATGACTTATCACCATATGAGACTGTGACATTTGAAGTATTTGGCTTTAGATCCTCCACAATATTTTTGCTTTCGGTCATGTGGCTTGTGGCACCACTATCAATAATCCATTTTTCTCCTCCGGAAGCAATGTCCTACAAGAGATCAATTCTTGGTTTTAGGTCCCCATTTTTGGATGGGTCCTCTTTTGTTAGTCACAAGAATCTTAGGTACCCAAATAGCATATTCAATGTAACCATCATAGGGACCAACATATTTAGCATAGACATCACCATAATAATCCCTAAAAAGAACATAATGAGGGTTATATTTTCCTACAAAATCATTGTGAGTAGGGCCGGAGACTCTGGCCTTTGGGAGCGGAGACTCCGGGATAGATGAACTAGCCAGAGACTCCGGACCCTTTGACCCGGAGACTCCGGTCTCCTCGATTTTCTTCTTTCCATTCAGCTCCTCCCACTCCTCCTCTGTGTAGCAAATATCAAAAGGGACATGAGGAGTAGGAGCAGCAGCAGGCTTTGACTTCTTCTTGTTCTTCTTATTCTTCTTCTTCTTTGAGGGCTCGACCACCAAACCAAGATCCCCTTTCTTTGAGGACTCGGCAACAAATCCGAGGCCCTCCTTACCCTTGAACATTCTTTGATTGTTCAAGAGATCATTGAGATTCTTCTCTCCTTGAATGCAAGTAGCAAGGCCCTTAGCAAGATCGGCCTTCAACCTATTGTTCTCCTCAATGATATCACTATGATCACATATAGAGTTATAAGAACAAGGAACTTCAATAACTTGCATTGGTGGGACTTTAGATTGTTCAATAGTTAATTGAGTTTGAAGTTGCTCACGGATCTTAGTGAGACTAGAGAGTTTACCCTCCAAAGCCTTGTGAGCTTCTTCAAGCTTCTCAAATTTCTCACAAAGATCATTATGACCAACGTCAAATTCAACTTTCTCCTTTTTAAGTAACTTGACCATAGCAAGAGCATGGTCACGTTCTTTAGTGAGTTTAGACAAGTTTAAATTATGAGACTCTTCTAGTCCCAACAATTTCTCCTCTAAAGAAGCTCTCAAGTTTTGCTCTTCTTCGAGCTCAATAGATAGAGAGGCAATATCATCGGCGGCTAATCTTTCCAACTCCTCCTTCTCCTTGATAGTGTCATGAGCATCACCTAATTGACACATTAGTGTCTCAATGTATACCTTGGTTGGCCCCTTCATGTTAGCAATAAATTCATCACAAGAAACTAGTTCTTTCTTAATCTTAAGACTACTCACATCATCCATAGAAGTAGAATTGGAATGAGATGATGAAGGAGTAGGTGATGATGTTACCTCCAAGGCCTTGGCCATAAGACACTTGTGGTTGGTGATGATGGTGTTCTCATTACGTGAGTTGAAGAGGGATGTAGATGGAGTGGAAACAATAGCAATGGCGGCCATTTCTCCATTCTCTTCATCTTTGGAGTCACCATCATCGGACCCGGAGTCATACTCCTCATGAACCACCAACAATCTTTCTCCTTTCTTCTTGTCGTCCTTGTTCCCATGCTTCTTGGAAGGAGAGAACTTTGATGACCGGCGCTTGGGGATGAGCCGGCCTCCATTGTCCTCCTTGTTCTCATAAGGACACTCGGCAATGAAGTGCTTGATTCCTCCACAATTGTAGCAATGCCTCACTTTAGAGTCACCACCCCTCCTTGGGGATGACTTGAACTTGGATCCCTTCATCTTGTGCTTGTTGGCATCCCAAAAGGCGGTTGCATTGAGAGCCAAGTGTTCATGTAGAGCCAACTTGAGATCTTCTGGAGACCAACACTCTTCTTCACATATTTCTTCTTCTCCTTCTCCTTGGTTGCACACCACCTTGGCCTTGAGAGCAAGATTGTGAACTCCTTTTCCGGCAAGAACACGAGCTCGAGTTTCTTCCGCATTCTTCTTCAAGATAGTCAAGGCGGTGAACTCGCAAAGAACTTCATTTGAAGTCATAGTCCCAAAGTCTGGTCTTGAACGGATGATCTCGGACCGGAATGGTTCTTTTGGGTTGATGGAGGTAATGAACATGTGCTTGATATAATCATCACCATTGTCTTTGCATCCAAACCCGGTCAAGGCGTTTGCAAGATCCAAGATCCTTTGGTACATCTCATCGGGAGTCTCATTATCTCGCATAATGAAATCCCTCTCTTCACTCTTGAGCTCATCAAACTTGGAGGACCGAATACTCTCATTCCCAATGAAGAGCATAGTGAGATAGTCCCATACTTCCTTGGCGGTGCACAAGTTGTTGATGTGTGCCGCATGAGTATCCGGCACGGCTTGTTGAAGGAGATGCTTGGTGGTGGCATTGAGTTGCTCATCAACTTCTTACCTTCCGGTCAAGTTGAGAGGGTCATGAGGTGCAAAGCCATTTTGTATGACCCTCCACAAATGAGTAGAAGAGCTAGAAATATGAGATTTCATTAGACCTTGCCATTTAATAAAATTGCGAGTATCAAGCTTAGGAGGAGATCCCATGTTGTTAATGTGTGGCATAGGATAATGGACCGGCGGAGGAGAGTAAGTGTTTGGGGGTGGAATGAATGCACCCTTTGCCGGACCATCATTTTCCTCAGGTGGGGCACCTTTATTCTCGGCGGAGGTGAAACCATTGTTAGATGGCTTCACATTAGCCAAGGGGAGATCCACACTAGGTGTGGTGTTTGGGTCGGTGAGCCCGGAAGGTTTCTTCCCAAGATATTCCTCAAACATAACCTTCATCTCCAATCTCATAGAGGCTTGAAATGTGTCCAAGGACGCCAAATGCTCCTCACGTGAGATTGATGAGGAAGGCATAGATGGAGGAGTATATTCGGGAGGAGTACCTTCGGGAGGAGTTTCTTTACCCTTATCCTCACCCATAGTATCGCCCATACTCTTAGGCGGTTAAGCCCGAATAAGAGACCACACTCTGATACCAATTGAAAGGATCGTATGAGCGACTAGAGGGGGGGTGAATAGGAGCTACCCAATTTTTACTTCTTTTTCAAGTTAAGGCTAGACAAGAAGGTAAATTCTCTAGATGTGCTACTAAGTGAATTTACCTAGAGTGACAAGCAAGCTAGCAATAACAATATAAGTAAACGTACAAGTAAAGGATAGAGGTAACCGCAATGGAGACACGAAGACACAAGGATGTATTCTCGTAGTTCCTTCCTTGTTACGGGAAGTACGTCTACGTTGGAGAGGTGTGGTGCCACAAAGGCCACCAACGCCACAAAGGCTCACCCTATTCTCCGGTGAACAAGCCACAAAGGCTAGTCCACGCTCCACTAAGCGATGCCCTTGAAGGCGGCACGACACCTTTACACAAAGTATTGGGGCGAGCTCCACAACTCAATTGGAGGCTCCCAATAGGCCCACCAAGCTCTTACACACAAAGTTAAGCTTGGGGGACGGCTTCTTCCAGCTAGTAATCCGATGAACACAAGACTTACAAGCCCCTCAACAAAACGAGGGGGGAAATCAAATCGCCTTGGTGGAAGTGTAGATCTAGCTAGGTCTTCTCCCTCAAATCCCAAAAGGGCTTTGAGTTCTATTGGCTAGGGAGAGAGATCTAGTGCTTTGAAGCTTAGCAACAATGGAGGAGAGAGAGTGGAAGCCGCAGCCCCTTCTAGAGGTAGAAGAAGGCTTTATATAGTCCTCCACGAAATGTAGCCGTTGCTGGCCGACTAGGGCCGGAGTCTCCGGCCAGGAGGGCCGGAGTCTCCGCCCTAAGTGACTCCAGGGTCGGAGTCTCCGGCCAGAGACAAAAGTCTCCAGCCCAACTCCGGCCTGGCATCTGAATCGTCCGAGCCCTTTCGCAAACCAAAACCCAGCCAGACAGACCGGAGTCTCCGGCCACTGGGGACCGGAGTCTCCGACCTCAGCCTGCCGACCCGGAGTCTCCGGCCAGAGACAAAAAGTCTCCGGCCCAACTCCGGCCTGGCATCTGACTTGTCCGACTTTGAGGTTTGCCAGGGCGAGACCCCTAGACCGGAGTCTCCGGCCAGCAGGGCCGGAGTCTCCGCCCTAGAAGATGCACCAACAGCATTTCGTGGATCCCCTCTCCACCATTTCCACCTTCGCGAAGCACCCTACAAGACAACTAAGCCCTAAACCCACTACTGGACTACGGGCTCCGATCTTTTCTTCCTTTTTGGGGTGCACCTCCGCGAGATCCTGAATCAACCTAGAAAATCTGCAGAACTTTAATAGCATGGTTAATTCACCATATGTTGTTAACAAACACCAAAATACATTTATTAGGGAAATGCTCTTTCATACGCTCATACCTTTGTTTACAGCAAACCGGTGAGATTGACAACCTCATCGTAAGTTGGGAGCAAAGTATTTGGTTATGTTGTGTTCAGGTTCCGCGTTGCTACTAGTTGAAGACGCACTAACAAGTGTCGTAAATGGCGCCCTTGTTGGAAGTCACTAGGCTAGCAAGCATCACCTTCTGGAGTTTGGCTTTTTCCTAGACTGACAAACCTTGGTTTCTTACTGAGGGAAAAGCTTGCTGCTGTGCTCATCATACCTTCCTATTGGGGTTCCCAACTGGACAGTGAAAAACCATCAACACCGTGTCGCATCAAGACTCTTTTCTGGCGCCGTTGCCGGGGAAAAAGAAGACTTCTGCAAGGGGAGTTTTGCACGCACATCCTTTACTTTGTTTTAGTTTTACTTTACTTTATTTTTGCTTGCATCATTTTATCAAAAAGTACAAAAAAAATTAGTTCCTACTATAGTTGTTATTTTTGTTGGTCTGTTATTATCTTGCTTTATCATGCTTTCTATCAATGGTTGGTTTCTTTGAAACTAAATCCTTTTGGCAAGGTGGGTTCACGGAAGAGCAACAAAAATATTATGAGGAACACCGCTTGTCACAAAAAGGGAAACACTTATGGGAACAAATCAATAGGTTGTATATCATTGCTAGAAACGTGTACTCTACTTATAATGTTACTTAGTGCTTCGATAGATCTTGTTGCGGTAGGAGGTATAAACACCTCCCTTTTCAATGTGAGTATAATGATGATGTTACCATATCTTCTTATATTAATGGAAATTATGACTTTTATGATGTAGAGCAAATTGAAGAATTTCTTGCTTGGAAGGGTGCATTTGAACTTGCTTGTTTGCTTGAAAATATTAATGATGCACCTTATAAATATGAGGTTTATGATATACTTATATTTTGCTTTGATAATTACAAGGAAGAAAATGGCTATATTCTTAAATATCTTAATAGATGCTCTCCAACGGAAGAGACTAAAGCCTTGAACGAGCCTATGGAAGAAGAAATTGCTGAAACAGGAAGCTCATTGGATGAAAAAGAGGAGGAGAGTGATGATCAAGAGAGGAAGAATGGAGCTACCCATGTCTACCTCCCAATAAGAGTAACTCTTTAACTAATACCTTATTTGATCGCCCTCCATGCTTAACAAAGGAGGGTGAGTGTGATATTTATATTGTTGAGTTTGTTCATGATGCTACTGAAAATTATTATGAGAGAGGAAAATATGGTTGTTGGAATTCTCATGTTACTAAAACACCTCTCTTTATATTGAAAGTTCCAAAGTTGCTCTTGTTTTATCTACCCATACTTGTGACTGTGTGCTTCTTTGATTTATTTTCTTACAAGATTCCTATGCATAAGAAGTGGGTTAGACTTAAATGTGTTTTATATTTGCTCCTTGATGCTCTTTTTTGGCTTCCAATCATATTTCTTATGTGAGCATCTTCTCAAATTACTGAGCCTAGCTCAAAGGCGTTAAAGAAAAGCACTCTTGGGAGATAACCCATTATTTTACTTTCAGTTATGTTTCTTTTATTTGAGTCTTGGAAGTTATTACTACTGTAATAACCTCTCCTTATTATTTTTATTTCGTTTTTGTGCCAAGAGAAGCCTCTAATTTGAGTGAGGTAAGATTTAGGGATGTTGCTGTCCTAAAAACAGATTTCGGTGCTGCACCGTAAAAATTCGTGAAAATTCTCAGAATATCTTTTGGACCTGCGATTTCTTGTGCATATGACCCAGGTTATATCCAAACTTTCATTAGTTATACAATTTTTGATTTGAGCAACAGAAAACCCTCTAAAAATTTGACCTTTGTCAGCTGTTCTGTTTTGACAGATTTCTGCCAATATTTGTGTTTGCCGCTCGATCGCTTTCTTTTTGAGTTCTTTTGAGCACGGAACTTTTGGGGAAGTTGGTACAGTAGTATATACTTTATATGTGGTGGTTTTGAGTTGAAACCTGAAGCAAAAAGGGTTGATTCATTGCTATGCTTACACTAATGTTGCTAATAGAATTGTGTTTAGTTTTGTATGAAGAAAGTTTTCAAGTGTAGGGATTGGAGAATGATGAGATGAGTTGAAGAATGGACAAAAGCTCAAGCTTGGGGATGCCCACGCACCCTAAGAAATATCCAAGAGGTACAAGCGTCAAAGCTTGGGGATGCCCCTGAGGCACCCCTTCTTCATCGGCAAAAATCAGGTCACCTTTCAACACACTATATTTTTATTGCTTCATGCATTATGCGTTTTTCTTGGAGCGTCAGTTGTTTTAGTTTTCAGTTTTGTTTGCTGCAATAAATGGTTGGACCCCAACAAATTTCTTTTGGAGAAGTTGCCTTGCTTTTCATTCGCCAAGAACACTCCGTTTTTCACTCTTATCGTTTCAATGAGTGTTCTCTTTTTCTAGAACTGCGTTTAGCTTTTGATTTTCGCCTTGATTTGTGTTCAGATCTTGTTATATCTTTTCATCAAGGTGTATTTTGACCTCTGGTCCATGTTGGTTTTCATCAAAAGAGTTATTTCAAAAAAGTTCGAATGGTGTTGGAAAAGAGAAAAAGTTTATGCAAAAAAGTGGTAAAAAAGGAGCTTGTGTAGACTGCGGCCTAGGATTTTGCATGCCGTGCTTGATGTCTTTTTGGTAGTATGCTTAGTGGTTTTGCTGTAGCATGACTTGTCTCAAATGACCGAGATTTCTTAATGAGCCTTTGAAAAAAATCATGCGTTGTTTTAATTATTTGGAAGCATTATTTTGGTTTTCTCCTTTGATGCTTTATTTGGGTTGACTTGGCGCATGCTCACACATGTTAGACTCATAAAAAGTCACCATAAGCCTCTATGATCATTTAGTTTTTGACTTTTGATGCCATCTTATGCTTCTTTTAATGTCGCTTTGTCGCTTTGCATGATTATGGCCGTTATTGCTCTCTTAGTTGGTCGCTCCCAGTCTTTTGCTAGCCCTCGTTTTGTACTGAGTATGAGCTCTACTCGTGCATCCAACTTCTAAAAAGCAAGTTGTTCCAATGTGTCCACCATACATACCTATTAGCAATTTTCTATTCCAAGTATATTTGACTTGCTTTTATCTATCCTTCAAATTAAACTCTTTTGGTGTTATGCGAAAATTGGTCAGTAAAGCTCTCACGAACCTGATGGCACACTTTACTTTTCTCGTTTTAAAATTTGACATTGTGGCTCTCTTATGTTGAGTTGTTATGCTTGCAAGTTGTAAGTTGGAAATTAGCCCAGCCATGCCGTCATGGGGCAAGCTTTCAACATTGCACTATCTTTCATTTGAGTTAATATCGTGATCTTTTGTTTATGGATACTCGCGATGTGAAATAAGTTGGGAATCTTGCGGAATCATGGAGTATTTATATGTGTTAGGGAAACGCTTGGGCCGCTAATCTAAGCCATGCATCATTCATGGTGAAAATTTACAGCATGCCCATAGTGGACATTCGACGACGCATCTCAAAATAAAAAGCTATACCAATGGTAAATAAAAGAGATGCCGAGGTGTTCATTGTCTATTTGTCCTGTCATTTTGATGTGGGCTTGTTCCATGTCATCGGGCAGGAGGTACCCCGTTGGCGGTTCTCGATGATACACATATATTTACAATGACAAGAGCCCGCTTGGGACTCTAAGTCGAGTAGCATTAGGTTTGGGTATTCGTACTTCACGGGACATGAGGTTTTCAACTTATGATTTGTTAAGCATATGCATCATAAGTGTATTCGCATTAACTCTAACCATTCAAGATGCCTATGATGGGGGCAATGAGAGCTCAAAGCTAGTAAGTACCATAATTTTTGAAGGTTTATAAAACTCACAATCACTGCTTCCCTCTGTGAAGGGCTTTTCTTTTACTTTTATGTTGAGTCACCACCTTCTACCTTTATGCACCGTCTAAGAGAGCATAGTTGTCATTCTTAGTATAATGTGCATTGTCCCAAAGTTTTCATTGATTGATTCATGATTATGGTTTCACTTGTTCTTAAATTATTTGTATCTAGTCGCCCTCTTAAACTTGAAGGTGTCCTGTGCCTTTATGTTTTGCTATTCTATGAAGGACAAGCTGAAAACCATTTGTATGTTTTTCCATATGATTTGAACACACATTTGACTTTCATTGTTTCATTTTCATGATCTTTTGTTTGTGTTCTTTTTCATGTTATAACATGGTTGCTAAGTTTCTTCTATCAAGATTATATCTTTCATGCCCATGTTTTAAGTTCTTTTGATCCCAGCGCACAACGCTTACATAGATGATCAAGATTGTGTAGGTGCATGTCACCTCAAAAATTATTTCTTTTGTTATCACTTACCTACTCGAGGACGAGCAGGAGTTAAGCTTGGGGATGCTGATACGTCTGAAACGTATCTATAATTTTTGATGCTCCATGCTTGTTTTTACACCATTTGCTTAGTGTTTCGTTACACTTCGTGGCATTTTTATGCATTTTCCGGAACTAACCTATTAACAAGATGCCACAGTGTCAGTTCCTTGTTTTCTACTATTTTTGTGTTTCAGAAAAGTTACACAGGAAATATTCTCGGAATTGGATGAAACAAAAGCCGAACATCCAGAAATTTACCGAAGCTTCCAGAGAACCAAAGAGGAGACGGAACGGAGCCAAGGGCTGGTCTCACCACCAGGGGGTGCGGCCCAGGGCCTGGCCGCGCCGCCCTATGGTGAGCCCCACCTGGTCCACTTCTGACGCTGCCCCTTCGCCTATAAAGACCCCCCGACGGGAAAAACCTAAGTACCCGATCACTTTTCCAGAAACACATCGCGATCCGCCGTCGTCGTCGACCTGAGATCGGGAGGGTCCAGAAGCTCTTCCCGGCACCCTGCCGGAGAGGGGAATCACCACCGGAGGTCTCCTTCATCGCCATGCTTACCTCCGGCGTGATGAGTGAGTAGTCTACCTTGGACTATGGGTCCATAGCAGTAGCTAGATGGTTGTCTTCTCCACCATGTACTTCATGTTTAGATCTCGTGAACTGCCTTACATGATCGAGATCACCGTTATGTAATTCTACATGTTGTGTTTGTTGGGATCCGATGAATATTGGTGTTATGATTGAGTTGATGTGCTGAATATTATCTTATGTTATCTCTATGTTGTTTATGATCTTGCATGCTCTCCGTTATTAGTAGCTATCTTGGCCGAGTAGATACTAGTGACTCCAAGAGGGGGTATTTATGCTCGATAGTTGGGTTCATGCCTCTATTTAATCTGGGGGAGTGACAGAAACCTCTAAGGTTGTAGATGTGCTGTTGCCACTAGGGAGAAAACAACATTCTTATGCCCAAGGGCATATGCTTTATTTACATTACACACTTTGCTTAATGCAGTTATCTGTTGCTTGCAACTTAATACTCAAGGGGTCCTCGGATTGATTCCCCGCGAGTGGATTATTAGTCATAGATGCAGTTGGATGGCGGTCTATGTATCTTGTTGTAATGCCCAGAGTAAATCTCATAGTGATCCTCTTGACATATCACGTTATCTTTATTCTATCAATTGCCCAACTGTAATTTGTTTACCCAGCATGTGTTATTTTATCTTATGGAGAGACACCACTAGTGAACTGTGGACCCCGGTCCTATTTCCATTATATTGCTATCACCTGTTTACTTTACTCGCACTGTTTACTTTCTTGCATATTACTATTGCTTTCCACTCGATACGCTCATACCTTTGTTTACAGCAAATCGGTGGGATTGACAACCTCATTGTAAGTTGGGAGCAAAGTATTTCGTTGTGTTGTGTGCAGGTTTCGCGTTGCTACTAGTTGAAGACGCACTAACAAGTGTCATAAACGGCGCCCTTGTTGGAAGTCACTAGGCTAGCAAGCATCACCTTCTGGAGTTTGGTTTTTTCTTGGACTGACAAACCTTGGTTTCTTACTGAGGGAAAAGCTTGCTGCTGTGCTCACCATACCTTCCTCTCGGGGTTCCCAACTGGATGGTGAAAAACCATCAACACCGTGCCGCATCATACCTCATCCGAATCTTTCCATCAGACCTTATGATCGTACCCCCAAGGAAAACGCCAGGATCGCAAAGGAACATTATGATGTGCAGATGAAAAAGAAGGAACCCGAGCCCCGCCCGAAATACACCGAGAAGCAAAAAGACTATGCAAAATACCTACTGATCCTTACATCGCAGTATGACTTGCACCATAAGCCTAATGACTATCTACGCATATTGCAGAAGGAAGGGAAAAAGAGCAGATCACGTACAAGTGCAAGTGGGAGCAAATCAAGTACAAGTACAAGCAAGAAAAGATCAGACATTCCTCAGCTTGGACAATAGGCCAAACAATCGATCCCACCCCTCAGGGTGTTATCCAAGAATGTTCCCTCTCCGGTGCAGGGCAAAGTTTGGAAATAGCAAAGAAGTGGGCAGATGAATGGGGTACGAGTGTTGAAGACATTCTGGCTTCCCAAGATGAGAGGTTTCCCAAGGCTGTTGTTGCCCCTAAGCCTAAATTTTTCATGGGGGGGCCTTTGGTCAGCAAAGAGAGGCTGGAAGATCTCCCAACAAATATGCGTTACCTGCATGCATGGTATATGAATGAAGCAAAGAATGGGAGAATAATGATCGTGGCGCGTGTCCCATGGGAGTGCTACGGCCGACCCGAAAAGATCCATGTCGACTTTGACGAACTCTTCCAAATGTACAATTGCGACGCCCTCGACAAATCTCTCATGAGTTGCTATTGTCTGTAAGTTTTTCAATTCGTTGTCTACATATAACTTGTTCAGTTATTTCAATTGTTTAGTTCATTGTATGTAATTATCCTCACTATATTCTTTTGTACTCTATTATGCAGAATGAAGATCCTGGTCTGTAAAAGTAGGAACATCATAAACATTGGGTTTATTGACCCAGATAAAATACATATAAAGACGCTAACTAATAAACCCAAGGAGACGGAGGAAAACCTTATAAGGTTTCTAACGGACCAAGTTTTCTGTGACCACATACTGTTTCCATACAACTTCAAGTGAGGGCCTTACTCTGTTGTGTCCATTCACTTATAAGTGTAATTGACAAGTTACTGACGTATATATATACATGTGCAGCTACCACTGGATTCTGTTGGACATTCAAATTGATAAGGGAAGAGTTGATGTCTTCGACCCATTATCGAGAAACATGGAACAGTTCCAAAGCATGCAGGACATTCTCCAAAGGTAATTTCAATCATTCTTGCGCTATATCGGTCTCTTTCGATGATTTTCTGAGATATCAAGTAATGAAAAACTTAGCAAATCATTTTCCTTGTCGGGCAGGGTTTGAAAGCGGTTCAAGTGCGTGACTGACGGTATCTCTCATGAGAAGCTGACCTTTAGGGCGGTTCAGGTAAGTAGTACGAGATACTTCTATTTTCAATACAGTTATGATGCTAGATTATTATTTTGATTATATTCTATTCTCGTAAAGTGCGGCCAGCAGCCACAGGAGATGCATCTATGTGGATACTATATTTGCGAGTTCATTTGCACGTTTACCTCTAAGCACAAGGATTATAGATACGACGTAAGCAATACACATTCACACCTCTATTTTTACCCGTCATTCTTTGTTATCATGATTGACATTCATATTGATCTCCTTTTCTTATATAGTTCGAGGCCATGCGGGAGAAGTACCTACCAGAGTAACACGTGATTGCTGTTGCAGAGGAGCTAGCGGCCTTTTTGAAGACAGAAGCTGTAGACGACAAAGGACGATTTAGTGTAGCTAGGGACCATTACTGATGTTGGTCCATGTAATCGAATAGACGGGCTCTAGTCCCGGTAATTCTGATCTTCATATAATTGTATATATATACTTGATCGTAAGACAAGTTATCTTATATATATATGCACAAACGTGTATGCGTAGAATTATACGAAAAGTGTTTTAAAATAAAGAAAGAAATAAAATAAAATACAACAAAAATAATTCCCCTGAACCCTAAACCCTAAAACAAAACAAAATCTGCCGACGACTCTTTAGTCCCGGCCCGTGTTACGACCCGGGACTAAAGGGCCTGTCCCTGAGGGCGTTCCGCGACGCCCACGTGGAGCCCCTTTGGTCCTGGCTTGCAACTGGGTCGGGACTAAAGGTCTGGCCTTTAGTCCCGCTTGTCTAGTCCCGATTTGCAAACCGGGACTAAAGCCCCTTATGGGCCGGGACTAAAGGGCATGTCTCCACTAGTGAGCGTAGTAATAGCATCTCCAACAGAAGTCCTAAAATACAGCCGCATGTTAAAAATGCCAATTTAACACACAAGAGGTATAAAAGTATACTCTACCCGAGGCTCTAAAATACAACGCACAAGATGTTGTGCGCACGACACTACCGCATGAGCGCGCAAAGCCAACTACCCGTTGAAGCTTCAGCGCAGAGCGTGCCCGCTGGTGAAATCCTTCCCCAGCCTATCTTCCCACCGCCGCTGACGTGGATATGCCCTTCGGGTACCCACGGATTACTATATCGGGTCCGACCCATTATGGAAGTGGACAAGTACAAGGACTTGACATGTTGACTTGGAGTCGAAGAAAAAAGGTTCTAATACGTATTCGACTAGGACACATGTAAATCCTAGCCTGGTTGCATATATAAAGCCAGGCAGGGGTGCCCTAGAAAGATATATTACAGACAACAGATCTTAGACTAGACATAGATTAGATAGTCAACTTCGCCTACGGTGGCTTCATGTAAATACCATTGTGATCATATATTAGATTGCTAGCAGGATGTAGCGATCCTCCACCGAGTGGACGTGAACCTGGGTACGTCGTGTGCCAATCTCGCTCCCGGAATCTCTAGTTGTCGCATTTCCCCAGATCCAAAGTCATTCATTTAGGACATTTGCAGAGTTAACCCTCATCAATTGGCGCCGACTGTGGACATCACGACGACTGGATTTTGTCATCCGGGCGAGATCCTAAATTTTTTCTTCAACGACGGATAGATTGAGTCTTCTCGACTCTTGCCGAACAACTGATTTCCACTATATCTGATCAACGGGATCGTTTTTCATCTACATCAACAAAGAGCGACTTTGTTTCCAGATTACTCATCTCTCGGTGGTTCGACAGAAGCTTTGTCGTCTCTCGATAGGCTCGTGGCAACTGGCTTCGGCCCTGTTTCCGCCGCGGCTCGAGTTCAAGTTGGAGCTAAAAAGGCGATTTGGTTGCTGCACTGCGTCGATTGGTACCAAGTTTCAAGAAGAAAAAGCGATCTGCTATTACCCACATAGATTACTCCCACATCCTCTCACTAGTGGGGACGGGGCCTCCAGTCCCGGCCCGTAAGGGGCTTTAGTCCCGGTTTGCAAACCGGGACCCCAGCCGCAGGACTAAAGGCTGAACCTTTAGTCCCGGCCCGCTTACCAGCCGGGACTGGAGGGTGTCCACGTGGGCACCTCGGAGCGAATCAGGGCCAGGACCTTTAGTCCCGGTTTGTAACACAGACCGGGACTAAAGGTCATCTGCAGATTTTTGTTTTTTGCTGTAGGGTTTTAGGGTTTAGGGGTTTTAGGGTTTTAGGTGGGGGATTAACGTGATGCCTCGTTTGGTGCCTTGGTGTTCGGGAATTAGTTTATGCATATATATAAGATTAACTTATCTTACAAGCGAGCATATATATACAATTATATGGAGATCAGAATTATCGGGACAAGAGCCCGTCTATTCGATTACATGGACCAACATCAGTAATGGCCCCTAGCTACACTAAATCGTCCTTTGTCGTCTATAGCTTCTATTCTCAGAAAGGTCGCCAGCTCCTCTGCAACAGCAATCGTGCGTTGCTCTGGTAGGTACTTCTCCCGCATGGCCGTGTACTATATAAGAAGAGGAGATGAATATGAATATCAATCATGATAACAAAGAATGACGAGTAAAAATAGAGGTGTGAATGTTTATTGCTTACATCGTATCTGTAATCCTTGTGCTCAGAGGTAAACGTGTGAATGGTCTCGCAAACATAGTATCCACATAGATGCGTCCCCCGTGGCTGCTGGTCGCACTTTACGAGAATAGAATATATATAATCAAAATAATAATCTAGCATTACAAAAGTATTGAAAATAGAAGTATATCATACTACTACTTACCTGAGCCGCTCTAAAGGTCAGCTTCTCATGCCGGATACCGGGAGTCACGCACTTGAACCGCTTCCAAACCCTGCCCGACAAGGAAAATGATTTGCTAAGTTTTTCATTAATTGATATATCAGAAAATCATCGAAAGAGACCGATAGAGCGCAAGAATGATTGAAATTACCCTTGGAGCATGTCCTGCAGGCTTTGGAACTGTTCCAAGGGTCTCGATAATGGGTCGAAGGCATCAACTCTTCCCTTATCAATTTGAATGTCCAACAGAATCCAGTGGTAGCTGCACATGTATATATATATGTGTCAGTAACTTATCAATTACACTCATAAGTGAATGGACACAACAGAGTAAGACCCTCACTTGAAGTTGTATGGAAACAGTATGTGGTCACAGTAATTTTGATCTGTTAGAAACCTTAGAAGGTTTTCCTCCGTCTCCTTGGGGTTATCAGTTAGCGTCTTTATATGTATTTTATCTGGGTCAATAAACCCAATATTTAGGATGTTCCTACTTTTACATTCCAGAATCTTCATTCTGCATAATAGAGTACAAGTCAGAACGGAACAAGTTATATGTAGAAAATGAATTGAAATAACTGAACAAGTTATATGTAGACAATGAATTGAAATAATTGAACAAGTTATATGTAGACAACGAATTGAAAAACTTACAGACAATAGCAACTCATAAGCGATTTGTCGAGGGCGTCGGCATTGTACATCTGGAAGAGTTCATCAAAGTCGATATGGATGTCTTCGGAACGGCCGTAGTACTCCCGTGGGACAAGCGCCACGATCATCGTTCTCCCTTTCTTTGATTCACTTAAGTACCATGTATGCAAGTAACGCATATTTGTTGGGAGATCATCAAACTTATCTTTGCTGACCAAAGGCGCTCCCATGACAAACTGTGGCTTAGGGGCTACCACAGCCTTGGGTACCACGTCGTCTTGGGAAGCCAGAATGACTTCAACCGGGATACCCAATTCATCCGCCCACTTCTTTGCTAATCCCAAATCTTGCCCCTGCACCAGAGAGGGAACATTCTCGGGTAACACCCTGAGGGGTGGGATCGACTGTTTGGCCTGTTGTCCAAGCTGAGGAACGTCTGATCTTATTTTGCTTGTAGTTGAACTTGATTTGCTCCCACTTGCACTTGCACTTGCACGTGACTTGCTCTTTTGCCCTTCCTTCTGCAATGTGCGTGTATAGTCGTCAGGCTTATGGTGTAAGTCATACTGTGATGGAAGGGTCATGAAGTATTTTGCATATGCTATTTGCTTCTCGGTGTATTCCGGGCGGGGCTCGGGTTCCTTCTTTTTCATCTGCGCCTCATAATGTTCCTTTGCTATCCTGGCGTTTTCCTCGTCGGTACGATCATAAGGTCTGATAGGAAGATTAGCATGAGGTACCTTTGGGAGGGGCGACAGTTTGCGCTTTGGGGAGCTCCGTCGCTTAGAACTCATGGACGGAGCGTTCTTGCTGGCACGCTTCCGCTTAGTATCCTTAGCGGGCGGCGGCGGAGACGGCCGACCCAAGTCCGGCGGCGGTGATCGAGATGGACTCGTGTTGTGGTGGCCGTCGTCATGTGGAGGGCTTGGAGGTGATGGAGGTGTAGGTGACCTGCGATGGCTCGGAGGCGGTGTTGTCCTTGGGGCCGAGCCTGGAAGCTTGATGTAGTTCTTGTCCCATAGGATGACTCCACCCAGTACTTCTCCGAGTGTCCTCTCATCTTCGGGTCCAGCCATGTCGAGCTCCATATCATGAAACCCCGCCATGATTTCATCCACCCCGACTTTAGCAAAGCCAGCTGGAATCTCACGGCCATGCCAGCGTGCATCAGGGCCAGAAGGTAAAGCTTGTCCGACGGCCACCTTCATGGATATGTTCTTGAATTTCTGATGGAGTTCACATGATGTTGACTCCTTGATTCCATCCACGGGGTAGCCGGGACCGCCCTCTATCATTCTTTGTGCATCGTCGGGCGGGGCCTCAGATTCAGCCACGCTGCTTTTCCGCTTAGATGGGGCGCCGATAATATCGAGTCCAGGATCTTCCTGGCGCGCTACTCCTCTAAGCTCGTCAATCTGCTTCTGTTGCTCGTTAAGCCTGGCAAGCAACTGGTTGAACTTGTCATTCTCCTCATCCTGCTGTCGCTTCTTTGCTCTCGCCCGGCTTCTGTAAGTGTCTTGGTCTCTGGCAAACCCAAGCCACCACGGGTAAGAAGGACCGAAGCCTCGCGTTCGTCCTCCATGTTCGTCATTGCCGAGGACCAGTGTGAGCAAATCTTTCTCTCTATCTGCAGTGAACTGTCTTTTTCCCTCTTTAATTTCTTTCACTATCTTTTTCCAATTCTCCCTGGGTATCCTAAGACCGCCACTGCAGATGAGGTCCCCTGTTTCTTCGTCGTACGAACCACCATGCGCAAGGAACCAATTCCTTGCTCTCATTTCCCACTCATCACGGATGGGTTCAGGTACGATGCCTTTAGCTAGCAGATCTTGCTCTTTCTTATCCCACTTTGGGATGGCAGTCTCATAGCCCCCTGGCCCCAGCGTGTGGTGATATTTCTTCTTGTCGGCATTTTTCTTGTTCTTTTCTGATAATGCCTTGGCATCTTCTGACTGCTTGTACTCCTGAAATGCCTTCCAGTGATTCGCCTGCTTGGCTAGATACCCCTCGAATACTGGCACTTTCTTTGTCTTCAGATAGTCTTTCCATAGCTTCTTCTTCCAGCTACGGAACAGTTCGGCCATCTTCTTTAGAGTCCACTGCTTGACTTTGGCCCTCAGTTTTTTTGCGGCGTCTTCATTCTCACATTCTGGCAGGTTGAAATGTGACATGATATCATTCCAAAGATTATCTTTGTACCTTTCGGCGACATAGTCACTATCGGCTGCCCCTTTGCGCTTGTTCCACTCCCGAACGCTGATCGGGACGTGATCCCTAACGAGAACTCCGCATTGCTTCTTGAATGTGTCAGCAGCATTCTTAGGAAGCTTTGGTTCGCCCGTAGGCAATATCACCTCAAAGGTGTAATGCGTCCGTGCGTCCAACTTTTTAGTCGGGCCTCGTTTCGTAGCTTTGCTCGATGTGGAGGCCTAAGAGGGAGAAACATTCGTCAAATGAATGTATATGTATACAATATAGAGCTATCTCCAATATTTTTCACATATTACAAGTGATTGTCGAACTTCATATGTATACCTCGCCGGACTTTATTATTTCTCCACCGGCTTCTCCACCGGCTTCTCCATCAGTGGAGCTATCACCTTCTCCGTCATTGGAGCTATCTCCGGCCCCATCGGCTTCATCTTCGTGTCGATCAACCTCCATTCCATCTCCGGAGGGGTTTAGATATGACGACGGAGATTCTGCAGGTTCAACGTCGGGGGCGTCTTTGATTATATCTTCGATAAGTTCTGCCGCGGCGAGGGGCCGGCTATGGGGTAGCCAGCGGGCTGCAAAAACGAACAGGGAGGAACGAAGAAACGAACAAACGAGAGAGGAGGCAAAAAGAAGGCGAGGGGAGGGCAAAAGAAGGCGAGAGCGCGCGCGCAAGAAGGCGAGGAACGAAGAAAGAACACGAACGAGAACGAAAAGAAGGCGAAGCGAAAAGACCCGACACGAAAAGAAGGCGAGCGCGAAAAGACCCGAACACGAACGAGAACGCGAGCGAAAAGAAGGCGAGGCGAAAAGAAAGCGCGAAAAGAAGGCGAAGCGAACGAAACGAGAGCGCGAAAAGAAGGCGAGAGCGAAAAGACCCGAACACGAACTAGAACGAAAAGACCGAACACGAACTAGAGCAAAAGAAGCGCGAGCGAAGACCCGAACACGACAGAAAAGACCCGAACACGAACGAGACCCGAACCACGAACGAGAGCGAAAAGAATCGAGAGCGAAAAGCCTAACACTAACTATAACTAAAATACCCGAACACTAACTATATCTAAAATAATTCTATATCTAAAATACCCTAACACTAACTAAAATACCCTAACACTAACTATACCCTAACACTAACACTAAAATACCCTAACACTAACACTAAAATACCCTAACACTAACTATATCTAAAATAATTTTTTTTTTAAAATTACCTTGCAGGCGGCGGTGGCTTGGGCGCGGCGGCGGTGGCTGGGCGCGGCGGCGGGGCGAGTGGCGCTGGGCGCGGCGGGGCTCGGCGGCGAGCTCGGGCGCGCGTGGCCGCGGCGGCGGGGCGCGGTGGCACGGCGGCGCGGCGGCGAGCTCGGGCAGCCTGCGGCGTCTTCGGCAATTCCTCGCGCGCGAAACGGTAAGTCCGAAACCTGGGGAAGAAGGCGCCAGTTTATACCCCGGACCTTTAGTCCCGGGCGGTGGCACGGACCGGGACTAAAGGGGCCTTTAGTCCCGGTCCGTGCCACCGCCCGGGACTAAAGGCCTCGGGTGGGGATTTCAGCGGCCAGGGCCTTTAGTCCCGGTCTGTGGCACGGACCGGGACTAAAGGCCTATTTTCTATTTTTTCTTTTATTTGTTTAGTATTCTGTTTGCATATTTAAGAATTTAACAAAACTATAAAAATGAAAAGTGTTTGAAATTGAATACATAATTCAAAACTATTTTATATTTTAAAAATTAATTACTTTAACTATCCTAACTATTAAATATTTTGCCATTTTTAATTAAAAACTATGTTTATTAATATTCTTTTTGCCTATTTGAGTATTTGACAAAACTATAAAAATGAAAAGTGTTTGAAATTGAATAGATAATTCAAAACTATTTTCTATTTTAAAAATTAATTATTTTAACTATCCTAACTATTAACTATTTTGCCATTTTTAATTAAAAACTATGTTTATTAATATTCTGTTTGCATATTTAAGAATTTAACAAAACTATAAAAATGAAAAGTGTTTGAAATTGAATACATAATACAAAACTATTTTCTATTTTAAAAATTAATTACTTTAACTATCCTAACTATTAAATATTTTGCCATTTTTAATTAAAAACTATGTTTATTAATATTCTTTTTGCATATTTGAGTATTTGACAAAACTATAAAAATGAAAAGTGTTTGAAATTGAATAGATAATTCAAAACTATTTTCTATTTTAAAAATTAATTATTTTAACTATCCTAACTATTAACTATTTTGCCATTTTAAATCTAGAACGGGAGATAAGATTTATGCACGGTGGCGGCCTGAGTTAAATCTAGAAGTCTAGGATCCAGTGTTGTGGCGTTCGGTATGAAATGTTTATTCGTGGTGCTTGTGATAGCTCTATTTGTTTCTTTGGCAATTTACCTATAGTTGCACCAAAATTCAAGCTTTGTGCTAGGAGGTTTTTTTCTTCTACAAAATTTGTTTACGAAGGCTTTTTCCCTAAAGAGCGGTGTAACCGTGTCTGTCGTAGCCATGGAGAATCTTCATCATGCATTACATAAAAGGTTTAATACATTATTACATTATTGCACCAACATTCCTATCTATTATTTCTATTTTCTTCTGGGTCGTAGCCATGGAGAATCTTCATCATTCAGTAGGATGCTTGGGTCAGTTTTCACTTTGAAGGGCGGAATTTCATGAAACTTATTATAATCTACTGACATGTCTGTCTTGTCATCTACTCCCACGATGTTTCTTTTCCCTGAAAGAACTATGTGGCGCTTTGGCTCATCGGACGATGTCTTCTTTTGCTGATTTCTTTTTCTCGTTTTTGTAGACATGTCCTTCACATAGAAAACCTGAGCGACATCGTTGGCTAGGACGAATGGTTCATCCATGTACGCAAGATTGTTGAGATCCACTGTTGTCATACCGTACTTTTGGTCTACAACTACCCCGCCTCCTGTCAGCTTCACCCATTTGCACCGAAACAAAGGGATCTTAAAAGTAGGTCCATAGTCAAGTTCCCATATCTCCTCTATGTACCCGTAATATGTTTCCAAACAGTGTCCATTCTCGTCTGTTGCATCAAAGCGGACACCACTGTTTTGGTTGGTGCTCTTTTTATCTTGGGCAACCGTGTAAAATGTATTCCCATTTATCTCGTACCCTTGGAAAGTACATATAGTAGAAGATGGTGGCCTGGCCAAACAGTACAGCTGATCTCCAACGGTGTCATCATTCATGAGATGTGTCTGCAACCAACTGTCGAAAGTCTTCTCGTGTTCCCCTTTAATCCAAGAGTCAGTCTTCCCCGGGTTTTCGGAGCGTAGAATATTCTTGTGTCTCACGATATACGGAGCCACCACGGTGGAATTGTGTAGAACTGTGTAGTGTGCTTGAGAGAAAGAATGCCCGTCCATACATACTTTTGCTTTCCTTCCTAGTGTGCCTTTTCCTGTCAGCCTACCCTCATACCAAGATTCAGGAACACCAATCGGCTTAAGGTCAGGAAGAAAGTCCACACAAAACTCAATGACCTCCTCTGTTCCATAGCCCTTGGAGATGCTTCCTTCTGGCCTAGCACGGTTACGAACATATTTCTTTAAGACTCCCATGAACCTCTCGAAGGGGAACATATTGTGTAGAAATACAGGACCGAGAATTCTAATCTCTTCGACTAGGTGAACTAGGAGGTGTGTCATTATATTGAAGAAGGATGGCGGGAACAACAACTCAAAGCTGACCAGACATTGGACCACATCAATCTGTAACCCTGATAGACTTTCTCGATCGATTACCTTCTGAGAAATTGCATTGAGGAATGCACATACCTTCACAATTGCCAGGCGAACATTTTCCGGTAGAATTCCCCTCAATGCAACCGGAAGCAATTGCGTCATAAGCACGTGGCAGTCATGAGACTTTAGGTTTTGGAATTTTTTGTCTTTCATATTTACGATTCCCTTTATATTCGACGAGAAGCCAGTCGGGACCTTGATACTGAAAAGGACTTCAAAGAAGATTTCCTTCTCTTCCTTAGTAAGAGCGTAGCTGGCACGCCCTTGAAACTGCCCTGGATGCATGCCATCTCTTCCTTTATGACGTTCCTGGTCCTCCCGTGCTTCCGGTGTATCTTTTGACTTCCCATACAAGCCCAGGAAGCCTAGAATATTCACGCAGAGATTCTTCGTCAGGTGCATCACGTCGATTGCGGAGCGGACCTCATGGACTTCCCAATAGGGTAGCTCCCTAAATATAGATTTCTTCTTCCACATGGGTACGCGCTTATCAGGGCCGTTAGGAACAGGTTGGCTGCCAGGACCCTTTCCAAAGATTACTTTTAAATCTTTGACCATATCAAATACTTCAGCACCAGTACGGATGACAGGCTTCCCCCGGGGTTCTGCCTTGCCATTGAAATGCTTGCCTTTTTTCTTTAAGGGATGCTTGGGCGGAAGAAAACGACGATTGAACGGGTACACATTCTTCCTACATTTGTCCAGATATATACTTTCTGTCTGATCTAAACAGTGCGTGCATGCATTGTATCCCTTGTTTGACTGTCCTGAAATGTTACTAAGAGCAGGCCAATCATTGATGGTTACGAAAAGCAAGGCTCGAAGGTCAAATTCCTCTTGTTTGTGCTCGTCCCACACACGTACACCTGGTTCGGCCCACAGCTGTAAAAGTTCGTCAACTAATGGCCTTAGGTACACATCAATGTCGTTGCCGGGTTGCTTTGGACCTTGGATAAGCACTGGCATCATAATGAACTTCCGCTTCATGCACAACCAAGGAGGAAGGTTGTAGATACATAGAGTAACGGGCCAGGTGCTGTGACTGCAACTCTGCTCCCCAAAAGGATTCATGCCATCTGTACTCAGACCAAACCATAAGTTCCTTGCGTCACCTGCAAATCTCGGGAACTCTCTCTCGATTTTTCTCCACTGCCGACCATCAGCGGGGTGCCTCAACTTATCGTCTTTCATACGATCTTCCATGTGCCATCGCAACAACTTCGCATGATCTTTATTTCTGAACAGACGTTTCAACCGTGGTATTATAGGAGCATACCACATCACCTTGGCAGGAACCCTCTTCCTGGGTGGCTCGCCCTCAATCTCACCAGGGTCATCTTTTCTGATCTTGTACCGCAATGCAGTGCATACCGGGCATTTATCCATATTCTCATATTTCTCACCGCGGTAGAGGATGCAGTCATTAGGGCATGCATGTATCTTCTGCACGTCTAATCCTAGAGGGCAGACAAGCTTCTTTGCTTCGTACGTGCTGGCGGGCAATTCGTTCTTTCTTGGAAGCATCTTCTTCATCAGTACCAGCAACTTTTCAAATGACTGAGTCAGTCACACCGGTCTCTGCCTTCCACTTCAGCAATTCCAGTGTGCTACCCAGCTTCTTCTGGCCATCTTCACAAGTTGGGTACAACAATTTGTTGTGGTCCTGTAACATCTGCTCGAACTGCAACCTCTCCTTTTCTGTGTCACAGCCTCGCCGTGCTTCAGAAATGACCCGGCCAAGATCATCAGCGGGCTCATCTGGTTCCCGTTCTGCACCCTGATCTTCTTCTTCATTGTCTTCCATTGCGGTATCAGCATACTCAGGGAACATAGATCGGTAGTTGTCATCATCGTTCTCTTCTTCTTCATCGTCGTCTTCCATCATAACCCCTCTTTCTCCGTGCTTGGTCCAAACATTATAGCCCGACATAAAACCGGACCGAAGCAGGTGGCTCTGAATGACTCTTGAGGAAGTGTAGTCCTTCTCATTCCGACATTCAACACATGGACAAAACATATAGCCACCACCATGCTTGTTCGCATCGGCCGCATCTCGAAAAGAATGCACGCCTTCTCTGTAAGCGGCGGTGCGTCGATCACCGTACATCCATGGATGGCTCATCTGCGTCATGCAACAGTATATCAAACACAATCACGATCCTAAAAATTAGTACCGCACGGTCTAAACGAGGAAATATAGTTGCTAACCTTTTAGAATAAGTGGAAATAAAGAGGAAGAGGCTTAAGCGTGGCTCGGGCACCTCATATCGTAGTTGTGTTCGGTGAACTGAAGCGGCATCGCTCTAACAAACATTTCAACAAACACCTCTAGTGCATCCAAGCAAAAAGGAGAGCTAGCACACACTCACACACTTTCATCCAAAAAAATGCAAGAGGGGAGAGAGGGGCTGCTGCAGCCATATATATAGGCAGAATACTTTAGTCCCGGTTTGAGACACAAACCGGGACTAAAGGGTGCGCACACGCGGGCCGCTCAGCGCAAAGCCCTTTAGTCCCGGTTTGTGTCTCAAACCGGGACTAAAGGGTCGTTACGGGCCGGGACTAAAGCCTCCCGGGCGGGTGGCGAATTTCGGGCGACGTGGCCGGGCCTTTAGTCCCGGCCCAGATGGAGGCCGGGACTAAAGGGTCCTGGCCAAATGCCCGTTTTCTACTAGTGTCTTGATGCCACTCGCGTATTCAAAGCACGAAGGCCAACAAAAATTGCAGATCATGTTGCTTATTCAAACAAGAAGAGTCATTCGACTTGTCTCCTGCGTGGAAAGAGAAAAATCTGTGTGCTAGTTGTTTCACGTGAAGACCATCAGCTAGGCCAAACAACTTCATGGTTGCATGGACGACTCAGAGCAAAAAAAAATCAACTACTCGCCAGGCAGGGCTGTTTGGATAATCCAGAGAAAAATACTTCGACTACTTCGTCTTCAACATCATCGACTCCTTCTGGCTGTTTGACTACCCGTTCATCGTCATCTCCGTCGACACCGTCCGCGTCAACTTCGTCGTGTCCTGGACCGCGTCAACTGTGGCTTATCACGCTCGGGGGTTCGTCATCGCGCACTCGCACAAACTATCGGCAACGCTCAGGGGCTAGACATCACCTCACCCCTAAGTGCGGAAACTCATGCTCATGACCTGCAATTTCATTGACATAAACAATGCTCACAAGCAACACGGCGATCTCAACAACGCTCGGGGGCTCGACAACAACTTCGCCTCCGATCATGGCTGTAATTCTGCGACAACAACTCACATACCTCTACATCGTCGACTATGGCCGCGCCGACCACGCCGCACCCGATAAAAGCTAAGTTTTCCTCTTCCAAGAGTCGATTATTATTTACTTTTACCGCACCCGACACTCGGGGGCTTTGCCATGAAAAATCATCCTGCATATTATTGACTTCAAACATCTGCGAAAGCCCGAGTAACTGGCGATCCTTGTTGAATCCTTGAAAACTCTGACACAGTTGCAGAAGCTCAACTAACAGGTTGGCAAGAAACAGAGACCTTGGGCGTCAAGCTAACAAAAAGGCTTAGCAAGTAAACTACATCTTGAAAATTCAAATGCGGCAAACACATCAAATTACGTATTACTTGAGTAGCTGATCGAGCCGCAAAGGCAAGGCTAACGAAAGGGTCTTACGTACGATCAATGAATTATACAAAAAAAACTCTGAGTTATATTTTACATATTGTATCATTATTACAATATGGAAACACAATATTTCTTAAAGTGACAAAGTATTTCACAACTATTTATATTTTCTGCAGGAGTCGACAAAATCAGCAAAATCATCAAGTCCTTCAACATGAATCAAACTTCTTCGAGGATTACAACTTGAGTCTATGCCCGACTACAAGTACTCAAATATAGGCTCGGGGGCTACTCCCATTGGGAGCGCTGGCCGTGCACCCAATAGAAAGTCAATTTTGAGAAAGAATTCGACGAAAGGAGATGATGAAGAAGAAAATTTGAGCCTATGATCGACTACAAGTACCCGACCATAACCTTGGGGGCTACTCCCATCGGGAGCGCTAGTCACGCACCCAATGAAGAATTACTTCGAGAAGAACGAGGAAGAAAATTTTGAGTCCATTGTCGGTGGCACGCATTAAAAAATAAAATCGATATTTCACTCCCATCGGGAGAGCGGATTTAAGAACCCGATGATTTTGGCCATTGTATTTGAAGTCAATTATATCTTAAGTCGAAGATTAAAGAAGTCAAAGATTGAAGAAGTCAAAGGTTGAAAAAGTCAAAGATTGAAGAAGTCGACGATTGAAGAAGTCAAAGATTGAAGTTTGGAGACTCAACCCGAGTCTACGACTCAAGTAGAGTCTCGGGGGCTACTGACGTGGGCATGCCCTTCGGATACCCACGGATTAGTATACCGGGTCCGACCCATTATGGAAGTGGACAAGTACAAGGACTTGACATATTGACTGGGAGTCGAAGAAAGAAGGTTCTAATAGGTATTCGACTAGGACACTTGTAAATCCTAGCTTGGTTGCATATATAAAGTCAGGCAGGGGCGCCCTAGAAAGATATCTTACAGACAACAGATCTTAGACTATACAACTCCGCCTACAGCGGCTCTATGTAAACACAATTGTGATCATAAACTAGATTGCTAGCAGGAGATAGCGATTCTCCACCGAGGGGACGTGAACCTGGGTACATCGTGTGCCAATATCGCTCTCGGAATCTCTAGTTGTCGCCTTTCCCCCAATCCAAAGTCCTTCATCTAGGACATTTGCCGAGTTAACCCTCGTCAGCCATCGACCCGTCCCTCTCCGGCGAGCTCCGCACTGACCCGCCTCGACCCTTTCCCATCCCTCCCATCATAGTTTCCCACCACGCGTCCGCAGATCGTCTCCATAGTCGCGGCCATGGCGGAAGCAATCAAGCGCGGTCAAGGCTGCACGACGGTCAATCCTGGTCGGCGCTCAATCCCGCGGCCCATCTCAACATCCGCCACCCCATTTCACCATCGACGCGGCGGCATCTCGACGCCTGCTGCCCAAAATCACCCCATCACTTGCAGGAGGTCGGTAGCACGAGGTGGAGGCCTGCAGGTCCTCGACGGTACCCACAACCAGTTTCACGGTCAGCTCCCTGGCCCCTTTTTTCTTGCCTACAGGTTTTCCGGACGTAGCCCTGGTATGTGCGCCGTGTAAGGCCGTCTAGGAACCATGGCGATGGAGGATTGGAGGACCCGATTGCTTTTTGAAAGAAAATTATAGGGTGTTCTTTTTATAAATCAGGAACTTATTTGTAGTAGACTGAGTTGTTTTGGTAGGTTTCTATGTACGTGCGTGCCCTATTTTACATCATCTAGAAAACCCCGCTGCTAGTCCCACGTTGTATTTTAGCGCGTCGAATAACTGCAGTCGGAGAGTGGTGAAGCAACATATCTAGCCGCCGCTGACTCTTGACCTAGCCGTCGTCTCTCCTCCGCCTTCACCATAGCTCGGTTCCTCCTCCTCCGGCCGGCCTTGCCGGTGTTAGGATTAGAGGTTTTGGTAGCCATCTTCTTCTGGCCGCTATGTTAATAGAGATGACACCGTCTACAATAAGTGATCTTTGGACCTTCGTTCGATGACGAGATCTTTTTCCCGGTGTCAATGGTGTTGTTGTTATATTACAATTATATAGGTACGGTCTTTTTAGATCTTACTTTACCACGTTAATTTTGAAGTTTTTTCTTATGGTTGCCGCGAGGAGGATTATCCTTGCAATATTTGTCTCGACTGCCACGTTCTCGACAATGGTGATTCATACACTCGGCTCTTCAGCGACGTCGACGAGGCTGTTCGGTCTCTTTTCCATGGAATACTGGTGTTGGTACTCTTGCCGATGTTGGTTGATTATTTTAATGGCTGCGTGTGTTCACATAGCCTTGGTATTGTGGCTCAAATTAAAAATATGGGAGCACCTCCATTGATATTTGCAGGTATATGGTATCATATCTATGCCATTATTTTTTGGGATTTCTATTTTCGTGCCCTCGGGTCCTTAGTTGTACTCAGTTTTCCCCAGCTCCTTAGTTTTTCCTTAGTTTTGTCCAAGCCCTTGGCTGAAACCGTCACCAGTGCTGGAACGGCCGGTTGCCCGACGGTTCAACACCTTTGACCGTTAACTGCTGACTAGTGGGGCCACGTAGAGCCCGCAAAGACACGTCAGAGCATCCATCTTTGTTTGACCGTAAGCATCGTCGTATCCCTGACCAAAACGCGGACGAGTGGGGCTTCGGTATATCGAATGACAAGTGGGGCCATGACTCTGATACAAGGGGCAATACACGGGTAGGATTAGATTTTTAAACGGAGCTCTACAACGATGGCACGGAGGAGGTGGCCTACGGGGTGCCGAGATGAGATCGACGTCCAAAAAGAACTGCATGAGGCGAGACCAGACGCATTAGATAGATATGAACTAGACGCGTTTAACCATGCAAAGAAGAGAAGAAATGGTCGAGGACATCGACGACGACCTCAACACTTTGACTGACGGTATCAGACACGAACGCGAGCAATGTCGAGAAAACTAGTGTCTCTCCTTTCTGGCGTGTATAGATGGGTGCTAGGGGAGTGTGGTGGTGAAGGAAAGACCTCGCGGTGGTCTGTGGCGTCCAGCATAGCGGGGCGGCGTGGCCGTGCCCACAGCGGCGTGCATGTTCGGCATTGGCATCAGCATGTACGTTCGTCATTGGCCTCGGCGGTATCTCTGGTGTGTCAGTGATCGAATGAGGGGACGGGATTGAGGGTGCATCCCGACGGTGACCTAGCAGTGGCGGCGAGCATGCATAGCCGTTCTGACGATGCCGATATCAGCATCGGCATCGTTTGGAGGCTGTGGTGCTCGAATCATGGTGGAAATTGCGATTCCCTATTATTTTGACATGCATAATATATAGAAAATAGCTAGATCTCTAAATCGATGCATATGAAGCTACATATATATTCTTGGTCATAATCCCCTTATCTAAAGGGGATGGATGCATGGCTTCACATCGTCGTCGCTTTCATCGTCAGTATCTTCGTCGTCCGTGTAGTAGTACTTCCTGCACAATGTTACGTCGAACACCTTCACTGTGAGCACATCATCGCCTTCATATTTGAAGTGTAGGATGTAGCCGAAATCCACACCGCGCGCGATGGCGAAATTCTCCCATCCCTTGTCGAGGTACATCCGACCTTGTCCGTCAAATAGGACCTCCACGGTCCAAAGACGAGGACCGCAGTCAGCTGCTCGCAGATACACCTTTGCGGGCTCCTGGCCGTCAAGATAGTCCGCAAACTTTTGTGGGAGTGCCTGCAAAGAGATCGAGCGCCGATCGTTTGAAATTAAAGGCTTTTTGGAACATGCACATAATTAATCACATGCATCATATATGTGGGAACGCGTACGTACCTTCTTGGCCAAAGGGTCTTCATAGATGATGATTAAGAACTCCTCTATGATCAATGACAGTGTTGACGGTGGTGGTGGCAATGATGATGATCCACCACCCAGGCCGCCCCTTCCCCTTCCCCTTCCCCTTCCCCTTCCGGTCGGCGTCCGAGACGTGGAAGCCATGGCAATGGATCAAGTATATGTGAACGAAGAAGAGATAGGCAGAAACGAAGAAGAGAGAGACAGAACCTATTGACATGAGGGATGGCCGTTGTGGGAGTTTATAAGGGCGAGATGACCGTTGTGGGGTTTACATAATAAATTAAGGAGGAGATGACCGTTGTGGGTGTTTATATCTCAAACAAAAAGTAATGCCTAAAAGAAATGGAAATTCGTGATAGTTTATTATTTTACCATGAAAAGTAATGCCTAAAGGAAATTCGTGATAGTTTATCATTTCACCGTGAAAAGTAATGCCTAAAGGAAATTCGTGAAAAGTAATGCCTAAATGGAAATTCCTGATAGTTTATTATTTATCGTGAAAAGTAAAGCCTAAAGGAAATTCGTGATAGTTTATCATTTCACCGTGAAAGTAATGCCTAAAGGAAATTTGTGATAGTTTATTATTTTATCGTGAAAAGTAATGCCTAAATGGAAATTCGTGATAGTTTATCATTTTACCGTGAAAAGTAATGCCTACAAGAAGTGGAAATTCGTGATTACCAAACTTTTTGAATCCGGTGGCCAACTCGTTATTTAGCATACATAGAGGGGTAGTAGTTTGCCACCGACAGATAGAGAGAGGGTGGCACGATCCTGCCCGTTAGATCATAGGATCGATGTTAGGTGGGCATGATCCGTGTGACAACAGCTCGACCAATCAGGCCAAGTTTGGGCTTCTGTGAGAAGGGAGAGGGTAAAACTGAGTAGTATCAAGGATACAAGGGCAAGTAAATAGTAAACAGGCTAAGGAATTCAAATAAGAGATTTAGAAAAAGAAAAACACATGTTTTGTACAATGAAACCCAGGTTGGCCTACCTCAAAGTATTAGCAATTCAAATATATATGAGTGTAAAAATTATGGCCCCATTCAGACAAACTATGTTTTGGGTATAGATGTTTTGAGAAGGGGTTTGAGTGGAAAGCCATGAACCTTCATAGCTACTAGTGATTTCAGAAGTGGCCATTTGTGTGAAAACTTGATTTATATGATTGTTTGCGTGGCAGGTCGTGTAACAAGACTCCATGAGTAGGAGGCACAATGATTTTATTTTTTTGAATTTTTTTGCGCATGAAATGACTCAATTAGATAGCTTAATCCCATTTGTTGACTCTCTGTTGACCTAGCCACTTGAGAATAAAACTGAGTATATTGCACTAGCCAGTATTAGTACTCGAGGGGAAAACTGAGTACAGATATTTTTCCAGTGTAAGACTCGAGGGTAGAACTGAGTACAAGTAACGGTGCTGACGTGCAGTCCCACGGACGCGTGTCGCGGTGAGCAGCGGTTAGCCGCGCGGTGCGCGTGTTGAGACCAAACGTCAACTGCTGAGACGAACCGTCACTTTGCCAGTACATAGCCCTCTCTCCCTCCCTCTGCACACAGTCTCATTATAACTCACACACGCAACCACGCCTCTCACGTCCCATCACCTTCTCCAAAAAACCCCAGCCGCCCTACGCGCGCTCCCCTGCCGGCAATGGAGAAGAAGAATGCGCCGGCGGCCATCGCCCCCGAGCCCGTCGCCTCCGAGCCCGTCGCATCCGAGCCCGTCGCATCCGAGGCCGTCGCATCCGAGGCCGTCGCCGCCGAGCCCGTCGCCTCCGAGGGCGGCGCATCCAGGCGCGGCGCCTCCGTGAACTGGGCCTCTCTCAGGGCTGACGGACCACTTCACAAGATCGGCGCCTGCTTACTGGCGAACGAGGAGTACGTGGACACCTACTCTGCTTTGAGGCAAGTTTGTACTAATTGGCGATCAGATTTACCTGAGCCCGACGTGCACCTGCACGAATGGATCATAGTAGAGCACGCCCTGCACGCGCCGCTGAGTTCTCCTTCCTCCACCTCCGCACATCCCGCTACGTCACCATCGATCTAACGGAAGTTCATGCAAGGTTCAAATTCCTCCATATCTATAGAGTTAATCCTTTTATTTTCTATCGTAAACATCTTAGTGTTGAATGTTATCTTCATCAATATATTTTAGATACTACTTCGTCAGCTTTTGCCGTGGCGTCATCGTGCTTGCCCAGAAGAACCAGCCGCACAAGATACGGCTTCTGAACCCACTCACAAAGACATCGAACAACTATATTTGAGGCGCAGATGCCATCTTTTATTCTGGAGTCAGTCACTGTAATGAAGTCCCGACTATGCTCTTCGTTTCCACATATTACCCGGCGGAAATTGCTTGGGTCGATGAGAGCACTCCAACTAAGGGTATAGATGAAGATTGGGGAGAAGGAAGATTTACGATCGAGCACCATTCTATGCGTTGCATTACCACGTTCAATGATGAATTCTATGCACTAGCTCTACCTTGTCATTACCACAATTTGGAGTTCGGAACATTAGTGTGCACCAACAATGTCCAGTTGGAGCAGGGCGCGAGCAATGTCAACATGGAGACACTTTTTTCATTTCCAGAACTTGGAAATGACAAGTTCTACCTTGTGAAGTCGGATGGTGATCTGCTGCTTGTGTTGTTGGGGCGGTCGTTTGGATGAAGGTCAAACATTGGTGTACCGTGTGGACACTGAG
The DNA here is from genome assembly GCA_007115705.1 of Dactylis glomerata. Lineage (NCBI taxonomy): Eukaryota > Viridiplantae > Streptophyta > Magnoliopsida > Poales > Poaceae > Dactylis > Dactylis glomerata. The sequence continues at coordinate 6,377,025 of QXEO01000531.1, read as the reverse complement.
AGCCGCTCTCTCTACGCCGTCAATAACATTGGCAGTCGTGCCTTCTTCGTCCATCATGTCCGGTGTATCTCCGTCGACACAGAGTGCACCCGATACTTCGACCTGGCTGCATCTACTACGCGGATTTGGGTTATATCAAAGAGTACTTTGATGATATGAACACCTGGGATGAGTGGCCACGACGTGTGGATAGATTAGGAAGGTACGGTCTGAAAGATGAACAAAGGCCATACCGTTTGGAGGATGTATTGGCTGCATACTGCAGACGGAAGGAGTTCAATGAATATTTCTTTCAGACCAGAATAGGGAGCGACGAAGATATATATGATGAATGAAGAACAATTCATTCATCCTGGGGTATCCTAATCTCATGTTGGGCATACATTGCGTCTTGTATTATTTTCAGCTAGTTTGTCGTGAACATTAACATTGTTATTGGCTGCTTTTGGCTGCTGTATGCAGTTTATGTATTATACTTAGTTTTCTAGATTTATTATGCTGCTGTGAATTTATCCTATACTAGCTTCTAGATTTGCTACTAGATTTGTTACCATATTGGAGCAAAAAACGAGGGCCAAAAGGCAACAATCATTGAAGAAAGACAGAAATAGAAGCTTCTCTAGATTTGATACTAATTTGATGAAAAGAGAGAGAACTGTTACAGAGAGAGAGGGAAAAAGGCGCTCTTGAAAAGGCAATGCCAATTTGGTCCGAGAGAGACAGAACCGAGATTCTCACGTACAACCAAACAACGGTCTCGTCCTGTCCCACGCGGTCCCTTTCTACCAGCCCCACGCGACGCGGCCCCACACGACACGGCCCCACACGTCAGCACGGAAACGGTCAACTAAACGGGAATCCTCCCGTCCGACCTCCTTCTGAGGGTTTCAGACAACGGCTTGAGGAAAACTGAGGAAAAACTAACGAGCTGGAGAAAAACTGAGTACAACTAACAACCCGAGGGCACGAAAATAGAAATCCCTTATTTTTTAGCGCCTCAGAAAAATACAAGATCGTGTCATGAAAAAAGAAAAGCTTGAAGACCTCGAAGATTAGCTCATTTTCTTGTAGACTTATTTTGTAATAGTTGAAGACAACTCTAGTATTATTACTATAAATATATGTGGTATTTGATTTAAAAAATAGCCGCACCGACACCCAAAAACACCAAAACCGACGCTGTAAAATGAAAAAGTGGAGCCATATTTTTAAAGCATCTGTTAGAGATGCTCTAAAGAAGACAGGTTAATAAATCTGAGTTGCTTAATTGGTGACAAGCCTTGCGTTTTGGGCGGAGAGAACCTCCAAGCGCAATGGAACCGGAGATTGAAGCTCGTTAGCGCCCGCGAATTATGAATCTGCTCAACTTTGCTCTCTAGTTAGTCTGGACCGTCCATTCCATGATGGACGAGGCAGGATCAACTTTGTCGACGTCGTGTGCAGTGCACACCCCGCCGTTGAGGTTGGACCCTCCCTCCCTTCCCCAATTCTCCCCAAACCCCAAACCCTAGCTCACCATCCCGATCTCACAGGACCCACCTCGCCATGGACGACGCCGGCGTCGGCGGAGCTAGCGCCGGCGGCGCTAAGAAGAAGGACCCCTGCGGCTGGCCCGCCAAGGGGAAGGCGGCGGGAAAAGGGAAGGCCACCTCCAAGGGCTCGCCCAAGGCAAGGAGAGCAGCGACCTCAAGCAGAGTTAGCTCCCGGAACCTCCAATTTCGTCTCCGTTTTACTGGTCTGACCTGTATCGCGATTTTTCTTTAATTAATCATTTCTGGGTCCTTTTGTTTTTGCTGCAGAATCGCCAGCCGAGTTTTTCGCAGAGAACAAAAACATCGCTGGGTTTGACAATGTAAGCTCTTTGACCCGCTGTTTCAGCATTATATACCTTGGTGATTGATTAGCATATACAGGTGTTTCTGAGGCTTGTTTAGATGCCATGCCACTTATTTGTTCCTGGACCGAGCATATAACCTGCTTAAGAAAAATGAGAAGTGGACTGGGCACACGAATGAAATTATCAACTACAAAATGATGGAGAAACAATGCTATTATACTTTTGAGGGATTTCTGTTAAATATTATTAGAAAACTCATTTCCCTGACTTGCAATACTGCCCAGCCTGGAAAATCTCTGTACACCACGATGCGGGAGCTAGTTGAGAATGCCCTTGATTCGGCCGAGTCCATCTCCGAGCTCCCTGATATAGAAATTACCATGTAAGTGATTTTCAGCGGCGACATTCGTATTACTGGGTACTTTTTCGCTTTGCAATGATGTCAAATAACAACTATGGCTTCCTGTTTTGCCAGAGAAGAGATCACTAGGAGCAAATTCAACACGATGATAGGACTGGTTGAGCGAGAGCGTGTTGATGCAGCACTCTACGATGATTTTGAATCAGATAAGGCTCGTGAGGTATGTTACCACTTGCAAAGTTATTAGCTGGGCCATTATTATCTGAACAAGGTTTGCACACTTCTGATATATTTTCAATGCAAATGTTTTTGTTCCACCGAGTGTGGCTGTGAACTTCACAAATCACCAACCAGATGACACCTTTTTTATGTCACTGGATTATTCGCCTTTATTCTGATAGCACTGTAAAACTTCTCGATACATAGAAACGCCTAGCCAAAGAAGCACGTTTCCAAGAAACACAAGCCAAAAATGCTGCTCTCGGGAAGAAAGTTAAGGACACTCCAGCTGCTCGTGGAAAAGGTCGGGGCGAGGCTTCGTTTTTCAGAGTGACTTGCAAGGTATTGTCCATGATCACTCCGTCTGTATGAGCGAATCCAGCTTGTGAACTTCTAATCCTGAATGTATTTGTGGGGCGTAGGATAATGGCCGAGGCATGTCACATGAAGATATCCCAAACATGTTTGGTAGAGGTAAGCTTTCAATATGATTTTTTCCAACTGATATTTATTTTGGATCAAAACACTGAACAAGGTATAGTACATGCTGAGCAATATCACTGATAGTATTGAATTTTTGGTGCAGTGCTATCGGGCACAAAGTATGGTTTGAGGCAAACACGTGGGAAATTTGGACTTGGTGCTAAAATGGTAAAATTTCAGAATTTTACACAATTAAGTAGGAAACTTTTTTGTTTGGCACAAACGGCATCTAATAAGAATCTATACCATCCATTCCTTTGAATGAAACAAAGGTATTCAAACATTTACCTGAGTCATGCCCTTCTTTTAACAAAGTTTAGGACTTGCTTTCCTTCTTTCGGTTCGTAGCTGACTATGTTGGATAGTGAAAATGTGCAAGCATGTAGTAGGGCTAGTAGCATGGAGACATTCATTGTCTTTTGCTGCCTTCCATAATCCTTTTCATTGCATTCCTGTATAGCCATGCTAGAGATATGATCCTAAGAGAAAAGTCAACATTTTAATTACAACAGTTGTCCTTTTCTCTCACTAAATTTGTGTTTAACCTTCAATAATGACCACATGTACAATTGTCTTTTACGCCTGTAAACTCGTGTGTTCTGTTGTTTAAGCTGTCCCATGCATAGAAGTTTGTTAGCCTGTCACGTGTAATGGACATTCTGATAGATGATTGTCTTATTCTGTTACTCTGTAGCTATTGACATGCTTGCAGTTAAGAGTTAGGACTCCCTGTTGCCTGTTCTGTCTAATTTAGTCGTACTGCACAAATTCCAGTGAGTTTAACGTGTATTAAACAGGCACTTATATGGTCAAAGATGAGTACGGGTCTTCCTATTGATATTAAGTCATCGATGAAAGGCCAAAATTATATTTCGTTCTGTCGACTGGACATTGATATTCACAAGTAAGTCCAGCTTCTTGGTTAATGCTGTACAACACAGTGCAGGACTGGTTATTGTTTATCTTCATGTAAGTCAATTTGTTAACCTCTGCAGTTGACTAATAATGGTAAACCCTACTCAGAAATGTCCCTCATGTTCATTTACATGAGAAACGTGAGAACAATGATCACTGGCATGGGGCAGAGATTCAAGTTATTATTGAGGGAAATTGGACAACCCATCGTGTGAGTAGGATTCCCTTTTCTTTGAAAAATTGAAATAGTAAAGTATTACTACCAAGTGGAATTTATAATTTATTTCTTGCAGTCAAGGATACTACATTACATGCGTCAGATGGCTGTCATCACTCCATATGCTCAATTCTTATTTAGATTTCTCTCAGATGCACCAGAGTATGAATTTTCTTCTCTAGTGATTTGTGTTCTGCTAATTGCTAAATTGACAATCTTCTAAAAAAATTCATAACGACTCTGGGTGTTGCAGAAAAAATTTGATGATAAAATTTGCACGAAGGACAGATGTTATGCCTCCTGTTCCACTTCTTACAAAGCATCACCCATCTGCTGTCGATTTACTGTTGATAAAGCGCTTAATTGCAGACACTACGAAGCCAAACCTTTTGCAGTTCCTGCAACATGAATTTGTGAATATAAGCAAAGCACATGCTGACCGTTTAATTGGTGAGTTACTGAGTTATATGATATGCAGTGTGCTGGGGCCTGGGGGTTGGTCAGGTTGAAAATCAAATAAATTAATCGCTCTCTCTTTTGATAACCATGGATTTCTATGGTTCATATAGTGATATAATTTGGAGATTTTGAAGTATGAATATCTGTAGCAATTACATATGTTCTTGCTTTATACATGGTTTTGAGTTTGACTTATGTTCATGTGTTGCTATTTTCAATATACTCTTCTTCCAGTCAAACACTTGTTTGTGTACAACCTGTCTGTTGGGTTCAATAAATATATTATATAGAGGTATTTGCATTACATACTTGTTATGTACTGGTGGTTGTTACTCCTTTACCCATTTTTTTTTGTTGTGTATCATAATTTTTTAATTTGACAGGGGAGATGGGGCCTGATTTTAGTGCAAAAACGACAGTCAACAGTCTTACATCACAACAATTAGTACGCATACATCAGTTATTTCGACAGGCAAAGTTTGATGATCCCAGTGGCGATGTATGCATCTCTTTTCAGTTTTCACCTTGATTTCCGTATCACTTTTTTGTGGCTTATTGACTAATATGTCTTCACAAGTATGCAATATCCATCACAGTATAGAAATCAACCAATTCTGTAGTGTCTTAGTCTGCAGGTGAATACAATTTACGTCTAGGTATCATAAAGAGCTACACC